>OZ014495.1:36293109-36994372 GCA_963966045.1 Xestobium rufovillosum
AATACGCAAACGGAGGTTGAGCATGCCTTGAACAATATTTTGTATAACGCCGGCAAAGGTTTCTATGATCGTCCTGCAGCAACCACCTCTCATTCTCAGTATACCAACAGTACTCACGATCAATATGCTGTCATTGGCTATCCTAATGTTCTATCTCCATCCAGTTCCAATGCCCACTCTTATTCCGCAAATTCTACCCCCACACCCACACCTACACCCCAGAACATCGATATGATACCAGAGTTACAATTTACTAATATTTACTAATAAGTCACTGTCCAGCACACTGACCACCTTCACCTTCCCTTACTATTTAGAGTTGTTTATTTTATTTCATATTACATATTATTCGTTCATTGTTCAGTTATAATATAAATATAAATAAATAAAGGAATCGATTTTGACTTGAAATAATTCTCACCTTTACGTACTCCTTTAAAACTTCAATAAGTGCCCGACAGACTTCAGGGATGATTGTTGATATAACTTGCTTTCAAACTTTAAAAAGGTATTGTATGCTGGAATAGGAATCACCAGTTGCCAGAAAACGTAGTGTTATGGCTAATCGTTCTTTCACCGGAACGGCGTTTCTAAATTTGGTATCTCTCTTACCAATTTTGTGACCAATTTTATTAATTAGCAGTTCAAAGTCTGCCGCTGACATTCTAACAAAATTTTGAAAGTGTCCACTGGCTTCATGCGTTTGTAGGTCAGACAGCAAATTTGATCCATTATATATTTCCCTGCTTCGATAAAGTTGTGTGATCCACCATCGTTTTTTTTGCTTCTTTTTTTTCTCCGTAAGTATGTGCATTACTGTATATGCTGCACTTGTCAAGGTAACACTGTCAGACATTGTTCGCACAATCAATACGAATTTCTACGCACAACTGAAACAACTGGAGCGGGCTTTTACGCGCACAAACGAGAAAGCTGTGTGTTCAAAAATTTTATTCCGCACGCACGTTCGTACGCGTTAACCTTTCGTGCGCGCAAAAATGCTCAAGTCAGTACGCAGCTTAACGCGATGATACATTTAATCCGACATACGTTACTAAGGTACTGACTTCGTGATCAGTTGAATCATATCAACGAACACTGAATTAAATGTAGCACCGGGTTACATTTTGATTCGCATTCCAGCGTCCGGACCGATATGTGTCAGTCGTATAAAATAAAACAAAAAGTTGCTTTTTTAAATATTTTTCTTGAATCGGCCTGTATCGATAACTGTATCAGTACTACCACGTATGGGAGGCACAGATTTGTTGAACAATCAAAGACAAGACAAAGAAAATAAACAAAATTATGGTAAGCACGCTGCATCTTGCAAACTTTATGACACACTGTAATGAATACACTGCAAGAAGTGTCTCTTTTCGGTCATATTTTCGATATTTGCTGTATATAAATCAATTGCTATAAAAGTACAGCTCAAATAGGTATATTAACAAACTGTGACAAAAGGTACGAACGCTTTTTATGCATTTAGCCGATTGCAACATATGTATTATAATTTGTTAGAAAATAGATAATTACTTTCCAGAAAATGCACTTCCAAATCATCCCAAACGCGTGCTCATGAAACACCATACACCATATAGACAATAGACAAGGTACACATCATTGGATACAAACGACAGTAACCCCGAAAACCGACAAGCGCCAAGGTACGAAACAAGCTCGCCTCAGACGCGGAAGCGAAGCCACAGTCGCGCAGACGCAAAGCGGAAGTTAAACATAAAGCCGGGAGTATTCATAAATCAGAACTTTCAGGTCCAAATAAAAGTTCTAAGTCCTGAAACTGCCTGCATCAAGTTTCAAACGAGAAGAAAAAGTTAGGTAGTGCTGACTAAAAGAATAAATCTCTTGGATCATTACGTTGTTTATTATGTGAGCGATAACATACATATTATAAAAATAAAATGTGTATGTATACACAATGAAATATTTTTTATAACCTCATTTTTTAAGTTACCATAAACTAAATAATTTACAAATAAATAGATTTCATTTATTGGTCCCACAAAATCTATCGACTTCTGGACATTGGTTTATGTCTACCAGATATAGTTTTCTGTCTAGTACATAACTGGATTCAGATGGATGGCGACAGGACATCCACTGGAGGTATCCATATAACTGGATATACTGTGGATCAAATGGATACAATGCGAACATCCAATGGATATATTATGCTATGTGGGTTGTAAGTCTTCCATTACATCATGAATTTTATTCTTATATTTTGTTGTTTCAATCAAAAAATTATATTTTTTTCGGCATCATATAAAACAGCCAGATTGAAACTCAGAATTGCGGAGGATATGTCAGATATTGAAACCGATAATTTATCACAGCAGCGAAAGAAACGTAGAATCAGACGACCTAGATTTGTGTCTAGCAGTACAGATGAGGAGGATGAGGAACAGAAAGATGATGAAGAAGTCCTTCCCTACCCTGTGCTTCCAATTAATAAATTAATTTCAAAGATACGAAAGGCCAGCAAAACTGATTGTCAAGGTAAATTAATTTCACTAATGGTTACTGCATTTTTGTATTTAAGAGTTTATATTATTACCTAACCAATACTTTGTATAATAATGGTACCCTCGATGGTACCTTATATTTTTTTACAATTTGATACTAATAAATATAAATGAAATGAATGCTTCCATATTTTCGAGGTGAGGGTTTTACAGTCAATGAAATCCAATGATCCTCGAACACTCTTTATTTAATAAATAGGATCGTCACGAGACAGACAAGAAAGCGAAATATTGCCCTTTATTTTAATAGTCTTTTGAGCCCATCGATTCAGGAAGTGGGACTCGTTGGATATGTTAAGTTGCTTTATGTTGGGCCTGTGTCCGTTAGGATAGCTCTGCTGTTGAATAGTCCGACTCTGAAGGTGTCATTTCATACTGCTTCAGCGATTAAGAATTTGTTTGCCACAGCAAAGGACCCTCTCCCGCGTAATGAAAGAAAAGGCGTTTATATGCTCCAGTGCAACGATTGCCCGGCGTTTTATATAGGTTGCACCCTTAGGTCGTTTCAGATTAGATTTGGGGAACATCTGCGCTGCATTAGACTGAATGATGATTCGTCTGCTTTTGCAGACCACATTCTTACCTCTGGTCACGATTACAATCCTGAGAATATCCTGAAAATCCTTCATGTTGTTGAAGATAGAAGGATAATTGACGATCTTGAAGACCTGGAAATCACTAAACACAGCACTGCCCCCGAAATTTTGTTAAATAATCATACTGTTTTTCGTGAAAACGATCTTTTCGTCAGTTTATTTTCAAATTAGTGGTTTCTGTGTGCGCGTGACGCCACCTATAGTAGGTAGTTAGTACTGTAGGTTTCTTAGCATAGTTTTCTTTATGTACTGGAAATCTGAAGGAAACACAAAGGAGTCCCTCTGTGAATCAGAGAGTGAACTAGTCAGACCGTACCGAAGGGTGAAAATAGGTCCGGAATAACTGAAAAATTAATGGCAGCAGACAATAACCAGTGGCCGCAACTTGTATCTACCGCAAGCGGGTGTGCGAAATACTCATAAACTTTGGTAATAAAACGCTGTCGGTAACAGAACGATATGAAGTTGTATGGAAAAATTTAAATGTAGCTGAAGAAGGAACAATTTCAACACGTGAAGCAAGGGTAAAGTTGGTGGTAAACCAACTGGTTAATTATTCCATTCAAATTAGGAAAGTTTCGGCGCATAACGGGTTATTAAATCAGGTTTTCGTAGAACCGCAAATGGAAAAATGCAGAGCACAGCCGATAATACCTCGGGAACATCACAATCATGCAAGTTGGCCCAAAACAATAGTGGCCCAATAGTGGGCCTGCTTATCCTGCTCAGAGACTGCATAAAGAAGTGGTGTCGCTACAGGGTGCCAACGATGAGGCAGCTAGAACGGCCCACCTATAGGCCGGCTCCTGAGATTGACAGACGTTTGTCACCAATCTGGCATGGACCGAGGAGCCAATATATTCGGTTCCACGAAGTATACCTGTAAGGGCAGGTGAGCCACCCGTAAATGCAGCTGCAGAGGTGAGACCATCAAGAATCTTACCGCAAATTATGGAGGAGGAGGAGACTCACTATGTAGATATGAACCCGCCCCTTCAGTCGGTGGTACCACCTTCCCTAGAAAATAATTAAATAAAGGTACACCCCAAATGTGGTCTCAGTTGATACATTGATACCAACAACAACAGTCACTCAGTCACTAACAACAAAGAACATAAAAGTCAACATGGAAAAATTGCAGGCCCTTGCGCAACTGCTGGAGAAGACTCTGGGCATTCCGGCCGATATGAGGGAGAAACTACGGGTTTTGGACCAGATTTAGATAGCTGGTGCCAGGGAAAGCTCCGCGCCAAATATGGGCTGGTCGTCCAGGCCCAAGAAGAGCTCCAGCAGGAGCTCTGGAAAAACAGAATAAGAAGAATCCAAGAACAGGAACAGGACGTTCGGGCCCACTATTTCGAACGGTGGGACCTCAAGGAAGAAGACAACCCGGACCTCCGTCCCGCACCGTGGAGCGACAATCCCAAGCAGTCGCTCCAAGTCTACCTTCAGGGGCAGAACGGGGACAAGAAGCACCAGTGCCGGGAGACGGAGTTTCAGGGGTGGTGCCGGTGCCCCAACGGATTCTAAATAAAGATAACAGTGAAGAACACAAATACGAAGTGAATTAACCTAAGTGAGTGGGAAAAATGTTTACTCTAAGCCTGTATCTAATCATAAGTTTAATCTATGCAACAATATAAGTCAACTAATAAAGTGTATATTTACCATATTTCGGTGTTTTAACGTAGAACTTGTGAAGCTATTTCTATCAGGGTAAGGCAAAACAAATTAAAATATGAGTTAACAAAACTCATATTTTAAATGGGGAAATGGAGGAATGTAACAGGGCCACTTGAGTTTGAAGTTTAGATTTATAATTTGAAAAAGTTAAATGTCAAGGTAGTCAACTAGGGAAAAACGAGTGAGTTAACCCTAATAGATTCGATCACATTACATACGAGGAAACGTAAATTGGTAGGAAACTTTTAATAAAGAAACAATGACTACAACAGGTTTGATTAAGGAAAGTACCACGCTAATAAATTGGGTTTTAATGAAAAACCAATTTATAAACAAAGTGGTTATTAAACAAATGTCAACTACAATAAGTCGAAATTAATATAAAAACCATAACAATTTAAGAAAAATAATCAGTCCAAATTAGTTACAACACAAATGCCTTCCACAATAAGTCTAAATTAATATAAAAACCATAACAATTTAGTAAGAAAAATAATCAGTCATAAAACGACTAGAGTAAGCAAGCAGCTGCAAAAATCAACCACCCTCTCAAAATCAATAGAATAATTGGTAATTGACGTCATATGTTGAAGATGGAAGGGAAAAATCAATACAACATTAATTGGGTATAAAAACAAAAGTTAGGGTTTCCTAGGGGCTTTTTGAAACTTATCTGTCTAGGGAAACGCAATCGGTTCGGGTCGGAAAATTATAAAAGCCAAAATTGTTCAAAGTGTTGTAAAAGTAACGTAGTACTAGAGAAACCGGCCGAAAGTATTAAATTACGGGAGGTGCGAATCGTACAGAAACAAATCTATCATTTACAGACTACCGCCAGATAATAATAATTATCCTTCGCATCTTCGTCTTTCTATGATTCCGTTGGTAGGGCACTTATTTAGGCCTTCACTGCACAATCGTTAAAAGAATAAAAAACTTCACATCGCTGCGTCTGACTCTCTTCCCACATACCAGTTCATTTATTTGTGCCTTACTGTTCGGTCGCTTTTAATTTTGTGTGTGCTACGACAACTCATTCATTGCGAAGTATGGGGAAAATTTCGAAAAAACGAAAACTGGAAAAGGCTTTTTCTTCTCTACACAAGAAGATGACTCGTTTAGAACGAAAATTTCAGGACCTGTCCGACACGTCAGACAGTAAGTAAACCAGTGAGTGATAACGATAACGGGTACCTATGTGTCATGCGACACTCAATTTACCCTGAAAACCTGCGTTTGCATAACTTACTGGTTCACTAAAATAGGGGTTTCTGGGAGACGCATCCTGCGACGTTTTGCTTCTCCTGACCAAACCTGCGTTTGTATTTCATGCACCGGGGTGTAGTCCTGCGACTACTTCCCCCCCCAAACAAAGCCCAGCTGTTTTTTGTTTCTTTTATTGGTGCGTATATTTTATCCCGTTGTAAACAAGAGCCAGCGTTCTTGTTGCTTGTATCCCTCGTTGCGCCGCTATCGTCACACCCTTGCAGCTTTATATAAATATTATTGTCTCGCAGCCGTCGGCACTGTTTATGTATGCAGCGGTATTCATTTACTTAAAGTGCCAAGGACACGTTCTTTTTCGAGCACCACTCACGTTGGCTCCGATAAATTTATTGTGTTTTTTTTTCTCCTACTAGGTTCGGATTCCCGTCCCTCTGACGACTCTACGAGTGACGTAGATTCAGACGCCGAGGCCGTTACACTCGCCCCGCCGAACCAAGATGCCCCACCGTTACCACCTTCTGATAACCACGCGTTGTTATCGGTGTTGGGAACAGATCCGACCATAGTTTCACATACAGGACCCGCCTTACACGATGAGCTCGTAGTGCGCTCGACCGCTCATTTAAGACAGGGTGTGGCCGTTGATACCAGGATGGATCTCCTAGCAAAGTATCCGGTTGCAGAAAATTGTTCGGCCTTGACTCCGCCCAAGTTAAATGAAGAACTAACTACCTTTGTACCGGATTCTGTCAAACGAAATGATCAGTTTTTTGCCAGTATTCAGAGTCAACTTGCCGCCGGGCTGTGTGCGCTAGCTACCCCATTCACCGTCAAGTTGCAGGATCCGGACAAGGATGTTCTGGTAACAGAAGATGTCGTCCAGACTTTGGTAGATGCGGCTCAAATGTTTACTAATGTACATCATGCCATTTCTGTTCATCGGAGGCATGGTTTTCTTTCTTTTCTAAATGAAGATTATTAAATCAGCGGCGCAGCATTAACCCATTGATACTTTTCTCTTTGGAGAAAATTTTTTGGATAAAGTAAAATCCTGTCAGTCAATGAAGAAAGCAAGCTGGGAGCTAAAGAAACGCAGCACTCCGTGGGTTTCTAAAGCTAGGATATCCAAGCAGCCAGCGATGAATCCCCCGTCTTTAAACGCCCAGCGCCCCTTCAACAAAGTTCGGAAGAGGGGAGGGGGCACCAGGAGAGGTTCCGTCACAGCAACAGGGAGAAACACTACGGGAAATCTGCCAGAAATTACCGGTCGCCACCGAGGAAGCGGTATCACTAATGAATAACCCACAGGTGATTATAAAGTATGCTGGTAGATTGAACTATTTTGTGGACCGTTGGTCAAAGTTAAGCTGGCTTAAAGGGATGTACATACCTTTCACTTCAGAACCATTTAATTCACTTCTATCAGGAATCGTTATTCACCGGGATCAAAGGGACCTTTACCGGCAAAAAATTCTAAAGTTACTCGAAAAAGGAGCAATATCAATATGCACTCCGACACAGGGACAATTCCTTTCGCCCTCTTTCCTTACTCCAAAACCTGATGGGACATATAGATTCATTTTAAATCTTAAGGCTCTTAATAAGTTTGTTATTCCCCCACACTTTAAATTGGAAGACCATCGGGTTGTGATGAAACTAATTACTAAGAACTGTTTCTTAGCGAGCCTCGATTTAAAGGAGGCTTATTTTATGATACCAATAGCAAAACACCACAAAAAATATTTACGGTTCAATTTCGAGGGGACGTTATTTGAGTTTAATTGTTTACCATTTTCACAAAATTGATGCGACCGGTAATGCAATTTTTACGGCAACAAGGTTGCATTCTTGTTGTCTATTTAGATGATGTCCTTGTCATGGATACCGAATTTAGTAAATACAATACAACCCTGTTAATAACTAGACTTCAATGCGGAAGTGTATGTTGATTTCTCTCCTATTGTTTTCAAATGTTAATGTTTTTGTTTTGGAGGGGAGACTTAAACGCTCCGCTCGCTTCGCTCGATCCGCTTGCCCACAGATCGGAAATAGTGGGCCGTGGAACCACTTTTTTGGCCGTTTTCAATGACGGGCAACTATAAAACAAAGCAGTACGTTTTGTATGCCTTTATTGCAACAGGTACAACATGTTCAAAGTAAAGGATATCATTGTGCAACGCACGAACTGGTACTACTTAATTACCAGTAAATTCTTGACGCTCGAATCGGCACGAAAACTGGTAGAAACCCAAAAACGCACGAAATGGGAAGATACCACCATAACATAGCCATCAATTTATTGGAAATTCTAAAAAAGTGTGTATAAAACCAATAAATTTAATTATATTTTGTTACACTGTGATTTTTCTTTCAAAGCAGAAATATCTGTAATCTGGACCTGTCTTCTTGCATGTTTACATTACAATTACAAGGGTTCAGTGATCAGTGATCACTGTTCTTCTTTACATGCATTTCTCCATAAGCCATAAGAGCTTGCAGGGTCAATTTGAAATACGGCCCGGCTTGAGGGCGAGCGCGCAGCGCGGCGTGAGTATTTCTAATATTACTACTATGCGAATGCAAACCGCGGAGGATTTTAAATTTGAGACTGTTGGACAAAAATTTTTTTATTAAAATTATGATTTTGATTAGAATATTTTAGGAGGGTCATTGACCAATTGACCTTAAGGAGAAACCGCCACTGGGAAGAATCCCGACCTATCCACTCACCCTGTTTCTTTTTAACTAACTATTATCAGAGTAGCTCGCAGAGTAGTTAAGGGGATATTCGCAGTTTGCTAAAATTTTAGACACTGGACTAGAAGCTATCATAAATCTGGAGAACTTGAAATATTCAGGACACAAAGTTTAATCACAGACAAATCGGATGGCGGGAATGGATTTTTAATTTTTGTCTAAGATTTTTAGGATACCAAAAAAATGTGAAAATAGAAAGTGCGAAATTCGATTCACGTCATTCTATTAAGTTAATTTTTCTATTGATTTTTCAGTTTCAAATTTTTTAAATATTCACAAATAAGCCAAAGAGAGTGTACCAAAGTTTGTAAATTTCGAGGTAAATTTCAATGTTAATCGTGGTAACGGACTTAACCGTCTTTCTATTTCACAAAATTAAATAAAAATTACGTTAGTTTAACACTGAGTCATCCAGTCTGCAAATATCCTCTTAACATACAGATACAGGATGCATGATTATTTGTTGTTTTTATGTTGTATTTAACGTAGATAGCGCGAGAGGTATAGTTTATTTTTTGATGTATAACTTTGTTCTTTATGGTTTCGTATTCTTTTATTTATGTTTAACGTTTGTTGTTTTGATTAGTTAAATTTTCGTTAGATTTATTATTTTTGTATTTGAAATGTTAAAATTCAATACATATTTTTATTGGGTATAATTATTTTTTAATTCTCCTACCACGCGTCAAAAATTTTAGCTAGAATTGTGCAAAGAAGAATGGAGAAAGGAGCGAAAGAAATATTAGAAGATCAGTTCGGATTTAGACGAAATACAGGGACGCGCGAGGCCATTCTAGCTTTACGAGTAATTATAGAAAAAATAATAGAAAAGGGAAAGAGCGTCTATATAGGATTTGTAGATTTAGAAAAGGCCTTCGACAACGTAAAATGAGGGAAGATGTTCGAAGTGCTCAGAATGGTAGGGATGAAATATAGAGACAGAATAATATACATAATCTCTATAAAGAGCAAAAGGCAGTTAACAGAAATTGAGCAGGAACGAAGAGAAGTAGATGTTCGGAAGGGAGTGATTCAGGGATGTGCATTGTCACCTTTAGTTTTCAACTGATATATGGAAGATGTAATTATTATTGTTAAGGACAGAACAGCCTCAGTGATTAATGTACAGGTCAAACTATTAACATGCTCAGATTTGTTAGCATCTAGAGAAGAAGAATTAGGTAGGAACGGATTTGAATGAAATTGAAGCAGTTTTGACACAGGGCTTCTGCATGAAAATCGATAAAGAGAAAACCAAAATTTTGGTATGTAGAGAGTGTGAAAATAGAACTAAAACGGAAATATAAATAGGGAATAAGAAGATAGAGGAGGTCGCGGATTTCTGCTATTTAGCAAGTAAAATAACTCGAGATGGCAGGAGCACTAAAGATATAAAACAAAGAATAGAGCAGGGTCGAGTTGCGTTTAACAAAAAGAAACAACTGTTATGCTCGGGAACGGTTAACGTAGAAACTCGGAAAAAACTCTTAAAGACGTAAGTATACGCATTATACGGGTGCGAAATTTGGACAATAGGAGAAGCGGATCGAAATAGTAGAAGCGTTTGAAATGTGGTGCTACAGACGCATGATGAAGATACCGTGGATAGATAAGTTTAGCAATAGGGAGGTATTAAAAAGAGTTGGAGAAAAGCGAAAGGCTATGGAAGACAATAGAGAATAGGAGAAATAGGATAATAGGACACCTTCTAAGGTACGAAGGAAAAGTTAGCGGCATACTAGAGTCAGAGACAGGAATAAAAAGAGGTAGTAGGCCTAGATTAGACTACTGCTCTCAAATAGGTAGGGATGTTCTACTTTTAGGGAAATGCGTAGGTTAGCTCAGGATAGGAAAGGATGGAGGTACGCGTCCAACCAGTCTTTGGACTGAGAACTTCATGATGATGGTATCATCTTCTATGCTTAACGATAATAAACAAATGCAACATGCGTCAATGGAAGGATAAACATGAATGTTTTTGGTAGTAATTAAACTTTATAAATTCATGTGAAATCTTTTGAAATCTGCATAAAATCTTATGAAATCCACATTAAATCTTATGGAATCCATATGGAGTATCATGAAATCCTTTGAAATCCATGTGAAATCCGGTGAAATCAATTAGCAATTTATGTGAAATTTAATGAAATCTTCTGAAATACTAGCGCAATCCTATGAAATCCAATGAAATCTGGTGAAATCCGATGAAATTATGTGAAATCCAATGTCATATGAAATCCGTGGAACAATTTTTTTCTAGTGGTTACCCCCTCGAGATGAAACATCATCTGCAAGTTCAACTACGTCAATATACGTATCAAATGAAATGCCAACAAAAAGACCAAAAATAAATAATAATATAATGTGAATAGAAAGTTACCTGCTGAAACTTATTATGCTGTAATGGAAAGTAAGTTTTTGAAGAAATGGATTAAACCAGAAAGATTTAATGAACAGTAGAAAAAGTGCTGTGGTTGTTGTATTGTACCTGTTCTAATAACTGAGGCATAAAATTGTGTATTCTAAGATTGTCAGAATAATAATGCAGTCTTTTTTGTCAGAATGTTTAAGGGTGCCCGTAGATGTTTCTTCTGTTTCGCTCGGACGCATTGATTGTCCCCGAGAACGAGGCGTTCGTTTTTCAAGGATGACACAGCCGACTTTAGGAGTATTTACCTGAGATTTTGCATACTTATTCATTTTGTTTACTTAAAAGCAAGCATGTAGTTAATATTTTCTTGTTTTACTTTTTGGTAGAAGTTCATGATGAAACAAATAATTACTCCGCGAACTACCAATATATAACGTTTTATTTAAATATTTTACCGGTTTCAGGATTCACAAAGATCCCATCATCAGAAATGTACGAAAAATTGTAAACAAATTATTATGACAGTTGACAAGGAAACTAAAATTGACAAAACAATACAAAGAATAATGATATCCATGAAAAAAGATAACTAGATAACTGAATTTCAGTATTTACCTACGGGGTATAAGAAAAACACAAAGGAAAATCGAATACCTCGTAGCTTGAAGGGAAAAAACAATGAATTTAAAGAAAACCATATTGGAAAAAACAATAAATTCAATTGAAAAAACCTTCAAGTGAAATATCAGAACAGAAAAAACTAAATAAACAAAATGTCCATGGAATCTTGACAACTGCCAACTGCTAATCTTGTAAAAACTCTGTGGTCAAGTCTATGTGTTCTGTCTTGACAACTGCCAACTGCTAGTATTGTAATAAACTAAAAAAGAGAGAAATAAGTCAAAAACGGCATAATGGCAAAAAAGAAATAAGTCGAGGATTAAGATGGAGAGACTGTCGTTGAATAATTAATTCAAGAATCAATCCTAATAATATCAATAATAAAAGTAATATTGATGACGATAATGATGATGAAAACGATGATAATAATGTCAATAATAAAACAAAAAGAAGAAAAAGAATCCCATATTGCCAAATAACCTCGAAGGTCCATGTTTTATATGGGCTAGCAAATAAACTGTAATTGATTATTGAACTAATGTCATAATGGCAATAAGAGAACCTGTCCCACCGAGACATGAGAATCATTTTGATCAAAAGACATCTACTTGGTCATTAAGTAATTTACAATTTTTATCATTTTTATGTTTATAAATTTCTATAGACTCTAATATATCGAACTGATAACTTTTTACAAAATTAAAAACTTTTTACAAAATTAAACAATAATTTAGTATTTTCTAAAGGAGGGAATCGATGATTGTTATCAAAAAAATGATTAGCAAACTTGAATGATTTTTTAAACGAAACGATCTTAAATGTTCATTATATCTAATACGTATAGATCTGCCAGTTTGTCCTATATAAATGCTGTTACAGTCTAAGCAATTTAGTTGATAAACACCTGTGTGTTCAAGTTTATGTGTCGATTTTAGTTTCCTTGTCAATTGTCATAATAATTTGTTTACAATTTTTCGTACATTTCTGATGATGGGATCTTTGTGAATCCTGAAACCGGTAAAATATTTAAATAAAACGTTATATATTGGTAGTTCGCGGAGTAATTATTTGTCTCATCATTAAAAGCAAGCGTTTTTTTCAATTTTCTATGTGAAATAAATAATTCTTTTCTAAAATTACGAAGAAAACAGATCATAGCACACTTCTACACAGCGAAAAGCTTTAGTGCGCAAAATTTCAAGTAAATACTCTGAAAGTTTGGGTGTGGAATTTTTGATAAACGAACACGTGGTTCTCAGGGTCAATCAATGAGTCCGAGCGAGGCAGGAGAAAACCTAAGGTTGGCATTTAGCACATCTTTTTACATGTAAAACTACTCTTGGTAATTTTACGTTTTACAGAAATACTGCTGAACCAATTCCAACAAATGTCATGGTAATTCCTATATGCCTATCATTCAAACCTTAATTTCACCTTCATATCCAGTGCTGATGTTTCAATTTTACTAAGCCAGAATGACACTTTGTGTATTGAAAGTCTTTCAGCAGCTTTCCTGTAAAACGTGCGGGAATGAAGCTGTGTTTTTATAATAAATATGTATGTTCATAGAAAATTGTGAAAATTTTACTTTTTTTGCAAACTTGGCTAATATGTAAACTTTAAAATTATACCGTGTTTATAAACTGTTTTAAGCTTTTTCCACGCAATGACATTGCCCTATTTCTGGTACTTAACACCCATTAATTTTGCAACATAAATGTTACATCTCAAGAAAATGGTTTAGATCCAGATGCTCCTTTAGTGGCTAATGTACAAACAGAAGCAGATGCTAATAATTTTTTAAATTCAATAAATGATGTACCGATAGTTCTTGAACAAGAAACTAACAGTGTAGTTGAAAATGTATTAGTTGCCCTTACCTCACCAGAACAGGTTCAACATAATATATCAAACTGTTAAACACTTATTTATATTATTTAATTGCAATATTCCGGTTCAAAAATGATACTAAAGCATGTACCTACTCGAAATTAAAGCAGAACTGAATATTAACAATATTCACCTTCAGAATATTGAAAAGAAAATCAATGTTATCCCAATTTACTCTAACGAACTTAATGACGATAATAATGTTTTACCAAAATTTCCATTAAAATCAACAGCTGATATTGAAAAACTAGAACAAGAACTAACTAAAAACAAAGACTGTGAAAGGCAATTAATAATTAGTAAGTTATTAAATTTACTCATCAAAAACCTTAAAACGGGTGTGCACTAAAAATCCATTTTCGCGTATATTTGCAGCGAGAGATATCTCAGAACAAAACTGCAAGGCTCGTGTTAGGCAGATATCCGTTTTGGAAGTCGCTGTGATTTGAGGTGTTATGTCAGAGTGACATCGACTATCACAGTCATACACTTATAAGTATATTTTTAGTCATACATTCGAATATTATAAATAAATTTAATGTAGTTTATATTTTCTGTGCTCACTATTTGGTAGAAATTAATTATGAATGAAAAAATTACTTCGCGTGCTACCAATATAACGATTGATTATAATATATTGACCGGTTTCAGGATTTACAACGATCCCATCATCAGAATTTTACATACATTTCTGATAATGGGATCGTTGTAAGTCCTGAAACCGGTCAATATATTATAATAAATCGTTAAATTGGTAGTACGCGAAGTAATTTTTTAATTCATATTCAAAATAAATTTAATTAGTCTTGGGGCAATTAGAATCTTTTTAATTGCTTGTAACTGGATTGGTATTAAAGCTATATCCTGTTTATTGAACAGATGCAGTAAATGACATTTGTGGGAGTGACTTGATTGCGCAGTACAGATTGCGCAAAAGTCAGCTTCACATGCTGGAAATTAGAAGACGTTGGGGAATTCAAAAATACCTAGTTTAAAACTGTTGAAGAACTTGAACAATAAATGTTACGAGAATTTCAAAAATGTGAAATAAAAATATAATAATTACTTCAAAAAATTTTAGGTATAACAAAATAACACATATCTGTCAAAAGTTTATTTATTATTAGTACATTACGTACCGCTTTTGCAGTAAATGCGACGTTTTCGGTCTTGATGTTGTCACTTGGTTTAGTAAACCAAAGAGTTGTCAGGGTTTTGGTGAGCATAAACTTTATAAATATTTAAAATTCGCTCCTTGCCTTCAATTGAAAAACAGGACCTATGGCTGACAACTGGCAACTTTTTGACGGAGAAAGAAATACTTGCTTATCCAAAATCAGTGAATACTTACAGTTATTCGTATTTTTCCTAATGTATTCACAAAATTCAATGAACTAATCAATGCAAGTACCTATTGAAAAATTCTATATTATAAACTGAATGGGCATAACAGTAAATTCAGTGACAACGTCAAAATGACAGATCGGTTTTGTTCAGTCAAGTTATTTATCTAGGAGTAGAGCTGTGTAAAATCGGTCTATAGGGTCCCTGTATTTAGAGAGTACCGCAATCAATAGCTCCACTATGTTTCAAAACTGTGAGTAAATATGGCGGACTGCCGTGTCAGCAGCAAAATGTCATATGTCAGTCAAAGTCCAGCTGAAATGTTGGTTTGTTTGGTGTTTATGTTTTATCGTTTTTTGTGAATCAGTGATATATATTTCCACAATCTGGTCTGTAGTATTATTCCTCAATGTATTACAGTCAAATTTTATTTGTTTATCGATCAAAAATCAGAAGGTGAATCCGCAATTTGTAACACATGTCTAATATAAAATCTGACGTTCCGCCACAATTCAAATTTGGCGCCTGTTATTGTGAGTAAACATGGCGGAGATTGCGGTACTCTCTCAATACAGGGACCCTATCGGTCTACCAATGGTAATTTTCTATTCAAATTTAGCGCTCATTTGTGGGAGGAGTTTTTACTGAATCTGTTCGTTAAACAGAATACAGAATAATTATTTGAGAAAAAAATAAGGAAAATGAAGGAAAAAAATAAACTTCATCAAAAGTGGAAGATTTATAGAAATTTGCGAGATTTGAATGTTTACAAAATGTTGCGGTCTCGTTCCAAACTGCTTATTAAAGATGATTTTAAAAACTTTGTACGTAATATTGAAGCTGACATCTCGTCTAATATAGCTAAATTTTGGAAATTTGTATCCATAAAAAAGCGTAACTTTACCATACCATCAAACATGAAATTTCTTCATAGGACTGCTTCTGATGGTAACGACATATGTGATTTGTTCGCATCATATTTCAAGAGTGTTTACATTCAGATCGGCGACATTTGTATTTGATGGGAAGTCATGCATGTCTAACATTCGGGTGTCTCAGACTGAAGTGTTGAGTTGTCTTACTAACTTGGAAGCTAAAAAAGGAGCGGGTCCCGACAGAATACCAACTAAATTTGTTAAATGCTGCTGCAAATTTTTGACGACCCCCCTGACGTTGTTGTACAATCAATCGCTTAACACCGTCAATGTTCCACAAAAGTGAAAGGAATCTTCCATGATGCAACTAACTACAGACCAATAAGTAAACTGAAGGTATTTGCTAAAGCAACCTCTATCACCAGCATTAGCGAACATCTACATGGAAAGCTTCGAGACCACGGCCCTGGACACAGCGACTCTGAAGCCGAAGTGTTGGTTCAGGTATGTGGATGATACCTTCATCGTATGGCCCCATGGATCGGACGCCCTCGGAAATTTCAAGGACCACCTGAACGGACTGCACCCCAACATTCAGTTCACGATGGAAATGGAGAAAGACGGCGCCCTCCCATTCCTAGACGTCCTCGTCAACCGCAAGACTGATGGAACCCTGGGACACAGAGTATACCGGAAGCCCACGCACACGGATCGCTATTTAAATGCCGCTTCCCATCATCACCCGGCACAGAAACAGGGAACCATTAACACCTTGGTGCACAGAGCCCGCCAAATCAGCGAACCGGAACATTTGGAGGAAGAACTAGCGCATCTGAAGACAGCCCTAAGGAAGAATGGATATTCTCTACGAGCCATAGAGCATGCTATCAGGAAGAGCGACCAACGGCGAAAGGAACCAGAAATCTACATTGCGACGGCCTACCTTCCTTACATAGATGGATGCACGGACAGAATCGGACGTCTACTCAACAGACACAAGATCAACGTAGTGTACAATCCGCCTGGAAAGATTGCTGCAAGTTTCCCTAGGACCGTAGGAGAGCAGAAGAAGCATCAAGGACCAGGAGTATACAGCATCCCATGTATCTGTTGTAACAATGCACCGTAAAAATGCCTAAAAGCTCTAATGAACTTAGAGTGGCATTTCATCATTGTTTTACGAGACCGCGGCCGGCAACGCAAAAGCGAATGTATTGCTGAATAAATCCGTCCGTCCGTCCGTCCGTCTACGCATGCACCGAAGAAAGAGATGAGCAAATCCCAGATGCGACAGACGTCACGCGAGAAGAAGGGAATTCTGAATCTCTGCACACGACCCCCAGCGCTGACGTAGGAAATCTCGAAATAAACCGCCGGCCAGGCTCCCCTCCAAGCTTATAAAAGTAGCTGCAGCAGAAGACAGAAGCCAGTACTTGGTCGTCCGGCCATCAGCTGGGACCAGTGCTCCCAGCATCCGAGATGATGCTGGCCGCCGCATCCGAAATACTAGTACCTGATAAACCGTTCTGACGACGCCGTGTGATCCACTGAAAGTAACTGACCCGTAAATATCTGAGTAAGACAATTTTGAATAGTTGCCTGGTGCTTAATGGTTGTTATCAATAAGATATCAACAATTAAACATCATCCAGTCATGGCCTGGCTTATCCGAGACCAGTGAGTAGTGAGGTGTCCAAACTCGGGAATTAGGGGTGTCTGCTGGTGAAGGTAGGATCGTTTTGGCAACCTCGTGTGGCACTTGTGCCTGTAACTTGAGGCGACATACCGGCGGAAAACGATCGTGCCCGGGTAATCGGCGGCCGCTGGTGACATGCCGAGGGCGGACTAATTATTATTTACTGGCAGCGTATAGACTAGGGGTATTTCCCCGGAGATATAGTAGCCTGGTGCTGCGACGAGAATCTCGCACCAAAGCCCTAGTAGGAGTCTGTACCTTTTGGTGCTCCCACGTAGACTCCGAGGCCGTAGAAATAATTCAGTATTGGACCATACGTCGATCAAACCGCATTATCAGAGTACACCGCGAAAACAGCGTTTTTATTTCTGTTTCTTTCACTGTAAATATATCTCGTATTTTTGTACATATTCCGTAGTATAATTTCACCGCAATTTTATTCAATGTAAATAGTTAAACAGAATAGAGTCAAGTTATATTTTGTTTATGTCTTTTATTCAATCATCGTTTAGCAATAATTAATGAACCCAACCCTTCTGCGACTAAGAGCGTAAGGGTGAACAACGAATAGATCGTCCTCCGACAAGACTGTACAGGCAACGCAGAGCACGTTCATAAGCGAACGTGCAGATCCTCCTGAATATACAGTGTGGCCCAATAAGTGAAACCGAGGGACACAGGTGTATATTTAGGGGCCCGAACCGAGACCGTTGCATAAGTGACGTTCCAGACGAGGAGACAAAGTAATCGTTGCACTGTGGTAAGGAATACATCGGAGAAACGAAGAGACACATCAGCACGAGGCTGCAAGAGCACAGGAGGGACGTCAGGAACCAACGGACGGAGAAGTCAGCAGTCGCGGAACACTCCTCTTTGCCAGGACACGAGATTCGTTTCGAGGATACTAAGGCGCTAGCAAGGATTCCGAATTTTTGGCCCAGACGGATCAGGGAGGCTATAGAGATCTTCAAGAGACCCAACTTCAACAGAGATGGAGGAATGGATCTACCGGTTACTTGGAAATCACTGTTCCGTGAAAACGTCGCGCTTTAGTGATTACCCGCGAGTATAAATAGAGTTACCTGCTATAGGATTTTCAGTTTCAGAATAGCTTCTGAAGAAAACTCCGATATGAGAGTCGAAACGTCAAGTGTTACTGTTAATTTTAGTGTTACAGATTACCAACGACGACGTGGCAACCAGCCCGGAAACCATTATTCCATGGACAACGGCCACGAAAGCCTTAAGGAGAAATTTGAATCTATTGTCTGTAAGTTTGTTTTGTGTTCTGTGAAAAATTTTATTATACCAGAACAACATGGTTTTATTAAATCTAGATCTATCGAATTGAATTTAGTAACTTATTTTGAGTACTTGCACTGTGCTTTCTACAAGCGTATGCAGGTTGACTCGGTTTACACTGATTTCAGTAAGGCATTTGATAAGATTGATCACAAAATTTTAATAGAGAAACTTGCTGTTGTTGGTGTGAATGGCGACTTGCTTCGGTGGATCTCATCTTATATTGTGAATAGATCTCAGTTCGTTGCGGTGCAGAGCTACAAGTCTACTCAATATAACTCGTCTTCAGGTATGCCACAAGGGTCTCATTTGGGACCCTTGCTATTTATTATATTCATAAATGATGTATTAAGATGCTTTACATCAGGTAATTTCTTGCTTTATGCTGATGACTTGAAATTTTTTTCTAAAATTCGTGATGCTACTGACTGTAGCGGATTGCAGCATGATCTGGATAATTTAGCAACTTACTGCCCTGAAAATGGTCTATACTTTAATCTTTCTAAATGTTGCACAATAACTTTTACACGTAATCACACCCAGGTTAATTTTGATTATGCAATTGATGGAACGAACCTTTCACGTGTCGCTACTGTGAAGGATTTCGGGGTTACTTTTGATGCAAAATTGATTTTCCAGTCTCATATTGATATAATATTGATATATTGATTGATATTGATATAATATTGACATAATAGCTACAGGTTTCTCGGATTCGTAATTAGACAATCTAGACCCTTTTCTGATTTATCGTCTATTTTAAAATTATATTTTTAATTTATCGTAGGCAGACTTAATTTTGCATCTGTAATTTGGAACCCTCGATATCATGTCTATATTGATCGTGTTGAGAGTATACAAAATAAGTTCCTTAAGTATTTAAGTCACAAATTTCAGGCCAAATTTGATAATATTGATATCAGTATTATTCGTAAACAACTGAATTTGTTAACGCTTACCCAAAGGAGGATATTATCTGATTCAATGTTTTTATATAAATTATTGAATAATTTTGTGAGTTGCCCGGATCTCCTTTGTAAAATTGATTTTAATGTTCCTGCTAGTAATCTTAGAGCTCATAATTTGTTTGCATTGCCGTTCAAGCCTACTAACTCTTCTCAGAATTCTCCAATAGTTAGAATGTTGTTCTCTTGTAATGAATACCTCAATCAGTTGGACATGTTCATGTTTTCCTTGCCTCGGTATACGTTCGAAGCAAAGTCCCTCATTATTAGTTGTAATGTTTAGTTGTTAATAGTTTAGTGTGGTTTAAATTAGTAAATTAAGTTTAATCTAGTTTAGTTGTTCCTGTATGATATGTATCCACTTAGTTCCATGTTTGTATCAATTTACCTGTTTTAATATTGTTCTCACACACGTTATGTTGATGAATTTTGAATGGTATTGTCGTGGTGACTGTTTTGGGTTTCGGCCTTTTGTCACCCAAATGCAATAATAATAAATAAATAAATAAAATAAAAAACCAAATTAAAGACGAAGTATTATTCTCCTTATTTTACATCCCATGATTTTTTCATACTACTTTCATATCACCCAAGAAAATGTGGCATACATTAAAACTAACACTCGTAGTAGTGCTTTGAAAGCATCTGCTAGTGAGCCGATTCCGGTACGTGGCGCTACAATTTCAAGCCATGCAATTTCTGAAGCATGGAACTCGCAAACCGCTCGACGTGGAGCATTGTGATTCGGATCTTAGTTCTACAATTTCAATTGTTGGCCTACACCCCCTTTAAATAACTTTGAGAGAGTGCTAGAAGCTATATCTTTTTTCTGTTTGAAATAGAGAAAAATATTCAATGTCTGTAACCAGCTGAACTTAAGTTTAGATATTTATCAAATTTGGGTTTTTAACGTGACGCTTATGTCATTACATAAATCATCATTTTGTGATCCTAACAAGGTTCTAATTTTTAAATTAATATTAGGACGTTTCAAGGATATTCAACATTTCCAGATTTTGCTGACTTCCAGAAGAAGGAATTACACTTGACGCTAAATTAAAGTTTCTTTCTTTTTTTTTCTTTTCGGCCTTAACCATTCACTAACGGATGCTCAGCTTCCCCTTACACCCCACGCTGGCTAGAGGCGAGGTGAATTGAATTCAATGCGACGTATTTAATGAGCTTCCAGTTTTTCTATCGGTTATCCATTGAAACCGCATTGAGCTTTGTAACCGCAAGCCTGCCAAAGTACGTTTCAGAAAGCTTATTATATATTCCTTCAATATTGAGCCGAAATATCCTATTAATAATGTTTGTAAAATACAACTGTAATATTTGTTTCAAGTTACGAACAAATAAAGCTATATAATGCTGCAGTACGTAACATTGCTTTCTAATAGATAAAACATTACATGAAATGTTATGCTTTATAACATTGACAAACGCAATGTTATTTTAAGGTATATACAGTATTGCAGCAATGCTGTAAAAATATTGTTGCCTAATAATTCGCAACATCACAAAGTTATTTTGAAAAGTTGCTAAAATATTGTAATAACATTAAAATGCTTAGTGCTATGTTAAAAAATATTAAGTGTGTTAATTTTTAATTAACCAAAGTATGATATTACTCTGTAGCAAATAAACAAAAATTGTTAGGGCCTTTTCAAAAGATTCGTTTTTAGTGGCTATATAAGAGTAGGTACTAGTTTACATAATGAAGGCTCTAGTGGACCAATATCAGTAGCAAGTAGAATCATTTATATAGATAATCTGGCCACCAACGATACAAACACAAACGAAAATAGTGTTTAGATTCATTCTAACTTAGGCAAAGATCCTTGCTCTTTCCATCTCATGCACAATCAAAGTTTTGAAGGCAGTATCACAAGCAACTCTATTAATAAATCTTTAGATAAAGTTTTGCGCTGGTTAAATATTTCGGAAATTGCAATAGAAGACAAAACTGTTAGGGATTTATCCAATAAAAACTACCACTTTGAAGATGCTGGAAATATGAATTAAAGTTTTTACAGTGCCAAAACTGAAATACGCCCGTTGCCCCAAGTCAGACAGTATCTGCTAATCAAACGCTGGACCGCGCAAATATAATCGCAGTCGCAAGCGTGCATGCAACGCTAAAATGGCTACCGCAGGAGAAATTTCACTTTTCTGCAACAGAAGACGAAACATTGATTGAGACAGTGAGCAGGTACCCTTCTCTTTTCGACCTGCACAACCCTGTCTATATGGACCAAGTTGTGAAGGACAATGCCTGGAAAGAAGTGGCGGCAAAAGTTTGGCGATCAGGTAAATATAATTAAAATAAAATACCGATGCAGATGAATAGTTATATTTATTATATTCCGTGTTCTGTATAATGCTTGTGTGCATGGGCTCTTAAAACGAAATATGTGAATTACAACGTTAACTATCAGTTCTGTTTACGGTTCGAATTTGCCAAGCAAGCATAACTTCTCGGTAAAAATATTCTGCAAAAGCATTTCTCTAAAACCATCAGCGTTGCCGTAGCCCCCAGTTCTAGCAAGAGAAATTAAATTTTTGGTTGGTAAAGGCTGTGTGGGATCAAATTCATAATAAGCCCTCCCTTCCCCTGCAGCACAATATGACGAGCCCGAATTGGTTTTATATTGGTCCAGCATTGTAAATTGGACCAATATAGACTTTAGTTAACCAATATTGGTACTATATAAACTTACCATTTCTATGTAATATAGTATATTAATACTGGAATCATATAGGGTCGGGATAGAATTTGCCAAGCAAATAAAACAATTTAGCCACATTAGATATGATGATTATTTTATAGCATTTCTCGCCCAAAAATAGGATTCTAAAGGAAAAAAGTAGTATCAATACTTCAATACTTCAATACAATAATCAATACTGGTAAGTTTTATAAAAATACTATTTTGACTAAAAACAATTCGTAAAATCCCCATATCTTTCTTGACATGGCGGCTTTGCGATGTCATTATATATTTTACTACCCGAATAATAGACATTGAGAATTGCATATTGGGTCAATATTGGCCCAGAATATCCAATTGAAAGTAATCAAAATCTATTAACCTTGTCATTGACTGTTAGTATGCGATTAACATTGCTGGCGGACATGCGCACCGAAAATTAATGGTTCCAATCATGAAAGTGTTTTGTCAACATGTAAATCATAGAATATAACCAGAATAATATCTTTGTCGGCAGTTTTGATCTTTCAGAGCCGATTTCAGTGGACAGACGCCATTACCTTGGGTGACAGAAATTAAACATGGTATGATATACGTTTTATCGTGGAAGCAAGATATAAAGCAAGTCAGTCACACAGCATAATGGCTACCGCGATGCTTACAAGTGATGCGCGTACTTTTTCCAACATCATAACATTTTATTCTGGGTATTCTGTGACTAAACTATATTATAGTTAACGGCGTACATTCGAGCTTTGGCGGGTTAAACTGTTCAGTGTCGAAAACAGTTTTTGTGTTTAAAATATTAGTTTTTCAGTTTTCCTAACTAGGTGAGTATTTTCCTTTAATTACATTTTATAGATTAAATTAGTTTTCATTTGAAAATAACTGCTGTTTTAAATTTATTATCTATCTAACCTATAAATAATTCTTGTGTGATTGTTAGCGAAATATCTTTTATGGAACTTCAGTAAATAGTCTGGTGAACACACTATGTTGTGAGGCATCTGAATTGATCATATTCAATGTATATTTCCTATTCTGTTCACTAAAGTAAAAATAATCGTTGCCAGTTAGGTATTCCACCAATGCTGGTTCGATATAAGACCAATATTGTACCATTGTTGGTCTAAAATTCAGATTAGGTCCTTCCAAATAAATATTTTTTACAACTTCTATTATGTCACAATGCAGCAAATATTCGGTAAAATATAGGCATAAGAGAAAGACAATGGACGAGTTATTCTCCATTTACTTTGATCTGAATCATGATGAAACTCCCATGCAGATTGCCGAAAATGAAGGGGGGATCTCAAACTTCTCTCACGGGTGATAACGACGTTATGATTAGTAAATTTTTTCTGATAAAGAAAATTGGGAAATATATGACAAAGAAAATGAACCAAAAGGCTGAATAACAAAGACGGAGAAATAACAGACAACTCAACTTTCACAGTATCAGATAATAATTATCATGAAAACTATCTGAAATCAGATAATTCGTCGGATTTGTTGGTGTTTTTGCGAGAGAGGTCAAAATTTCACTCAATTACGCCCTCGGCGCTTAATCATCTCCTTAAGGACAGAATGACCGCTTACGTTTAAATTTACCAATTTATTGATGCCAAAACTTCTGAATTGGGATTGGGGTGGTGGATGGAAAGACAATTAAAAAGCGTCTTGAGATTACGTCACAAAGAAGTGAAGAATCCGATTAAAGTTTTTAGTTTTTTTGTATTTCTCTTATTAGTATTATTTTTGTATTATTATTATTATTTTTCAGTTATATATTTTATGAATAAATACTTCCACAACAGACTCAACATCTCCTATATTGGGACCATAGTTCTAAAGAAGTGCAGTAGGATCGCTATATTGATAAAATATTGACTGTTAATATTGGCCGATATTTTAAACGTCAGATTAATCAATATAGAACCGCCATAGTATAACTACATTGGAACAATCTTGTTTTAAAATACCTAGCCAATATTTTCATACAAGATTGTGCCAATATAGCTTTTCCGCAGTGGCTCTATATTGATTAATCTGACGTTTACAATATCGGCCAATATTAACAATTAATATTTTACCAATATGGCTGTGCTACTGGGGTTGAGTCTCGAGGTAACTATCCCGCAGGAGGTTATGAAGGCAACATGCTACTATGACGAGATCATCAGTTGTTTCAGGTTTTTACGGCTATTGGCGTGTAAAATATCCGAAAAACCTGGGCTAATAAAGCAAATGCGTTTTCTGAAACCCTACGAGCGCGCGATAGTCGGTAATTAAAGATCGCTTTGCGTTCTTCAACAACAGCATGAGCCCGTTGAAAGGGTTTCATCATGTTTGTATGTATCCGGAACGCCTCATCCCCTACCAGAACACAGGGCAAAACTGTATCGGAATTTGGTAGCTTAGAAGGCAGTGGCAGTAAATTTCCAGTTCTAAATTCTCTTTGTATTTGAGACTTATCAAAAATCTCACTATCTCCTTCCTTCCCGTATGAGCCTACATCAACGAAACTAAACTTATAGTTAACGTCGACTTCGGCTAGTAGAACAATCGAAAAAAAAATTTGAAATTGAAGTACAGAGAAGCAAAACGATTTGGACAAAACATCCTCACGTGCTTCCCATCTATTGCCCCTAAACAATTGGGAAAATTCCACTTGTTACTAAACTCTTCCACTTTTTTTCTCTTCAGTTCCATAGACATAGGCAGAAGGAATCTTGACATTAGCTTTTATCGTAGCACTCTTAACGTTTGTTGGACGATTTTACTAATATAGTTAGATTATATTCTGAAAGCGAACGCCAATGAATGGAAACTCTCTCCCGTAGCTAGAAACCTGCAGACGAAAAATGATCTTTAATTTTTATTACTGTTGAATATTATTTCTTTGGTATTGTATTGTGTTATTTTTGAAAATAACTTTTGCAGATCGAGACTGTCGGCATAGACGGAAAAATATAAGATACTTATGATAGGAGAAAGAAAAAGGGAAAATCGACGGGCTCGTCTGCATCAGTGAAGAACCTAAAGCAATGGGTATTAGCAGATATGTTGTCTTTTCTAAAAACTGCTGAGCACCAACGACCCAGCATTTCAAACATTTCGCAAAAGCGTCGATTTTGAAGATGATTATGCACAGTGATGAGAATAACGATGACTAAAATAAGCCCAAGCACAGTGGTTTCGTAATGGGTCATAATTCTCAAAAGTCTGTAACCATGGTTACCTATTTACTAACAACCCAAAATAAATAAAAAAAAATAAGTTAAGGCCTGTCAAACAGATTAATTAGTTTATTTTTTGCTAACGAGTTTTGGTGTCTAGTAGTCCACGGGACAGCACATCTTTTGAAAATTGATTACCACTCCTCTGTAACGTCGTGTACTGGTATAGTTTTGCGAGTCTACCACGTTCTGTATACGTAAGTTCTTGGAAACGCGGCGTTTTCGAGTTCGCGATCGCGAAAGGCGCTAATGTGCTGATGCTTTAAAAATGTATGACCATCACATTTTTTATAAATGCAATTAAAAGTTAATGAAATTACAAACGCTAAAAGATATTTGTCCGACAAAAATGGTGCGCCGTTCGGCGCGTCTACCACCTATATCTGGTCAAAATAACGACTTATAAGAATTTTACTACCAACCAGCTAATTTGTTCATAAATATTAAATAAATATTTCTAAAATCGGATGGTAACATTGTCCGACAAATGTTTTGCGCTATATTGGCAGTCCGACGCTCGGAAAGTGTCAGTTTCGTGATAACATGTTCACTGATTACCAACAACCTATTATTTTTTATGTCGTTTGAAATGAAGTATAGAGCACACTGAAACGTTTGTCCGATAAGATTGCTGCTGCATATCTTAAAAAATGCTGGTCGACGTTGAACGGTGTCAATCACGGGACTATCACCATAATGTCTATGTGCCGTGGTTGCCATTTTGTAATAAACGTTATTCAACTTTTTTTAAATACATACACATTGTATTACAGGTTCAGATAATATGGATGATGTAGATGATACATCTACATCATTTTTGCACTACTCGAAGCTCTGTTTTAATGTGCTCCTAAGCAATATACCGGTTTATTTGATGAATAAAATCCCGTTTAGACGACAAATACATGATGTGAATGTAAGGTTTGCAAATTTTGTGACTATTCCATGTCACTCGACTACACATTTTCGAGGGTCGTTCTCTTACGTGGCTATGCGCAACAACTGCATGTTTTCCCAGGGTCGGCTAAGGCAGCGAACATTTTATTTCCGAACTAAATTTCAAGATCTATGTTCTTAATAAGTGGGTAGGATATATCTTGGGCGACGATTTGCCTGTAAATGTTATCTAAGATTTTTTTGATTTCTCGTATGTGCAATTTACTTACTTATTCGATTAATTTTTTAATTATTGGACCATGGGGAAGCTCATGCTTGAGGATTGAATTTCAATTTTCATGACTGAAAAGGTATTATATTTCCGGAATATTATTGTTATTGTTATTATTATACTACGATACGGATGAAGATGATGATGATGATGTATGTAACGAATCAGTTGAAGAGGAATACATCAACGGATGACGAACGAAATACATTATTGCCTAAGAAATAAATAATACATTTCCAATATATTTTGAATATTAATCCTCGTACAATTTAATAAACATTCCTTTTTGCATATTTTCCACTTTTTTCACGTGTTTTAAGAAGTTTGATAAACATTGATTGTCGGGGTCCCAAGTCCGATCTCATCACATGTTGGACATGATATATATGTTGTTTATACAACCATATTGGTTGTTATGGTTTGATATAAGTACAAATCCCTAATATAATAATGGTCAGACAAATTTGCTGTGTATAAATTTATTGATGTAACAGTTTGCCATTTTTATTGTCGGACTAGCGATACAGCGCAATATTTTTGTCGGCCATTGTCATTATTGATCACAAAATACGCTCACCTACATGTATGATCTTTGTCCGACAAGTGGTAATCAGTGAACATGTTATCACGAAACTGACACTTTCCGAGCGTCGGACTGCCAATATGGCGCACAACGTTTGTCGGACAATGTTGCCATCCGATTTTAGAAATATTTATTTGATATTTATGAACAAATCAGCTGGTTGGTAGTAAAATTCTTATAAGTCGTTATTTTGACCAGATATAGGCGGTGGACGCGCCTAACGGCGCACCATTTTTGTCGGCCAAATATCTTTTACCGTTTGTAATTTCTTTAACTTTTAATTAAATTTATAAAAAATGTGATGGTCATACATTTTTAAAGCATCAGCACATTAACGCCTTTCGCGATCGCGAACTCGAAAACGCCGCGTTTCCAAGAACTTACGTATACAGAACGTGGTAGACTCGCACACGACGTTACAAAGGAGTGGTAATCAATTTTCAAAAGATGTGCTGTCCCGTGGACTATAGTGATTTGAGACTGTTATTATCAACTGAAGTTATCATTTTGTAATTTTTTTGTGTGGGTTTTCTTCTGATGATAGTTTTTCCATGGAATTTCAGGACAAATGTATGTACTTTATTCTACATAATGATAACACGGTGAATTTCACAAAATCAGGAATTAAGAAGTGTGATTTCTTCTAGAGTCATAATTAGTACTTTTTTATTTATTTTTTCAAATGTATTGACTTTTACTTAGTTTCCCCCATGAATTCCCGAAACCAATATATGAAAACATCAAGCCCTGAGTCTCTAGTATTCCATTTACATGGAATTTTCTGCCACGAGCTGGCTGTCTTTTCTATATTCGGATAATCATTTACACATGCCAAACTTAAACTTCAACTTTTAATAGATCTAATGCAATATTTGTTTAATATTGCGAGATGATCTTGTTTTAGGTACTTCTTTCAAATGTTCCTTTACAAGGAGATACTTATTTGATATCTGGTTGTCAAAAAATGGAAGTAACGCTGATAAGACCCGTAAAATTTTGCAGAGTTTAACAGAGCCTTAGTTGCTTTACTAGATACTGATCGATCTAACAGGCCTCCTGTGACAGCTGATCCTGATGAAGTTCTGTCACTTATTGTTGGTGCAAAATTAACTAAGCTTCAATATTTTTTGGTTAATGATTTTATTAACTCTCTTGTGTCATATGATGTTATGCAATCATTAAAAAAAATTTAAAGCCAAAAAAGAGGTGTTATCCTTCGGAACAAGTAATCACAGAAGCATCCGCAGAAGTAGTTACAAGATTTCTTAGATCATACTGCTCACAGGATACTTAAGTCACAAATAGATGTTTTAGAATCTATGTCTCTTAAGAATTTAAATAATGTTGTTTTGATAGCAAAATGGGGGTTTGATGGTAGTACTGGGCATAGTGAATACAAACAAAAATTTTCTGATTCAACTATTTGTTACTTCATTTGTTCCTCTTCAGATAATTTCTAAATCAGAAGTAAACGACATAACACAAATTATTTGGAAAAATCCGCGTCCCTGTTCCATACGATATTGTAGACTCATTCGGTTTCAGTTTGCAAAGGAGACCAAGGAACTTTCGATCCAAGAAAAAACTTACTTCAATGACAAAATTAGTAATTTACAACCGTATACTTTTAAATTCAGTAAATGCGAAGTCAAGGTAGATTATTCTTTACAATTAACCATGGTTGGTGGAAAGATTTGTAGTGCTCTCAGTGAAACCGCTTCGAGTAGATGTTTTATTTGCGGTAGTGTTGGGAATAATCGAGATGCAATCATCGAATTAGTCGATTATTAAAATATCTCGAGATAATCGATTATTCATTTGGAAATTAGTAGTACTAATATTAGTAGTTGCCGTTGCCGATTATGATAGCAAATTTGCCAGCAACCAACTTCATATAATAATCGAGCTCGGAAAATAATCGAACGGCATCACGAGAGTAGGTGTCTCGTTCTCGTTAGTAGTCAACTTCGATGAGACAAAAGACAATTACTAATCGAGCAGTTTTCTGACTCATTCAGGGACTGCTAGACGTTTAAAAGGATGGTTTTTGTTTTGTAGGTGGGCAAGTGGATTTCAACTTTAGGTATAGTGCCGTAGTAGGAAAATTACAAAATAGGTACATGCTATTTACCAACGCTTCATGCTTTATCTACTGGATTGTCCATAATAAAACAGTATATATGTACTTATTTAGAATTTTAATAATATTCAATAGACGCCGACGCAGGCAAATAACAAAGCCCTGATTTATAGCGTTTTTTCTGTATCAATATAAAGAACCCTACAGATATAGCAAATGCTCGAGCAAATGTGAACATAAATTTTATTGGTAAATAAACAAGAAATAGAAAGTCGGAACCCTCAATCAGTGATTAGACTTAAAAACTACTCCTACTAATATTAGTAGTTACTAATATCTCGATTATTAAATTCTCTCGATTACTGATATCTCGATTATTAAAATATCTCGATTATTCCCATCACTAGTTTGCGGTGCATCAACAAAAGAGATGAATCAAATAGATAAATGTCTCAGTAAAGAAGCTGATGAGTCTAAACATGAATTTGGTTTATCACCGCGTCATTCGTGGATTCGTTTTTTCGAATATTTTATTCGCCTTTCGTACAGACTTCCTCTTAAAAAAATGGCACGTTAGGTCCAACGAAGACAAATTCCTTCTTGCTAAACGGAAAACAAGTAAGGTGAAGTGGGGTAAGTGTGTACCCGGGGTAAGTGTGTAGGCAGCTCATAACATCTCAACTATTTTGAACATGCTATCGACATCTATGAAAAATCACGGTTATCACCTAAATAAAGTATTCTAAAACAGAAGAATTTCTGCAGAAATCGTTCACGGACCAACAGAAGTATTTTAATGCAACGCATCATTTGCACGGTAGATGTACAGTTTGAGGAGACGCACTTAATACACTGTCATATTATTTTAAAAACTTAAGTGTGTGTATTTAACGTGTGCAATACTTACTGGAGGTAAGAATGGTTTAATTTTTATATATATTTTTGCACTGTCCTAAATTAACCTAAAAATATTGTTTACTAAACAGTTGCCCCAGTGAAATATCACCTGGGGGCGTTTGTGTAGTAAACAATAGTGGTAAGTGTGTAGTATACTACACACTTACCCTAAACCCATAAAATAGAATGTAGCACGATGTTTTCTTTCATTTCAGGTAAGTATGGTACGAAATTATGAATGAAGATCTAACAGGGGCAGTACCTACACAAGAGATGACTTAAATAGAGCATTAGACGAAATTGACATAGGTGTGATAAGTCAATATGGCGCCCACAAGAAGTACAAAATACCGCAAATGACTTTGAATTATCACAGAAGAGGGCTCAGGGGGAAGAAATCGTCTACAATGGGAGGAAGAACAGGAATTCCCTTGGAGGATGAAGCCAGATTAGCAGAATGTTTAATAACAATGGGAAAATGGGGCTGGGGATTGTCAAGGAAGGATGTTTTCAACATTGTTGAACAGTTTGTCAAACAAAATAATATTAAAACTCCATTTAAGAACGGAAGACCAGGAGAAGACTGGTACCTAAGATTTTCTAAACGTCATAATCTGTCCATAAAGAAACCGCAATCAGTGGAATATGTTAGAAAGAAATGCTTAGATCCATTCATAATCAATGACTATTTTCGGGTTTTGCAAGAACAGTTGGATAAACTCAATTTACACGATAAGCCACGTCAGATATGGAATCTAGACGAAACAAATTTTTGTTTGGATCCGTCTAAAACCAAAATTGTAGGTAAACGGGGGGGCCGCATCTTCGCGAACCACTGCAGGAACTGGTAGAGAAAATATTACAGTATTGATGTCTGTAAGCGCAGATGGGTTTAAAGCTCCACCGTTCATTGTTTTTAAAGCTAAAAACATGTGGGACGAATGGGTGGCTCCACCAGCAGAAGCATTTCCGGGTACCACTTACGCGACAACAAAAAACGGGTGGATGGAGTCTAATATTTTCCTACGATATTTTCAAACAAGTTTACTTGAAGCGTTTGGACGATCTTGCTGGTCTACGATGGTCATGTGTCTCACGTTGGCGGGGAGTTAATCAAAACTGCGATGGATAATGCCGTTACTATTCTTGCCTCCCCACTCTTCACACATTTTGCAGCCACTTGATTTGTCTGTCTTTAAATCCTTAAAAGTAAAGTGGGACCAGGCTTTGGTTGAATGGCAAAGGCATAACACAGGAAGGAAAATACAAAAGAAAAAAATTAGCTCCTTAGTTTGCCAGATATGGAGAGATACAGATCCTGTCTTAATTTCTAATGGATTCAAAAAAGCGGCATATTTCCAATTAATGAAAACGTGGTTTCTAAAGAGCAATACGATTCATTAGCTTACAAAAGATGGGAGCAACATCAGCAAGAACGAAAGGCTGCATCAGAAAACGTAGAGCCAGGCATGTCCGGTGTTAATGAAGAGTTACCTGAACGAGTACCTGAACCAAAAACAAACTGCTCTTTCGAAGAATTATTGCTGTCAACGGTCAAGCAAAGCGACGCACCTGAAAAATTAAGAAAGAGAAAAGTAGGTTCGGGAGCAGAAGTGATAACAACGGATGAAGTTATGCGACGCTTAGCGGAAAAGTCATCAGCATCGAATAATAAGAGGCAGAAACCTGACAAGAAAATTCCCGAAAAGAATATGGTACCAGAGAAAGACCACGACTCGAGTGAAGAAGAAGACTGCATAGAAGAAATGACGTTGGACGATAGTGATGATGATGATATCTTAGAAGAAGAGATAAGAGACGCAGAAGACTTAAATACGTGCATGAAACAAATCAATAAAACTTTAGATGACGTTGAAGTGGATGACTGGGTACTTGTATGTCTGCCAGGAAAGAAAATGAAAAGGTACTATGTTGGGCAAGTTATTTGTCGATATTGATGATGATGTGGAAATAAAATTTACAAAAAAAGTACCTACCCTAGATCGATTTTCTGCAACAGCATTTTCTTTCAAAACTCCAGAAGAGTGTGCATCTGCTGCCAAAAGTGATGTTAGATACATCCTTCCAACACCTACCATAGGTCGACGTGGTTTAATTCGTTTCGATGTGAATTTTTCGGCCTATAATATCCAATGACATGTATTCTTACCTTCAAGTACTACTTTATTGTTCTTAATTTAAAAATAAACACTTTTGGATACTTATACAAAATTGGTTTAGGGACAGATTAGGCTTAATTGTCGACAAACCAAGAAGTGGGGGAAGTGGAACGTCAAATTACTGAAACACAGCTAGAAATTTCTACTGAAATCACAGGGCTTGATAAAAATATAATTGATAGATGTGGTATCTTACTAAACTGTTTGTCGTCAGGGTACAATATAAATAAAGAGAAGTTTAGGGATTTTGCATTAGACACAGCTCGACAATTGGTACATGAATATCCCTGGTATAATTTACCTGCTTCGATTCACAAAGTTTTAATCCATGGATCTGAGGTTATTGAACATGCGCTACTCTCTATAGGCGAATTATCTGAAGAGGCTGCAGAGTCGACAAATAAAAATATTAAATTGTTTAGACGCAATCATACTCGGAAAATGTCACGTGTCCTTACTAATACTGACTTCATACACAGGCTTCTACTCAGCTCAGATCCATTTATTATTGGGTTAAGAAAATCGCCTTCTAAAAAAAACTGTTTTACCGAATGCGGTACTATACTTACTGGATGTTTAATAGGTACTCTTCAATGAATATGAAGATATAGTTATTTATGTAGTTAATATTCTATTCACTTACTTTTTGGTAGTAATTCATTATTATTATTATTATTATTATTATAGTTTTATTATATTAATTGACCGGTTTCAAGATTAAAAATTTAAGGTATTGATTCTGTTAATTGTATTTATGTTACCTATCAAATAATACGATTAATTAGTGGTACTGGACCGTTCGAACAACTACTCTTCGGGCAAATACCCCGCCAAGCATTGAATTATAGAACTCAATCCAGATTTTTTGTACTACGAGACGTTTCAGACTGCTACTCCACCTAAGGTGGCTTTGAAACAATCCTAATTTGTCTCCATGTACGTACGTGCTTTTAAGCAGGTCTTTCTTCAAATATTGCATGTTTTGAATGTGTATGGAAAACGCAGACCAACTGGTTTCGTCCTTCTGGAACTCATCAGTACGGTGCTTTCCCCTACACACTCAAACCATGCAATTTAACTTGTTATATAATATACTGCCGCGTGTTGTAACTTGCTGATATCTGTCCAGAGCGCGGCAGCATATATAGCAAGTTAAATTGCATGGTTTGAGTGTGTAGGGGAAAGTACCGTACTGATGAGTCCCAGAAGGACGAAACCAGTTGGTCTGCGGTTTTCCATACACATTCAAAACATGCAATATTTAAACAAAATAATACGATATTAAATGGTTGTAAAATGAAATTGGGTCTTATTTAATTTCAAAATTCATTTAAAAACATGTTCAAGTAATTTAGGAGTATATACGAAATATGAAATTATGACCGCTTCGCCTAAACAACGGAACCACAGTGCAATGAGCAGGAAACTGTTGTGGATCTGCACGAGTATAGGAATCATCCTCTCAATCACCCTATACCATTATTATGCGCACAAGATATTTCACGTCCCGCTTCAGTAACAACCGAAAGTGATAGGAATAGCCTGAACGCTAGTAGGCCCAATAAGAGAAAGAAAACCAACGAGCCGTTTTTAAAGTTGATGGAGAAAAGAAATCAGGTGCGAACTGAAGTTCTCGAAATCATCAATCAAGGAGAATATGATATTGAATTGTTCTTCCCAAGTGTTGCACTGTCAGTTAAAAAGTTACGTCCAGATTTTATAAATAAGGCCAAACTGCAGAGTGCAGACATTACAAATTGTAACTAATCTTGAAAACAGAATGTTGCAACATGAAAGGCAGTTCCACAATGTGAATTCTCCATCATTTTCTTCAGGTGCTTCACAGTCAGGCACGAATGAGTCTGTTCTTCCGGGGCAGTGGACTTCACATCAGCAGGATAATATGCAGAAATTGGTATAGCGGCAGATTTTGCACACTCTTTTGATATTTTGTATAAAGATTCCGTAAATAAACAAATTTAAACTCCGTGAAATGTTATACTTACCTCAATGTTAAAGCCAATTTTTCATCTGTAGTTATCGGATACAAGACTCGGTTGTATGAGTTACATTTAATGTTATCCTTGATTATGTTGAGGATGTAATTAAACTCAGTAGGATTGAATCTAAAAAATTATCTACATTTTTTTTTCGTCAGCTTTTAAATGAGTGTTTATTAGCTTAGTGAAAAAGAACTCCTCTCGCCTTGACGTATATATTGGATGCAGAGCTTTGCGTTGTACCATATACATTTGAAGTAACTCATCATCTCATTTTTCTTCACATAACCAATAGGCAAGCAACAGTTTTCGTTTTATACTCATTTTCTGAAGCACATACGTATATAAAACTTTCTACTACAACAGATCACTAGCAATTGCCAAATAAGACGCTTGTAGGGAATCACAACTGCAGCTGACGTTTGCGTCAATTGCAGAGCGACAATCTCTGTAATGATGATCGCTAGCGATAACCGTCTGGAGGAAACCGTACCTTTAGATAGACAGTCGCGTTACGTTTTTTCCTATTTTCGTTGTATTGTTAAGGTTGTTTTAAATATTATCCAGGAACTCTGTGCTTTTTTGAAATATCTAGGGAACTGTGTGCATTTTTGTTTATAATAAATAATCAATATACGAATTTTGTAAAAAGTGTCAATGTTCAGTTTCTATTTCACCTCCGCTACACAAGTAGCATTATTTTGAGAATTGGTGTGTGTGTGTGTGTGTGTGTGGGTGGGTGCGCGCGCGTGGGTGTGTGTGTGTGTGTGTGTGTGCGCGCGTGTGTGTGTGTGTGTGTGTCGTGGATGCGAGATCATGTTAAACAAAGTGGTCCTTCTGGCAGGATGATCATTTGAGTCAGTTGAAAAAGTGTTTTAAGAGAGAAAATAACCGAAGTAGTAGGGAATTAAGGAGACTGGTGCCTGATCCTGATCTCTCCCTGATCCGTGGGTTAATGAGCGGCCTAATTAGCGGCTTTAATTGGCTTTGATAGTTGGCGGCTCGCGGTTTTAATTGGGGGGCTTGCGGAGACATGATTCGTGCTTGTAATTGCTATATTGTTGCTAATTGTTATTAATAATGGTCAATTTATGTGAATATAATTATATATATGCTCCTCCATTTTAAAGCGTCTGGGGTAGATCGTAGGCCTGTTGAATTGAGTTTTATTTGCAGCTCAAGGGGATTAGGTACCTGCATTTCTATGGCTATTGTGTCGATCGTGTCAACATCCATTCTATAGTGTAAGAGATTTAGTCACTATTATTAGAGTATTTTTGAAGTGTTCATGTTATACAGGATTTAAGCACATTAAATAAATATATATAGAAAATAATGGTAAGAAATAAGGTGTTTATGACCGAGGAAAACATGGATTTAATGAATGAAACAACCCCGTGAAAAAATCATAATGTTACGCACCTCACTCAATTGGGTTTTACAATCAGTATTTCCACAAAAACCACCACACCGACAGAAGTGCGCGAGACAGCTAGCCAAGACGCCACGTAGATTATCCCTCCACCTACCCCGCCTTACGCCTTTCGCCTGTACCAACCTCGCTAGCTATTGGCACCTCCGCCGATGAGACAGTTCACCTGTTACCTCTTACAGCATTCTACGCCTAGGCCACCTGCAAACTGTAATATCCTCTTCCCGCCAATAGGTGTCGCTACGCCCATCACTTCAGAATTTTATTCAGGTAACAATATATTTCCTATTTAATATAAATCTAAATATTGATTGGACTTTGTCCGCGCCGCGTTGACCCTGTATATTCATATTGTATGAATTTATCTATGTATGAGTGTAGTAGTACCGTACCGGTGAATAAAGAAGGTGTTTGGTGTGGTTTATTGGAATTGTTTTATTTTTGGTATGAGAAAACATGGCATAACTGTATTAGGAATAGTACAGAAAAACTTTCCATATGGTCCTTCTTATGTCGGATGGTGAATTAGTAGAAAAATAGTGGTTAATAAGTTAGTGAAAATACGTAGTATTTCAAGAATAGTAGCAAAATTTTTTGGACGGCAAGAGTTTTTGCGCTCCTCCGGTTTCACGGTCATCGGATATCAGTTCAACAGCAGGTTAGTGGGTCTCTCTCTGTTTTACTGCGCTTGTATTTTATCCTTTTCTCTTCTTTCCTAAAATAAAATATAACATTATCAATTACCTATCTTTAATTAATATGGCTGAATTAAGGAGGTTGAAGTTAGATAGAAAGAACATTAAGGATCAGGTTGTAAGATTGGATGAATTCTTGACAACCTTTGGGGATGAGAACATAGAAAAATTAAAAATAAGAGCGGAAAAGGTAGCGTTAGTTTGGGAGAAATTTGAAAACATTCAGGTGAAGATAGAACTTTTAGAGAAAGAAGATGATTAGATGTTAGGGAAAGGATAGAGTTTGAAAATTTATTTTTTGATGTTATGGCTAAAGCTAACAAAATAATAGCGCAAAACAACGAACAAACGGCAACAGTAGCTCAAGTATCTGGTATAGAACAGCTGCAATCGTCGAATTCTGTAAAATTACCTACTTTATCATTACCTAGCTTTAGTGGAAATTACGAAGAATGGTTATTGTTTAAGGACTCGTTTATTTCGACAATAGAATCACATAGTGGCTAAGTGACATTCAAAAATTTCAATATCTACGGGGTACGTTAAAAGGTGAAGCGCTACAAGTAATTCACTCGATTAAAACTTCAGCTGAGAATTATAAAATTGCCTGGGGGGATTGCTGCTCAAGAGATATGAAAATAAGAGGCTTATTGTAAATTCGCATATACAGGCGGTAGTAGAAATGACTTCCGTCAAAGAAAATCATGTGACTTTGAGAAAATTTGTGGATAGTATTCAAATGCATTTAAGTGCACTAGAAGCTTTAAGTATTCCAGTAAACGCTTGGGACACTTTGTTAATCTATTTATTAATGGACAAGTTAGATTTTCAAACAAGAAAGGAATGGGAAGAATTTACAACAAGAAGAAAAATTGAATTACCGGAAATGCAAGAATTTTTAGAATTCTTATTAGAAAAATGCCAAACATTGGAGATGATAGAAAAGAAGAAGATAAAACCTGAAAACTCTAAAGTGGAATTAGGAAAAAGGATGGTACGAAATGTAGCTTTACATTCAAGGGCATCTCATGTTTGCGAGATATGCAAGGAAGAGCATATGTTGATCTACTGTGAAAAATTTAAGGGGTTTCCAGTAGAAAAAAGATTGGCAGAAGCTAGACAATTAAAATTATGCTTGAACTGCTTGAAGACTGGGCATTATGGATATCAATGTCAATCATCACGTTGCCAACAATGTAAGGGAAGACATCACACATTGTTGCATTTGGGTGGACAAAACACTTCAGAAACTACAGTGGCCACATACGCTAGTCAGAAGCAATCATCTTTGGTTTTGTTGTCTACAGCTCGAGTATACCTGGAGGATTCAGAAGGTAACATGCATGAAGGATGTGCCCTATTGGATTCGGGTTCACAAAGCAATTTCCTTACGTCAGAAATGTGTCAAAGGTTAAAATTACCTATAAAAACCATCAATAAACCAGTCATTGGAATAAGTAAAACGATAACAAACGTATCTAAGCAGACGAAAGTAAGGATACGATCAAGATTTAGTAGTTTTGGATTAGATTTGGAATGCTTAGTTTTAGAAACAATTACTGATCGTTTGCCATCAATGAAATTGGATTCGAAACCACTTAACATCCCTACAAATTTAACAATGGCGGATCCGTTCTTCAATATTCCAAAGAGGATTGATTTATTAATTGGAGCATCTCATTTCTTTAATTTATTATGTGCTGGTCCAATCCAATTAGCAAGAAATCAACCGTTGCTACAGAAAACTCAATTGGGATGGGTTGTAACTGGACATTGGACCCTGCATTCGTCAGATAAACAAATTTGTTTAGTTGGCAGGAATATGTCTTTAGAAGACCAGGTAGAGCGGTTTTGGAAAACTGAAGAAATAGGAAACTTAAAAAGACAGTAGTCCGATGAAGAAAGAAGATGCGAAGAACACTTTGTGCAGAATGTTACTAGAAATGAGGATGGAAGATTCGTCATATCGTTACCTACGAAATCAAAGGAAGAATTGGGCGATTCATTTGATGAAGCTTTGAGAAGACTCTTCTCTTTAGAAAGAAGACTTAATCGAAACAAGAATTTAAGAATAGAATATAACCAATTTATGGAACAGTACGAAGATATGAAACATATGTCGATGAATTTGAAACAGGAAGAAATTTCGGAAAGAATTTATTATTTACCTCATCACCCTGTTCTCAAACAGGATAATATCACAACGAAACTGAGAGTAGTCTTTGACACCTCAACAAAGACCACGTCTGGACGGTCGCTAAATGATATGCTTATGGTAGGAGCATACATTCAAGATGATTTGTTGAACATAATTTTGAGATTTCGAACACATCAATACGTTCTTACGGCGGACATAGCGATGATGTACCGTCAAATACTGGTGTGTGAACGAGACAGGCAACTACAACGAGTTCTTTGGAGACCAGACACATTAGAACCGGTAAAGGTTTACAGTCTCAACACTGTGACGTATGGAACATCGTCAGCACCGTTCTTGGCCACACGATGTCTGATGGAATTAGCTTTTCCAGATGGCGACAAATACCCTTTAGCTAAAAAGGTTCTCTTAAGAGACTTTTATATGGATGATGTGCTCACTGGTAAGCACACTGAAAATGAAGCTAATAATTTGCAAAATCAACTCACATTGTTATTGTCATTGGGTCAGTTTCATTTAAGAAAATGGCGAAGTAATAAAAGAGAAATTTTGGAAAAATTGATGGAACCTAACAAAGAAGATTCGTTGCTGGTCTTGGACAAAACAGATGCATCAAAAACTTTAGGCTTATTATGGAATGCCCAAGAAGATGTATTGCAATATAAGGTAACCCTTGATTCTGATTACAAGGTTACCAAACGTTCTATTCTTTCTAGGATAGCCCAAATATTTGATCCCCTTGGATTAATTGGACCCATCAGTACTACAGCGAAACTAATTATGCAAGAATTATGGCAAATCAAGATAGATTGGGACGAATCGGTTCCACAATCCATTTATACTTTGTGGACTAACTATTACAAGAGTATAGCTTCCGTAAACAACTTGAGGATCATGAGAAACGTAAATCCAGGAACTGTACAAGAATCGTTTGATATTCACGGTTTCTGTGATGCCTCTGAAAAGGCCTATGGGGCATGTGTTTACATCGTATGCCAAAAGTCTAATGGAAGCAAAATATCTAGATTGCTCTGCTCCAAATCTAAGGTGGCGCCTCTAAAGACTTTATCGTTGCCTAGACTAGAGCTTAGTGGAGCCTTAGTACTTTCCCGATTAGTTAGCACAGTTAGAAACGCTTTGACCAATAGGGTTCGAAGAATTCATTTATGGACAGACTCTGACAGAGTCTTGTTTTGGATAAATACTCCACCCAATCGTTTAGAAACCTTTGTGGCAAATAGGGTTTCGCAAATACAACAACTAACTATAGACGTAAAATGGAAACATGTCTCTTCCGAAGACAATCCTGCAGACATACTCTCCAGAGGGTGCCAGCCGGAACTTATAGAAAAACAAGAAATCTGGTGGTATGGACCGAACTGGCTGAAACTGAATTATAATTGGAACGAGGTAGGCATCGCTTGTCCGATTTTAACGAGAATTGAACAAGTGAATGTATCTTTATTAGCGAATACAGCTACATTAGATCACTGGGAAGTTTTAGAAAGATTTTTGTAATTTAGAAAACTTCAGAGAGTGATAGCTTTATGTAAAAGATTCATTTTTAATTGTAAGAATGTTAGAGAAAGAAAATTTGGTCCAATAGTAACGAAAGAACTAGAAGCAGCTTGTAATGTAATATTGCTCCAGGTTCAAAGAGAAGAATTTGCACAGGACTTGAGAGATTTGGGAAGTAATCGACTACTAGCTAAGAATAGCAAACTCTCAAGCTTAAACCCTTTTTTGGATAACGAAAATCTTATTAGAGTCGGAGGTAGATTGCAGCAAGCAAATATTTCTGGTGACCACAAACATCCGGTCGTCTTACCTGCAAAACATCACATAACCAAATTAATACTGGAAGGAGAACACACTCGATTAATGCATTGTGGCGCAGAACAATTGTTAGCTATGGTTAGATTGAGGTATTGGCCGTTATCCGGAAGAAGAGCGGCTAGAAAGGTAGTTGCTACATGTTTAAAATGTTTTCGTTGGAAACCCAGAATATCAGAACATATAATGGGCAATTTACCTGCGCCAAGAGTTTTAGAAACTATTAGACCTTTCGTAGTCTCTGGGGTGGACTATGCTGGACCCATTAAATTGCGAGAAAGTAGAAGACGTGGCCGAGTGCATATATCCAAGGCATATATTGCAATTTTTATCTGCCTTGCAACAAAGGCCATCCATATAGAATTGGTTAGCGACTTAACCTCCGAAACATTCCTAGCGGCTTTCAAACGTTTTATAGCAAGACGAGGAGCCTGTAGTCAAATATATTCAGACAATGGAACTACATTTCAAGGAGCTAATAAGGAACTAAAAGATATTTATCAATTTTTGGAGGCTAATGGAAGTTACATTACAACAGAATTAACGAAACACAAGGTTACTTGGAATTTCATACCGCCCCGTTCTCCCCACTTTGGCGGTCTTTGGGAGTCCGCAGTAAAAGCAGTAAAACGTCATTTTCAAAAGGTTACACAAAATTTATTACTTGCCTTTGAAGAAGCTTATACTCTTTTAACCCTCATAGAATCATGTGTAAACTCTAGACCCCTAGTTCCTCTATCGTCAGATCCTAATGATTTGTCAGTTTTAACTCCTGCGCATTTCCTCTTGGGAGACCCATTAGTTGAACCTGTACAGCCATCATTGGTCGACGTACCTGAAAATAAATTATCCCGTTGGCAACACCTGCAAAGGGTTAGAGAACATTTTTGGCATAGATGGCGAGTCGAATACTTACATCAGCTCCAGACGAGGACGAAGTGGCGAATTGGTGCTCCACAAGTTGCAGTCGGGGACATGGTACTTCTTATGGACGACAACCAGCCTCCATTGAGCTGGCCTTTAGGGCGAATTGTGGAAGTGTTGTAACGGTGGAATTTTACACTAAAACATTTTTCAGATTTTAATACTTATTTTATTTAAATTCATATAAGATTATGGTACTTACAACGTGCTAGGAATGTTTGTTATGCTATCTCTAACTTATTTATTCCATTTAATGATTAGTTTCTCTCCTTAGCTGCCATCGCAGTTGTCTTTCGCAGATGCCTCCGTCCCAGCCCTCGGCCCTATCTTCTTAGGTCACTGTAGATTTTCTTTCACTTCTAGTTCGAGTTACCTTTATTAGTTTATTAGGTTGAATGAGATTTGCTGAGATTTACCTTTTGTATTACCCTGTTTTCTTGTATCTTTGTCACCTAGCTGGATTCTGGATATTGCCTGTATCTGCTGGTTGTTTATTTTGTTCTCGTCATTATTTGATATTTACCCTCTTTCTGATCAATTCTGTGCGCCTTATTGTTCATTTTTCATACTCTTATATTGCATTTAGTTTACGGAAATCATTGAGGTAATCTGTCAGTTTTAGGACACCTTTTGGGATTATGTTTTGATTTTGCGATTTCCCCAGCTGTCATGTGTGAAGATCACCTCGATTGTATTGCTTTTCAGTAGGCCAGTGGTGTTTTCATCTATTTCAACTTTCTAAATTGATGCTTTCATTTCTTTATGTCCTTTATTCTCTTTTCTTTCAACTCGAGAGGTTTCCTTAAGGTTTCTATCATCCTTATTATGTTTCTGCTCGGAGTTGCAAGTCTTCAGAGCGTTTCTTTCCATCTGTTTATTATTCTGCACCCGGCGACGCCTTTGCTTTTTGATGTTGGTTTAGGGAGTTTGGATTTGGATTTTCATAGGTTGATCGCGGCGTATTCTTCACGTGCGCGTTTTTTTCAAAATTTGCAATTTCCGCTAGCCATACTCACTTCTAGTCCGATTTCGAAGGTATTTGGTTTTGTGTGATCCGGAGAGTTTTTGAAGATATTTTTCATAGCCAAGAAATTGGGATTTTCTCCGGATATATTCCAGACGTCGTTTCAGCCTGGTTGGTTTGTAGGAAGCGTCGTCTACTCCCGATTTGGGGATTTTGGACCAGTTTGCCTTCGTTTTTGGCTGGAAGTTTGTTGGAAAAAAACCCTCTCGAGGGTTTTTTTTGGGAACGCATTTTTTTGTACCTACTACGTTTTGGTACAACGTTTTTTTGGATTGCGTTTTGGATCACGTGTTTCTTGAGAACGTACCTATTTTGTGGATCACGTGTTGGACATTATCTGGATAGCCTATCCATCTGCAGATATTGTTGAGTCGCAAGTTACCCGGCGGCCCAGCTGACCATCGATCATCTCTGTAAGGTCAGATAGTTTTTGTCCCCAGTCCGTTTCGTTTGGAACACCGTGTCCAGCGGCTGGCTTGTAAGTTGCGCCCGGCACAGCTTTTTGTGCCAATTTTGTGTTTGTTTTTTTGTGATTTCGCGTCGCCCGTCCGATCGAACTTTCGTCTCCGTTCGGCTAGTTTCATATGTAGATGCCTGGCCACGGCTTGTTGTGGTCACCCTGTTTGTTCTTTTGGACTTTTGTAAAATTTATTCATTTATTAACTTTGTTTCTTTTGCTCACGTAGTTAAGTAGTTTATTATTGTTTAAAATTCATTTAGTAAGTACTTAATAATTTTGGTTCATTTTGTCTATAGTCACTTCTATAATTTTGCTTAGTTTTAAATTTCATTTTGATTAATAGTAATATCTATTTTTTTTGTCAAGATTTAGTAACAGTCGATACTCCCGTTTGCGTCTGACTTCATTGTTGTAGTTAGCGTGTATGCGATTGACCCGTCGGTGCGCTGCGCGTGCGGAGCTCCATTCGTGTAGTGTATTTACCGCGTCATCCGCGCCTATTTTTGATTTTCCTTTTTAGCGCAACGTTAGTACCGGGTGTCTAAATTTCACCCAGGTTTATGTTCATTGCTTTTTTTTATATTTATATTATATATATTCATTGATAAATAATTTGTTGATATCATTGGTGGTTTTTTTTGGTATTGCTATTATATATATATTGTCAGATATCGCCATATCTGGTTTACATACCTATTTTGTTTTTTTATTATATGATATACTATTTGACTACGTTTTTTTCTTTTGTTATTTTATTGTGCCCTATTGTGTACCAGCGGCTTTTAGGAGTTGTAGTCGTTGTGTGTTGGCTACAGAGGATCAGCCAACAACTCCTTGGTGCCCTTTTCCTGTTTTTAGCCCACCCCATCTTCGGCTTCGAGCATAGCTGCGGCAGGATCCTCCATTGTGGCGTTAGTCTTTTAGGTTACGTCACAGTGTTCCCTGGAGAAGATGGAGCGGTGAGAGTAGCAAGTGTTAAAACGGGTAGTGGCGGCGTGTATAAACGTGCAGTTAGAAAATTATGTGTGTTACCTAAGGAATAAAAAATTACTAATTTCTTTTGTCAAAATCTGGTATTTGGTTTTATATTTTCATGTATGTAATAATTATGTACTTACCTTTACTGCATTGTACAATTTATTTTAGTTTAGTTGGAAGAATGTTAAAATTTTGTTGGTTTATTTGAAATGTTCATACTGTGTACTTGGCTTTACTCTTTGTTCGAATTTAGTTTTAGTACAATTGTCTGAGCTTACTTGTTGAACTTTAGTTTAATTTTATTCATTATTGTGGTAGAATATTTGAATTTTAATTAATTTTTTGAAGATGCTTCAAGGTGGGCAGGATGTCCGCGCCGCGTTGACCCTGTATATTCATATTGTATGAATTTATCTATGTATGAGTGTAGTAGTACCGTACCGGTGAATAGAGAAGGTGTTTGGTGTGGTTTATTGGAATTGTTTTATTTTTGGTATGAGAAAACATGGCATAACTGTATTAGGAATAGTACAGAAAAACTTTCTAGACTTAAAAATGCTTAATTATAAATAATATTGTTGTTAATGATAAAAAGTACTTAACATATGGGTATTATACTTATAAATATATCATTACTTGCTAGATTACACACGCACAAGATTGTTTTATTTCCAAACACATTTTTCATTGTTTCAATAATGGGGTCTTCCCATTAATCCCGTAGTTTTCCCTTCAGATTTACATACTGCTATTATAACTTAGGTATTCACTGGTAATTTTGGAATTAGGCAGCTGAAGAAGAGAGTGAGGGCATAAGGATTATTGTTGACGAGGATTTAATGAATCAAAAATATTGAAGTCAGTAAAACATTATGTGTATTTCCCTGTATAATAATAACAAGAAAAAATACATCATTTCATTTTAAAACGTGCGTAATTCAGAGCGAGTGAGTGGAAAGAGTACATTTCACAGAAAGGAAAACGCTATTTTTAATAGTATAAGATTTCAATTTTTTGTGAAATGCTGGCATATCATATAATTAAAACACTGGATAAATCGACGTTTCGCCCCCGTCCGGGGGCTTTATCAAGATTTATTGGTATAAGTATAAAATATAAATTTGTCAGTAAAAATTTCTGACAAGAACAGAATTTTTCTCAAACAATAAAAATTATTTATGTAGGTAACAAGTATCGCACCAAAATTATAATAACTTAAAATTTTTGTATTCTAATTTAAAAACACCCATTCCTAAATTGATGAAAACTCATACTGTATACAAAATTAAATGTAAAGACTGTGAAAAAACATATATTGGCCAATCTAAAAATCATTTAGAAACCAGACTAAAACAACACAAATACAGAAACAGTAATTCAGCAATTAGTAAACACATGAAAGACAGCAATCATGCCTTTGAATTTAACGACACCAAAATTTTAGAACAAGAAAAAAAATTTAAAATCTCGAATATTTTTAGAAATGATCTATATAAAAAAAGAACAAAACTCTATTAATGATAGAACTGATATACAAAATTTAAGTCAAATTTACTGTAATATAATAAAATAAATCATTCTCTCTGCTACTTACTATTATTATTGTTAAATTAAATACATAAACATTTTTCTCTTTCATAATTTCAATTGTATTCAAAATCAAAAGCGCTAAACTTTTTTTATATTTACATCATAGTTACCTACATAAATAATTTTTATTGTTTGAGAAAAATTCTGTTCTTGTCAGAAATTTTTACTGACAAATTTATATTTTATATTTATATCCAGTGTTTTAATTATATGATATGCCAGCATTTCACAAATAATTGAAATCTTAAAATATAACTGGCACAAAATATACCAAAATTTTTAATAGTATAAAAAAATTTTCAATGTCCAAATGTATTTGAACTGCACAAATTAGGTATAGGTACTTAAATGTCATTGCAGTCGAAAGGCAAACAAAAATAACATACTTAATATGAGTTCACATATCCTATGGTTTTCTACGCCACCATCGAAGTCGCCTACGACCGGTCGACCTCCGCGGAGGAACACCTAATCTAACACCCATTTTGCTGGAAACGGAATTAAAAAGAACATGTTAGATATTATAATATTCCCCCGTTCTCGGTTAAGATCCAAGTACTTGAGGAATTGTGAACTTACAGATGTATATTAGCAGCTCATATCCATTAAGTATTTTCGAATCATATAGACTTTTGTTAGGGCACATGTAGATGATGAATGCCGCATACATGGTGCACATGTCGCTGTCCTTACTGGAGGCGGCATCCTCGTATCTACGCCCAGCATTGTTGCCCCTACATCTAGGAACTTATTCTCCGGAAAGAATTTTTTCAAAAATTCTACTTTTTCACCCCCCATACACACAATTTCAACATCATCCTCCAAAGTCCACACCACTATATAAAATATCATGAATATTTGCTACATCGATGTAGCACTCTTCAAATATCGAAGTATGTGGAGGGCACTTAAAGAAAAAATGTCCCTGGCGGCCACTCCGATAGGATAGCACGGCCAATTCGCGCACTACACAACTGTCTTTATACGTCGTTTGTAGATAATCGATTATGAGAGCATCTTTCAATGTAAATATTCCTCTTCCAACCGAGCACATTATTAATTTAATTTAATTGAATTTAACAACAAAGAATAATCTCTTTCCACTCACTCACTCGCTCTGAATTACGCACGCTTTTATAAATCAAATGAAAAAGTCGTCTTTTACATACACTATTATATATGAAACTTATAGATATGGGGGTTGGGTGGGGGCATGCATTTGGGAATACTCCCACCTAGTAAGTATTTAATTCTAAACAATACAAGCTATGAAGTTAGGACCTCTAACCAAAAAGATTTTTTCTCACACATTAAATGAATGAAAAGTATATAGAAAAAACTGAGACGTGACCGATAACAAATAAAACGGGGCTGCCATTATTTGGCTAGGATAGAATTTATTTCTTCAGTCGAAGTAAACAAACTTGATCGTATTTTTTATCCGAGATATGACATGAATAGTGTGAAATAATGTATGCACAATAACTTGTGTGTTAAAACCGCTTATAGTTCATTCATTCAGGGTGGCATGAGAATCCTTTGAATAATAGGCGCATTTCTTTTTTTAGAGATATTATACAAGAAAATATGCGCAACTCCCGTGTTTAATTGTAATCAAAATAAGCAGTTTTTTCCCCGCAAAAAGCTGAAGCTTGTGCGATGGTGAGATTTGGTTCGAGAACCGAGAGAGATGAATAAAACAAACGTATTTGTCTATGCAGTGTCCCATACACATGGAAAAAAATATAGTGTGCCCCCAAAGGTCACTTTCAGGTTGCTATAGAATGTAATTTTATAACAGGGTTAGAATCGAATGATACGAGTCTATTTGTTGGCAATTTTTACATTTTATAAACCCATTTAGTGTTGTCAGGTTCAATTTTAAGCATTGCATTCTTGAATTTAAGCGTTTATCGTCATTTTCTCTATGAAATCAACATTCACACATTTCTAAAGCTGACAGCCGGCCTCCCGCAGCGGCATGCGAGTTTTTCCGCCGCATTCTTGCCAATTGGTCATATGTTACCTTTGTGAATTGCTCAAGTATTATCAACGTTTGAGAGTTATTGTGAACAAGAAACTCGAAAAACTGACTTGTTTCTTCAGAATAACCATCAGCTCTTGCGATCGTGCATATCTCTGTGAACGAACGAAATAATTAATTAATTTTGGACAGTGACTATAATTTTCATGAGTTTTCTCTTGATCGAGAACGAAAACTAGAAGACATAATTAACTAGGGTTACTTTTTTAGGTGCATATGCCACATTTGATATAAAAAGACAGTCTTCAAGGAATTAAACAGCTTATAAATATGAAAAGAAGGCAAGTAATATTTTTTCGCTCACTTGCCTCCTTATATTAATTAAATATGTACATTTGTATAAAATTATTAGGTAAAGAGCGAGAAACTTACACTATCAAATGTGTGAATTGAGGACGGTACTTCAAACCCTCATACGCTTTTCATTTAAATTCTGTAATGCTAAAGCTATAAGGTGCGCACTGAATATTTCACCAAAACCTATAATTTTCCACATGTTAATTTCTCATAATTGCACAATATTTGAGAATAAAGGATCTAGTGCTTTTAGTTTCCAGGGAGCTAAGCAGCGTATAAATATGAAATAAAAAAATAGTTAATATTTTATCGTTCGTTTGTTTCCTTTTATTAATTAAATACATATTAGAGCACAATAATAAACAAACACAATAACAATTTAATATGCGTTAATAGGTATAGGTAATCAACAATAGATATTAAAAATAAGTAAATAAGATGCCCAACTAGCGCTCAAGGCGGCACTCTCTACCCAAGTGTCCGCTTCCAGTGGGAACGTCACATGATTACACTACGCCCCACTCTTGACCGCCTCAGACTGCGACGGGGACTTCCCCGAAATATTGCTGGCTGCTCTAACACGGCCAGACTGACCTGGAACTCGCTCTCGAGTGATTTCTTCCTCGTAGCGTTCCAACGGAATGTAGAACAATCAGGGACTAGCACCCTGTGCAACCAAAACAAAAATACTAGGAAGTCACAACCGACACACGTACAGAAATCGCCCTTAAATTTTGTCCAGGCTGATGAGCTAGAGCCGAGACAACACACAATTCACGCGGTGACGGTTTAGAGGTATACCCTCAAATTTGTGAGTTTCATTTACAGTGTCGTAAAGTTCAGGCATGCACTTAACTGTCCCTCGGACTAGTTCAGAGGTACAGCCCAGATGAGCTACTTTGAATAAAACTTTATGGATTCCAGGCCTGCACTTAGCTGTCTGAGTGACCAGTTCAGAGGTACAGCCCAGATGAGCTACTTTGAATTAAACTTTAATTACTTTAGGTCTGCACTTAACTGTCTGAGTGACCAGTTCAGAGGTACAGCCCAGATGAGCTACTTTGAATTAAACTTTACGGACTTTAGGTCTGCACTTAACTGTCTGAGTGACCAGTTCAGAGGTACAGCCCAGATGAGCTACTTTGAATTAAACTTTACGGACTTTAGGTCTGCACTTAACTGTCTGAGTGACCAGTTCAGAGGTACAGCCCAGATGAGCTACTTTGAATTAAACTTTACGGACTTTAGGTCTGCACTTAACTGTCTGAGTGACCAGTTCAGAGGTACAGCCCAGATGAGCTACTTTGAATTAAACTTTACGGACTTTAGGTCTGCACTTAACTGTCTGAGTGACCAGTTCAGAGGTACAGTCCAGATGAGCTACTTTGAATTAAACTTTACGGACTTTAGGTCTGTACTTAACTGTCTGAGTGACCAGTTCACAGGTACAGCCCAGATGAGTTACTTTGAATTAAACTTTACGGACTTTAGGTCTGCACTTAACTGTCTGAGTGACCAGTTCAGAGGTACAGCCCAGATGAGCTACTTTGAATTAAACTTTACGGACTTTAGGTCTGCACTTAACTGTCTGAGTGACCAGTTCAGAGGTACAGCCCCGATGAGCTACTTTGAATTAAACTTTAAGGACTTTAGGTCTGCACTTAACTGTCTGAGTGACCAGTTCAGAGGTACAGCCCAGATGAGCTACTTTGAATTAATCTTTATGGACTATAGTAAACTCCAGGTCTACCACTTTCTCAGAACGTAAGTACTAAACGATAATCAAAAGAAATGAAAGACCTCTGATGTACAACAACCAATATTCCCTTTCTGTACACTATGTCCAAGCAAATGAGTGTTATTGGCTCATAATAACAAACTGCAAACTTGCTCACGTGTAAGCAACTTGGGGAAAAGCCTGTTGTGTTCTGAACAGTTGAGTTCAACGTCAATTGTAATTTTGGAAAAGCGTTCGGCCATTCTGTAGTTTTTTTTTAATATCAATGGTTAACAGATTAATAACTGTTTCAACATACCGTTCGGCTTTCCCGATTGCACGCGGCGCCCCTGTTGCAACTTGGTGATATCTTGGTGATATTCTAAATTTAGCTTAACAAAAAATAACTCCTAAACCTTTATCGGTAAAATTTGCGCCGCGATCTGTTATGACTCGCGCGGGCGTGCCGAACATTGTTATTCTATTAAGTGCCCTGAAATCTACACATAGACGATCACTTCTGTCTTGTTTTTCTTTTAAAGCAAGAGAACAGGACTGGCAAAAGGAGATTCGCTTTCGTGTATTATGTCGTTTTCAAGTAAATCGGCACCAATATGTCTGAGCTTTTCTCTTTCTAATTTCTACGGCAGATAGTCAATAAGGATAACAATTAATTATTTGATCTTTGTTTAATTTAATGTGTAACTCAGCGGTCGTCATTTTTGCCACCGCACTTTCAACTGCAAACATGTCGTTAAATTTCAATAATAAACTTTTAAGTTTCGTCTACTGCATAAAGTGCCGGACCAAGCCATTCATGCGGTGACTCAGAAACCACGTTTATTGGTGTTTGTTGTTTAAAACGCGCCAACTTGGTACCGTCACAATCAGTTATTATCTGTATATCACTATGTTGTACAATATTTCGTCCGATAATCGCTTCATAATAATTAATGTCGCAATCTCTTACTATCAAGAAGGTAATTTCTAATGTTACTTCCTCACATTCTACTATTACTACCGTTTTACCTATAGCTATGATGGAGTTCTTTCCGATTCCTGTTAGATAGGTAACACATGGCTCAATCTTACAACCTACTGATAACGCTGTGCTTTCCTTTATCAAAGAACATTCGGCTCCAGTATCAATTAGACAATAAAGACTATGTCCTCTGATAATGACTAATGTTAAATTTCCAAGCGAAGTTTTAGCACATGTGTTAACCTTGGGTTTGTTTGAGTTATCGGCACGTTCTTTAGCCCAGAAAATATCGATAGTATGCCCCATTTTATTACAAAATTTACATTGCGGGCGAGATTTTAATTCGCCTTTTTGATTATTATCAACCTTCCCTTGATTAGATACCTTTGCTCTTGGACAGTTAGCTATGACGTGATCGGTACTAGTGCAACTAAAACAGCGTTTGTATACCGGCCTTACTGCTGGTCGCCTTAACTTTATATGAGGTACTAGCGCCGGCCTGATTTTCTAATGATCTTTTGCGGAATTTTTTTGTGTAGCTCGATAGCAAAACTAACAGTTCGTTTGTTATTTTCGTGCCGCTATTTAAAGCTCCCATTCGTACAGCGGTTTCGCGTATTTCCCCGATTACTAACTCTATTAATTCAGCTTCAGAAAACTGAATTTTCGTACGATTAAAAAGTAATAACTTCTCTCTCGCATACTCACTATACGTATCGCAGTCGTCGCTGTTGAAGAGTACTGCCCTCCGCAACTTTTCCGATAAATTTCTTTTTGGTGGAAATAGTGCTACTATCTCTAGTTGGAACGTAGGCCAATCTCGGTTATCAGGCTCCCAGTTGTTAAACCACGCTCTTGCACTCCCTCTTAGTGCTGTTCCAGCTCTCGCTACCATTTCGCGAGCGCTCCACCCAAATTCTTCCCCCAAATGTTGAATTTCTTGGCACCAGGGGGACGCTCCCGAATCAGCTTTGTCTGGATTGAACATAGGTAATGCAACATCATCTTGACCTCGACGCGTCACGTTTACTGCTTCACTAAGTTTTTTAAAAATGTCTAATAATGCTTCCGGAGCATCCATTTTGTTTGCTTTTTTTTGTACGAGGGCCAATCCCACTTCTGATATTAGAGCACAATAATAAACAAACACAATAACAATTTAATATGCGTTAATAGGTATAGGTAATCAACAATAGGTATTAAAAATAAGTAAATAAGATGCCCGACTAGCGCTCAAGGCGGCACTCTCTACCCAAGTGTCCGCTTCCAGTGGGAACGTCACATGATTACACTACGCCCCACTCTTGACCGCCTCAGACTGCGACGGGGACTTCCCCGAAATATTGCTGGCTGCTCTAACATACATATTTATAGGTTTATTAGGTTGAGGGCTAGAAACTTACAGCAACAAATGTGTGAGTTGGGGCGCTTAAAACTATTCATTTAAAGTTTGTAATACTACAGCTTAAAGGTGCGGGACACTCACGACGTTTTCGTCAAAACTATAATTTCACCCGCTAATTTCTCATAATTGCACATTATTTTGAGAATAATTAATCTAGCAGCTTTCTAGGAATTAATTATCTCTCCGACTGTTCCTTGTTAGTTAATCTTCCTTTTTGTTAGGTATTGGCTAACTTTCGGAATCTTTATTTATCGCATCTTCAGGTTTACAGTTTGGAAAAACTATCATCATCATCATCGGTGGAGCTGGAAGTCGATTGCTGTTGTTGGAATAAGATTTTTTTCTTTTGCTGCTGGACTACAGGCGTGGGGGATATTTGAAGAACACTTGCTTGGAGTGAGTGATTCTGAATTTACTGGTGGTGACTAGGTTTTATTATACTCATTTTTTTAGAAAATAGATTTTCAGTGGTATCGTTATTGATTCATATGATTTCTCGAGCGCCTCTCTCTGGATTTAACACCTTTCGGCTTTAAGGTATTAAACTTCTTTCACACGCTAATTTCTCATAATTGCTTATTATTTGAGAATAAAGGATCCAATAGTTTCAGTCTCCAGGGAGTTAGGCAGCATATAAATAGGATAAAGATGCTTAGGTAATATTTTATCGCGCATTTGATTCCTTTCTATTAATTAAATACATATAAGATTATTAGAGGATGAGAGAGGGAAACTTAAACCAGTAAAGTGTGTGAGGTGGAATGTTTCAAATCCATATAAACTATTTTTATTTAAATTTTTTTAATGCTAACGCTTTAAGGTGCCACACACTTAAAATTCCGCCGAAAACATAATTGCACATTATTTTTGAATCTAGTAGCAATAAGTATTTAAAACCAAGAAAAGTCTTGTAGTAGTAAACAACGTTTTTAATTATACTAATTATATATACAATAAGGTAAATATGCATTGAAAGATTGAAACTATGACAAAATAACACACCGGGCATTTTCGGATAAACGTCCAACTTAAGATCCGCACTACAGGATGGGCAACTCGCCGTCTAGTCTCGCAAATGAAACTATGAAAAAATACCAATCCCAGCTTTTTCTCCTCACTGGGTCTGATACCCGTCGTCGTGCTGGTCTGGGAGCGACTCGGTTGTCCCAGCAGCATGGTAATCACGCTCTTGCAAGACGTATTGCATGTATGAATCGGTGGCGATACAATCGAAGGATATATTTCTTTCCCCGATATGGAAATAACCTCTTGAATAACTGAACACACCTGACATTTGCGGGTAGAACGCCCAGTGTAAAATCCGCACTACGGGATGGACTCGCCGTCTAGTCTCGTACAGATGGAATACGGGCGAGTTACCATCCCAGTTTGGTCGAATATATGGTACCGGACCGGATTCATAATAGAACTCCATAACTACTTGCTTGTCTGGATAAGGAGTGCGATTAATTCAAATATTTTCATAACTTATATAGCATAGAGGGTGAGAGGGTTGGATTGTGGGGGCGGGTGTTTTATGGAAAGTCGGCTCAGTTGATTCGAGAAAAAAACGTAATAAATGACTACCGATCACACATGATATGTGCTTCTTCGTTACCCGTATAACCACGCAGTACCGTAACTTTAGCGCATCTGTATTGAAATCTTTAATCTATACAGGCTTACCTTTACTGTGCAGGTATCGAATAGGTAGATATAGCGTATCGGTTATGGCAGTTGCCTATATCTAGTTAGTTAAGCATATGTACATGTGCGATATTGCTAGAGTATCGCTAGAGTATAGATGCAGTAAAGCCGCTTTATTACGGAACAAAAAAATCTGTACATATGAAGTATAGGTTTTGCAAAGATACTCTATACAATCTTTACAGATATTAACACGGTACTATATCTGCACGGTATAGATGATGTACCTATACTTAATACATATCTCTACATAAATGAAAACAAAAATTTTTTCTATGTGCGTGTTTATTGTTTTATTTACCTGAGGTTTCTAATTATTTTAGAACGTCTCTAACGCACAAGCCCTAATATCTATCTCACTACAGAATTATTTATTTATTACAACTCTACTTACGTACGTTATTCCTTAGCTGGAAGTGGTGGGATTCGAACCTAGGACCTCGCAATTGACATTCCGCCGTGTTACCTCCTGAGCTATTCTGCTATGCAGACCAACTTCTTTAAAGAATACTATTTATACTTATATTAACGGGTTTTGGATAAACATAGGTATATGATGTAAAATTGTTGCAATTATTAGCTATAAATAGTAGAGCGCAAAAAATAGTTAATTATCTACTACTGCAGATATTTATGATTCGAATTACTAATGTTGAACACGGAAATGATAATCTTGCACCTAAGTTTCACTATAGAGGGCACTCGTTTACAATACCATAAATAATATTTTTTCTGGCGTATTAAAAAATGTAGTGTGGATAATACATTATTGCAGTTTTCTAACCAATGCTTATAAAATCAAATGTAACGGTATTCATCTTGTAAATGGTTGATATTGGTTTCTATAGCGAATAGCGATATAATGCCAAAACAAAACCTTCAACAGTTTCGTCGTCATAAAGGTGATGAAGTCGTCAGGTACTATACAAGACGAAGGAAACAATATAAAATTAATATAAATGAGAGCAAAGCAACTAATCTCTGTACAACTAATAAAATAGAGCATAAAGGTATGTAAAATCATTTATATGGAGTATTTTATCTAATGTAGGTATATAGCATGATTTATTCACTTAATGAAAATATAACCTTTAAATTACAGATTCATATGAAGTTGTTACTGCTATTAATGAGCCACATGTTGACGTAGTTCCAGGATCTTCATTTGTTGAGCCTAACGAAGTTAATGTGGTATCATTTCTGGCAGTTGAGGACTGCCAGAGAAATGGGATGACTGATAATTATGACAGTGAAACATGTACAACTTCAGAGGATGAAAGAATATTGAATGAAAAGACAATTTTTGTTAAAAAACTACGAGAATGGGCAATACATGGTAACATTGAATTGACACAGCTTTCGAAATTACTTAAACTTTTGGTCCATGATGGTCATCACACAGAGCTTCCTGAAGATGCGAGAACACTTCTAGAAACGCCGCGAAAAACAGATGTTGTGCAATTAGATAATGGACACTATGTACACATGGGCGTTAAAAATTATTTAAATATGTACTTTAGTGAAAAATATGTAGATATTCTGAACCTGAATTTAGAAATAATAGAGTTGTCATTTAATGTAGATGGTACCCCTATAAGTACTAGTGGAGGTTCTGACTTCTGGCCGATTTTGGGAAGTGTTAGTAATTGTGTTGGTAGTCGTCCAGAAGTGTTTATGGTAGGAATATTTAATGGTCCCAATAAACCAGAATCTTACAATAATTATTTGAGATACTTTGTTGATGAAATGCAGGAATTAATGGTTAATGGATATCAATGGAAGACCAGGAAATTTGCTGTTGAAATTAAGGCTATTATTTGTGATGCACCGGCACTAGCATTTGTTAAGGCTATTAAGTGTCATGGCGGTTACTATTGTTGTTCAAAGTGTTACATCAAGGGAACATCAATAAATTTAACAGGAATGAAAGGCAAACACAAAATCATATACACAGATATGGAAGCACCACTACGAAATGATGCTTCATTTAGAGCACGAAAAACTTTTAATGGAGAAGATGATGTTGGTCACCATATGAACAAAGAACGTAGTATCCTAGAAAGACTACCAATTGATATGATCAAATGTTTCCCCATAGACAAAATGCATTTAGTTGATGAAGGTGTTGTGAAAAAAATTATTAAATTGTGGCTAGGAAAACCGGGCCCTCAAAAATTACCTGCTTTTAGAATAAGCATAATTAATGATCGACTGACGACATGCTATTCATATATGCCAATGGACTTTCAGCGTAAACCACGGACACTTAAATATGCAAACTTTTTAAAGGCTTCAGAATGTCGAGTATTTTTGTTGTATACGGGTCCTGCAGTTCTGAGAAAATTATTACCAAAACCTTACTACAAGCACTTTATGTGTTTAAGCTTGGCAGTTAGAATTTTAACATCCCCTGTATATCATCGTTCGTATAACAGTTATGCACAAACTTTACTTGTTTATTTTGTGAAACATTTTGCTACTCTATATGGTTCAGAGCACGTTACCTACAATGTTCATGGACTATTGCATATTGCACAAGATGCTCATGAACTAGGACCATTAGACAGCAATAGTTGCTATTTATATGAAGCATACATAAAAAAGATAAAAAAAATGCTTCATTCCTTCAATCGTCCGTTGCAACAGTGTAGTAATAGGGTATATGAGATAACGAAACTAAATTTATCCACGACTAAAAATGATCAGAAACAGCAACAAACAGATCATCCCATTCTTTCGCATAACATTTATGGCACCAATAAATTTAAAACAGCAATTTTCTCCGAATTTACAATTCGAATAAACACAAAAGGCCATTTTATTTTGCGAGAAAATGGCCAGAAAGTGATTGTAGGCCAAAAACTTATTAATGCGAAATGTCCTATCGATCAACCTGAGAATTTTGGACAATTTTTCTGTATGGTAGGTAATTTTGACAAAACAGTGCAAGAATATTTCATTGACAACAAAACTATAATATGCAAAATGTGTTGCCTACCAAACGATTGTGAAGAAGAATATGAATATTTTGTTTTACCAATCAACCATACCTTAACAATGTAAACATACAAACGTTTATAAATAATAAACTGGTATTCTGTTTTATTTGTTTATTTCTATGATATTAAGCATATTTAACTACAAAATATATAGAAAACTTTTTAATAAATTGCAACTGAATGTCACACGTTCTTCCCTGCCATTCTTTTTGCCGACCGAACCCGATCGCTCACGTGTTGCATATGATACATATATTCATCTATTGCTTCTGCCTCTGTTTTCCCAGTATTTTGCTGCATAACTTCTAAAAAAATAATATTACAATATAGCTAAGTATATGTCCGAAGATGTCACTTTTGATTTCTAACCAATAATTATTTTAGTTTGTTGCAAACTACCCATGCTACATTTTCCTTCCCGTCCCGTATAATTTACTCTTCCTTGCAATTCCAATGAATATACTTTACGGACAATATGTTTTACAACCATTTTTAAGTTGTGTCCGCCAAGCTGCAGTAAAAACGATCTCTGCAAAATACAAACATATATTGCCAACTTGTTACAATAAAAAGCAGTATATTGAACTTACAAAACGTTTCAAAATAACTTCGTCTTTGAGCAATTCTTCCAATTGTGTAATTGACTCCAGAGTTTCTAGGGGTAGTGTTAAACCTTCATAAGAAAATTCAAGAAGATCTGCGTTTACATTTGTATGATAAAATTCGTCAACGGTATTGTGTCCACGTTTCTTGCCTCTTTTGCTTAGCTCTAGAACCATAGCCATTAATGCATCAATTTTTTTGTTTTGTTCTTGTATTAAAGCATTTTGGCCCAGGATTATGTCTTTCAATTCCTTTATATCGTCGGAAGACGCTAGGGTTACAGGAATATTTTCATGAACCACTACTGATGACAGTTGAGGAAATACTGGTCCATTATTATTGATATCATCATCGAAAGTATTTATTGGATCAGTGAGTGTTTGTTCATTCAAACTAAATACTGATGTATTTGCTTCACTCCCATATCCCTGTGCCTGTGATACAGGTTTATCATCTTGTATTTGCGTTTTGTCATTAGTAACGGTATTTTCTAATAATCCATCACAAGTATTATTGATTCTATCCTGAGTTTTAGCCAAGATCTTGGTTATTGATGGTGCAGGTGGTGGATTATCTATACTGCCATACCGAACCGAACCTTCATCACTACTTTCCTCGGTTTCTGACGTAGCATTCTTATGAACAACGACAGCGCCGGGTATTATGAACTGTTTTCTTTGTCGCTTTTTATTTAAAACTAAATTAGGGCGATACAAATTTTCGACGTCACTTGAATCTAAATCGCTTTTGTTCAGCAATATTGTCTCAGCTTGATAAGCTCGATTGTAAGAATCTGAAATAAAAGCAGATTTGTATAATACAAGTACTTATGAATATGTAGATATAATATTAGTTACTACACATTACAAAATGAACACTTAAGTACATTTCGACTTACCAAAAACTTTGTCACAGAGAAGCCGCACTTTGTAAGTTGGCCACTTTTTATAGGGCTGCTTACCGCTTCGCACATATTCTGATGCCTTCTTGCTGTTATATTTGACCTATAAACATAAATATATGTGTATTTAAGCAATAATAATTTATACAAGCATCATACATTAGGCAAACTGTAAGCTTAAATTGAACAAACTGTACTTACTTCGCCGTTTTTGACCCAGTCAGTTGGGAGAACGCATGATTCCAATGTTTCGCAAAATTGGAACACTTGAAATCCCCTTTGGGAATCAGTAGCTTTGCTCGACATTAAAATATATTTGAAAATTTCAGAGATCAAAATCAAAAACACTCTGGCACGTTAAAATAACCAATACTTTGAGGTTAAGTAACGGAAATAAAGCTTAGCTACCGGTTGAGCTTATTTCAAGTATAGTTTGAATAAAGGTGCTGTAAAGTTGTAATAGAGCTACGCTATAGCTTGAATCAATATACACCAAATATTCAGTATAGGTGGAATAAATATTATATGATATAAGATGCGGTATATGTTCGGTAAAGGTTTAATGTATATCTGCGGTATATATGCAGCATAGTTCAAACAAAGATTTAGTTAAGCTTCAATAAAGCTAAATATATATAGTTGACAAGTACATTTGCTACATAGCTGCTATAACGGTTTTATCGGTAAAGTTTATAATATAGACCCGGTATAGGTGCTATAAATATACGACTGATAAAGATTCATATATATAGCATCTTTACCGATATTTAAAGGCAAAACAAATCTTTATCGAATGGGTTATACGGGTAGACGTGGTGAATATAAATCAAAAACTTACCCCGTTTCTTTTTTCTTTTCAATCGTGAAAGAAGTTTAGATAATAAGATATAAGTATTCAGGGACATAATCTTGTAACGAATATTTTACATTCATGGGAATGCGCCTATCCGCAAACAAATGCTGGTGAATTTTAACCATTCACGTTAAATGTAGATAAAGGATATATAAATAATTCGTCGATTGCATACATCGTATTCCGTGACATATCTTAAATAAAATAATCTCTAAGTTAAAACCCACACAGTTTGCTGCACAAAGTTTCACTAAAGAAATTCGCCTATTATACAAAGGATTCTCATGCCACCCTGAATGAATGTGTGAATTGTGTGTTGTCTCGGCTCTAGCTCATCAGCCTGGACAAAATTTAAGGGCTAGTATTTTTGTTTTGGTTGCACAGGGTGCTAGTCCCTGATTGTTCTACATTCCGTTGGAACGCTACGAGGAAGAAATCACTCGAGAGCGAGTTCCAGGTCAGTCTGGCCGTGTTAGAGCAGCCAGCAATATTTCGGGGAAGTCCCCGTCGCAGCCTGAGGCGGTCAAGAGTGGGGCGTAGTGTAATCATGTGACGTTCCCACTGGAAGAGGACACTTGGGTAGAGAGTGCCGCCTTGAGCGCTAGTCGGGCATCTTATTTACTTATTTTTAATATCTATTGTTGATTACCTATACCTATTAACGCATATTAAATTGTTATTGTGTTTGTTTATTATTGTGCTCTAATATGTATTTAATTAATAAAAGGAAACAAACGAACGATAAAATATTAACTATTTTTTTATTTCATATTTATACGCTGCTTAGCTCCCTGGAAACTAAAAGCACTAGATCCTTTATTCTCAAATATTGTGCAATTATGAGAAATTAACATGTGGAAAATTATAGGTTTTGGTGAAATATTCAGTGCGCACCTTATAGCTTTAGCATTACAGAATTTAAATGAAAAGCGTATGAGGGTTTGAAGTACCGTCCTCAATTCACACATTTGATAGTGTAAGTTTCTCGCTCTTTACCTAATAATTTTATACAAATGTACATATTTAATTAATATAAGGAGGCAAGTGAGCGAAAAAATATTACTTGCCTTCTTTTCATATTTATAAGCTGTTTAATTCCTTGAAGACTGTCTTTTTATATCAAATGTGGCATATGCACCTAAAAAATTAACCCTAGTTAATTATGTCTTCTAGTTTTCGTTCTCGATCAAGAGAAAACTCATGAAAATTATAGTCACTGTCCAAAATTAATTAATTATTTCGTTCGTTCACAGAGATATGCACGATCGCAAGAGCTGATGGTTATTCTGAAGAAACAAGTCAGTTTTTCGAGTTTCTTGTTCACAATAACTCTCAAACGTTGATAATACTTGAGCAATTCACAAAGGTAACATATGACCAATTGGCAAGAATGCGGCGGAAAAACTCGCATGCCGCTGCGGGAGGCCGGCTGTCAGCTTTAGAAATGTGTGAATGTTGATTTCATAGAGAAAATGACGATAAACGCTTAAATTCAAGAATGCAATGCTTAAAATTGAACCTGACAACACTAAATGGGTTTATAAAATGTAAAAATTGCCAACAAATAGACTCGTATCATTCGATTCTAACCCTGTTATAAAATTACATTCTATAACAACCTGAAAGTGACCTTTGGGGGCACACTATATTTTTTTCCATGTGTATGGGACACTGCATAGACAAATACGTTTGTTTTATTCATCTCTCTCGGTTCTCGAACCAAATCTCACCATCGCACAAGCTTCAGCTTTTTGCGGGGAAAAAACTGCTTATTTTGATTACAATTAAACACGGGAGTTGCGCATATTTTCTTGTATAATATCTCTAAAAAAAGAAATGCGCCTATTATTCAAAGGATTCTCATGCCACCCTGAATGAATGAACTATAAGCGGTTTTAACACACAAGTTATTGTGCATACATTATTTCACACTATTCATGTCATATCTCGGATAAAAAATACGATCAAGTTTGTTTACTTCGACTGAAGAAATAAATTCTATCCTAGCCAAATAATGGCAGCCCCGTTTTATTTGTTATCGGTCACGTCTCAGTTTTTTCTATATACTTTTCATTCATTTAATGTGTGAGAAAAAATCTTTTTGGTTAGAGGTCCTAACTTCATAGCTTGTATTGTTTAGAATTAAATACTTACTAGGTGGGAGTATTCCCAAATGCATGCCCCCACCCAACCCCCATATCTATAAGTTTCATATATAATAGTGTATGTAAAAGACGACTTTTTCATTTGATTTATAAAAGCGTGCGTAATTCAGAGCGAGTGAGTGAGTGGAAAGAGATTATTCTTTGTTGTTAAATTCAATTAAATTAAATTAATAATGTGCTCGGTTGGAAAAGGAATATTTACATTGAAAGATGCTCTCATAATCGAGTATCTATAAACGACGTATAAAGACAGTTGTGTAGTGCGCGAATTGGCCGTGCTATCCTATCGGAGTGGCCGCCAGGGACATTTTTTCTTTAAGTGCCCTCCACATACTTCGATATTTGAAGAGTGCTACATCGATGTAGCAAATATTCATGATATTTTATGGGATATGTGCCGTATTGAGGCAGTGGTGTGGACTTTGGAGGATGAGGTTGAAATTGTGTGCATGGGGGGTGAAAAAGTAAAATTTTTGAAAAAATTCTTTCCCGAGAATAAGTTCCTAGATGTGGGGGCAACAATGCTGGGCGTAGATACGAGGATGCCGCCTCCAGTAATGACAGCGACATGTGCACCAGTATGTATGCGGCATTCATCATCTACATGTGCCCTAACAAAGGTCTATATGATTCGAAAATACTTAATGGATATGAGCTGTTAATATACATCTGTAAGTTCACAATTTCTCAAGTACTTGGATCTTAACCGAGAACGGGGGAATATTATAATATCTAACATGTTCTTTTTAATTCCGTTTCCAGCAAAATGGGTGTTAGATTGGGTGTTCCTCCGTGGAGGTCGACCGGTCGTAGGCGACTTCGATGGTGGCGTAGAAAACCATAAGATATGTGAACTCATATTAAGTATGTTATTTTTGTTTGCCTTTCGACTTCAATGACATTTAAGTACCTATACCTAATTTGTGCAGTTCAAATACATTTGGATATTGAAAATTTTTTTATACTATTAAAAATAGCGTTTTCCTTTCTGTGAAATGTACTCTTTCCACTCACTCGCTCTGAATTACGCACCTTTTAAAATGAAATTATGTATTTTTTCTTGTTATTATTATACAGGGAAATACACATAATGTTTTACTGACTTCAATATTTTTTATTCATTAAATCCTCGTCAACAATAATCCTCATGCCCTCACTCTCTTCTTCAACTGCCTAATTCCAAAATTACCAGTGAATACCTAAGTTATAATAGCAGTATGTAAATCTGAAGGGAAAACTACGTGATTAATGGGAAGACCCCATTGAAACAATGAAAAATGTGTTTGGAAATAAAACAATCTTTTGCGTGTGTAATCTAGCAAGTAATGATATATTTATAAGTATAATACCCATATTTTAAGTACTTTTATCATCAACAACAATATTTATTTCCATTTTCAGCGAGCCGAAAGCAGAAGGACTTCCGAAGAAAAGGCCCTCCTAAGAAACCGGGGCGCGAACAGGGAAATACACATAATGTTTTACTGACTTCAATATTTTTTATTCATTAAATCCTCGTCAACAATAATCCTTATGCCCTCACTCTCTTCTTCGACTGCCTAATTCCAAAATTACCAGTGAATACCTAAGTTATAATAGCAGTATGTAAATCTGAAGGGAAAACTACGTGATTAATGGGAAGACCCCATTATTGAAACAATGAAAAATGTGTTTGGAAATAAAACAATCTTGTGCGTGTGTAATCTAGCAAGTAATGATATATTTATAAGTATAATACCCATATGTTAAGTACTTTTTATCATCAACAACAATATTATTTATAATTAAGCATTTTTGAGTCTAATCAATCAACAATCAATATTTAGATTTATATTAAATAGGAAATATATGATTTTTTCACGGGGTTGTTTCATTCATTAAATCCATGTTTTCCTCGGTCATCAACACCTTATTTCTTACCATTATTTTCTATATATATTTATTTAATGTGCTTAAATCCTGTATAACATGAACACTTCAAAAATACCCTAATAATAGTGACTAAATCTCTTACACTATAGAATGGATGTTGACACGATCGACATAATAGCCATAGAAATGCAGGTACCTAATCCCCTTGAGCTGCAAATAAAACTCAATTCAACAGGCCTACGATCTACCCCAGACGTTTTAAAATGGAGGAGCGTATATATAATTATATTCACATAAATTGACCATTGTTAATAACAATTAGCAACAATATAGCAATTACAAGCACGAATCATGTCTCCGCAAGCCCCGAAATTAAAACCGCGCACAAAACCGCGAGCCGCTAACTATCAAAGCCAATTAAAGCCGCTAATTAGGCCGCTCATTAGCCCACGGATCAGGGAGAGATCAGGATCAGGCACCAGTCTCCTTAATTCCCTACTACTAACCGACACAATTTGCAGTGGATCGCAGCGGCCGAAATTGGAATGCAGGAGTAATAGGCACAGTATAGAATATCTGCGAATACGATTAGCACCGACCCAGGCAAGCGACGAATTTCATTCTCAAAGTTAAGGTATTCTCTCCACATGTTTTGAATAAAAGTGACTAATCCTAGTTTTGTCCTCATAATTTCACTTCCCTCTCTAAATAATATAGCTTCCACAAGAGAAATAATACTTTAGCGAACATTCACCATCATTTATTGTAGGTAGTTTTAATGTTTTACCCGTGTCAGATATAAGCTAAAAATGGAGGTTCTAGCAAGACAGAGAGGTGGTATAAAAACCAGCCTAACTAATTTTAAGAAATAATTAATTTACAAAGTAAAGGTGAATTATCTGATGTTGAGGTTATTAAACTCGAAGTGCAAATTAACGCGATCGAATGTAGTATTTTACAAAAATTTTGTGATGTTCAAGATCAAATTGAAAGTTCTTGTAGGGCAGATGCTTTAGAAAAAGAATATACGGAGGGAGCTAATTTTGAAAATAATTATTATGCTTGTATAGCAATGGCAAAAAAGATCCTGAATGATAATAATAAAGTAGTGGAAGATTTTGAACAAAGTGGTGTTGGTTAGAGATGCGAAATTTCGTTACTTTTTTGTATTCGTGACAAGTCGCTACTCTCGCTATTTGTATTCGTTACTCGTTATTCGTTACATTTCGCAACGCTGCGCTGTGGGTTGTGGTCATTAGGTGGCCATACACACACATTCTTTCACTTCTAAAATCGTGGCGTCTCTTGAATCATGTTGCAAAAAGTTTGCGTTAGTGGGCATCAGTACGCGCCATGATAAAACGAGAAGGGAAAACAGCGCTCGGGAGTGCGGCGAAAACAGTAACCAGTTTTGTCAGTTGACCGGCCGCATGCTACGCCACGTGCTTGCTGCTGTAGGTAAGTCGCAATTTGGTGGTTCTTATGAAGCGATAATCATTTACGTTTAATTTGATTTGTTTATAGCGTACCTAAAGCTAGAAGCATGTCTGACATTCGCCACGTTAACAGAGAATTTTTAACACAATGTATCGAGATTTATAGATCTCATCCAGCTTTGTGGAAAGTTAAATCTATAGAATATATCAACAGAAATTTGAAAAATGCAAGATATGACGCCCTTGTAGAATTTTACCGCAAGGTAGACCCCAAAGTTGATCGAGATTTTGTTTCTAAGAAAATTCAATCGATGAGGGGATCATTCCGGAAAGAGCTTAAAAAATTTGATAAGTTCAATAAAAGCGGCGCATCTAGTTTGAGCAATACCTACCAAGTCTATGGCACTTTGATTTACTCATTTTTACCCGAGAGCACGAAACACCTACAGAAAGTTTTGACAATTTGAGTACAAGTAGTCCTTCCTCTCAAACAGAATACCACACATTTTCAGAAGAGAATGAAATTTTGGATGATGACGGTCGCGAAACTACTATCAACGAAGCCAGAAATCTTCGCGATGATGAGGAAGAAGGAAGTCAAAGTTCCAACAAGGTATTATTACTTTTTTATCCATTTATTTTATATTTATTGTTACATGGAGAAAACGAAAAAAATAATACATGTCATGCTTTCCCCTTGCTAAGCATATTTTCCTGCCACGGTACTGCACCTTCACCATTGAAAAATGTAACATATTTATCGCGATTAGGGCTTAGCTGACAAGTAAGTAACATGGCGTACGGTTCTTAGGCCAACAAGCTGTGTCTCATTTTCTCGCCAATCAGCATTCAAGTTTATTTGGTGAGAGTTTGCATTCTCGGAATCAAACTTATTGCCTGAAACGTACGTTCTCCTTTTTTCTTTAAAAAGTTATGTAGTACACAGATCGCCATTACAATATAACAAATTTTGTCAACGGCTACATTTATAGGTGTATGTAAAATTCGAAATCTTGCTGCGATCAACCCAAACATATTTTCAACAACATTCCTTCCTCTCGATAATCTGTAGTTATATATACGCCTATCATGGGTCAGATCCCTTTGAGGGAAAGGCTTTAAAATGTTATCATTTAAGGCAAATGCTTCATCTCCTACAAACACGAAATTCAAATCTGCAATGTTATCTCCACTTTTTGGCAAGTTGAGTCGATGGGATATTAAATGCTTATAAAAATTGGTATGATCCAATACTCCACCATCTGATATTCTGCCATTCTTTCCAACATCAATATACAAAAAATCGTAGTCTGCATTCACAATTTCCATTAAAACTATGGTATAAAAGTTTTTGTAATTGTAATACAATGCTCCTGTGTGTGGTGGTGGTACGATGCGGATATGTTTCCCATCCATGGCACCTCCACAGTTAGGCATTTGCAAGCGTGAGCTGAAACCTTCAGCAATATTTTTCCAGTCTTCTTTACTTGATGGGAACTGAAATAATGAACTATTGTAATTATATATTTCTTAAATATTTCTACGCTTTTTCAGACTTTTAAGAAACCTGCCAAAAGAGCAAAGAAACGGTTAACTGCAGATGAATCAGAAAAACAAGCATTTATGAAAACGTGTACAGAAGCTTTAAAAGAATCAGAATCAGAAAGCGCAGCTTTTGGAAAATTTGTTGCCTCAAAATATGCAAAGATGAATTAAGTCCAACAGATGTACGCTGAAGCACTGATAACAAGCATACTGAATAAAGCTATATATAACAAGTTAACAGAAGACACGGTTGTTTGCGAAGTGAGATCACCAGCTTGGTCCAATCTACAGCAATTGTCAGACGGAGGAAATAGCTTATCTTCGCCTGGCACGCCTCTAGCAACACCCTCGCCCTCAGTTTGTGAACAAACACGACAAGATGACCAGATGCCTCATACCGCAGGAGAGCTCTTATCGAATTTTTACAATTTGTACCAAATGCAATAATTTACCAACTGAAAATATTTCACCTTAATTTAAAATTATTTTTTTACTATTTTTTGTAAGTTGTTTATTACTGTAGAAATAAAATTAAAGAAACACTGGAAATTGACAAATTTGATTTACTCTCACTTTCCTTTGGCAGTTAGAATACCAAAATATGGAAAAATATGAAGTGAAGTTCTTTATACATTCTTAACTTCCCTTGGATTTTACACAAAATAACAGCTTATTATGATGAACAAAACGTTATACCTCAACATACTTGCCTTTAAATAATCCTTTTGCAAAACTTCATACAGACTTTTGCAAGTTTCCAGTATAATTCGTCCTAAAGCCTGAGCCGAAATACCTGTAGTAAACTTTAAATCTTCATAACTGCGGCCAGTAGCGAGGAAACGAAGAGTGGCAATTAGTCGTTCATCAACAGGTATGCTTTGTCTCATAGGAGTATCTTGTTTTGCAAGATGAGGTAGCATCAACGCCAGAAGTTCATCAAATGTTTCACCGTCCATTCTTAAATAATTCTTGAAATCGTCAGGGTTATTTTCTCTCAGTTCTCTCAAGAGAGGCATGTGACAATATTTTTCTCTTTCAGCTAGCCACTTCTTCTGCCATATACGTTTCTTTTTTCTTTTTATATCAATTAAAGCTCCCATAACAGCACATGCAACAATACAAATTTTTCTTTTATCCATGCCACCTTCACCTTACTATCACTGACGCAACACTAAGAACTGCAAAGACAGTAAAATCGCGTTGAAAATTTGTACACGACAACGCGCAGTTCTATATAACGCACCAAATGCCAGTTTTTGCCCATACATATACGATTTTTCATTTTAAAACGGAACATCTTGAATAAACCCTTGCTAAATCTCCCGGTGATTTCTTCCTGTGGGTGGGCGAAGAAAGTTTTCTCGCTTGCCGTTCTTTCGCGCGTACTATCTGTGGCTTCTAACGCTCCATGATTTTATAGATGAAAGAATGTGTGTGTATGGCCACCTATTGTGCGTGTAGCGTGTGTGCATATTATGCAGTGTACGAGGCGAAATAAAGAGGTTGAATATCGTGGCAAATTTTTTGCTTGGGCCCTATATTTTGCGATTCTGAGCAAACTTTCTTAATTAATTAGTGCGACGTAGAATAAGACATTTTCCATTTAACCGAAACAGTTTTTTTCGTCTTGAATACTTCTCGTATAACCCAGTTTTCAAGGAGAGCCTTTTACAAGAAATTATTTGTCTGAACGAAAATTTGATGCGATAAATAAGTACCTAATAAAAGATATATTTGGCTGTTACGTACTTTTTGGGACACCTGTGAATATATTAATTTTATAATTTGAATTTATATTTTCATGGGGGATGCAATCTTTAGGTAAATAAAACTCTTTGTATATATCTAAAGACTGCATCCCTGATGAAAATATAAATTTAAATAATAAATACAGTCGAAACAAAATAATTTATCATTGTTATAATACAACAGATTACTTACTGCTAAAACACAGAGCTAGCTACTGGTCTGTGACGTGTAAAATGTTTAAGTTGATCTAGAACAGGTCAAAATAAGAGAGGATATCAAAAGAAAAATACCTACAACATAAAAAATTCAAACCAATGCCGGCCGCTATAAAGGCCCTATTCACATGCGACTTTGTTCGGCGGATCTGTCCGACGCATCTGTCCGGCGTACAAATCCGCACGTGTGTATTTACGTGCTCGGCAGGCCTGTCTGGCTCGCCGTCCGTGGTCCAAGATGACGAGCATCGATAGCGCAGTGGTTCAGATTTCAAAATACCCGATCGAAATTCATATCTGGTAAATGAATTACAATTTTCAATTAAAATTTTTGTTACGTTTTAATTTGGTATTAAAACAACAATTGTATTTTTTTCAACATTTTATTATAGACTAGTACGTACATCGTGCTCTGATTACCGTACTTGTATTCCTATTTTAGGTCTCTCACTTATATTTAGTCTATTATTGCTTTGACTGCCCCTGTTCTCGGTTCTTGCATCTGTTCTCCGATCATGCCTCCGTTCATTGTCTTGTTGAGTTTCTATCGATTTGTTTGAGGGTAGAACTGTCTTAAAATTATTATTTCTTGTTAGGTTCGCTAGTCTTATGGATTTTGTCTCACTTACCTGCTATTTTTGAGTCCCCTTATTGCCTCTGTACTTTGTAGCTTTCTGTTCATGTTTCTGTCATTTTCAGTCTTGGAATTGTTCAACTTTCGTATTTATAATTTGCTGAGCCTACCTTGGGGAGGAATGTCGTTCCCTTTTCACGATTTGGTCGTATAATTATTCATTTAATAGCCTCCAACTTGTTGTTAGTCTGTTGTCAGATTGTTGAGGTTAATTTGGTTACTTTCGGTTCTGCCAACTTGTGCAGAACATTTTCCCATTTAGATGCTCAGTGGCGCGCCTTCTCATTTTCATTTTCCCTGTCTCATCTTTCGGTTCTTTATGCATTGTCTTATCTATTCTTCTGTCTCTTGAGACCTCTTTATGACTTTTCTTATTGCTATCTTCTTTTCCTTTGGGTTTGCAAGTCATTTTAAGCTTTCTTTCCTTTAGTTACCTATTTCATTACCGGTGACGCCTCTGGAAGATTTGGAAATCTAGGGTGCTTCTGGGTACATTTGTAGTTTCGGATGGGGCCACCTTGTATTTTAGTCGGCGGTTTTTTTGGAAATTCCGATTTGCTTTCTGAAACGGCACTTCCGGCTGTATTCTTCTTGTGAGTGGTTGGTGACGCCAAGTTTTGGGAAATAGATTTTCTTGCCAGTTTCTGGGATTTTCTTGGGTCCCGACCGTTTCAAGACGTCGATTTGGTTGTATTGTGCAAGTTTAGAGATCGTCGTCTATGCCTTTTGGGATTTTAACTCGCATTTGGAGTCCAGTCGGTTTTGTTGGAGAAAAAACCCCTCGTGGTGAGTGTCTTATTTTTCATCTTTTATTTCAATCTTCAGTCATCGGTGTTGGTTCCTTTCCTTTTTCTTATTTTCTATTCTAATTTGTCTTTTCGGCATTTTAGGGTTTTTTTTTTCTGGGAGCAATTTTTCCGTGGGTGCAAATTTCGATTTTGCTGCACTTTTCCCCACGTTAAGAGAAGCGCCGATCACCTGGTGCTGAGCTACAAGAAAGTGATTTGCTGTAGCAGCTGACCTGCATTTTATCATCTGGAAGGTCAGATATCTATTTTGATTATTTCGTCGCCTGTCCGTCTGGAACATCGCGTCCAACGGCTGGTTTTTGTGTAGCGCCCGCCACAGCTTTTTGTGACCACTTTGTATTTGTATTTTTCGTGTTTGCGCGCCGCTAGTCCGTTCAGGAATCGTCCCGTTCGGCTAGTTTTAATGTAGATGCCTGGCCACGGCTTGTTGTGGTCATCTGTTTGTTTTTTGACATAATTTTGTCACGTTATTTTGTTAAATTTAATTTGTCATTTTGGTATAAATAATTTCGGTAGTTTTTTTTTCCATACATAGTTTAATCATTTTGCCAGTGTTAAGTTAGATAAGAGTTGTTTGCTTTGATAAATTTTGATTAGTTTTTTTGCCGCTTATTCAATTTTCAATTCAATTTTATACTTAGATATATTTTTTTGTAACGGGATTTAGAAACGGTCGATACTGCCGTTTGCGTCTATTTGCGTTTGGGTAGAGTGCGTGCGATTGACCCGTCGGTGCGCTGCGGGTGCGGAGCTCCAACCGTGTAGGGTATTTACCGTGTCATCGGCGCCTATTTTGGTTTTTCTTTTTTGGCGCAACGTGAGTACCGGGCGTCTAAATTTCCCGCAGTTTTGTTGTACTATTTTTTTTTCATATTAATAGCTATTTTGATTTATACCACTATTTTTTTTTATTGTATATTCATTCTGGGCTATATTTATTTTTCATTATTATATGCTGGCTTTATTATTGAACTATATTTGTTTTATTATTTTTTGCCCTATTGTGTACCAGCGGTTTTTAGGAGCTGTGACCGCTGTGTTTGCGTGTTCATTGGAGGATCAGCCAACAACTCCTTGGCGCCCTTTTTCAGTTTTGCCCACCCCCATCTTCGGCTCGAGCTTAGCTGCGGCGGAATCCTCCCTTGTGGCGTTCGCCATTTGGGTGACGTCACATTTCTGGCGCCCAACGTGGGGCCATTTTTTTGTAGGCCATTTTTTTTTGCAGGTAATTTTTTTTTGCGGGTCATTTTTTTAAACCTTTATTTTTTCGCTTCGTCGTGGAAGCATTGAGGTTTTTTGTTCTATATTTTGGGAATATACAGTAATAAAATTTTTTTTGTGCCTTTGCGATTTTTTTGTGTATCTTTTGAGTGCTTTGTGCGTGCAATTTAGGCGCAATACTTACGTGCAGTGATACTTAGGTGCTCTGTTGGTGATAGTGGTGAGCAATATTAGTGTACAGGCTGTGCGTGGTGTTGTAATAGTTTTGCACGTGCATTCGTGCATAGTAATTTTCAGTTATGCCTTGCAACATGAACGTCAATCGCCTTTCTTCGGATGAACTCACATATGAATTGGAGATAAGAGGGATAGCACCTGGTACTTGCGACGAGATGCGCAAGCTTCTAGCGCGAGCTAGAAAGATGGAGAAGTCTGGAGACAGTATTTCCTATCCTGAATACCCTTATACCTTTGAGCAAGATGAGGAAGCAGTTGTGAAGAAGATTGGAGAACTGAAGGCTGATATGGAGAGTGTAGAGGGACCAGCGGATAGCGGATCTGTCGTGAGAATGGAAAGCAAGTTGACTCATGTGTTGGGACGTGTTGATAGGATGGTAACGGTTTCGAAGGAGCAGAGGGAGAGGAAATCTAAATTGGTGTCAGGTGTTATGATGCTCTTAACGGATTTGGAGGAGAAGGTGGAATCATTTGGTGTTATTAGAGTTGTGGAGGAAGTTGGAGATGTACCACCTAGCCTCACTATCCTAGAGGACTCTGTCTTGATGACATCGCAGGAAACTCAACCTGGACCATCTAGTATGCCTATGCCTAGGCATTCAAGCCTTTTGCCGCCCTCAGCTCACGTCAAAGCCGTGCCTGTAAACAAATGGGGACTTCAGTTTTCTGGTGAAAAGAAAAGTATGTCCGTTAATGCCTTCCTCGAAAGAGTAGAAGAGTTACGATTGGCTAGGCATGTCTCGGAGGAACTCTTATTCGATTCTGGTGTCGACCTGTTTGTTGGAAAGGCCCTTATATGGTACCGCGATGCGAGGAAGACTGTGAACAATTGGGGTGAGTTAGTTTGGTCGTTGAGAAGAGAATTCCAACCTACAGACTACAACGAGAAGCTCTTAGAAGAGATAAAAAGGAGGACACAAGGCCCGGATGAGAGTATTGGGATTTACTTGGCTGTCATGTCCGCGATGTTTGGTAGGATGAATTGTTCCATCTCTGAGAAGGTTCGGTTAAAAATCCTATTACGTAACATCTCGCCATTTTACCAAACCCAATTAGCACTTGTGGAGGTCACTACTATTGACCAGTTGAAGTCGCTGTGCAGGAAATTGGAAGAACATCGAAGTAATGTGGAGTCATTCTCGCTTCCACCTAGGAAGAGTATGCTAGAACCTGATCTGGCTTACATTAGTACTGAGGCAACTCCTGCTGTTGCCGCTGTAAGTGCGGAATCATCGTCCAGGACGAAGAAACCAGATGGACTCTGTTTTAACTGTAATCAGCCAGGGCACAGAGCTGTAGGATGCATGCAGCCGAAGAAATTAAGGTGCTACGGGTGTAAAACTGAAGGGTTCACTCGGCGAACCTGTCCAAATTGTAAGAAGGCTTCGGGAAACGGAAGCGGGCGTCCTTAATTCGTCGGGATTTGGATGTCCAGGATGTGAATCCGACAGTGAACAAAGTGCAAGCCGTGCTTGATTTCATTTTGGAGCAGGCCCAGGGAGACCAGCGACCTTATCTGTCTGTTGATGTGTATGGGAAGAAGATGTTGGGTTTGTTGGACTCGGGATCCAGCAGGACGATTTTGGGTGGGCCCGGTTGGCAAGTGGTCCGAGACATGGGAGTTCCTTTAAAAGGCTCTGAGGGGGAGATGTGTACGGTGGCAAATGGAAATAGTTGCGCCATTTTAGGTACCTGCTCTTTGCCTATTCACCTTATGGAACGTGTGCGTGTGATGGATGTGCTTGTTGTGCCGGAGCTGCCCCACCTTCTCATTTTAGGGTGGGATTTTTGGAAGTTGATGGATGTCGTGCCTGGAATGAACGAGTGGCGTTTCTCAGACGAACTCCCTTTTGTGGACTGCGTCAATAATATACAGGGAGAAGAACTTCTCAATTCAGCAGAAAAAGAGCAGTTGCAGACGCTCATTAGTCGCAATGCGGAGCTGATGGATTCTTCTCTGGGTCGTACTACTCTCGCAGAGCATGTTATCACCACTAATTCGCCACCTATCAAGCAGCGATATTATCGTGTGTCCCCGATCATGCAGAAGCATATTGATGAGGAGTTAGAGGAAATGTTGAGGCTGGGAGTAGTCGAGAAGTCCAATAGCCCCTGGTCCTCGCCTATTGTAATGGTTCGGAAGAAGGATGAAGGATATCGCTTCTGTGTGGACTACCGAAAATTAAATAGTGTGACGGTGCGAGACAGTTACCCTCTTCCTATGGTGACGGATACTCTGGACAAACTTAGGGATGCCCGATATCTATCCACTTTAGATATAAAGTCCGCCTACTGGCAAGTTCCCATGGCAGAGGCATCTAAAGAATACACCGCATTCGCTGTGCCCAATAGAGGCCTGTATCAGTTCCGCCGTTTACCTTTTGGACTGCACAACGCACCCGCGACTTGGCAGAGACTTATCGATAAAGTCCTGGGACCCGAATTAGAGCCGCACGTCTTCGTTTATTTAGATGATGTCGTGGTCGTCACGCAGTCGTTCGAGGAGCATTTGACAGTGCTTGAAGAAGTTTTTAGGCGCCTCAGAGATGCGAATCTCACTGTCAGCATGTCGAAATGCCAGTTTTGTTGTCCGCAGATGCGCTTCTTGGGCTATGTGGTTGACCGTTTCGGCTTGCGTGCCGATCCAGACAAAGTCCGTGCCATGTTGGAGATTCCATCTCCCAAGAATGTCCGTCAGGTTAGACGCGTGGTGGGTACCTTTTCATGGTACCGAAGATTCATTCCTTCATTTTCTACCATCATTGCACCCCTATGCGCCCTTCTCAAGAAATCTAGGAAGTTCGTTTGGTCCTCGGAGTGTGAGACTGCCTTCTGTGCTATAAGGGATTTACTTGTTGCCGCCCCTATCTTGAGCTGCCCTGATTGTAGTCTGCCGTTCACCATACAGACCGATGCTTCTGCTTATGGGTTGGGAGCAGTGCTCAGTCAGATGCACCCTGATGGAGAGAAAGTTGTTAGCTACTTGAGTAAATCGTTGACGAAGCAAGAACAAAATTACTCTACCACCGAACGAGAGTGCCTTGCGGTGTTGTGGGCCATCGAGAAATTACGCCCGTATATTGAGGGAGTGCCTTTTACAGTAGTCACTGACCATTATTCTCTTGTATGGTTGCAGAATTTGAAAGATCCAACAGGCCGTCTCGCTCGATGGTCCGTTAGACTACAACAATACTCATTTATCATCGTTCACAGGAAGGGAAAGGAGCATGTGGTGCCAGATACATTGTCGAGGTCGGTTCCTGTGCTGGATGCGTTGGATATTGCTGGTTTACCTCCTGCGAACGAGTTGGACTCGCCTGAGGGAGAGCCGGATAGCTGGTTGATTAGGATGAAGGATCGAGTTGCTGGTGACCCACTGAAGTATCGTAGTTGGAGAGTTGCGGAGGACAGGCTGTTTAAGTACGTGAAGGCGGATTACCCTCAATTAACCTCTGAAGCTGACTGCTGGAAACTCGTGGTTGCTAAAAGGGATAGGCCACATCTGATCCGAGAGGCCCATGATCCACCCACGTCTGGTCATGCTGGAGTTTACAAGACCTATGCGAGGATGGCAGATAGATATTATTGGCCTAAAATGAGACGCGATGTTGCAGATTATGTTCGTAGGTGTCGGACGTGCATCGCTCATAAGCCTCGATGCGAGAAGGCCAATGATTTTATGGTGTCACACCCCAAAGTAGACAAGCCATGGGAAATGATCTCCACAGACTTGATGGGGCCCTTGCCTAGAACCACCAAGGGGCACAAGTATATCCTCGTTGCCACTGATTACCTCAGCAAGTACTCGTTAGTCTTTCCGATGCGAACCGCCACAGCTCAGAGTGTTGCCAAACGGATTGAGGATGAAGTATTTTTGACGTATGGGGTACCTCGTACCATTATCTGTGACAATGGAACCCAATATCGTAGCAAGCATTTCCAACAGGTTGTTAGTGGATATCAGAGTTCGATAAAGTATTGTGCTAACTACCATCCGAGAGCGAACCCAACTGAGCGAGTTAATCGAACACTCAAAACTATGTTGTCGATATATGTTGCCGATAATCACAGACTGTGGGACCGAGACCTGCAACGCATAGCATGTGCCATTAGAACCTCCAGACATGAGACCACAAAACTTACTCCATATTTTATTAATTTTGGTCGAAAAATGGTAATTTCAGGTGAGGAATATGGGGAGAGGAATGTTGGAGTGGAAGAGGATGAAACTGTGGAGACTGCAGTGGACCGGAACGTGGCATTGAAGCAAGTATTCAGGGATGTCAGAGTTCGCCTGGAGTCTGCCTCTAAGAAAAGCACCGAAGCGTACAACCTTCGGGCCCGTGGAGAAAAGTTTGTTAAGGGCCAGCTTGTCTGGAAGAAGAATTATGTCCTTTCAGATGCTTCAAAATACTTTTCAGCAAAGTTAGCTCCAAGGTACGTGGGTCCCTACGTCGTGCATAAACCAGTATCACCTTGGACTTACATCTTACGAAATGAAGAAGGTAGCATGTTGCCTGGAACCTGGCATAGCAAGGACCTGAAGAGTGCTCCTGTAGAGGAAAATTAACCAGAGGGGTTAATTTTCTTGAAGTAAGGGGGGGATTGTTACGTTTTAATTTGGTATTAAAACAACAATTGTATTTTTTTCAACATTTTATTATAGACTAGTACGTACATCGTGCTCTGATTACCGTACTTGTATTCCTATTTTAGGTCTCTCACTTATATTTAGTCTATTATTGCTTTGATTGCCCCTGTTCTCGGTTCTTGCATCTGTTCTCCGATCATGCCTCCGTTCATTGTCTTGTTGAGTTTCTATCGATTTGTTTGAGGGTAGAACTGTCTTAAAATTATTATTTCTTGTTAGGTTCGCTAGTCTTATGGATTTTGTCTCACTTACCTGCTATTTTTGAGTCCCCTTATTGCCTCTGTACTTTGTAGCTTTCTGTTCATGTTTCTGTCATTTTCAGTCTTGGAATTGTTCAACTTTCGTATTTATAATTTGCTGAGCCTACCTTGGGGAGGAATGTCGTTCCCTTTTCACGATTTGGTCGTATAATTATTCATTTAATAGCCTCCAACTTGTTGTTAGTCTGTTGTCAGATTGTTGAGGTTAATTTGGTTACTTTCGGTTCTGCCAACTTGTGCAGAACATTTTCCCATTTAGATGCTCAGTGGCGCGCCTTCTCATTTTCATTTTCCCTGTCTCATCTTTCGGTTCTTTATGCATTGTCTTATCTATTCTTCTGTCTCTTGAGACCTCTTTATGACTTTTCTTATTGCTATCTTCTTTTCCTTTGGGTTTGCAAGTCATTTTAAGCTTTCTTTCCTTTAGTTACCTATTTCATTACCGGTGACGCCTCTGGAAGATTTGGAAATCTAGGGTGCTTCTGGGTACATTTGTAGTTTCGGATGGGGCCACCTTGTATTTTAGTCGGCGGTTTTTTTGGAAATTCCGATTTGCTTTCTGAAACGGCACTTCCGGCTGTATTCTTCTTGTGAGTGGTTGGTGACGCCAAGTTTTGGGAAATAGATTTTCTTGCCAGTTTCTGGGATTTTCTTGGGTCCCGACCGTTTCAAGACGTCGATTTGGTTGTATTGTGCAAGTTTAGAGATCGTCGTCTATGCCTTTTGGGATTTTAACTCGCATTTGGAGTCCAGTCGGTTTTGTTGGAGAAAAAACCCCTCGTGGTGAGTGTCTTATTTTTCATCTTTTATTTCAATCTTCAGTCATCGGTGTTGGTTCCTTTCCTTTTTCTTATTTTCTATTCTAATTTGTCTTTTCGGCATTTTAGGGTTTTTTTTTTCTGGGAGCAATTTTTCCGTGGGTGCAAATTTCGATTTTGCTGCACTTTTCCCCACGTTAAGAGAAGCGCCGATCACCTGGTGCTGAGCTACAAGAAAGTGATTTGCTGTAGCAGCTGACCTGCATTTTATCATCTGGAAGGTCAGATATCTATTTTGATTATTTCGTCGCCTGTCCGTCTGGAACATCGCGTCCAACGGCTGGTTTTTGTGTAGCGCCCGCCACAGCTTTTTGTGACCACTTTGTATTTGTATTTTTCGTGTTTGCGCGCCGCTAGTCCGTTCAGGAATCGTCCCGTTCGGCTAGTTTTAATGTAGATGCCTGGCCACGGCTTGTTGTGGTCATCTGTTTGTTTTTTGACATAATTTTGTCACGTTATTTTGTTAAATTTAATTTGTCATTTTGGTATAAATAATTTCGGTAGTTTTTTTTCCATACATAGTTTAATCATTTTGCCAGTGTTAAGTTAGATAAGAGTTGTTTGCTTTGATAAATTTTGATTAGTTTTTTTGCCGTTTATTCAATTTTCAATTCAATTTTATACTTAGATATATTTTTTTGTAACGGGATTTAGAAACGGTCGATACTGCCGTTTGCGTCTATTTGCGTTTGGGTAGAGTGCGTGCGATTGACCCGTCGGTGCGCTGCGCGTGCGGAGCTCCAACCGTGTAGGGTATTTACCGTGTCATCGGCGCCTATTTTGGTTTTTCTTTTTTGGCGCAACGTGAGTACCGGGCGTCTAAATTTCCCGCAGTTTTGTTGTACTATTTTTTTTTCATATTAATAGCTATTTTGATTTATACCACTATTTTTTTTATTGTATATTCATTCTGGGCTATATTTATTTTTCATTATTATATGCTGGCTTTATTATTGAACTATATTTGTTTTATTATTTTTTGCCCTATTGTGTACCAGCGGTTTTTAGGAACTGTGACCGCTGTGTTTGCGTGTTCATTGGAGGATCAGCCAACAACTCCTTGGCGCCCTTTTTCAGTTTTGCCCACCCCCATCTTCGGCTCGAGCTTAGCTGCGGCGGAATCCTCCCTTGTGGCGTTCGCCATTTGGGTGACGTCACAGTTTGTGATGTAACACTAAAAAGACATACTAATGCATTTATAATAATAATAACTAATAATAATAGTAACAATAATAATAATAATAGTAGTTGTTACGACTTTGCAACAGAAATTATTTAAGGGCTTTAGATGTAATGTATGTTGCAATATTATGTAGAAATTTAAAAAATGCACCAATACATTGACAATAATAATAATAATAATAAAATACTAATAATATTACAGGCGATTTTGCATGTTACGAAATATTTGGAAGGGCTTATTTTTACTAATCATCTTCTTCTTTTTCTTCTTCTTCTTCTTCAAAATCGTCATCAGAATCTTTCTTGTCTTCGTCAGAAATATTGATTAATTGGAGGACATCAACATCAGTGATCTTCTGTTTATGTTTTCTGTGTACAAATGAACTTAATTGTGGATCTGAGCTTAAAATTAATCGATGGAAAATATCTTCATTTATTTTAATGGCACTAATTTTCCTGGTGTGGTGTTCCCTGTATCGTCGCAAATCTTTATTTTTCGCTCTTTGTGTCTCTTCGGATAATTCTCCAATAGGCAAAACAGCATTTTGTATAACTGCTGCTCCTGTAGTAAGATTTTATGGACGGAAGTGGGCATGTAGTACCACTCATACAAGCTCACAAATTTTTGGGCTGTTTCCACACAATAATTTTAAATTTCTCTGTGTTTATTTCGAGGTTGCTATTGATTACCTTCAAAATTACCGAAAATCTTTTAATTAGATCTTCATCGATGCCAGTAATTTCAGACGATAATTTAGGATCAGCAAAAAATCGTCTTGCAGTATTCCCATCATTTGTGGTGCCTACACCTGCTTTAGGTACATCAACGACTAGTCCCATTCTCTGCCGAAACTTATTTTGAAGTTCGCGTTTCTTGTTTTGTAGTACTTCCCTGTTTTCTTTAGATACTTTCCACACTTTTAGATCTAGTCTATAGACCACATGAAGAAGACATTCGAAAAAACGAATATAAGCATGTAAGACTGACAATCCAAATCTTAACATTTGCGGTTGGATGGGGCAAGAAGGAATTTGTTCAATATCATTTAATTGCGAAATCGTAGCATTGCATATGTAGCACCTCATACTCGAAGTGTTAGCCAATGCACTGCACACCTTTCCGTCAACCATTGTCAGTGACAGTGTAAATTTAATTCGACCGAATTCAGAATCAAATGGCAATAAGTTGTTAATTTGTTGGTTTATGAACTCTTCTTCAGCTTTAGAAATTTCTTGGGTTTCGTGAATCCACTGAAGTCTTATCGGCCGGCAAAATCTCTTCGAGGCAGGGCTTGGATTTTTCCAAAAAACATTTGAACTATTTTCATCCACTAATCTTAATGGTACTAAAGATGTAACAAATACACTCTCTTCAGCACGTATTTCTTCTGACGTGTTGGATTTTTGTTTAAATGTCGTATATCCAGAGCTTCCATCAAAGCCCCATTTGCAAATCAAATTCAATAACCTATCGGGATTGCTTTCTGCCGGTATTATTTTCAAAATACTTTCACATGTTTTGTTGAGAAGGGTTTGAAGAGGATCTTCGCATTTTTCTTCCGTGAAAATAATACCTTCTGGATACAATTGTTTTTTTATGTCCAGCACAGTATGATATGATGGATATAAATTAATGTGCCCATGAAGCGAAGCTGATCGTCTTAGAGTAAGGTACTGTTGTTTGGTTAAACTTAACGAAATTACAAGTGACAAAGCCTCTTCCGGAGTATATGCAGACTGATTTGTTTCTATAGTTTTCCATTTTTTTAAAATGCGTTTAGCACGGGATGGAGTTGTTGTCACAGTTTCTTTAAGCAATTTAGCAGCCGCTTCATCGCCTTTTTCTCTTAATTTCGTTGTTGTGGCATAAGCCAATTCTTCAGAAGATTTTGTGGTTCGCAGTTCTTCAGTTTTTCTACGCTTTACCACATCAGAACAATCCTCAAATTGTTTAGATGGGCGACCGCGACCTAAATTTTGTTATCCGTAATACAAATTGATAAAAAGTTTTATAGTTCGGCTTACCTCCTGTGGATGTTGAAGGTTCACTACTTATAGGAGTAGGCACACAACGGAGAACAATATCTGGGAATTTTATTTCTTCGTGAAGCCACATATCAAATTTCTGTAGAAACCGTTCATTATTTCTATTTACACTCTTCCAATTTCTGTTATATGGAGCAAAAAAATTAGTTCTAGTAAAAACTATAAGTGCGTTTGTAGCAGCATCATTTCCGTTTGTATGAAAAACTTCTTTCAAATAGTCTATAACACAATTTTTTCGAACTTTAATGGATAATTCGATATTTTCTAGAAACTTTTCGTGTAAAGAAAAACGCGTAATTGGACGAACCGCCATCGTTAAAATATACACAAATACACAAAATATCCACAAACTAAAGCTACACCACAACACGCAATATCAAACAACAGAGTAATAGCCACCGAAAGTGCGAACAGCAAGAGGCGCAAATACAATGCCGGGTGAACGTGATAACGCAACCCCCTGTCGTAAGAGGGGCAAACCGATGCAAACCATTTAGGTGTTTTTGTTTACCTAAGACCCTAACTAATACTGTGTACCGAAAATTATTTTGTCCTCTTGTGTCCTCTGTTTCGTAGAATGATTTTAGTGCGAAAATTAGTGGAATATGGAGGGTACATAAAGTACTGGTGAATTTAAAAGCAGGTAAAATTTTTTAGAAAAATAATACGTTCAGGTGATAGCTAAAGGTCCAAACTTTCTCGGCATATTCATTTTTTTCAAATATTTTGCAAGATAAATTCTGCACAGCCCCTAGAAAAGGTCGCATTTCAGAGAACTCAATTTTTGTTCGAAATGCATGTGTTTTATCGCACGCTTCGGGACTAATATTGTCTTTCTATGTAATTTCATTTTGCAATTATTTATTTCAGAAGTTGACCAGATACTAGAAGTGTGTTATGTTTAGCGTCATATAAAAATATGAAAATTTTGATTTTCGATCGACTATTTGGGATTTTGAATCACTGTGCAGCGGGCCAGACATATCTGCATGTCAGTAGCGATTAACGAGGGATTTGTCGCCACAGGTGGAATCAGTTTTTTTTGGCTTGCGAATTACTTGCATGTGTGAGGTTTAAAATATTTTCCATAGATGTCTTTCGCTGACAACAAAGCATTTTGGGAAAGCTTCATTTTGTTATGCAAATTGTTAAAAGCAAAGAATATTCCAACAAACAGTTGCGAAATGAGGCTTATGAAATATTAGTTGAAAAATGCAAAGAAATTTGTCCTTAGGCAGATGTGAAGTATGTTAGAAAAATATAACTCCTTGCGTGCTGGATTTTGACGGGAATTGAGGGAAATTAGAAAAAGCAAGAGAACTGGAACCTCTACTGATAGTGTATATGAGCCCAACCTGTGGTACTTCGACCTGCTTTTATTTACGCAAGATCAAGAGGAAATTAGAACTGGAACTTCTTCAATGGTATCGCAGGAATCCGGTAGCGAGGAAGAGGAGGAGAGTCACAACGAAGTAATAAGGGTAAGTCATATTATTATTTGTTTTATTTTCAATCAACGAACATAATAAATGCAATTTCTTATATTTTGTGAGTTTACGGCATTAAATTATTAAATAAAACAAGTTTTGACGTTTCGGCTCCGTTTACTCATTTAAAAAAATATATATTAATAAACTCGCAAAATATAACAAATTATTATTATAGATAGACAAAAAATATAAAAGAATTATAATTAATACAGTACAATACAGAGTGAAGACATGTTTTGTAGACATTCTCAAAATTATTGGTTTCCGTTGATCATATTTTCCTGAAATGATACTTGTCCTTCATGATTATAGTAACCGGTGAATGCTTTTCTGACATTTTTAGCAATTTCACTGTAATAGGTTCTTCTATTTTGTAGGCCGTGTAATTGACGAAGTTCTTCACGCCATTCACCATCTTGAACACTGTGGTCACTGTTTTCGCGATCAACAGAGCGTATCCATATAATTAGAACATCTTTTTCTTAAGAAGTTATGGAGGACACAGCATGCTAATAGCACTTTATCAACTCTCTCCACATTACTCAATGTAATTGTGTTCAGTAATATTCTAAAGCGAGATGCTAATATGCCGAAGACGTTCTCAACCACCCTTCTTGCTCGACATAAACGATAATTAAAAATTTTTTCATCGTGAGTAATACCAGTTAGTGAATAGGGTTTCATTACATTTTCCGTTAAGCTAAATGCGTCGTCTCCAATAAAAACATACGGTAATTTGACTGCAGACTTGGCGAGACTACTAGGAGGGGGTATATTTAATACGTGGTTCTAATTTCAACCTTGCAATGAGTTCTGTGCGCCAAGCTGTGGAATGGGGATTTGGAAAATAATTGCAGAATTTGCATTTTTGGATTTCAAAAAAATTAAAAAAAATTTATTACAAGACATTAATAAAATGTATCTTACAGCCATGATCTTAACAAATTGCCATACATGCTTGTATGGTAGCGAAACCGGCCAATATTTCGGTCTTGACTCACCAGAGTTGGAAGAGTATTTGGGTATTTTGGAAGGTTTTTACTTTTTTTAAATATACACAACGTAGAAAACATTTTTTTAATTTAATAAAAAATAAATTACTTTTTTTTAATACTTGGGACATTAATTCTTGTTGATGTTTTATGAGCATACACTGATTATCTAAATTAACTGAATCGATCTCTAAACGTCTCAGTCTTTCGGTTCTATCCAATTCAAATTTTGCTTCTTCTAACCGTAATTTCCTTTCTCGAATAGCTAGTTTTCTTTCATCTAAATCCATTTGCCGATTTTTAACTTCTATGTCAACTGCATTCTTCTCTCGTAAATAATCCAATGCTGGGTTTTTTACATTAAATGTTCTCATACGTTTGCGCGGTGGGACTGCAAATGAATAGTTGTGTTTTGCTTGACATTGCAGGTACGATAGTAGGTACATAAGTATTGTGATTTGATATATTTGAAACCTTAAAGATAGGTACCTAATATGCGAGATGCAGAAGATGGTGTTGGTGGTTGCTGTGTTGGCGTCTGTGGAGTTGACGGCTCTGGTGGTTGGGGAAATGACTGTGAAGTTGACGGCTCTGGTGGCAGAGGAAATGATGGCGGCGGATTACTACCTGACTTAAGAGATGCAATTACATGCTCAGTCTCTATTAAAAAATTGTCTTCCGTGACCACAAAAGTTACTGTAAATAAGTAGAGACCATCAGCACAGCATTTACATTAATAAGCATTGTGGTTACTTGTCTCAGTGTCAACGCCGCTATTAAAAGCAGATGCAGCCTCATCACGAAATTGTACAGCCTTCTGCTTCTCCTTTGTCAGCTGTTTTGCACTTCCCGTTTGTTGGGATCTGTAATATAGTTTATACTAATGTTAGTAGATGGCGCACACATGTGCAGAACTGTAAAAATAAAAACGCTGCACGCTGGCTGGGAGTCGGTTACCAGCACGCTCTCGAAGTTGTTGTATTCATTGAACCTCCTACTGACACCGGTAACCGCATACCACATCATGGTACAGTCTTAAAGTGGGAAATAATAATTAAAAAGTGAAAAATAATACAGCGAATAAATAATAAATTACGGGCAATTGAAGATTACACAGATAATTAATAGAAAGTATAAAGGATGGCTACAGCAAAAATGGAACACTTGGAACCACCAAAGGAGCTGTGTTTTCAAGGCAACATGGCCGACAATTGGAATTTCTTCAAACAAAAGTTTGAAATCTATCTCTATGCAGCTAATTTAGATCAGCTGGTCGATGCTAAGAAAAGGTATATATTATTAAATAAAATTGGAGATAGAGCACTGAGAATTTACAATACTTTCAAATTCACAACCGAAGCAAATAAAACCAAGGGCTCTGTCATCATCCACAAATGTGAAGAGAAGTTTGTGCCAAGTCTCAATGTAACGTACGAGAGGCATATTTTCTTTACAAGGAATAAAAATTCCCTAGAGTCAATTGAAGATTACTACACCGAACTTCGAAGATTAGAAAGTACCTACCTGCGAGTTCGAACACCTAACAGACAGCCTAATTAAAGAAAAATTAATACTATACTTGGGCCGCCCAACAGACGGAGTGATCACCCTGCAAGCATGAGCTCTAGACGGGACCTCTATCAATTTAGGACGACAGAACCGCAGTGATGCGCTTTCTTTAGACCCAACGAAGTCGCATCACTCAAATTCGGTCGTCATAAATTAATATTGGCCCCGCTAGAGCACGTTCTTGCAGGGTGATCACTCCGTCTGTTGGGCGGCCCAAGTATAGGGCTAAGTGCTGAAGAAACTCACATAAAGGACGACTACTACGAGATAAACAAAGGGCCATGGAAATATGTAAGATCGCTGAAACAACCGCCAAGCAAGAGCCATGTGTCCGGAAACGTCAGCAGACCAGCAAGAATTAAACGTGGTTGCAGGACCATCTGGGTTGCCAAAAATAAGTTTTGGGAGTCAGAAGAAACGGCAAGTGAATTTTCCTCTGCGTAGCAGCAGTAGTTTTAGAAGACCATCCCGTCAGGTGCCAGCACAAGAGTGGTCACCAAGAGAAAAAAAAAACGAAATAAGATAAGTAATAATATCAAAAATTGCACACGTTGTGGTAGCAATCATGCAATAAATAATTGTCCTGCATACGGGAAAATTTGTGATCTCTGTAAACGTTCAAATCATTTTGCAAAAAGATGTTTAACCAAACAAAGAGTACATTTAATAAATGAAAACGAGTTAGAGCCAAATAATTTAGAATTAGAATCATTTTACACAGGAAATGTTAAAATAAATAATATAAATGAAGTTAACAAGGATAGATGGTCGGAAACATGTATTTTAAATAATAAAATAAGAATTTCTTTTAGATTAGATACTGGAGCAGATTGCAACATACTACCTGCTGCAGTATTCGAGGAGTTGAATGATGGCGTTGCGATAGAAAGGGGGAAGGTTGTCGTGTGAGAATACATACACAAGATGGCACTATAGTGAAAAGTATAATCCATCACACACATGATAGTTCAGCTGCTACTGTGGAAGTTCTCAAGATCAAAACTAAAATTAAAGAAAGAGCCACGCCTACAATGGAAACGCCTGCTCAAATTATCAATCATGTTTTGAGTTCTGACGATAAAAATGTGCCAAGAAGTGTTTTGGCTTCATTGCCCGTGCAAACAGCATTAAAGAAAATGATCAGAAGGCAGAGAAATCAAGTAAATGGAGCACCACCCGTTCCGCGGAGCCTGGAAGAACTAGAAATTCCACAAAATTACAAAACCATTATGGGAAGAGATAACGTGGAAGAAGATTTTCTTCTGGCAGATAGCGGAGCAAGCCCAACAAGAATTTTAATTTTTGGAAGACGCGAGAATTTAAAGGTACGTTGGGACAGATCAACGTTCATTATCCGAATGTTTTCGATATACACGGCGCGGCAAAAGTTCAGCATAAATTCATTTTCTTTGTAAAAAAGAAATTTCATGAAAAATCTTCGAACACGTCAAAAGTGCGCGGATTGGGCTACTTTTTTCCTTTTGGTTGTTTGAAAAAAAGAGAGGTCAGTTCCAATTCTTATGATTCCCAGAGACTCCAGTTAATTTTTTTACATGTATTTCAAAAACACCCTTTATGATAATAATAAAAAAATCCTCAAACACGTCATTTTTTAATGCGTCATTTGAACCCCGTTGATATTTAAAATTATTAAGTTGCCCCCACTCACGCCGCCACTGCTAATAATAAAAGGGTTTACTTTATATCAAAAGATCGAAGATTTTCAACAAAAATCGACGTGCCGACGATTTTTTCTGAAATTTATTGGAAGTCTATTGTTATTTCAAAACAAAAAATAATTCTCGGGCGCCGCTTTTTACTTAAATACATAGCTTCCAAAATTAAGGTTACCGTTAAATAGGCAATTGAAAACACTTCAAAAATATGCGTCATTTGAACCCTGTTGCTATTTAAAATTTATGCCGAACTTTTGCCGCGCACTGTATGTACGGGGTGATTCAAACTTCCCGCCCTTGGCTTATAACAGGAAAACGAAACGTGCAAATGCAAATTTGGCAGAGGGGATTTGAATAGCTGTGTGTATGGTATATTTTTTCGTATTTAAACATTTTTTAACCTTTTTCAAAATGGCGGAAATGACGTCAGAAAAATTATTTCTTCTACAAAGTTACCATTTTTTTTCATATTCTGAAAGAATAAATTTTTTTAAACAACTTCCATTCAAAAAGTTTTTTTCTATCTTTATTTGGTTAAAAGCTATGGGACTCTAAAGTTGGTACTTTTAAATAAATCTCCACTGACCCCGCCGCGCCGTAATAAAAATTAAGTCGGTCGGGTAACAAATGCGCATCAATTGTTTTAAGCTGATTAAGTCAAATAATATTTTATCAACATCATCTTTCTGCGAAGTTACTGTTTTAAGAAAAAAATCCAAACAATGCAATAAAATCAAACCAACTTTAGAGTCCGATAGCTTTTAACCAAATAAAGATAGAAAAAAACTTTTTGAATGGAAGTTGTTTAAAAAAATATGTTCTTTCAGAATATGAAAAAAAAAATGGTAACTTTGTAGAAGAAATAATTTTTCTGACGTCATTTCCGCCATTTTGAAAAAGGTTAAAAAATGTTTAAAAACGAAAAAATATACCATACGCACAGCCATTCAAATCCCCTCTGCCAAATTTGCATTTGCACTTTTCGTTTTCCTATTATAAGCCAAGGGCGGGAAGTTTGAATCACCCAGTACATGGATGTAATTTTGAAAGAAAATAATATATGCATTGTTATTTTTCCAGATTTTACGTGAATCCAAACACTGGTTCATCGATGGAACTTTTCGTTCTACTCCTCCACTATTCTACCAAGTGTACGTTATTCTAGCAGAAAAATTAGGAGGGGTTCATCCAATAATATATGCCTTACTGCCAAATAAACCAAACTGGAACATACAGGCGTCTCTTGGATATGCTGCTAGAATTAGAAGTAGGCTTAAATCCACAGCGAATTTCCTGTGATTTTAATTGGCTGCAATAAATAATGCTTTCCAAGAAAAATTTGAAGAAGTTCAAATGCAAGGCGGTTTTTTTCACTTAGTCAAGAATTTTAAAAAGCACCTTTCTGAACTTAATATTTTGGACAGATATCAGAATGAGCCAGATTTTGCCAAATGATAACTTCGTTGGCTTTTGTACCAATCGAAAATCTCGATGAGGCGCTAGTGAATCTCACAAAAGAAATGCCGCCAGAATTGTTGCCAATGCTCGATTGGTTCGAAGATTTTTATGTGGGGCGACCAAATAGACGTGGAGGTGGGCGAAGACCACCTATGTTTCCACCTACTTTATGGTCTGTTTATGAAAGGGTTACCAACGACACTCACAGAACAAATAATTTTGCCGAAGCTTCTCACAGAAGGCTTCAAACGGAATTATCAATGGATCACCCAACAATTTGGTCATTTATTGATATACTGAAAAAGAGATATGTATATAGAACCATTAATAGCGGGACGTGCACCTCCTAGAAAACTTAGAAAATACGTTGAATGTGATAGAAGGATTAAGAATATTGTAGAGAATTTCAATAATATAGGGGTGATAGAATATTCAAGAGGCTTAGCTTACAATTATAATATGGATGCCTAGTAGAAATGTATTATTTTTGTAATAATTTGTATGTAATATTTGTACACACAGTAGATGGATCAAGGACGTAAATTCACTATGAATTCTTAATAAGTTAACCCCACACGCCAAAAGACAGTGACACAGTAATTAAACTTGACACGTGTTTCGCCGACAACGTCAGCATCCTCAGGAGTTGAAGATTAATTTAATTCTAATCTTACATTACATTGCTATAAATATCCAACCCCCCACTCACCCAACCTCCACTCCTGAAGTTAAAGGGATCGATAAACCTATAGGGTTTCTCAGAACTATTTTGAACATGGAGAGCAATAATATTGGATTCTTAACGTAGCCGACCGATAGTTCTAGCCGTGACACTGGTTGAGTGACGTCGCAACTGGCGATGTACCGATGTATCGTTGTAAATCTTGAAACCGGTCAATATATTTTAATAAATCGTTATATTGGTAGTATACGAAGTAATTTTTTAATTCATAAAAAATAATATAATTTCATAGGAAAATAAATAGTTAGCAGGTGTAAAAGGAACGAAAATTGAACTTAAAAAGGAAAATTAAATAAAAATAATAAATGTTAAAAATGTTAATCAAAAATCCCCTTATTTACTGCTAAGTTTTTTCACAACTCTTTCTTTCTTAGAGTACTTGAGTCGATTATTTCCAAAACCGGGTATATCCAATTTTTGCACAAATCGAGCTGGCATTGCCATCTAGTAGTTGATAGCAATAGCTTACAATGTGTTAAAGATGTCCAGAAACGGCCTAAACCTATTAAATTTTTGTTCATCAAATTTGGTTCACTTCCAAAATCGGCTAAATCCTTGTTGGCATTAGTTCCAAAAGCGGCTATATTGTATTGTATGCTCCCGCCAATTTGCTTGTCAATAATTATTATTTCTGCGAGTGGGTACGACGTTCTACTTGTTTATTCTTGTTCAGTGTGTGTTTTAGTAAGTGGGTTATGGAACAAATTAGAGAAATAGTAGATGGGGGCCCGGCTCGAAAAAGAAAATTGCAGCCGCACACCTGGAAAAAAATGTTGCCAAGAAAGCTAGGTTAGTTTATCATTTTTATTATTTTATTTTTTACTTTAGTGTAGTTTCTCTTATTACCTAACAGGTACAGTGCTAAAAATCCTCCCAAATCACCTACATGCCAACACGATACAAAAAGATAACAGTATGCAAAACTATCCCCCGAGGACGTACCTAAATTCCACAGATTTTTATCATGTACCAAAATAAAATCGCCCAGGATAATTTTTTACTGGGTTATGAATCTGTTGGGCCTGTTGAAAGAAAGAGAAATAACAATCGGCGCCGAAACGGTCGGCACCTTCGCCGTCGGTCAATGTCTGGATCTTACTTTATAAGAAAAATCGATAAATCCGTGGTTCCTGTTTGTCGGGCAGCTTTTTTAGGGATATTATCTATTACGAAACACAGAGTTGAAGGTGTTTTGCGCAAGTTTTTCCATAGAAGTGAACAACCAAAAGAGAACAGGGGTGGAGATCACCGATCTTTGAAAACCGTAGAGGTGAAACAAAAAATAAAAACTTTTATTAAAAATATACCGGTGTTGGAAAAACACTATTGCAGAGGTAAATCGGAAAGACAATACCTTAGCAGTGACTTTAGTATCAGGAAACTCGGTAAAATGTACAACACTGAAGTGCCAACAGCTTTACGCTGTAAAGAGAGTTTTTTTCGCACTGTTTTTTGCGCTAATTTCAATATTGGCTTCAATGCGCCTCAGGTTGACGTTTGTTCGCAATGCTTGGAATTTAAAGAGAAAATTAAAAGAGAAAAGTTGGAAACTGAAAAAGTAAAATTGATGACATTTCAAAGAATTCACAAGTTGAGGGCTAATGCATTTTTTGATTTTCTCAAAGAAGAGAGAGACGATTTATTGACGGTTTCTTTTGATTGTGAAAAGAATTTAGTTCTTCCTAAAATTCCGGATCAAATTACTTACTACAAAAGGCAGATGTATCTGTACAACTTAACTGCAGTAGTTGGGTCACCTAAAGCCAAATTGACAAAAAATAACGTTTTTTTATATACCTGGCTGGAGAACCAAATGCCAAAAGGATCAAATTAATTTTCTTCTGCTATTTTTGATGTCCTGACAAAACTTGAAACACCACAATTTGTTAAAACTATTAGGTTGGTGTCTGACGGATGCGGCGGACAAAATAAAAATAGGACAGTTATTGGTATGTGTGCAAAATGGCTTGATCTGCCCAGGAATTTGTAAACAAACTGGAATTGGTGTTCCCCGCAACAGGTCATTCGTTTTTGCCGCCTGATCAAGTCTTTGCGTTCATCGAACGAGAGGTGAAAAACGAGAAGACTGGAAAATAGAGTCAAAAAAAGTTTTGAAGTCCATACAAATTCTTCCATTTAGAATTCAAACGTGCAAGCGGATTATTTTCACGCGAAGAAATCGAAAAGTCCAAGTTAGAGGGGAGCCGAGTTACAAAAATGATGTGAATAACGAAGGAACCATTTGCAGGAGGGGCAAAAAAGTATCACACATTGCACCTAGGGATATCCCATTAAACTTGGTGACTGTTAAACCGCAGAAATTGAAAGACATTAACGACTTGCTTGTGAAACATTTCGGAACAGAATGGAAACAGAGAAGTGACGAATTCAATCTGAATTACTACAAGAATTTGTTTGGTGACCTTCAGGTTACAGAAAATGAAGAAGATGAAGAAGACCAGGAGGTGAATGAGAACGAGGGGAACCAGGAGATAGATCAGGCTGAGTTAAGTGAATATGAAAATGGAAATGTGGTTTAGTTACTGACGTTGCTTTTATGCTGTTTATGCTTTTGTTTATTTCATTTTCACAGTGCTTTGTATTTTTTTATCGCCAATCTAATAAAACATTTTTCAATGCATTTGAACATAAGGTCCCTGGTACCTCATTTAGCTGAATTAAAACATTATGTATATAATTGTAACTGTGATGTGATTTGTCTCACAGAAACATTGCTAAGTGATGCTGTGTCAGATCAGTTGGTTGAATTGCACAATTATAAACTGTTTCGAAGAGATCGACCAGCGCGGGGGGGTGGGGTTGCAATTTACTTGAAAAGTTCTATCAATTGCGGCTTAATAGATGGAATTGATGTACGGAATACTGAGCAGCTTTGGTTAAAATTTGAAATAGACGGTTTATGGACTGCGCTGGGAGTGGTATATAGAGCACCCAAAACATCTGTGTTCGAATTTTGTGATATTTTTGAAGGTTGTATTAATACTGTTTTTATGTCATTCGAGCATATTATTTGTTGTGGCGATTTTAACATTGATTTTTTACAGCCTAATTCTTCTGCCACTGTTCACCTTCAAAATATTTTAGATTCGTATGGATTGTACCAGTTAGTGGATGAACCGACTAGAATTGAAAGAGCCTCCTCAACCCTGATTGATCTGTTTATATGTAGTGATAGAGATAGAGTTATAAGTTGTGATGTTTTTGACGACGTGGGCATATCGACGGATTGTAGCACTGACTTTGTCATGTGTAGTGAAGAATAAAGATGCTATGTTTTCGGCGAGGCGAAATTATAGGGACATAAATACTGTTACATTCCATGATGATCTGTTTGCCCTTCCACTTTCAGATATCTTTTACATCAATAATGTTATGGACAAGTTGGATGTTTTTAATCATTTACTTTTGCAGTTGTTTGACAAACATGCCCCTAATAAAATATATAAACTAAAAAACAAACAAAAACCACCTTGGTTAAGAGATAACTTGAAATTTCTAATAAAATTAAGGGACAAATCACTAGTTAGATTCAAACGTTCGGGGCAGGCGGAGCATTGGAATTATTATAAGCAGATGCGTAACTTTACAAACAGTATAACAAAAAGTGAGAAGAAGGCATATTTAAACTTTGTGTTGCGCCGTAATAGATCCCCCAAAACTTTATACAGGGAATTAAACAAATTAAATATGTACTCTAAGAAAGATGTGCCACCTTTACCTGATGTTATTGCTAATGACTTGAATATTCTAAATATTTTTTTCGTTACTTCTTCGCAAACTAATGATAGTCCTGATGCCAACTTATTAAATGATTTACTTGCTAATGTGAGACAGAATGTTAGACAGTTCGACTTTTCTTACACCACGGAGGAAAGCATATATGATGCATTGTTGAGTATTAAATCGAATGCAGTAGGAGCCGATGACATAAGTATAAAGATGTTGTTGATGTGCTGCCCTTATGTTGTCAGGTACATCACACACATAATTAATTGTTGCATTGAAATAAATGTATTTCCTCCGCAATGGAAGTTTTCCTAGTTGATACCGTTGCCTAAAATCAGAAATCCAACCGAATTTAAAGATCTACGCCCTATAAGTATACTGCCAACGTTGTCGAAAGTTTTTGAAAAAGTACTTCATCAACAAATAAAAGTACATTTAGATGAATATAATATTCTGCCAAGTAATCAATCCGGTTTTCGGGCCAATTATAGTTGCACTACCGCGCTTTTGTCAGTTGTTGATGATATCTTGACGGCTACTACAGATAGTAATATGGTGACTACCTTGGTACTCCTGGATTACTCCAAAGCTTTTGACCGCATTAATCATAATTTGATGTTGGCAATGCTTCATAATGTAGGTTTTGCTGACGGCGCTGTTAGGTTGATGAAGAGTTAGTTACAGGGTAGGCAGCAATTAGTAAGATACAAGCAGAAATGTTCGAATCCTTTAACATCGGTTAGTGGTGTGCCGCAGGGATCAATTCTTGGTCCCTTGTTATTTTCTACATATATTTCTTTATTTCAAAATTGTTTAACATATTGCAAGAGTCATTTCTATGCGGACGACAGTCAGCTTTATTATTCTTGTTCTGAAGATCAAATAGATCAGTCAAATTTGTTTATAAACCGGGATCTCTGTTCACTTCATCAGGTGTCACAAAAATACTGTTTAACCTTGAATCCAGCCAAGTCGCAGGTGATGCTTCTGGGGCGTAAGTATACTAGAGAGCGAGATTGGATGTAAAGCTGGATAGCGTAAAATTATCAGTCGTTGGGGTGGTCAAGAATCTTTGTTTGTACATTGATTCAGACATGAGATTCAACACGCATGTGAATCGAATAATAAGAAGTGCTTATGCTAATTTGAAAGTTATCTATAATAGTCGTCATATTTTAAACATTCGAACGAAAGTAACTCTTTGTGAATCTCTAGTTTTTGGGCCGTGTCTAACGAGTTATAATGTGAGGCGTCTGCAAAAAGTTCAAAATTCATGTATACGTTTAATTTTTGATTTAAGAAGACGCGACTCGCTGAGGGGTCGTCTGGGAGTGCTTCGGTGGTTGACCATTAGGGATCGTAGATTTCTCCATTACTCTAAATTATGCCTTAAATTATTAGAAAATGGTTCTCCTACATATCTATCACAGAAAATTCTGGTTAGGGCGGAGGTTCATCAACTTAATATTAGGTCAAAAAGTCTGGTAACGATACCTCTACACCGAACTGCTCAGTTTCAGGGATCATTTTCTTATACAGCTGCGAAAGTAATAAATTTGGTGATGAAGTGCGGGTGTATTGCAGCGAAACAAATGCATCAATTGAGGAACATGCTGCACGCGGGAGAAATTTGCATTACATTTAAAATATAACTTAAATCTTACCATTTTCATTCTCATTTGTCTTCGTGTCATTCAGCTTCTAATACTATGGCATAAATCTTTATTTTTCTTGTTTCTTTGCAGTTATATGTTTTTTTTTCTTTTTTTGGATCGGCCCCTATAGGCATTGTAATTGTAAAATTTATTAATTACTAATTGTATAGTGTTTCGGGATACTCCTCATTTACGTATGTAATATATTAATAATGTTATGCCATATGAAAGAACAAATGTGGGAAATGTTTCTTTTCTTGCATTTGAATATTGGCTATTTCTGCGGACATACCTACTCAATATTACCTATGATGTATGTGAATATTAATTTGTTTTGTATGTTCAAAAGAATAAATGCTTTATTATTATTATTATTATTATTATATGATTTATACTGAGATCGGAAAGTACTTCCACACATGCACATGCTATAATAATTCAACGTTGCAATACTATGTAATACGATCACCACTATCGTGGGACTTCCCGATCTTCTTGTATAAAGTATAATAAATTGTGCAGTTCTTCCCGTTTTCAAAGTTTTTGTTGGTTTCAATAGCGGCTAAATTTCATGTTCATTTCCAAAAGCGGCTAAAAAAATGGTTTTGGGAAAATTGACTATATTTTCGGAATAGCTTTATCGTCATTAAATGGATGTTCAAGCATATTTTTCCCTATTTTTTCATGAATGTAACAAACTTATAAGTTCACTCATAAGTGCTCTACAGATTTTCGGCTCTCCTGAAAATTTTAACTGAGTGGATATACCCGGTTTTGGAAATAATCGACTCACTTATTAGACTGCATGGAATTTTTATTTTTACTATAATTATTTAGCAATATATTCGAAAAATGTGCAATACAATTTTCAATTTTTTTGAGACTTGCACTTTAAAAAGAAGGTCTCGAACCTTTCACTGATTAAAATTTTAAATATTAAAAACACATTTGTTATAACTTGAACAGTTATATCTTTCGGCCACTTTAAACCACCTCGGTCCAAATTACGAATGTACGTGAATTCGGCATTATTGGGGACCTCAATGTCCAAATATTTTTGAAAACAGAAAATCAGTGCAACCCTCGCATGTAATATTTTTATTGCAGCCCGGTACGCAGCACGCGTTCGGCATTTTCCTAAAAGAAACTTTCTTTAACAATGTAAATTTCATTGATAACAGTATACTCTTACCTCTCATAACAGGGGAAACTAAAGTATGTATCTTAATAAGCAATTAATAATTAGGTGACAATGAATTTACATTTGATAATAAAACTGCAGGGCTGCATAGATAAAAGACGTGCCTACCCTCGGTAGCGTACGGCGAACCGCGGCATCGGCATCGCTGACGTCATCGACTTAGTGGGGATGAGTGTCACGGCTAGAACTATCGGTCGGCTACGATTCTTAAGTGAAAGGGATCAATAAACCTATGGGGGTTTCTTAAAACTATTTTGAGCAATAAAATTAGGGTCTGGAGGGTAAATATTAATGGCTAGTCTTATTTCTATCTACCTGATAAATCTATACAGTGTTGAGTTCGGAATCGGACCATAGTTACTGTTAAGACAACTACGTTTATTTTTTATATATCGCTATACTTTCTAAAGTGTTTAAATCAAATTTATTATTCCCTGGTTCTAAGAGTTTGAGATTATTGCTATTGAATTTATGGCCCGTTTCCAGCGCGTGTGGCGCCATGCTAGACTTATCAGTACGGCCATATTTGTAATTAACTTGATGCTCCTTAAAGAGAGTTAAAATAGACCGAGTTGATTGCCCGATAAATTTTTTGTCGCAATTTCCGCATGCTATTTCGTAAATTCCGACTTTATGAATGGGTTCCGTTTTATCTTTCGCATTTCCTAGTAGATTTTGTAAATTGTTGCTCGAAGTGTGAACCACTTTGAAGCCTGCTTTCCCGAAAATAGTGATACGAACTTTTGCCCCGTCAGCGACGCCCCTGGTGGTGACTCACATTTGTTTGACGACGAGCCGGCTTTTGATTTATTACGGCGCGACCTTGTCGCTGTTTATGAGTCTCGAAACTACGAAGACTAGAAAAAGTCTGTCTATGGAACATTCCAGAACCTACTAAGAATCTTCTACAAAAGTATAAATTGGAAAGCAAGAAGCCGACAAGACAGTCTTACAGTTTGAAGTCTGAAGTTTGGAAGCGGATATCGAATGCGATAAGAACCGGGCGTTGAATAGTTCCGTGCGAGTATAAGTCTTGATACGCGTTTAGTGTCGGTACGGTACGCGAGTGCGAATTCTTTGGTGGCGTTTTTAAGTGTACAGGGGCGTCTTCGTATGTGATTAACCGTCGGTTGAAGACGAGTGTTTTAGAGAGTTTGAACTGTTGATTTGTTTACTGTGGACTGTTTAGGTTAGGTAATTAACTGTTTAATTGTTCGCTAAAAATTGTTTAATTTTCACTGCTTGTTGTTATTTACTGCTTGTATATATTTCGCTGCTTATTGTTCATTTTGTTAATTTTAAGTTCTCAAATCACTTTTAATCATTGTAAATATTTGTACATATACATAGTCACTGTTAATAAATAAGTGTAAAATCGAAATACGTTACAATAGTATTCATACCTCTAGTTATCTGCGGTACGTAAGGTATTTTTATAAATTTAGTACTTAATTTTATTATCCCAATTATTTAAAGTGGTGGAATTTCGCAATAGCATTTTACATTTTCGTTTCCTAATTAACCTATTGACAATCTCTGGATCGAAACCGTTACAACTCGCTATATCTTTGATTGTATTTACTTCCTTGAGGTATCTTTCAACGGATAACGGTAGACTCAACAGTCTATTAACTAAAAAACCAAAACTAGCCTCTTTGTGCTGACTGCAGTGGTTCGAATCTGCAGTTATGTACCGATTAGATTATAATTAGATTAATCTTCAACTCCTGAGGATGCTGACGTTGTCAGCGAAACACGTGTCGAGTTTAATTACTGTGTCACTGTCTGATGGCGTGTGGGGTTAACTTATTAAGAATTCATAGTAACATTTGTAATAAAATATGTTAATTGAATTACGTTTTAATAAAATTTTTGTTTTAAATAATATAATAATAATAGTGTCTTTATTGTGTCAGTTACAATTGCATTCTATAAATTAAACTATGTAAATAAACAATAATCATAGTGTATGCAATTCCCACAGATAACTGAAAGAAAGGCTAGCTTAGGGCGAAGTTCAGATGGATGCCAAAGCACCCCCTGCTCTTCCACTTAACCCTACAGATCACATTAAATTAAATTAAATTACATATTATAATAAACTATACCATTCGGAACAGACAACGACACCTGATACCAGGAATAAGAGTCGCCAAGGGCAAAAGCGATAAAATAGTCCATGATAGCAACCGTACCAACATCGCAGACCACAGAGTGCACAACACAGAATTACAATAAACAATTTTGGTTTTGTAACAGAAACCTATGTAAATGATTTTTAAAATGAAGATAGGATAAATTTTTGAGATTTTCGGGCAATTCGTTATAGATTTTACAAAAGTAAACAGAGAAGCATCTACTGCACAAAGCAGTTCTGTATTGAGGAGGAGACAATCTGCCCTTAAATCTCACATTAATGTTGTGTACATCAGTTCTAAATTTTAGTTTCTCAAATAAATATGGTGGTGTTTTAAACAAAATAATTTTATTAACAAATATACATGAAAGCTTAAGGAATCTGTGTTCCACATTTAGCCAACCACTAGTAATTAATTTATGTGATATATGGTCAAACTTTCTAATGCCATATATGTATCTCAAACAGGAATTTTGCATTTTTTGAATTTTATATTTGGTGGCTTGATCCAAACATGGAGAAAATACCTCACAACAAAAATTGAAATGTGAAAGCACAAGTGAGTTACAAAGTATTTTTTTATTCCAATGGAAAGAATGCTTTTGTAAGAGTAAATAAGTTTTAGGTTGGCTAATGCTCGTCTCATGCACAGAGCAATATATTTTCGCTATGGCGAAAGCTGTTGTCACTCCTAGACATCTGATTGTTTACCCTGACAGTTATTTCCCTTTCAGATAAATAACTAGTTAGAAGTTGCTTAGCATTTTCACTAAAACCGACATAATGAAATATAGATTTCAAAATATTAAAGTTAATAGTATCAAAAGCTTTGCGAAAGTCAAGTAAGAGAAGGATGGTCAATAAACCCTTATCCGTGGCTCTCACAATATCATCAGTAATATTTGCTAACGCAGTTGTACAACTAAAGTTTCGTCTAAATCCAGACTGTTTTAGAGGTAGAATCTGATAATGGTTCAGATGTTCTTCAATTTGGTAAAACATAATTTTTTCCATTATTTTGGAGAAACATGGCAAAATACTAATAGGTCTGAAGTGCCCCAGCTCCAACGGATTACGCACATATAATGTGTGTTTCATTTATTTTTCAGGTATCTACATATACAGGGTGTGATTTTTAAGCGTGGACGGGCCATTAGTCCGTAACAAGAGCAGATACAGAAAAAATATTCAAAGTAACTTGAGTTTATTTTGAAAATTCTATCTCCTAAAAATATTTTCAATTATACGAGGTGCATCCTAATAGTAGTAATCGTAGGCAACTTTCTTTTTTCTTATAGAACAGGTATAATTTTATATTTTTTTCTGATTCCTCATGACATTTTAATGTCATTTTATTAATTATACTTTATGGTTATCTTTGTGAGTTTAAAAGAAAAAAATGTTTTTCTTGCAAATTTGACAGGTAAGTGGTACATTTTAAAAATTCATATCTCAGAAATGGTAACGTATGAAGGAATAAAATTTTTATGCAAGATGCCCATATTAGTGTAGTTTACGTCGGATTGCTCAAATTATTTGAAGGTTATACCGGGTCTGTTCAATAAATAATTGGCTGAAAACGACAAAAATATCGCAAAAAGTCATTTTTTTCAAATGCAATGGTGTATTTTTTCTTGTACCAACGAAAAGAGCTCAAAATTCTGAATAGGAATAGTTAATAATTTGTAATTGTTGTGTAACAAAATTTAAAAGATATATCAATTTTTTTACAATTTTGCCCAATAATTGTAATCATGTTATCCTTGAACAATGAAATAATTATTGATATTACGCCTACTACAGTATTAATCTGTCAGTTTTTCAGGTGGTCGATAATTATAAATTTAAAATGAATTTTTCTCAAAAAGAACTGAGAGACACGATGTACATTTTGGGCGAAAACAACCAAAATGCTTACATGTACAGGGACCAGAATCCTAGATTCACCAGAAGAATAGACAACCAGCATCGGTGGAGAGTGAATGTTTGAGTTGGTGTTAATCGGAAACTGTGTTATTGGGCTGTATTTCATAGATGGACATTTAAATGGTAATGTGTACCTAAACTTCCTGGAGCACGAGATGCCCGAATTGCTTCAAGAGGTCCCCTTGAACATTATTAGGTCCATGTGGTACCAACATGACGGCGCTCCCGCTCACAGCACGCGCTTAGTCCGAGAGTTTTTAGATAGACAATTATTAATCATTATACCTCTCTGTAAAATGAGACAACGATACGAAACAATAATTTAACACATTCACATACTTTCAATTTTGGGTACTAGACATCCAGTAGACGTAATGTCAATAATTGTTTCATTGTTCAAGGATTACAATTAAGTATTGGGCAAAATTGTAAAAAAATTGATATTATCTTTTAAATTTTGTTATACAATAATTACAAATTATTAACCATTCCTATTCAGAATTTTGAACTCTTTGCATTGGTGTAAGAAAAAATACACCATTGCGTTTGAAAAAATTGACTTTTTGCGATATTTGTCGTTTTTAGAAAATAATTTATTGAACAGACCCGGTATAACTTACAAATAATTTGAGCAATCCGACGTAAACTACACTAATATGGGCATCTTGCTTAAAAATTTTATTCCTTCATACGCTACCATTCCTGAGATATGAATTTTTAAACTGTACCACTTACATGTCAAATTTGAAAGGAAAACATTTTTTTCTTACAAACTCACAAAGGTAGCCATAAAGTATGATTAATAAAGTTACATTAAAATGTTATGAGGAATCGGAAAAAAATATAAAATTATACTTTGTAACAAAATAAAGGTTCACTGGTTATTTTAAAATACGTAGTTGTTGCTATTGTGTTTAATCGCAGAAAAAAGTGCTTACAAAAAATACGTTTTACCTAAAACAATACAATTTACAATAATTTGAAATAGGACATTCATTACCTCACCTAACACCAGGTCCGTTAAACATCAATAAAGCGAAAATTTAATAATTCCCAAAGGATGTTAACTAAAACGCATTCTACAGAGGAAAGGCAAGAATCCTCTTTTTTCTTGAATACAAAATAAATCATAAGAAAATATACTATTCAAATAGACCTGATGCTGCCATCTAAATAAATCAAAAACAACACATACATAAACTTAAAGGTAACTGTTTCACAGTTTTCTCCACATCTGCCCCCGATTCCGTAGGCGGAAGGGGTTGACAACTATCGGAATCTAGACCACAATTAAAAGGTTTCAAATGTGATATGTGGAACATACCCCTCTCTTCATCTACTGAGTCTGGGTTACACAAAATATAAGTAAACCTACCCACGATTGCCTTAATCTTATAGGGACCCTCGAACAACAATAAGAACTTTTTTGTCTCATTTGAGATGGCCGAAGAGACTGGATTAGACTTAAGTAGCACCAGATCGCCAATTTCAAACCCAACATAAGGACGTCCAGGATGGGAAGCAATGCGTCGTTCATGTTTATTTTTTATCGATTCGCGAGCTAATATGAGCTTTCGTTCATGTTCAACCACAAGTCCTTGAGCAGGGTACATCAATTCACTTCGGAGCAGAGTAGGGGGCTCATTAAAATGCAACTCATAAGGAGAGTACCCGGTGGACTCATGCATAACAGAATTTAGGAAATTGGAGAATGGTTGAATTTCTCTGGCCCAACCTGTGTGCTTATCTCTACAATAGGCCCTGAACAGCCTACCCAGCTCCCTCATAACCCGCTCCACGGGATTTGACTGAGGGTGTCTTACGGAACTTTTAACATGCCTTATATTATGTTCTCCCACAAAACGCTTCCAGGAGAAAGACGTGAATTGCGTACCGTGGTCGGTAAGAATGCTTTGCGGAACTGCAACCTCCAGAAAATACTTTTTTTTCAGTCGGTTTTCGATAGCTAAGGAGGTGGCCTTCTTTAGGGGAAACAAAGCAACGAGCCTCGAAAAAAGATCCAGAGTAACCAACAAATATTTTACCCCTCCTGTCGACGTAGGCAAAGGGCCGTACAAATCTACGGACAGCATTTCGTTAGGAGACTCCACGTAAATGGGTTGCAATTCTACATCCGGCATAACTGATATCTTAGTTTTTTGGCAGATCTCACAAGCTCGAATAACCCGCTTTACATCGCGATGCATATTCTGCCACCAGACATCTGACTGTAAAGCCCTCCAGGTCTTATAAACTCCAAAATGTCCGTATGCAAGATGGTAACATTCCACGAACATTCGGATAAGACTAGCGGGCACGCACAACAAATACGGGTCTTCGTCTGTTTTGCGTGTATACAAGCACCCCTTATATATTACAAAACGCTCACTAGGCGTAATAGAAATGTCGTTCATAATTTTGCCCAATTTTGGATCACTTTTCTGCAATTTGGGGACCTCTTTTAAAATTCTCAGAAAATCCGAATCTAAACGAAATGTTAATAATTTAAAACATCGATCGTCCGGCACAGGTAAACGTGAATCAGGCTGGCGTGATAAACAATCGGCAACAACATTATATTTTCCCGGAACATACTCCACGTTAAAAGTATATTCCTGAAGGGCCAACACCCAACGAGTAATTCGCGGCGATACCAGACGACACGTATTCAAATACGATAGAGCCCGGTGATCGGTAAGAATCGTAAAAAGGTTATCCAACAAATAAATGCGCCACTTCTGCAACGCAAAAATTATCGCCAATAACTCTTTTTCGCTTGCCGAATAAGCGCGTTCGCGATTTAGGAGCAAACGACTGGCATAGGCGACCACGCGGCGCTCCCCTCTCACCAACTGGAAGAGTTGTGCCCCCAGTCCCACATCGCTAGCATCACACTGCACACAATACTGCAGTTCTGGATCCGGATGGTACAACAACGTGGCATTAATAATTCTTTTCTTCATCTCCGAAAAAGCGTTCTCCTGCTTTTCTGTCCACTTCCAGGGAGTCTTTTTCTTCAATAAAAACGTCAAGTCGTCGGCGACAGACGCGATGTTTTCACAAAACCCACGATCATAAACACAGAGACCAAGGAAGGACTGCAATTCCTTGACGTTTCTAGGTGCTCTAAAATTTTCAACCACAGTCACACGGTCGGGATCAGGCCTCACACCCTGATAATCAATTATATAACCCAAATACTTCAATCGAGTTTTTAAAAACTGGCACTTTTCCAAACGCAAGGTCATACCCACTTCACCCAACCTTGATATCACCAACTCCAAATGCCTGATGTGATCAGCAAACGAATCCGAAAAAACTAAAATGTCGTCCAAGTATGTCACCGAAAAAGGACTGAATTCGGGGCCCAAAATTGCCCCCATACAGTTTGTGAACGACGAAACTGCAGTTGATAATCCGAAAGGCAGTGTTTTAAATTGATAGCAGCGTGAACCATAAATGAATCCGGTGTATTTACGTGACCGTTCTGTCAGGGGAATCTGCCAGTACCCGTGGGTTAAGTCCAAGGTTGACATAAATTTTGCTTTTTTTAAGGACATTAATATTTCATTTATTGGTCTAAGCTGTTCGTGACGACGCTGAACTCCCTATTCAATCGTCTAAGATCAAGACATAACCGAATCGCGCCATTTTTCTTCGATGTAGTAAGCAAGGGGTTAATAAAAGGCGTGGACGCGGACTCGATGACTCCCCAAGCTTCCATCTGGTCCAGCTCAGTTTGGACCAGATCACGATGAGCTACTGGTATGGGATACTGCCTAACCCGGAAAGGGGTCTCATCCGAAAGAACAATGTCATGCTCATACCCCTTTACTCTTCCAGGAATGTTTGAAAATACAGTTTTAAATTTTTTAATAAGGCAACCAAAATCAATTCTTTGCTGAAGGGTCATATCGCACTCCCCCAATACATTTTCGACATTAAAATCTTCTGTTCGAACAGGAGAATAATATGTGGGTTTACTTATCGAATTAATTCTGAAGTTTAGTGGAGGCGGCGCTAGATATTCATGGCGTGGTTTTATTTCAGGTATACAAATTTTGCATTCTCCGCTCATGAGGGAAATCGTCTCGGTGCCCAAATTTATTTCCGCATTATAAATACGCAAAAAATCTGCCGCCATTATAATCGGATAAACGAGATCTGAAATGAGAAGAAACTCGTGAATAAATTCTTCGTCTGCGAGTTTCACTGGCAAATGAATCTGTTTCAGAACTCGTCGTTGTCTAGCTCTGAATGCTCCCGACACTTTTAAGCCGGTGACTGGAAAGGAGACGATGTCAGAATGGAACTTTTCCAACTGCACCCATACCTCTTCAGACAAACAACAGACCTCACTCCCCGTATCTACAAGACAAGGGAACTGAAATCCGAAAACGTGCAAAATAACAACTGGCGAACGGCTCTGAGAAATAGCGTGATCATAATGGCATTCGTCCAATAGATCTGTAGCGGGATAATTGTTAATTTGATCCATAGGGCCTCGACTTAAAATAGCGCTTACCCTAGGCCCTACATGGGAAGCGTTTTCTCGTTTTCCGAACCTAAATAATTCTCAGAAATTTCCTCTTCTATCGCGACAGCAGAAACTTTAGAGTTTATTGGCTTTTGAGGTATAGTGTTTCGGTTAAACTGCGATCTGAATCTAGTAGCCGAGTTAGAAGAATAGTTAGCTATACAATTTTGTAATCTGTTTTCGGAGTTACCGTCAAATGAGTCATAATAATAATCTACCTGGCGTAATATTTCCAGAGCGTCCTTTAAATTTGTTACCCCCGCCAAAACACAAGCTATATGGGGAGGATAATGACGCAAAATAGTAGAAATTAGGATAGGTTCTGGATATTGTGGCTGAATGTGGCGACCCAAGCTCACGTGGTGCAAAAAATGTGCCACCACCGATCTTTTCCCTCTATCACTGAATTTATTTGACTCCAACTTAAATTTTGCCTTCAGTTGTTGAGAGTAGCCCCAAAATTGCTCTATAAATGCCGATCTAAAAGTCTCATAGCAACTAAAAGTATGTAAGAAAGCATTCGCCCAATCTTTTGCACGACCGCCAAATTTGTCTATCAAAAGCCAATTTTGAAACGAGATTTCAAATGCACTCATTAATTGTTCAATCTGGTTTAAAAACTCCATTGGGTGAATGCTTCCCTCATCGTTAAAACTAGGAAGCAATTTAATAAACTTCAAAACATTTGAATTTACATGATCTTCTCTAACATTTTGACTATTGCTACTCGTCGTTTGTACGTTCTGAAGTTCTGACAGGGAGGTTCGAACTACCTCACGAATAAGGCCAACTAATTCCGTGTTTGATAGCCCAGGCTGCTGTGGTTGTTGAATAGGAAAACAAAAATTGTTGTTACCTTCATTCCTTCCCCGCATATCCGGAATAGGAGGAATATCCATTGCAGAAGACGTTAAATTCTTTTTAACTGCCCCTGTACTCGGTGTTATGGCACAGGCTCCTTCTGGGGATGGCTCTCTTGATAATGTTCCTATTTCTATACCATCATTCTTCAATATATTCCTTCGTAGCGATCGAGTGTTTGGGGGACCGATCTTATTGGTCTGCATATTGTTTCATACGATTAAATAACAACTACGTAAACCAGGCCGTGCGGTGGGCGCCAAGTTGTAACAAAATAAAGGTTCACTGGTTATTTTAAAATAGTAGTTGTTGCTATTGTGTTTAATCGCAGAAAAAAGTGCTCTTACAAAAAATACGTTTTACCTAAAACAATACAATTTACAATAATTTGAAATAGGACATTAATTACCTCACCTAACACCAGGTCCGTTAAACATCAATAAAGCGAAAATTTAATAATTCCCAAAGGATGTTAACTAAAACGCATTCTACAGAGGAAAGGCAAGAATCCTCTTTTTTCTTGAATACAAAATAAATCATAAGAAAATATACTATTCAAATAGACCTGATGCTGCCATCTAAATAAATCAAAAACAACACATACATAAACTTAAAGGTAACTGTTTCACAGTTTTCTCCACAACTTGTTCCATAAGAAAAAATAAAGTTGCATACGATTACTACTATTAGGACGCACCTCGTATAATTGAAAATATTTTTAGAGGATAGAATTTTCAAAATAAAGTCAAGTTACTTTGAACATTTTTTCTGTATCTGCTCTTGTTACGGACTAATAGCCCGTCCACGCTTAAAAATCACACCCTGTATATAACAACAGTTTGATGATGAAATTCGCATAAAAACCGATCTTAGATTCCTCTACCTCAGTACTCGTTGCGCTCATGCCACCGAAATATCAACGTTAAAAAAAGCTATAAAGTGCCTTGGATCTAACCTATATGTTTTGAATTATTTGCGCCAAAACGTCCTCGGGTCAGAATTTATCTGCGTCCGAAGAGGTCTGCGCCGTAACGGACCCGCGCCAGTACGGCCGCGTCAAATCGGTTGCGCCAGAACTTCCTAGACCGTTAAAAAATACATCAACACTATGAAAAGTGTCATCAAGCTCTAAAGAAATTAGTTTATTTATTAACCTTGTGTTGAAGTTCGAAATCCTGTCAAGTAGTCTCTCCGGTGACGATCTGATGAGGGTTGTTGTTAGACACACTTTCCAGGGACCAAACCCATACTTGTAGATAAGAATGAAAATCACAGCCTAAACCAAGACATTCGGCTTAGGTGGGGATCAAAGGAGTGCTGGAGACTAGCCAATAAGTTGGCTGACCAAACCAGGATTGCATGGGCTGTGAAATACTATACAATTTCTCGGGCCTAGGCGGGATAATGCTACAGTAGGGCCTTGAAGCATTAGCTTCACAGCTGCGCACATTATTCCGGGCCAGTTTGGCTCAAAGTTATATGTAGTATAATTGGCGAAGGGTAAGGATAACTTTAATACCCAAATAAAGCGAGAATCATACACCGAGGTGAAATCGTTTCGTCCAATCAGTTTGACTTCATTTATGCTCAAGACAATGAAAAACTTGAGGACAGGCATATAAGGGACGAGGTTTTGAGTGACACCTTTACATCGACACGAAGTATGCCTACCAAGGGGGAAAATGCTGTGACTGGAATTTCCATAAGCACACACACACACCCACACACCCCCACACACACACACACACACACACACACACCCACTGGATTTTACGTCACAAGAAGAATTTAATGCGTGGAAAAATACTACAGAGATTAAAACAAACTCCAGGTAGGAACATTATATTATGTAATTTGTATAATTATTTGTGCCATTTTTTTTAATAATTTTAGTAATATTTGTGAAATTTATGGCAAATGAAACACTATGTAAAAATATTATCGACGTTTCGCCTCTGGTTAGAGGCTTTATCAAGATTATATATTTTTAAAAGTTTACAAATTGTGACAAAATTTTTTCTTAATAAAAATGTAAATAACAGTAACTAAGAACTTATATTAAAAATAGAAATTATACGTAGCACACATGATTTTGTAAAAAAAATATGCAGGAGGAAAGAAATGTACATAAATTAGAATCAAGTGGTAGAGAACAGATTTACGTTATTATGTCACTGTAAATTTGACTTAAATTTTGAATGTCAGATCTGTCATTCAAGGAATTTTTATCTTTTTGGATGTGTATCATTTCTAAAACCAGTCTAGCTTTTAAGTTTTTTTCTTGTTCTAAAATAGTAGTATTGTGAAAATCGAAATTGTGTTTAGTATCTTTTATGTGTTTACTGATAGCTGAATTACTATTTTGGTAAGTATGTTGTTTTAACCTAGTTTCAAGGTGATTTTTGGTTTGCCCAATGTATGTTTTATTACAGTTATTACAATTAATTTTGTATACAATATGAGTTTTCATTAATTTTGGAATTGGAGTTTTTAAACGAGAATATAAAAATTGTAAGTTGTTATGCTTTTTATGAGCAATTACAAAATTATGTTTTATTAATAATTTATTGATGTTATGTGATATGTGTTTTATATATGGTAAAGAAATGTAATTTTTAGGTTCTTTTTGGTTTTGATTGTCGTTATTGTTATTATAAAAATGATTTAGTCTATTTTTTATAATTTTGTCAATAAAATTTCTTGGGTAGTTATTTTTTATTAAACAATTTATGGTTTTGTTTAATGCATATTGTCTGAATTGTGGACTGGAGAGTTTGATTGCTCTGTCAGTCAAGCAAATAACGATACTTTTTTTGTGACAAGTGGGTTGTTTGGAATTAAAATGAATATAACGGCCAGACCAAGTGGGTTTTGTGTACCATTCTGTTTCTATTGAATTATTAATTTTGTATAGTGTTAAGTCTAAGAAGTTAATTTGGTTATTTTTTGAAATTTCTATAGTAAATTGTAATTTGGGATGATAATTATTGAATTGATGAAGAATTTCATTTTCTTTGTCGGGAGGAATAGCAGTAAGACAATCATCTACATAACGTACAAAAAAAGGTAGATTAAATGATAATTTAGGAATAACAGTGGTTTCTAAATCTTCTAAAACTAATTGGGCAATAGTGCTTGAAATTGGAGAACCCATAGCACAGCCATCAGTTTGTTTATAAATTTTATCTTTAAATTTGAAATATGTAGTGGTTAAGGTAAGTTCAATTGCTGTAATAAAATTGTTTAAAGTAAGTGACGTGAAAGGTTCAATTTTATTCCAGTTTTTTTTGATTATTGTAATTGCTAGATTTATTGGAATGTTGGTATAGAGAGATACAGCATCAAGTGAAATAAAAATATAATTTTCAGGGAAATAAAAATTTTTGCTTTTTTCTTTAAATGACCAAGAATCTTTGATGTAAAATTCATTTTGACCTGTGATGTTAGATAAAATATTAGATAAATATTTTGATAATTTATAAAAAGGACTTTGTATACATGATACTATTGGTCTAAGTGGGATATTAATTTTGTGTAATTTTGGGAGGCCATATATACGTGGGGGTAGGGAATTTTGTATTTTAAGTTTAGTGCTAAGTGTATAAGAGATATTATTTTCATTTAATAATTTAGATATAAAATTATTATTTTTAGTTTGTAAACTAATAGTGGGATCTTTAGGAAGCGGCATATAAATTAATTTGTCGTTTAATAGATTAAACATTTTATTTTCGTAATCAGTGGAATTCATTATTACTGTTTTGTTACTTTTATCGGGTTTTAGGATGATAATTTGTGGGTTGTTTTTAAGGAATGTTTTTGTAATTTTAATGTTAGTCAATAGTTCTTTTTCATTTTTGTTAATTTTTGTATAAGAATTGTTAAATTTTTTAATAATTTGGCAAATTTTATTTCTAATATAATTTTTTTCTTCAGATGGAAGTAAAGTTATACCACTTTCAATAGTGGCAATGATATTATTAATTGGAATTTCAGTATTACGGGTATTTATAGTAAAATTTGGGCCTAATTGTAAAATTTTTTGTACATTAGTTGGAATGTCGGTGGTAGAAATGTTATGTATCCATTCTTTATTAATAGAGAGATTGCAATCATTATTATTAGTATGTTTATTAGTAAGTTTTATTAATTTCTGTTGTTGTTTATTTTTTATGTTAAGAAATTTATAGTAAAATTTTTGGTTTTGTGATTGTTTAAAAAAGTTGTTATATGTTTGTGGTAATATTCTATTAATTTGAATCTCGAGGTATTGAAGGGTTTTAGTAATTTTTTGTATGCTGGTGTAATGATCGAAAATGAGAATGTTTAAACAAGATTTTTGACATTTTAAAATAGTATCATGTATTTTATAAGAATATTTTGAATTTTCAATATGTATATTTTTGGGAGCGAGGTAATTTAAAAAATTTGGGATTAAATCGTGTTCTCTACACTTTAACAAAAATATTCTATTATTTTTAAGTTGTGCAATTTTAATGTTTAAGTTAGAATATTGTTTAAGAATATTTGTGGTGTAATTACCAAATTTGCATGTTACTTCTTCATAAAAATTTAGCTTGTTCATTTTCGAGATATTGTGGAATTTTCAGTGTGTGGATATCTTCTTAAATTAAGGGTTTCTTACTAAACTTCTTTGAGAACTTAATTTTCTTCGAATTTTCTTGTTTATATATTCTTCTAAATTTTGCTTCTTAGATTATTTAATTTTCTTAGAATTTTCTTGTTTTTATATTCTTCTCAAATTATGCTTCTTGAAAATAAAATAATTCACTTATTTCTTCAAGTTGTTTATAAATTGTATAATTATTTGTGCCATTTTTTTTAATAATTTTAGTAATATTTGTGAAATTTATGGCAAATGAAACACTATGTAAATCTGTTCTCTACCACTTGATTCTAATTTATGTACATTTCTTTCCTCCTTCATATTTTTTTTACAAAATCATGTGTGCTACGTATAATTTCTATTTTTAATATAAGTTCTTAGTTACTGTTATTTACATTTTTATTAAGAAAAAATTTTGTCACAATTTGTAAACTTTTAAAAATATATTATCTTGATAAAGCCTCTAACCAGAGGCGAAACGTCGATAATATTTTTACATAGTGTTTCATTTGCCATAAATTTCACAAATATTACTAAAAATATATTATGTAAATGCAAAGCGAATAATACCTACATTTTGTACAAACGAACTGCAAAGCTAAAGCTAGTGTTTTATTTTTCAGGTATATTATTGAAACTTCGTCAAAAAGACAAACACATAATTATACTTGTCATCGCTCTGGACATTTTACTAGTAAAGGTAAAGGGGTTAGACATTTGAAGGTTCAAGGAAGTGAAAAGATTGAGGGATTTTGCCCTGCTGGATTCAAATTGACCTGGAAAAATGAGAGATTAAACGTTTTATATGTTAGTATCCATGCAGGCCATAAACATGATCTGTGTCATTTAAATTTAATATCTTCGGAGAGAAAATTGTTAGCGACAAAGATGGCCTCAAAAATTCCTATGCCATCAATATTAGATGAGGTAATGAATGAGTGCACAAAAGTAAACAAACATACTTAACGTGATATGCATACAAAACTTATTTTTAGGTGATGAAGGGATACAGAGAACACACTTATTAACATCGAAAGACCTTTGGAATATAAAAAATGCTTTAACTTGGATGGTGCAAGACTTCGTAATGATGTAATCAGTGTTGAGTAGTGAAAACACCTCGATTTCATCTGTGTTTACAATAAAGTAAAAGTGACATTTTCAGAACAGCGCCACGGAAAAAAAATTCCGTGCACCGTTTCCGTGCGTTAAATAAATAACAATGGGGGTTACGTTCAGAAATTAAGAAATGATTAATGTTTCTATAGCAACGATATACATATTCATTACTAGCTGGTACCCGGCGCGTTGTTGCTGCCTCTGAAGAAATAATTGTGGTAAAATCGTTTGAAACTTGATAAACTGCGAATGGCATATGCCGTTTGACGTTTGCTGTCAATTTTCACTTTATAAATTATTTGCTGTCCGGTCCCGGTACGACACGCGCGGGGCCTACTGACTATTGTAAAGCTAGGGACACATTTCTCAGACGTGTTGTGTTGTGAGGCAACGTTGTATGGATCATACAGCATAAATCGCATGTAATTAAACGGGGCGCGTGCACATTCTTCTGACGCTACGCCCTGTGTTGTGTTGTGTTGTGACGCAACGCGATCCCTTCTTTCCAGATTTTCGTTGCATCGCGACACAACACATCAGAGCGTCAGAGAAGTGTGCACGGGTCATTTCGCTTAAAAAATATGGATGAAGCTGTCTTAATTGAAAAAGTTACAAATTACGAATGTTTATTCAACGTGAATTCGAAGAATTACCGCAATGAGTGTATGCGGCAAGAGACGTGGGAGGAGATAGGCAGGAAAATGAATTCTACAGGTAAAGCAACAGAATTTTTACTTCACTTGTACTTACATACAGTGTGGAAAAAAGTATAGAAACAGTTCTATAAAAAGTTCCTGGTTAATCGGGGACGAAAACGCTCGGTGTGTACACACTGGAGCTTTTGAGAAATGGGGTAGCACCAGTTTATCAAACGTTGCGTCACAACACGACAGAAACATGTGCACACGGCGAGTCACAACACAACACGACACGACACAACACATCAGAGAAATGTGTTCCCAGCTTAAGTTAACCTTCAGATTAGCCCAGCGAGTGTTCCTGTGAAGTTTGGTAGCGATCTGATCAACAGAATTTTTTTGTTTTGTGCGAGGCCGGGGCTTGATATGACACTTATCAACTGTCAGATTTGACAAATAAAATTTATTTAATACTTTCTGACGGTCTGAATTTTATTTGTCAAATTTGACAGTTGATATGTCATATCAAGCCCCGGCTTCTCACAAAACCAAGAAAAAAAAATCTGTTGATCCGATCGCTACCAAACTTCACAGGATCACCCGCTGGGCTAATCTGAAGATTCATTGAAAATTTCATCAACATCGGTCCAGCCGTTTCGGAGTCTATAACGGACATAGGTAGAAACATTTTTTGTGTTTTATATATACCGGGTGGGGATTTAGTGTGTAATCGGTTCATATCTCTGGTACTGCTTAAGATATCAAAGTGAAATTTTACACGTATGTGGGGAACGACACGGAGCATTTCGTAAAATTATTTATGTATATACAGGATGTTAACATTTTGAGTACCAGACCAAAGATCTATTTCTTTAAACGGAAACCCCACAAGTATTTGCGTGATTTCGATTCCCCATAAAATTTCATGAAAATTGATATACTACATGATGTGGTTTTGAGTGAGGACTCTTAAGATATTGACATTTTTGTATCATTATGGTCCCAAATTTATGACGCTACTTACGTCTACTGACCAAAGCCACCTAATTATTTTTTATTGAAAGGGGTTTACACACTGCTGTATTTGTGAAATCTATAAATACTTTCACCATAATACTTAGGATTATACAAGGTGGTTAAGTTATGCAAAAGGGAATTTTTCTCAAAAATTTCAAATATAATACCATGTATATTATTTGCACAACTGACAGTCGGTTAACTAAGCTTTTAATTGATGTAGATATTGCCAGGTCTACTACTGATAGTTTCGGCAGATATTACAATTGAACATCAAAATTTTTGAATTTCATTATTAGTTTATAATCTTTTTGGCGAATTCCCCCCATTCTGTTGCTCTAAACTCACAATAATGCTTATATTTTGTATTTGCAAATTGGTATCAATATAAAGACAATAAATCTTATTGTAAAATTATTTCTATAGTTAAAAATCACCTTACTTTTTATGCACGTCACCGGCTTCATATCAGCACTGTTGCCACAAGAGTTTATGGTACTCAATTCCAAAATATTAAAATTCAATTTACCTCTCTAACTGAATTCAATGGTAATAAGGGTCCATTATTTTCCAATTCTCTTTCAAAATAGTTGATAAGGGACGCTACAAGCTCCTTATACCGACTGTTTAAGAACTTGGGCATTATACCAACAATAACAACAACACCGATAATAAATAACCAGGAGCACTATTTTAGTTCCCAAAAGAACAGATTTTTACCGCAAAAGTTGATGAACAAAGAAAACAAGGGTTTAAAACACCAAAAACAACAAAAGTTGACGAAACTTGACGCTTTCAGAATATCAGCTGTCAAGTCAACCGGGAAACGTCAACAAATTAAGCGGCAATCATGCAACAAAATAGTGTTGTGCTTAGACATTCAAATATTTCTTTATTCTTTTTTATCACATTCAATTTATATGACTTGTCATTTTACGTAAGGCGACTCTCAATCGTTACATTTTGTGACGTGCATAAAAAGTAAGGTGATTTTACCTGTAGATGGTTATATTCTTAAATGTATAATGTATTTTTAAAGTCGGGTATAATGTTCAAACAAGGAGTGCCATGGAAGAAAATATTATCTTTAAGAAATATTCTTGCAATTAGTAGAGTTCGCGTGCTTGAAAAACTCGTCTAGAAATCATGTTCGCTGTACATTGAAAGGTAAAAATGTATCAAATACGTTTTCGGTTGCTATTTGGGGTGCATAACGACCCCCTAAATTCGTCTGGCGATATCGATGTCCAACACACCCCCAGGGGGTAAAAACTGAAAAAACGAGATATTTAGAATATTTCATTTGCTATCCGGCCGTAAAAAGATTTTCTGTTCCGTCAAGTAATAAGCGAGTTATAACTAATTTCCGTTCAAAGTTTAACATTAGATGAACAGAAGAATATTTACTAAAATCGCTTTTAGTTCCATTATTATTCGTATTTCGATTTCTGACAAAATTGAAAAATTTCTAAACTGCGATAACTTTTTAACGACACAAGATATCGAAAAAATTCAAAAAGTAAATGTTGCAGTCTGATACTTTTGCAAAGCAATGGTTTTTGAAATTTTGAAATCGAACAATAAATAAGGAAGATATTGCCAATTCACTCCAGGGATGTAAAGGTCGCCGCCGGGAAGCGCGGGCTCTGTCTCTACTTTCGCCCGTTTCCCATCTCATTCTGACGGGCTCCTCCGTGCCCCACCATGGCCCGCAAGCCTCCTAGTATCGTACTCGCCCATACCCGGCGCCGGCATTGTTTGTATTGGTGAATGGTGAATAATAATTAATAATCAATTATCAATAATTATTTTCGTCCAATTTTCGTGAATTTGGCATCAGAATGGAGAGTTCTTCAAGTGTTACAACATACGATGAACTATTACATAAATTTAAGTTAAAAACAAAACAATTAACGCGTGATGATAACAAATGTGTAATATGCAAAAAAGGTGGAAAACGGGAGGAATCTAGGTACTCTAAAAACTATGGAAACCATTAACAGGTCAATGAAAATGAGACTTGATGCGCAAACTTACAATAAAGACCTGATGGTGCTTAGTGATAAAATAAAAAATAAATAATTTGTGTAAGTTAAGGTGGCACAGAAACTGTTACTCCTCGTTTACAAGCCTGAAAAACATTTCCGCGGCAATGAAATTAAAAGCACAAAGTAGTGAATGTATATGAAATGAAGATGTAATCGAAAGCAAGACAGAAAGAAAGCCAACAAATTGCGATACCACAAACCGAATTTTAATATCAATTTATGTATTTTCTGTCAAAAATTGACGAAGGGTAAATCTGTGAGCCAGGTGTTGACAACTAATTTCAGTAATAAACTTCGCGATATAGCTACCGTTAATTATAACCTTTTTAAAAAATTAACACATTAATACAAATACAGTAGCAAATCTGAATCTAAGGTAGCTTCTATGGATGACTGTGCAAGTCAAAACGATAAAGAGAGCGAGACCTGGCAAAAAATTGTTGCGGAAATAAAGCAAGGCATATCCAAAGGAAAAGTACATAATTCCGCTGATTCCTTAATCATTCAACTTCGTTATAAATATTATTTTGTAATTTTGGGCACATTAAAGTACCCTCATTACTTTTATAAGATTCGACAAAATGGACATCCTCCTTAAAACAAATTTTCAGTTTCATTAGGAAATACTGCGGATTCAAGCTACCACCCATTAGCGCATATCAGTCGTAAACTGCAGCGAAATTATATACTTTTCCTTTGGATATGCCCTGCTTTATTTCCGCAATAACTTTTTGCCAGGTCTGGTCTAACTCCCTTTATCGTTTTGACTTGCACAGTCACCCATAGAAGCTACATTAGATTCAGATTTGCTGCTATATTTTTTCCACTCTACGGAGAAACAATTACTATGGTATTTGACTTCTGCATCGATTAAATCTAATGTGTTAATTTTTTAAAAAGGCTATAATTAACGGTAGCTATATCGCGAAGTTTATTACTGAAATTAGTTGTCAACACCTGGCTCACAGATTTACCCTTCGTCAATTTTTGACAGAAAATACATAAATTGATATTAAAATTAGGTTTGTGGTATCGCAATTTGTTGGCTTTCTTTCTGTCTTGCTTTCGATTACATCTTCATTTCATATACATTCACTACTTTGTGCTTTTAATTTCATTGCCGTGGAAATGTTTTTCAGGCTTGTAAACGAGGAGTAACAGTTTCTGTGCCACCTTAACTTACACAAATTATTTATTTTTTATTTTATCACTAAGCACCATCAGGTCTTTATTGTAAGTTTGCGCATCAAGTCTCATTTTCATTGACCTGTTAATGGTTTCCATAGTTTTTAGAGTACCTAGATTCCTCCCGTTTTCCACCTTTTTTGCATATTACACATTTGTTATCATCACGCGTTAATTGTTTTGTTTTTAACTTAAATTTATGTAATAGTTCATCGTATGTTGTAACACTTGAAGAACTCTCCATTCTGATGCCAAATTCACGAAAATTGCACGAAAATAATTATTGATAATTGATTATTAATTATTATTCACCATTCACCAATACAAACAATGCCGGCGCCGGGTATGGGCGAGTACGATACTAGGAGGCTTGTGGGCCATGGTGGGGCACGGAGGAGCCCGTCAGAATGAGATGGGAAACGGGCGAAAGTAGAGACAGAGCGCGCGCTTCCCGTCGGCGACCTTTACATCCCTGGAGTGAATTGGCAATATCTTCCTTATTTATTGTTCGATTTCAAAATTTCAAAAACCATTGCTTTGCAAAAGTATCAGACTGCAACATTTACTTTTTGAATTTTTTCGATATCTTGTGTCGTTAAAAAGTTATCGCAGTTTAGAAATTTTTCAATTTTGTCAGAAATCGAAATACGAATAATAATGGAACTACAAGCGATTTTAGTAAATATTCTTCTGTTCAGCTAATGTTAAACTTTGAACGGAAATTAGTTATAACTCGCTTATTACTTGACGGAACAGAAAAACTTTTTTACGGCCGGATGGCAAATGAAATATTCTAAATTCCTCGTTTTTTCAGTTTTTACCCCCTGGGGGTGTCTTGGACATCGATATCGCCAGACGAATTTAGGGGGTCGTTATGCACCCCAAATAACATCCGAAAACGTACTTGATACATTTTTACCTTTCAATGTACAGCGAACATCAAGATAAACTTCCACGTTAACTCTACTAAATGGGATTTCTTGTGTTAATGTAAACTTCATTTGTTAAATATTTTATCGAAACAAAATGCAGATCTTTTTTGGAGTTTTGGGTGACAAAAGAGGGGAGATCGTCAAAAATAATGTAAAATACTAACGAAACTCTACATTTTCATAATTCAATTGTACATTCTGTCGAAAGTTTTGCTGGTAGACTTGACAAAATCCACATCAATAAAAAGCTGAGTAAAATGACCATCAATTGTACAAATAATATACGTGGTGTCCAATTTGAAATTTTTGAGAAACATTCTGTTTCGCATAACTTAATCTCAAGTATTATGATAAAATAATGTATTATGATAAAATTATTTATAGATTTCAAAAATACAGCAGTGTGTGAACCTATTTCAATAAAGAAATTTTAGGTGGCTTTGGTTAGTATGCGTCAGTAGCGTCACAAATGTGGGTCCATAATGACACAAAAATGTCAATATCTCAAAATTCTTTAGTCAAAACCACATCATGTAGTATGTATATCAATTTTCATGGAATTTTACGGGGAATCCATATTATGCAAGGACACGTAGGGTTTCCTTTTAAAAAAATTGAACTTTGGTCTGGTACTTAGAATGTGAACATCCTGTATACAGGATGGGCCAATAGTGTGTAGTCTAGGTTCTATTCAAGGTAGCAAAATAAAATTTTACATGTACCTTGAGAACCCCACGAAGCATCCGATAAAATTATTTTGGTGTATACAGGGTGTTCGTACTCTGAGCACCAAGCCAAAGTTATGTTTTTTTAAATGGAACGCCCCACATTTGTTTACATATTTGAATTCCCAATAGAATTTTATGAAAGATGATGTACTACACGATGGGGTTTATGTAGAGTGAGCAATTTTCAGATATTACCATTTTAGTGCCAGTGCAGACCCAACTTTGAGGAACTGCTGACATCTACTGGTTGAAGCTATTTAAGATTTCTCTATTGGACTAGGTTCACAAACTGCTCTATTTGTGAAATTCTTGACTACTTTTGTCACAAAACTTAATATCATACAGGGTGGACAGCTTACGCAATATGATTTTTTTTTCTTAAAAATTTCAAATGGAACACCCCATATATTATTTCCATATTTGATAGACAGTTTACTAAGTTTTTAATTGATGTAGATATTGTTAGGTCTGCGACTGACGGTTTCGGTAGAATTGAAAATTGAACTTTAAAATGTAGTAATTTTACCGGTATTTTATTCGTTTCTCCCAAATTTTAGCGCCCAAAACACAAAATATGATTTCCATTTTGTTTTTGGAAGTTGATTTCACATTGAGGCAAAACATTTCATGGCCAGATTGCTTCTCCATGGTCATATTCTTAAATAAATGGTAACTTATTAAACCTAGGTATAAATTCAAACAAGGAGTGCCATGGAAGAAAACCGCCCTTTGAAGAAGTAAACTTACAATGAGATTTCTTGTGCCGGTGTAAACTCTATTCGCTAAATTTTCTGTAAAAACAAAGTGTAAGCATTTTTCTGAGTTTTGGGTGGCAAAATGGCGGAAATTCCCCAAAGATGGTATAAAATTACGGCAAAAATCTCAGTTCTTAAGGTTCAATCTTTATTTCTGTCTAAATTATCAGTCGCAGACCTGCCAATATCTACATCAGCGAAAAGCTTAATAAACTGGCTATTAAACCTTCAAATAATATACGGGGTGTTCCATTTAACATTTTTGAGAAAAGCTCCATTTTGCACAAGTTGTCCACTCTGTACAATACGAACTACACACAACATCAAAAGTCTTGGACCCCCTGCATACTGAAAGCTAGGAACTTGATTACAATTTTTTGCTTATATGGCAACAAAGTATGCCTTTCTAGGAAACAATAACCATTGAAAACAAATGAATTCTTCGGTCTGTCAAGAATTGTCACTTAAATGAAATTAATCGTACAGTTTCACCGCAAATTCTTAAGGTAAACACCATTCTTATTTCGTGTTTTGTAGTTTATAATGCCAGGACAAGAAATTTCGGCCTTCAACAGAGCCAAAATAGTGGCATTATTCGATGAAGGTGTATCAAATCATCGAATATCGGCTAATTTAGGAATTTCTAGAAGTTCCGTTATACGAATCATCCAGAGGTATCAAGAAACTTGAACCATAGAAACAAGACCTCGAAGTGGACGACGTAGAACTTCGAATGATAGGGAGAACCGTTACATAGCCCAATATGCTCGCCGCAATCGCACTGCTTCAGCAACAGCTCTCAGGTTACACTTTCAAGCCACCTTTCACCGTGTCATTTCATCATCTACCATCCGAAGGAGGCTTCATTCTGCAAATCTCCGATCTAGAAGACCCTTAAGAGTTCCCACTTTGTCGCCTCGCCATCGTCGCACCGGGTTAGAGTGGGCAAGGGAGCACAGGAATTGGCTTTTACCAGAATGGCAGAGGGTGCTTTTTTCTGATTAAAGCAGATTCGAACTGGTGAGTGATGACAGACGGGAAAGGGTCTGGAGGGAGTCAGGTCGACAACAGAGACTCAGTTTTCCTCAAGAAGTTGCTCCCTATCAAGGTGGTACAATAATGGTATGAGGGGGTATACTGTTCAATCGCCGGACTCCATTAATTCTCATACCACGGACAATAACCAGTAAAATTTACGTAGAAAACATTATCCAGCCTATCATTTATCCCCTTCGTAACGAAATAGGGGATAATTTCATCTTCATGGATGATAATGCGAGGCCCCATCGCGCCCGCAGGGTTCAGCAGGTACTGGAAGAGGGCCAGATAACGCTAATGGCAAGGCCAGCAATGTCTCCTAACATAAATCCCATAGAAAATCTGTGGGATAACGTATCTAGTGCAATTTATAATCGAATTAATCCACCAAGAAATTTCCAGGAGCTTCCTGTAGCTGTAGAAGAGGAATGGAACCACATTCAACAAGAAACAATCAATGACTTGATCACATCCATGCCCAGAAGAGTTTTGCTGTTTTTACAGAGAAGAGGCGGACATACGGATTAGTAGCCTTCACTCCAGTCTTCCATTTTGTTCACTTTTCCATTATTTTAAAATTTTGTTGTTTTTGATAATAAAACTTAATCTGCCATTTTTTAATTTTTAATTTTTTATGGTCTCATTTACCGACCCCCAAGAAAGTGGTTGTGAGTGTAGTTATCACAAAGTAATACACTTTCAAAACTATATTTTTGTTTGTTCAGAACAGCAATATTGTTTAGGATACATAGGGGGTCCAAGACTTTTGATGCTGTGTGTATTTTGGAAAAAGTGTTAATGGATTTTACAAATAGAGTGTCCTCTGAACCTAGTTTAATAAAAAGATCAGAGTTATCTTTGACCAGCAGACTTCAGTAGCACCACAAATTTGGGTTCACACTAGTACTAAAATAGCCATATCTTAACAACGCTTACTCTAAACCCCACCGTGTAGCATATCAACTTTCATGAAATGTTATGGGGAATCCAAATATGCAAACAAATGTGGGGCATTCCATTTGAAAAAACATAACTTTGGTTTGGTACATAGCACGTGAACATCCTGTATACATCAAAATAATTTTAACAGAAGCTTCGTGGGGTTCTCCACACACACGTAAAATTTCATGTTGATATCTTGAATAGAATCAAAGATATGGACCAACTACGCACTATTGGCCCACCCTGTATACCTAAATAATTTTGGGAAATGCTCCATGTGGTTCCCCACATTCGTGCACAATTTCATTTTGATATCTTAAATAGTTCCAGAGATATGAGCCGATTACACACTAAATCCCCACCCGGTATAGATTGACATAATATTTTATTTTCTGTCAGTGAAATTTACTTATGTCATTTTTAAAAAGTTGACTCAAATTTGGAAGAAAATCCCGATATCTTTATTCCGGATCTTTATTTCCGGACTCGTAATGAAATATACTATTTTTGAATTTTACAAAGCCTATATGCGGGATAGTTGCATCCAAGTGAACTTGTTTATGGTACCAAATCTCAACAAAATCCGATTTGTTCTTTAGCTGCCAATATGGCCTTAAATATTTTGCTATGATACCTAAATTAACTCTTGCTTTCTTATTGTCTTATGATGTCAAAGATATTCAATTATTCATTCCATATTATTATCTGCCTGTGCTGAATGCGCACGTGCATGCAAATGAACTACCACTGCGTCACCTACTTCAACATATAAACGGAAAAACAAGTGGGCCATGGGGATATTCCGGAGAAATTGGAAAGCAGCTAAAAAATTGTGAAAAGTTACCGGCTATAAAGTTTGAAAAAATAGACGTAAAATTGCCTGAAATTGCTTTTCATGAACTTAATACCAATCAGCAATTCCTCTACGAATTCTGCATTGTAATCTCGAAAGGCAACATTCCTTTAAGTTTATCACAGAGGGAACCGGGCAAAATGGCGCATGCTAGATGGCTGACGACAGCCAACAGAATTTTGAGACTATATGTGTTTACAATAAAACCATCACAAAATTTGAAAACTGACGGAATATGTTGTTAAAGTGTACGCAGTGTCATGGTTTGAGATTAAAAGTTGACCTTCATGTAGACACAGCAGTAGTCAATTCTTTGGCATAATTAAAAGATCGCAATTCCTTCCGGAAGGTGGTGGCTCCAGTACTTCACAGGAACGGATATTTTGGACATCCAGAAAGTATTCCATTGTCGATGTTGACCAATAATCGGAAACAAGTGAGAGAACTAGGTCTTCGAAGAATATTAAAATGTTGGGAGACAGGCAAATAAGGCGAACTCAAAAATTCGCGAGTTTAAGATTCCGATGTTCAACTTCAATGTTGATGATTATATAGATTTAATTGATTGGCAATCCTTGACAATTACCGAACCGCCCCTAACAAGGTTCATTTTTAATAATGAGCTTCAGCAAATGATTGTAGACGTTCCTTGCTACTCACAAGCAGTGGAACGCTGCGTCAAACTGGTTACAGAGGCTTCAGCTGCAGTATGTGGTAATGAAGCAAGAGATGGGTTCATAAGATGTAGAATCGCACCTAGAGCCACCCTACCAAAATTTGACACGAAACGTCAGTATGTGGACTGCACATGTCAGCTTGTATGCAGTAATTGCAAGACATGCACTCACAGATTCTGGTGTACATGTCCAGATTCTGCTATAAAGTGTGTAAGCATGTCCATATTCTCTGCAGTTTCCTTCGCGCCACTAGGGAGAACGAAAATACACGATCTAATGGTAGGTCAGTGTTAGCTTTATTTTTATACAAAAATTATATGTACCTGTATGGATGTTAAATTCATGTTCGCTTACAGCATCGTCGAAGAGTATCGTAGGATAATTAGTTGACTGAGAAGGTATTTTAATCATTAATAACCAATCTCAACTTATCGGTGTTGGTTTCTGTTGTGCTTTTTGTTTATCTTGTAAAATTTTGTTCTGTATACAAATTTTATGAATATTTATGGTTTTTACTTTGGCTATGGGTTCTCACATATACAGTGCCCGTCTAAAGTCCGTTCCCCCCCTACTAATTTTTGAACCATTTGAGGCACATCAATGAAATTCGGCACAAGGTAATCACAGGTCACAATATATTTTTTGACGTAACAATGGCAGCTGTCAGTCTCAAGATGGCGGTCGAGCGCCATTTTGAAACAAAATTTTAAATGGGAGGGAGGGTCATGTGACACCTCGTTTTAAAGGTCTTATCGAGTGCAATATCATACTAAAATATGGCGTCGATGTCTTTTGTTAAATTTTTAAATTTTAACATTTTTCTAACGAAATTTTATTCTAATTTGTAGTGAAATTTCTTAATGAAGTCGACCAATAAGAGGAGAAAAGAGAGTTTATTAAGGAAAAACTACCGTTAGATGGTAATTTCTTCCACCTTCTCCAAAAATCAAAACCGCTTCAAATTTATCGTCTAAGCTACGAGCCATGGTCACACTTTTCCTAAATGAAGGAACTAAACATGCCACATTTGACAAGTAGAAAACAAGATGTTACCGCGACAACGAATTTTGTTTCTCATACAAACGTGATTGAGAGCAACATTCATGGTTATTTAGAAATTTGATTAGCCACCATTTTGTAACGTTTTCAGGTATCGACGCCATATTTTAGTATGATATTGCACTGGATAAGACCTTTAAAACGAGGTGTCACATGACGCCCCTTCCCATTTAAAATATTTTTTCAAAATGGCGCCCGACCGCCATCTTGAGACTGACAGCTGTCATTAATACGCCAAAAAATATCTTGTGACCTGTGACTACCTTGAACCGAATTTCATGGATGTACCTCAAATGATTCAAAAATTAGTAGGGGGGGAACGGACTTTAGACGGGCACTGTATACTTTGTATATACACCTATGTTTTTTACTCTTTTCAATTATTAGTGTGATGAGTATTTTAGTCGTGTTATTACCTATTATTTATTTAAATTTTCGGCGAAAAGGTATTCATTTTGCATTTTGTAGGAAACGAAATAGAGGATGAGAGTTGTAACTTATCTATAGATGAAGACAATTATAACAGTAATGAATTGGAGGAAACTATTGTCTCTGAAATAAAGCATGCAAAAGCGACACACAACGTAAACTTGTTTAAAAAAGAGAAGGAAGAAATGTGCCAGAAGTTGGTGAAATACATCAACATTTTAGAGAATGAACAGCTGTCGACTAATACACCCGCTCAAACAATTACACCTCGAGCAAATACTCCGCCAGGCATTGAATTACAGAACGGGCCTACGTCGGCAGAATGTACATTAGGATACACACACCACCATGCAGGCTCCTATTTTAGAGAATATTCACACGCCGACGAAACTTAATGTTTTCAAGCAAATATTAGCTCCACTGTCACCCACATTAATGGCTGCAGAAAGAAACAAAGAAAATGCATCCAATTATGAAACAAAAATTTTCTGAGCAAGCCAAACTTCACAGAAAGTCAGCAGATTGCGATCTCCTTTATTCAGCAACAATCCGATAATGTATAATTTTCCAAATTTTTCTTGTATGTATTTTAAAGCTGCTATCAAAATGGGCTAAATGACAATAAATTTTAATAAGTAGTTCTTTGTTTCATTTAATTTGTCATTCATTTTGTATAGTAATGGTAAATTAAGAAATATGATTTCTGAAAAATTAAAGCTCAAAATAGAAAAATGCGTAAGGTTTAATAAAAATGACAAGCATAATTTCCCGTGTATATACTCAGCATTTGTGCACTCCTATTTAATAAATTCACTATGTTTGACACAGAAAAATTTATTTGCGAAGTTGAACAGCGACCACCATTGTATGATGTTCAGTGTAAAGAGTAGAGCAATCGTGAAATCAAAGCAGTGTTGGGCCGAGGTTGGAGAAGCAATGTATGAGGATTGGAATTCTATTTCTGTCGCCATCAAAGATATGAGAGGTAAGATTTTTCTTTAGGTTATGTAAAAAAATTATAGTTTCATAAACAGAAAACACTGTATAAAAATAAATAAATTTTGACGCATCAAAGGCAGGGCTGGGAAAAATTTGAAATAAGAATACGAAATACCTACTTAAAATGTATTTGAAATATGTACCTATTTGCTATTTCCAGTACATGTAAGTATTTGAAATACCACTTATCCCGTATTAAAAGCAGGTTTTCTTCCAATAAAAAACAAAACAAATATTTTATTATTCAAATTTTATTCTTTCCTACTTTATTGTTACACTGCACACCTATGGCGCAATTTTACACATGGTTTCCTTGCCAAAGGACAGTATTCACAAAATGATTGCCTTACTTCTATTCCCTTTGAGCACCTTCCTACACTCGTCACCTCTTGTAGGTCTTGCAAGTCACACGACAGACTGTCTTCGAAAATAAATCCGCGCTTCCTCCTAACAAAATTGTGTAAGATACATCAACATTGTACTACTATAGTCGCAAAATCTCGGTGCACGACTTAATGCAGAACACGCCATTTATCGCCCAAATTCCGAAAGCACACTCCACCACGCGCCTGGCTTTGCAATGTCTATAGATGTGGATCCTCTTTTCACGAGATAGAGCTTTCGATGGATATGGTCGCAACAAATTCCTTGATAGATCAAAAGCCTCATCTCCAAGGAAGGCATAGGGAATTATAGCATCTTCGGCAGTCATCTGAATAGGGTAGAGGCTTATCAGAAGGCAAATCCAACTGACTGGTCGTCAGTCTTTTCCCAAAGTTTGACTTTTTGAATACGGAAGAGTCTCCTTCCCGTCCATATGCACCAACGTCTATGGCTGTAAAGTAGTAATTGGCGTCAGCCACGCCCATCAAAACAATTGAGAAAAACTTCTTGAAGTTGAAAAAATGAAATCCACTATTGGGTGGACACTGTATGCGAACGTGTCTCCCATCTACAGCTCCAACACAATTGGGAAAACTCGTAACTCATAGAATTCCGTGTTTTTAGCCACATTTCCTTGCTTGGTGTAGGCATTTCTTGAGGTTGCAAAACATTCCATATTACCTGACATGTTTCTTTGACTATTAATGGGATGATTTTTCTAGAAATGTGGAAATCAAACCCAAGATCTACGAAGGTCATTTCTGATGCTAAATACCTGAAAGAAAAAGAATTTATAGACACATTTATGATTATACCAACATTCATGTGAAATTATTCAAATAAGTGTATTGTGAAGACAAGGAGGCAAGGCAAGGCAAGGAGCTGATCAAAAAGTGGAAGGCGATAAGAGAAAACTTCGTGAAAGACCACAAATAAGTTGCTGTTACAAAAAACAGGGAAGCCAGCAAAGAAGAAGCGCTATGTATATTATGACCAGCTGCAATTCCTGCTCCCTCATATTAGAGGTAATGAGAATACTTCCTCGAATATTGAGCCTCCAACAGGGAATGAAGTTGATACCAAACGACCACATGGTACTCAGAACCAGACTGTTAATGAGGATACGAACGAAGTTACTACTCCAATATTGGCAAGTACTTCACCGGAGTATTCTACTTCAACAATGGTTGCTCCCAATAAGAGAAAGTTTGAAAACCAACAAGCCCGCGTAAGCAAGAAAGCGGGTACTGAAAGATCTGTGGCTTATTCAGCTAAAGATTTGACGATAATTTTGTCGGAAAGTTTGACATTTCAGAAAGAAGAACGACAAGACATCTGTGATCATAGGGCTTTCTTGCTGTCTTTCAAGCCAATTTTCAATATTTTACCTCTCGATGTAGCAATTCAGGCAAGACTACAAATCTCGCAATTGATCAGTCAGACTCATTCCCAATTAACTGGGTACCTGTGGCGGCTCCAGCAGAGGGACGCAGAGGGCGCCACTGCTGGGTATTCCGGGAGTTCGACCCCTGCCCCACCTACACCTGCAACCTCCCAAAGCGATTCTTCACAGGATTTCAACATTTCGGATTATATTAATTTGCAATAAATGGTTCTGAGATCATATTTTGTAGTAGATTTTTTAAATAAAGGAGTTACTGTTTAGTTATTTACAATATTGTTTTTATTTTCTACTTACCGCAATGTCACAACAAGTCTTTCTGCAGGATGAATACTCTTCTTCATGATGGTTTCACGTTTCGCAATATTTCCACTCACCAAACCAAGCAGTTCGTCAAATGAAGAAACCGACATTCTATAAAACGGAAAGAACTCAGGATATGTTCTATGTATATTGAACATAATATGAAACTGCCGTTGAAAGACGATTTGACAACTTGGGGTGAGTCCACCAACGTTCCAACAACATAAGTCCTGCCAAACAGCCGATCTGCAGTATCCATTTTGAAACTAGACTAGAGCGGCAAGACCGTGGCATAACTGTTCGTGTAGAATTATCCTAGCGTTTTGGTCGCTGTTTATAATATAATATAATATAAATTTATTTCCTTCAATACACAACAACAATATGCACAAAAAGAAAAAGTAAAATAAAATTGGATACTGTTTAACAGCCGCGTCTTGACAGTCAGGTGTAGTTTGAAAAGTTTGGGGGCGGCTGTTGGCGGCAAATCAGCCACGTTTTAACTGCACGTGTAGAATAAGCCTTAATGTTATCAAATTATTAGACTACACCTTAAAGGTTAGGGTAGAAAGGAACCCAACATGACAAGTTTCAAAGTTAATTTGGGGCCGTGCACCTTTGCCTACTGTTTCACATAGAAGGATTGTCTCTATGATAACAAGTTACAACAAAAAGTATCAGTGCCTAATAATATGCTATTGACAGATTTCAGAAAAGGCGCCCGGGGAGAAGGATTAATCAGTTTGATATTTCGGAACTAGTGAAAGGGGCATTTGAGGCTAGTGCGACGATTCAAATAGCTACTTATGCTGATCCAGTACCTGAAGAACCTGCTTCGACACCAGAACCTGCTCCGGTACCCTTCAGCTAGTCAGTCAAGACTCGAAATCAGATCCGAGTCTTCACCAAAAGCAGTGTAACAAAGCATAATTAAACGCCCTATAGATCCAACAAACTTAGATTAGGCGTTAATTATTTTGCTAGGTTGAATCAAATAAGAAATCGCAGCGCCTAAGAAAAAAGACGCATATGGAAATGTCAATGAACCGAAGGAAAGCTGAGAGGGTATAGAGAACACATGCTGACAGATGGGAGGAGCCGAGTCTAGGAACAGCCGTTCACGAAGGATCACGGAAGAAATAAAACCCCGTGTCAACCGGAGATAAAAAGCATTCTCATACCAGACATTTTCCGATTAACTTTCTGAACTATTGAAAGTACTTGTGCTGCGTTGCGTGATGTGATTTACTGTTGTACACTAAGGGCCTGTTGTTCAAAACTCCATTTGATCAAAGATTAACTAATCACTGGTTAAATTTGATCATTGATCAAATCTGACACCGGTTGTTCGTACGAAAATGAAACTGAGATTAACTAATCTCAGATTAACTTGCTTTAGTTCAAATGCACCATACGTTGCTAAGATACGATCCCTTGAATTTTATTTGACGATTGACAGTTCGTTGTCACTCAAACAACTTATTTGTTTATTTCCATTTATTTATTTGTGTTTGGCGTGTCAAAAGTGCGTTTGATGGATAAGAGGACAAAAAACTTCACAGAGCGAGAGAAACATGAATTGGTCAGTTTAGTACAGCAGTAAGGCCCGGTTTTTCAAAGAATCCAACGCCGGGTTGAGTCTGACACCGGCTTCGTTCAGACTTAATCCGGTGTTGGATTCTTTGAAAAACCGGGAGTAAGTATTTTTGGAAAAAGGACGATTGTAATGTAAATAAATACCAAGATATAAAATATTGAGGTTCTGTACTTAAACTATTTTGCTCACATTACATTACTACATTTTGACGCTTGGTCGAGGTTTCAGATGGATGGCCGTATTGCTCACTATGACCGTAATATCCAAGAACTTACTAATGTTATAATTCCTTCAGAATCAACCAGAAGTACGAAAGAGCATTTTTCAAAGCATTTGTTTAGTAATTTCAAATTTGTGAATTTCGCATCTAGGTATAAGAACTTTCGACTTTTCTATAAAAGACATACAAACATAACCGTTGCGAGTGATATAGGTAAATAGGTGGATGGTGCGTATTCCAATAATTGGGCAGCCTACATTTATAGGAAAACTATTGTTGCATTCAAAGTCATTATCACAATTTGTTTACATTTTCTGCGCGTTTATACACATTTGAAGAAAACATATCAGCATGCGGTCAATTTTAGGTTAGCAATATTTTTGATGATAAAATCACAAATAACAGATAAAATACTCAATAAAATAGTAAAAGGATTTACAAATTAAAGTTTTTCTTTACATGTACTTACCATTTGACGATTTTTTTACTAAAAAGTTTTATAATTCGAGTCTGCCGTTCGCAACTGTCAATTTAACCACACTTTAATCACAGCTTGAACAGCGTTCAAGTTAATCACACTTTGATCATAGCTTAACCAGAGATCAGAGCTTTGAACAACCCGAATTCGACTTAACCATACTTTGATCACAGTTTAATCATAGACTAGTTAATCTCTGATCAAATAGCTGCTTGGAAGGTTTGAACAACCGGTTTGAAAGATAATCAGAGGTTAATCTCTGATCAAAATTTGAACAGCGTTTGAACAACCGGCCCTTAGTGTCGGTATTTAATAATTATTGTTGCTGTGAGGCCACCAATAATTAAATATACGTTAATTGATCTGTTGTAGAGATATAATAGGCTAGTTAAGGCTTGTTCTGAAATTCTACGGGGGTCGTGGATGTTCAAACCAAGAACTCGCACAAGTTGAATAAATCTGGTATGGTGAGAATAGCACATCTCTATTCAACCGATGCAGTGAGCGATTGAACATCCCGTCCGGAACTGCTTACGTAGAAATTAATGGCCATCCTATTAAGGGATTGCCGTGAGTGGCCGTAACGTATATTCCCGATTCACATTCCGTCTCGATTGCGCATCCGTGCGACGACGTAAATCCAGACTCCGAGTACACAGTTTAAATCATCATACGGGACGACCGGCGGTTACCAGAACACCGTCTCGGGGAGAATCGCTTGCGAAACCTGGTCCCAAACCCGGTACTCGTTTGCTATTCGTTCACGTGAATAATTACCGACTAGACTTTACTTTCGTTATCCAATCTCGATACTTTGAATTTGTGATGCATTTAAAATTAACAATGATAAAGGAAGTCGGTAGATAACATTTTTAGTGAGTGAGGGGTTTAGACACCGGCGACCAGCTCGTAAGGTCGCGTTAACCGAGGCGCATGGAAGATCAAGATTAGCATTTGCTCAAAAGTACTTACAATACGAATGCAATTTTTACCGATGAAAAGTACGTCAAGTCCAGTCAGAACGGACGGCTCCATTTGTGGCGATGCGATGGCACTCGTCACGAAGAAAATCATGTTGTCGCGAAGAGGAAATCGGATCGCATTGCTGAAAACCTGTGCGGGTGTATGAGCGCCGCTGGCCCAGGGGAGATTATTTTCCTTCCAGGACGTGCTACCGCCGCCAACTATGTAGAGGTGCTAAACGATGTCATGCTCCCCACAGTGCGGGCGGTGTATCCTGAATATGAAGTGGCAGTTATCACTTATGTTGACGATAACTGTCCGATACAACGTGCGTATATTGTGCAAGAATGGTATCGGGAGCACACTTCGTTAACCGCATTCCATGGCCCGCTAGATCCCCGGATCTTAACCCCATAGACAATCTGCGGGGTATTAGGGTCCAAAAGTGAGATAATCGGAATGAAAGGACGATGGAAGAGTCGGTGGCGGACTGCACTGAAACCGGAGAGGAAAGAAGAGGCATAAATTTATGTGCCAATCCAGTGTGCCGCATGGGTCAGCGGCTGCAGGCTTTGATAGAGGCAAATGGGGGTTACACCAAATATTAATGTTTTTTTACTTGCTCTTTTGTTGCTGCTTAAGTCATAATGTTTAATATTATTTTTATTTTGTTATTTATCGTACTTTGTTTTTGTGTGTTTTAAAATAAAAATATTCTTACTAATTAGGGTAGATGCACCGGTTATAGCCGCTGTACCAGTTATCTTCCACATATTTGTCCTCTTTCTAAGAAACTGACGCAATAGTGTTGTATAAGAAGCCATGTATAATTGCTTGACGTTTAGTTTTCTATCGAACCTGAGCATACTCCTTGTATGTTTATGGCTAAACTAAAAGTTGAGCGGTTATGACTAGCACCTTACCCTCGATATAGTGATTTCTTATCGTTTTTCTCAAGTAACTTAAGGTGAGTATAAATTCCTTATATTGAAATGTATTTCAAGTTGAATACTGCCAAAAATTTTGTCAACGAATCTGTGTAATGCCTGGCTTGCTTTAAAGTACTTTTCGGTGTGATTCTTTCGCGCTATATATGATAATTAAAGATGGCTATACATGAAACACTTAAGGAAAGGTTTTACATTTATAGTGAGAGAAATGGCTATAATAGGACTGTATTGTTTTATCATTTTTAGCCAGGTTTGGAACTCGGATGTATCGGACTATTTAAACATGACACCACCAAAAAAGCAAAATACTGAATTTAACGAACAGTTGAGCAAAGAAATAAAGGCCCTATACATCAATATACGCCAGAAAAACTTAATTTTGCATTACAAGATGGAATGCCAATAGCAACAGATAGTAGGAGTTTTGGAGTTCCCAGGACTAAAATAACTTATTTTAGTGAATTAAAATAGACCGAGTTGACTCGCTTCGATGAACATCAAGCTCATTACAAAGTCTATAGCATACCGTAGCACGCGTTGAATAGAAGCCATAAATTCAATATCAATAATCTGAAACTCTTAGAGCTAAGAAAAAGTAAATTTGATAAAATTGCCTTGGTAAGTATAGCGAATAAACGTAGTTCCCTCAACAGTAATTATGAACCTATTTCAAATTCAATCCTGTACAAATTTATCAAGCAAATACAATTTTAGGAATGGCCGTAAATACCAAGTATGGAGGATAGCGGGCAAGTCTTGCCAGCTATCCTCCAGTTCCAAAAAACCAATTTTATCACTGTTAATGTTCCGAAACATCTAAGAAACCACCTAGGTTATCAATTTATTTTATTTGTGTGGTAGAAGATAGGTATTTATAACACCTTGGAGTAAATTTTAAAATTAATTTCATTTTCCGCTCCTGAGAATGCCGACGTCAACAAAAGAAGTATCAAGTTTAATTACTCAGTCACTTTCTTTTTGCGTTTGGAATAATTCACTCATTAAGAACTCATGCTGAATTTACGCAAAAGTTTTTCGATACAACTACTGTATTCTTGCAACTTCATTACTCCGAAACGTAAATGCACGATAGAATTTCGTAATTGTTGCATGTTGATAATCTTCCCTCAGCTTCCTAATCCAATTTCAGCCTCCGTTTTGAAGGAATCCGGACCCCAATTTTATTTGTATGGGTAGTAAAGTTGCTTAAAATCGGCAGGTCCACCCGATAAGGGGGGTGAACACACATGTGTCTTAAAAACAGATGTGGATTCTTTGTTTTAGGGGCATTCGACTTTTAGCTATAAGCGTGGTCACCAGTATTTGTGGATTTGTGTGTAAACAATGTAAGTTTTATTATTAACTATTATTTATCTATATTGTTTTACATGTTATGGTATAAATTTTGAATGATTTCGTATTGCTAAACATTTTGCATTTTTAATTATTTTATCGTTTCTGTGTTTCTCTCTCAATTTTGATATCTGATTTGTTTTGCATTTAAATTACCTATGTTTAACCCAGCCAAGATGATTTTGAGTTATTTGTGTAATCATTTCACTCTGCCTGGATAATTATATTGCTGCTTTGCTACCCCTGGTATGATGAATTCCCCACGATTGTAAGAGCCTTGGAGTATTTACTAATATTTTCTCCCGTGCGTTGAACAACACCCATCGGAACCCAGAATCTACACTTCCGTGTTGTTCAACACCATTCAACTTATAGCCCAGATGATCCTTAAAGGGGCCTGCGGTACCTTCTGGTGAAAACCGGCTAACTAACACAAATTTCTTCCGTTTTGTATGTGTGTGATGAATTTATTTGGCGTTGCACGAAATATAATTGCACCGTTTGTAATTTGCTTTATTTGAATCAGACGTGGTACGTCTGAACTCTTTATGATCTTGGCTGTAAGGGCTGAAATCGAGGGTTTGTCTGCCGTCGCTCTTTCTCTTCGTTAGTCCTAGTCGGAGTACTGCACTTTTAAACTCATTTGTTGATATATTATCGAGGGGTAAACCGCTGAGGTATTTTGGTGTACAACCTTTGGGAATTATGGGTATTATGGAGGTATTACAGGTATTTTAGGGGTATTACAGGTGTATTACAAAGATATTTTGGTATATTGTAGGTATTACGGGTATTTCAGGGGTATTATTAGGTATTATGAGGTATTATGCAGCTATTAGGAGTGGTATTATTACATCCCGGCCAAAACTACGGCATTTACGCATGCGTCAATAAGCCATCTGCGTGCGCAGTAATAAACCGGCAAGAATTTTTATGTTAGTTCAAAGTTTATGGTTGTAATTAGTGATACTGGACCGTTCGAACAACTACTCCTCGGGCAAATACCCCGCCAGGCGTTGAATTATAGAACTAAATTCAGATTTTTTGTACTACGAGACGTTTCAGACTGCTACCCCATCTAAGATGGCTTTGAAACAATCCTAATTTGTCTCCATGTACGTACGTGCTTGTAGTGTAGCGTGTAGAACATTTGTTATAGTCATGTAAGTATTCGTGGATAACAAACAACATATTGAGTATATAACACAACGGGTTCATCTATTAAACAATTGTTATCTCTTACCATGATAAAATTCAGAGAACCGAGAAAAATTTAAACTTAATATTACACATTAGCGGGATGTTTGGAGTTGTGAAGTGTATTTCGTCGCCGTCGCGTAGTATAGAACTACCACCTTCTGGAAATCATTTACTCTAACAGAAACGCATTATTAAGTGTGTCCCGAGGTGTGTACCATAAAGTTCTCTACGTTCGGAAATTTTCTTTATTATTCACCGTGTTACCCACTAAAAGTTATTTTTGATAAAAGTTGATGCATAAAAAACTACTTTTGGCAATGGCAAACTTCAGGTGTGATGTGCAGGAGTACCTACACTCAATTCAAAAATAATGTGCTTTCGCAAAATGGAAATTATTTGAAATCAATATTTTTTAAATGGAGAAATTAAAGAGGATAAAATGCGGGCGAGAAACCTGTGTTTTCGCGATATGAAAATCACTTGAAAAATTATTTGAAATCAACATTTAAAAAAATGGAATTAGAAGATAATTTTTTTATTAATACCCTCGTTAATATCTTTTCGAGAAATTATGAATAAAGAAAATTCTATGTAGAACACTTTATGGAACACATTGTAGAATAAAATACCGCAGTTGCTCACAGTTTTAGTATAGTAAGTTAGTTTAAACAGTATTGTGAAAATTTTTGGACCGTGGCTAATTGTTGGGAAATTCTTTTGTTTCTACCATTATCTTCTTTCTTTTTTTCTATCTATCCTTCGTTAGGTATCTGTTCTCCTCGCTCTTTTCTTATTCAGCTTTTTCCCTTATTTTCTCTTTCTCAGGGGCGTAATTTCTAAACTCATCCTACTTTGAAACGGAAGTAGAAAAGACTCAATACTGCAATCCGTTTTGCCCGATGAACGGCCATGTTCAAATACAATCTCTCAAAACCAGAAAGTGATAAACCATTAATTCTTTTTTGATAATTTAGCAATTCCGATCAGTAAATTATAGTTCTTCTACAGGAGGTAACACGTTAGAGGATCGCCGCATTGTTACCTAGTTATTTTGGCTTAGATCTTACATGCATGTTGAAATAGTATCCGTGTACGCAGTCGTCATGCAGTTTTTTAATTGCAGATGATGGATACGGAGAGTAATATACCAGATAATAATTTAACTATTGAAAACTTATTTCATGAGGCGGAAATTGCTTTACATATTAAATTACCCATACCATTAAAAATCTTCTAATTTTCAATGGTTATGTAAGCGAAGGAGTTATTGCGGATATAACAGAAGAGAAGATTCAGCAAATGGAATCTTTCGCAAGAGAAGACCTACATCAAATTCTAAATGATAGTGAATTACCATCATATTATGGGCCATTCCACAAGAATCCCTTCGCGTTCCGAATACTAAGCGGCCACAAAGATGCAATTATTTTAACTAAGGAATATTTTGCGAAGAAAATAAACTCCGAAATGTCTGTGAATACCGAGACGAATGCAAATCTGACAAGATCCAAAAAGGCTATAAAATTAAGCGTTACTTCACCGGTCGGCGATTCTTCTGCATTGGTCTCCACAGTTGGAAGTCCTGTAAATCTGATGGAGGAAAACAGTAAGATACTTAAAACGTTGAAAACCTGGATAAAAGGTAAAGTTAACAAGGAAACATGGGACCATATTGAAAGAACCATTGGCAACATTGATGTTCACAGCAGTTTTAATGCCGATGGGAGCCTATATGCCAACGTAAAATGTTTTTGTAATGGAGTATACAAAATACCAAAATCATCAAAACATGGTTCAGACTCAAAACGATGGGTATGTTCTAACTTTCAATCACATTTATTGAAAAGGCATCCAGCCTTGTTTTCGAAAGAATTGCCAAAACGTTTTAAGCAACAAAATCAACTGATTACGTCCTTTATGGACACCGTGATGCAACCCAGTACTAGTGGAATGTCGAGTGATGAAAGCGCAACTGTGAATAATCCAAAAATAAAGATTATTAGTGATATAACAATACATCCCCGAAAAACGGCAAACTCAGTTCAACCCGACCTGTCTTTTCCATACGATCAACACGGAGATGAAGGAGCAGATGCGAATGCATCTACTTCCAAAACAGAAATGGACTGCCAATAAATATCAGAGAACTGAAAGGAACAGACGAGCAAGAGAAAAACTTGAAGGGAATCAAACCTTAATTACCAGTTACTTCTTTCTGGCAGAACAAATTGCAGATGTTTTAAATGGAAACCCCCAGATCGCTCAAATAATGGTAACAAATATGGAGCAAACTGAGCCTGACTCAGTAGTAGAAGGAGGAAACCATACAAATCTACCTTTATTTCTCGAAAAACTATCACAAATAGCATTGAAAAATTCAAAGTTGCCTAATAATAAAAACTGTTACGATGAAGCTTTAAAAAAATTCGCGGTATACCTTTTCTATATTGGGGGGAGGTTATTGTATGAAACTTTATACGCGAATTTGCAAAAAAGTTTGCCCTCAATTTCAACTATAAACAGATATCTCGATGGAAACCGTAAAGCTCTCAAAGAAGGAGAAATAGATTTCGCTGGCTTGGCAACATATCTAGAACAGCGGAACTTACCAAAAGTGGTTTGGATATCGGAGGATGGGACGCGTATCACCGGTAAAATTGAATATGATTGTAACTCAAACCGAATTGTCGGGTTTGTCTTACCAATGAGAGACGGTTTACCCGAAGCAAATGCTTATATAGCTACGACGGTTGAAGCTATCGACAATTATTTCGAGACTGGAATAAAGGCCAATTACGCCTACGTCATAATGGCTCAACCGCTGCTTGATAGTGCACCAGCATTTTGTCTCTCACTTTTTGGGACAAACAATAAATTTACAAGCAAAGACGTAATAAATAGGTGGAAACATATTAAAGAACTCGCTAAAACATTTGGTATCACTATTGCAGGTTTCTCAGCCGATGGGGATACCCGCCTTCTGAAAGCTATGAGCCTACCAATTCAATATCCTCCAGAGAAATCCGAGAATCTTCAAAGAAAAACAGACCAACAAAAAAGACATTCCTCAAAAAAAACTGACAAAGAAGCTCGGCTTAATTGGCCATCCTCTGTTGAACACTCTGCTGAGCATAAACAGCTGTGGGAGTGGTATCAAATCGATTTGGACAAGAATAAGGAATGCTACATCCAAGATACCATACATATACTTACAAAAATGAGAACCAGACTGCTAAATCCAAACATAATTTTGCCGATGGGGAGTCATATAGCTACAGCAGATCACCTCAAGCAACTTGTGGAAACCGTCTCCAAAGACAAACACTTATTAACACTTTCGGACTTGAAAGCCGAAGATAAAATGAATTTTTTGTCGGCACAAAAAATGTGTTCGCCATCAGTAACCAATAATTTGCACTTACTAATCACCGACAGCGATGGTACACAAGAATATTTGAAAATAATGTACTTCGTCCTGTCATCATTCTTGGATACATCTCTTGATTTGGCCACCCGTTTACATATTACATCTGGTATGCTGTCTTTTTCCTTAGAGTATGGAGAGCTTGGATAAAGAGTAACAAGAAATATACTCTTAAGAATAATTTCTTGTCCAATAATTGCTATATTTGCATCGAACTTAACGCACATGGGTTAATTAAGCTCATCAAACAACTAAAAAATCAAGAACTTGAACCCCAGATGTTTAATGTCACAAATTTCGGAAGCCAAGCCTGCGAAAGTCTCTTTCGAGCTGCACGTTCCATGACGTCTACGTACTCCACTGTGGTCAATTTCAGTGTTAAGGGTTTACTCCATCGAATTGATCGCATTAAAACTGTGAATGAAACAGTCAATGATCTTACAGGAACATTTACCTTTCCTAGAGAGGAACAACGAGTTGCCAATAAACTGAAGAATCACAAAATAACAAGTCCACAAGAAATACAGAATTTGGACATTGAATCTACGGTACAGAGAGCTTTGTTGGAGGCTTTTAGATATTCCTTTACGTTCGGAGGAAACCGAGGAGGAAGCAGGGCATAAATAATGATAACCCTGATGGAACTATAATACCTACTGTTGTGTACTAAACAAGCGAGATTTGTGGCTCCGAAATTTAATTCAAAAATTGGATCGTTTCGAGCTTTAATTTCGCAAGCTTTGGTGAGATTTCAGATCGAGTAATTAGGAACACATACAAAATACGAAAAACGGAAGAAAGATTGTTAGAAAGCCAGAAAAGACGGAAGAAACAGATCAGGGCGTCGTCACTTAAGGTCAAATTCGCATGTGAGTACCGATAGTGTTTATAGAGACCGTGACCTTCGAGGAGTTGATCCGGGAAGCGGCTCTCTTGTGCGGGCAAAGCTAGGCAACCCAATATTCACCTAAGTGTAAAACGGGAAAAATCTGTAGCAGGCGGTGTAGGCAACCCACTCCACGACTTTGTGTCGCGCGGTATCTCCTGGACGGCGACATATCGGGGCGAACTGCTAAAAAAAATGTTTGACGAGGGGAAAATGCGTACAGCAACGGACACTGATGAATCTTCAACGGAGGATCAGAAAAGAAAAGCGGAAGATCAAGGAGAAGGATTTAGCAGATGCAAGAAAACTATGAGAACACCTGACAAATTAAAGAGAAAGGAAAGTGGGAACGAAAACAAGGAACTGAAACATTTAATGGAAACAATGATGTCAGAAATAATAGGAATCCGACAAGATCAGAAAGAAAGTCAAGAACAAATACTAGAGATAAAGCAAGAAGTCAAAGAACTAAGGAGAGAGCAACAAGAGTACTGCATTCAGGTGCAAAAACTAGTGAAAGAAAATGCAGAATTAAAGAATGAGATGGCTGTTATGAACAAGAAATTGGAAAAGGTTGAATTAATGGAACGCAAATTCGAACGCATGGACAGAGAAAAGAGAATTAAAAACCTAGTAATAACAGGACTCCCTATTAAGAACATGCAGGGGATAGAGCTAAAAAATGCCATGGAAGAATTTTTAACAGACAATTAAACATTGATGCTAGACTAGAAGAAGCTTATAAAATAGGAGAAGAACGATGTGTTGTGAAACTGCAGAATATGCAGGATAGAACAGAAGTGCTGAAAACCAAGAGTAAGCTGAGAGATGTAAAAAGCAGCCATAGGGTATATATAGATAGTGACTTAACAGTAAAAGAAAGGGAAATACAGAGAATGATCAGAAAGAGGGCCGAAGAAGAAAGAAAGTCAGGCAAAATAGTGAAAGTTGGACATAAAAAGTTAACATTGAATGGGAAAGTCTGGAAATGGAATGAAACCGACGAAAATTGGATAGATGCTGAAAACGGACCTACAGCTATGGCAGATGGAACAAAAAACTGATGGATCTTCCAAGATTGATTGGTATGACGGACATGGCAAAGAAAAAGGACGGGAAAACGGGAAATAATGGAAATAAAATGGAAAAGGGTAAAAGGGGTGAAATGCAGGAGAATATTTTAATGGGGACTTGGAACGTTCGAGGGTTAAATGAAGATGGAGCATTGAAGCAGCTAAATAATGAGTGTTTAAAGTTCAAATTTGATATAGTAGCAGTTCAGGAAACGAAAAAACTTGGGAATGATGTAATAGAATTGAAAGATTATGTATTCTTTAATAGTGGGGGAAAGAACCGGTTGCTGGGAACGGGATTTATAATTAAAAAAAGGCTAAAGCATAGAGTAGTTGAGTTCAGACCGATAACCGATAGGATGTGTTTTCTGCGCCTGAGAGGAAAGTATCAAAAGATAAGTTTGCTGAATATTCACGCACCAACTGAAGAGAAAAGTATGGAAGAAAAAGAAGAATTCTATAGCACAGTGGAGAAAGAATACAACAGTATCCCTAAATATGATATGAAAATAGTTCTTGGCGATATGAATTCAAAGGTGGGAAGGTAGAAGATATATGTACCTACAATAGGAAAACACAGCAAACACGCAGTGAGTACAGAAAATGGTAAAATGTTGATAGACTTCGCAAAGGGAAATGGGTTAGTAATTGTGAGCACATATTTTGAGAGGAAGAATATTCACAAGGGTACGTGGAGATCTCCAGATGGCCGGTATACCAATCAGATAGACCATGTGCTCTTAGAAAGGGAGGAAGCAAGAAGCATTAAGAATGTTAGAAGCTATAGAGGCCCAAATATGAACTCTGATCATTTTATGATAGGGATAAAAGTTCACCTGAATATACCTGTGCAAAAGAATAAAAGAATAATGCAGAAAAGAGATAGACAGACGATAAGACTGGAAAAAGAGGAAGAAAGATTAGAGTATCGACATATATTAATCGAGAAAATTAGTAATATGGAAGAAACGAATAATATAGAAAAGTTATGGGAATTACTCAAGAAGGAAATGAAGGAGTGTGCGAAAAAATTTAGTGAAAAACCAAAAAATGCAAAAAAGACATGGTTTGACGATGAATGTAAAGAAGTAGAAAAAAGAAATAAGACACGATTACAAATGATTATAGACGAAACTGAAGAAGCAAAAGCAAAGTCTGTAGAACATAAAAAGTACTGTGGAACCTTTTTAAGGAGAAAGAAGAGAAAATACAATGAAGAAATATTAAATGCAGTTGAAGAAAACTTTAAGAATAACGAGGTTAGAGCATTGTATAGTGGAGTAAGGAAAGAAAGACAGGGATATCGTCCAAACCCAATATATTACAAGAATAAGAAGGGTGAGCTGATTGCGGACGACGAGGAAGTATTGGAGAGGTGGAGGGAATATTTCGATGAGCTACTTAATGAGGATGGCGTGGAAGTGGAAACTTATGAAATGGAGAAGGAAGAGCAGCTAGATATGTATGAAGAAGAACCGCCTAATGTCCGAGAAGTGGAGGAAATCATCAGGAATTTGAAACGAAACAAAAGCCCTGGAAGTGATGAAATTACAGCAGAAATGTTCAAATATGGAGGTAAGGAACTGGCACAAAAGATACACAGATTGATGGAGCAGATATGGATAAAGGAGAGCATGCCGCAAGAATGGGTTGAGGCAATATTATGCCCAATTTACAAGAAAGGTAATAAAATGGAATGTGAAAACTATAGGGGTATAGCTCTTCTCAACGTAGCCTATAAAATATTATCAACAACTATAAAAAAGAAATTAGTGACCAAGATGGATGAGATAGTGGGTGAATACCAATGCGGTTTTAGAGCTGGCAGGGGAGTTGTTGACCAAATATATATATTAAAAGAAATTCAAGCAGAAAGTTACGAACACCAAATAGAGACCAACATACTATTTATAGATTTTAAGCAAGCCTACGATAAGATTATAAGAACTGAATTGTATAAAGCACTTTTAGAACTAGGAGTCAACAAGAAGCTAGTAAATATGATAAGAATGACATTGAATCAAACGGAAGATCGAGTGAGAGTGAAAAGAAAAGTATCAGACAAGTTTGAGGTTAGAGTGGGACTGAGACAGGGGGATCCGCTTTCATCGATTCTGTTTAATTATGCACTAGAAAAAACCCTAAGAGATGCAAATATTAATAGAACAGGATCACTATACTACAATAGGCACCAGTGCCTGGCGTATGCGGACGATATTGCCATACTAACAAGAAGTAAGTACGAGCTGCAAGAGGTATTCAAGAGATTGGAAAAATCAGCGAGGAGATTAGGACTTGAAGTGAATGAAGAGAAAACTAGGTTTATGAATTGGTCAGATGGCATTTTCAAAGAGGGAAAACACATAACAATAATGAGCAACCAAGGAAGAAAGTACAATTTTGAAGAGGTGGATAGATTCAAGTACTTGGGCGTAATTATAACAAGGACACCGGGAAGTAGTGAGGAAATACAAACAAGAATTATGGCAGGAAACAAGAGCCTCAATGCACTTAGCCGTCTCTTTAAGAACAAAGCTACATCAAGGAATCTAAAGATACGTGTGTACAAGACAGTGATTCGACCAATCGTGGTGTTTGCTAGTGAGGTTTGGACCCTGAGACAGACAGAAATAATGAAATTGGAAGTGTGGGAGCGAAAAGTCCTTCGAAGAATCTTTGGTGGCAAGAAAAACAACGACCTGTGGGAGAGAAGAACGAACCAGAATCTTAGGGAACTGTATAACGAGACGAGTATAACGGGAATAATAAAATCACAGAGAGTAAGATGGTTAGGGCACATAATGAGGATGCCAGAGGAGAGACTTCCGAAGAGGCTGCTGACGTGGGGCATTGGAGGAAGGAAAAGAAGGGGGAGACCGAGAGAGAGATGGAAGAGTGAAGTGGAAGAAGATTTAAGAAAGATGAGAATTACTGACTGGAAAAAGAAAACATTGAATAAGAAAAAATGGAAGGAAATAGTCAATAAAGCCTTGGGCCTTCTAGGCTCGTAGAGCTAATGTATATATAACCCTGATGGAAATTTAGACGAAGACGCCGAAGTCGACAGTCACACTGTTCCCGTAGACAGCAACAGTGAAAGGTTGGAAGTCCAGAATATAGAAAATCTAATTTTTTACTCCGATGAATCAAATTATTCTAAAACTACTGAAGATAGACAAAAGACTGATCCATTCATGTTTAAAGATTATTCTCATAAAGTATCCAATATAAATGCAGAATCTCCGTATGTACAAATACAATTCAAAAACAAAACAGTTGTGGTGAAAAAATCGACTTATTGTTGGTTGTTGGACGAATCTGGGGGAAAGGTAAGCGCAGATCGTTTACGTAGATTTTTCATCCCAAGGACGGGCTCAAAAAAACAATTAGCTAACAAATTGCCTTTGAAAAAAGCAAGGGGAGAAGTAAAAATTGAATCAAATTCAGAAGATGAAACAGGAATTATCGAAGGAATTCTATGATGATTCGACAGATACAGAAGTATTCACGTCTCAGTCGGAGGAAGATGCTGATCTGAAAGAAGGGCTATCAGAGGTAGAGCTAGAAAAGTATTATGACGTTTTCTACGACAAAAATTGGTATTTGGGGAGAGTTACGGCCAAAGTTGAAAACAACGTTTATACGATAAAATTTCTTAAATCCGAACTAGACCATTGGGTATGGCCCAGAACCGAAGATACCAATAGGGTAAATCAAAAATTTATTTTTTATGGCCCAGTTTCCCTACTCGGTAGTGGGCCCTTTGAACTTAGACGTTCAGATTTAGTAAATATTAATAAAAGCTTCAAGCTTATGAAGAGACCGAAGTAAGATAATGGTTCAAATAGTTTACTTTATTCTTACACTGTTAGAAAAATACAAGGAGTATATGGTAGGTATGTCGGCAGCTATACAGTGTGGTCCAGCGCTCTGGAATTCTTCTCTCGTGCCCTTATTATAGATTTTGGAGACAAATATTATATGTGACACACCCATTGATTTTTGATTCGCTATTATATTAAATTATTTTCAATTATACAGGTTGTCCCGGTTCTTCTGCAAAGCACTCAACTTTTTTTTCGAACAAAGAATGGTCATTATAATTTCTTAACATAAAATGCCATGGCACACTATGTCAGCTACAAACGTTTTCATTGTGAATTAGGCAGTTAGATATTTGAGGGTGATTTTTATTTGGAAAACGGTATCTCACCTTTAAATTATTTTTACGTAAATATTCGTGTACCATTTTAAAAATATACAGTCACAATGGGAAAATATTAATTTCTTTTGTTTGCAAATTAGAGACCCTTTAATATTTGAAGGTGAATAGGTACTCGGGTGAAAGCATTAATTTTAGAGCCAGAGGAACTTATACATAATCGAATGAATATTGTTCAAGAAAGAAAACATGACATTAAAATTGTATGCCTCCATTTGAAATAAGAAAGCTTTGACAGTTTGAAATTTTCTAAGTTGGTCAGGTAGCTGGGCATACCCCGTATAATATTTAAGTTTTTTACTGTTGCAGCGATTACTCCGAGGATTACTCCTACATGTTGTTTTCATCTTACCAAAATATCACTGCTTCAGCTTCGTTCAATTGGAAGATTTATGTTTTTCGAAATTTCTCTACATCTCTACATCTTCTAGGAATGCCCTTAACGTCAAAAATATGCATTTTAGGCAACAATATCTTACACACCCACATAGCAAAATCAATTAAGGAATGGAAAAATGGACACAAATACAGGTTGTTCCATTTAAAAAACCAAAGTGCAGAAGAAATGGGGCAGCCTGTATAAGTGAAAATAATTTTACATAGTAGGGAATCAATAATCAATCTCGAGATCAATGGGGGTTTCTCGTGTAATATGTTTCTTTAAAATGTACAATAAAGGCAAGAGAGAAGAATTCCGGAGCGCTGGGCCACCCTGTATAATAAGAGAATTAGAGAGGTATTATTAAATAATATACCTAGGTATTATGGGGTATTACTGAAAAATGCACAGGTATTTCGGGGTATTACGAGGTATTTCGGGATATTATTCCATAATACCCAGGTATTATTTGTATTATTCAATAATACCCAGGGATTACAAGGTATTATTGAGTAATACCTAGGTATTGTCAGGTATTATTTTAAAATACCTGGGTATTATACTGAATAGGGGTATTAGTGTACAGAAAAATAGCCAGCGGTTTGCCCCTCGTATATTATTGTCCATATTTGCCAAATTTCATATTTGTTAATTATACGGTAGGTGAATACAGGTTTGTTTTATTGTCTGTCAACACTCCCTATATACGTGAGTAACCAGTATACAAAGATAATTCTTATTTTGCGTAAAACACAACGTAGGGGCAAGTAATCAATTAATAAATAAAAATGCCAAAAGTTAAATAAGACAAAGACGATCACGCCTTCCCTTATTTCGTTAATTTTTAAAACAGGCCTGGGTATGTTACACTGCAAATTTTGGCGCCGCACAGTGGGACCGATTGCATGAAAAGTTGGCGAAAATTGAAAAAATCAAATTTTGATTATGTGACACGTGAGTGATAAATACTAATAACGAACACGTGTGCCCTCACAAAACTATATTTATTTTGCCTCTACAACTTGATAACTACGCGAAACAAATGACTCTATTGGCACTACTTATGTCTGTCAGAGTACGGCTAATCAGACAAGTCGCGTTGATGATATTTTAAGTAATTTGTACATATTACAGCAATTAGTTTTAAGATTAATTTTACCATGACTTCCTTACCCTCTGGTAAGTAAATAATTTCTTACAATAATTAGTAAGATGACTAACTCTTAAATACAGATAAAAATCTTTTTATATTACCGTTTTATGACTTAAATTTCAGTGCAATTCTTTACAACTTCAGAAGTTTTTTTTAACTTCCGGAACTTTCCGATTAATAAACAAGTAAAATAACGCATGCTAGTTATTTTAGTAGTTCATAGAATAAAAAAACTTTTATTCGAAATTGCTCCTTATTGATAATAATTATTAGGAAATGCTTTTTGTAGATACATTCATTTAATTTTTCTTTTAGGATCTGGTTACGATTTGTGGCTATCCAGACAATTTCTGTTTAATAAAATGAAAGAATCAAACTTATTTAAAGTTGATGATCAAATTGAATTCCTACAAAATTATATTATAGTCCGGACGAATTGTCCAAAATCTAAGTTACCGGAGTTAAAGAAAAAAATTTCCCATTTTTCAAGTGACTACAAGAAAAAATGGTTAGCAGCCAGTAGAAACCAAGAAAGATTTTTAGTTAAATATCATGACTGGCTGCAAACATCGATACGCTTTGGCAGATATATTGATAAACAAAATGTAGGTAGACCTAAATCTACGTTTACCGAACTTTCAGAGAGGAGAAAACGTGAAAATACTGAGGAACTGCGATCACTTCACAGTGCAGAAGAATTATCATATGCAGCTCAAATGACCTTGAGAGCTGCAGGTAGCATAGAAGCTTTAAAATTGGTCAAAGAGATAACTTCCTCTAGTCCTAAACGTGCAATGAGATATAGAACTGCTTTTAAAGAGCACGCGGCTAGTAAATGTGAGCGACTTTCTCCGGCAGAGGCTTTATCCATGTTTGTTGAAGCGAAACTGACAAAACACCAGTATAATATAATACGAGCTAAAGATAAAACAAGAATTCCATCATATAAGGTTATACAAAAAGCTAAACAAGAATTTTATCCATCCAAAGAACACATTCAAATTACAGACACATCTGCGGAAATTAAACTCCAAGCTCTTCTCAACCACACAACTTTCCGACTAGTGCAAAGTCAACGTACTGTTATAGAATAACAGAAGCCGGAATGTTTAAAAATATCGTTCTAATTAGTAAGTGGGGCTTTGATGGTTCATCTGGACACTCAGAGTATAAACAAAAGTTTCTCGGTGGTGTCCACAGTGACGCAAGTGTTTTTCTATCATCATTGGTGCCTTTACGGCTTGTAGCCGATAGCAATATTATACTTTGGCAGAACCAACGATGTTCTTCTACCAGATTTTGCAGACCTATTTCATTTCGGTTTATTCGAGAAACAACAGAGGTATCAAAAACGGAAAAAGATTACATTGATAGGCAAATTAAACGTTTGAATTCTTCAATAATCAAATTGGATAATATAAACATTGAAGTGCGACATACATTATTATTTACAATGGTTGATGGCAAAATATGTAATGCCCTAACAGAAACAACTTCTACTCAGAAATGTTTTCTATGCGGCTTGACATCCAAAGATTTCAATAACATCGATAAAGTTATATCCGCTAAAATAGTCAAGTCCAGAATGGAATTTGGTCTTTCTGTACTTCACGCATGGGTTCGTTTTTTTGAATGTTTGTTACATATAGGGTACAAAATAACAATAAAGCAGTGGCAGGCTCGAGGGCAGAATAAAGACATTGTTTTATCTAGGAAAAGAGATATCCAAGAAAAATTTAAATCAGAACTAGGACTTATAGTGGATAAACCTAAACCAGGATTTGGAAACTCGAATGATGGCAACACTGCTAGGCGGTTTTTTAATAATGCAATAATATCTGCATCTATTATATATTATGTTATATTAAAAACACTAGCAAGTGGATACTTAATCGATATAGAGCAATTCAAAAAGTATGCTTTAGAAACGGCTACGAAGTTTATTGAACTCTATCCATGGTACCCAATGCCCCCAACAGTCCACAAAGTGCTGATTCATGGACCGGCCATAATAGAAACGCTTTGCTACCTATAGGACAGTTAAGCGAGGAAGTTCAGGAGGCAAGAAATAAAGAGTTTAAAAAATATCGTGAATATCATTCCAGAAAATTTTCACGGGAAGAAACTAATGCAGACATTTTAAATTCTTTATTGATTTCATCTGATCTTCTAGTATCTTCATTCCAAAAGCTGTCTCGCAAACCAAAAAACTTTGACCATAATGTTCTAAACCTTTTGAAAGCTCCAGACATTGAAGTCAGGTGTACTTTCAGACGCAACTTCTTCCGACAGCGACAATTCCCTTTCTGAATGAATTAATAATTTTGTATATTACAGTCCACGGATTGATGCCACAGAGGCATAAGTGAATAAAAAAATTTTGAAGTCCAATTTCATTTTTGGAGATTAAGCCCTGCTTGGCTTAAAACTAATTTTATGTATATTTTCGAATCAAGAGAGATATTTAGTGTTCAGGTACCCTTTCTGTTCTAAATGTGGCAAAATATCATTAAGAAAAGTTGTTCAGAACGTAAAATTATCGTCCAGTTCAAAATTTTGGGAAGAATGGAGTACTTTTATGAAACAGAATTTCTTTAGGAAACTGATGAATCTGAAAAAATATATTTTATAAAAATAATCCAATCTTCCCAAATTTTGCACTGGACGATAATTTTACGTTCTGAGCAACTTTTCTTAATGATATTTTGCCACATTTAGAACAGAAAGGGTACTGTACTGAATGTAAAATCTTATTACTATCTCCCGCCAAGGCCTGTTTAATTTGAAAAAATCGAAAATATACTTAAGATTAGTTGTAAGCCAAGCAGGGCTTAATCTCCAAAAATGAAATCTGAATTCAATAATTTTTAATCACCTATACCTCTTCTCTGTGGACACACTGTATGGAAAAATAAAACTTTTTCTTTATAATGATGGTTTATCATTTATATTATCAATAGCAAACGTAAAATGGACTAAAATAATTTCCGCCAACTTTTCATGCAATCGACCCCACTGTGCGCCGTGACCAGGATATACTTACTGCATAGTGAAAACGTTGTGTATTGTTGACAGACATGGGCCAATGTGTAAGTTTGGCGATGTAGGTAATATTTTGAACCTCCTATACTGGTCCACTTTTTCTGTCCCTTGTCCCTTTCGTTAACTGCGAACAAAAAGTGCCGTTCCCAAATCCTCAATATTGACCGTTTTAATCCTGTCATATTTATTGCCATCTAGTTTTATAATAGTGAATACATTATTCTGCCGGTTATTTAAAAATTACAGAAAAATGGAAAATAGAGAGGGAGCCCCGAATACAGAGCGAGCTGATAGAAGCGAGATTGGGCCTAATTCGGAAATGCAAGAATTACGCAACCTTCTGCAACAGCAACCTTGGCCGCATTTATGCAGCAGCAGCAGTACATAAATGAAACCCTCTTTCGAACTGCTGGCCAACCTGCCGGTACATTTCCATCAGCAACGAACGGCAACGGTGCACAGTCATGCAATACCATGTGTGCCGTCCCTCAACCGGCTACTGCAGAAACATCTGTGCAAAGTGTTCCACGGGACTCTGAACTTAGCACTGGAGGTGACGTTTTCAGTGGGACTAGGTGAGGTAATACACCCCTAGATCATGTTACATCGGAGCCTGGCGTTTCTGACGAAAACTGGAAACTAGTAGCGCTAGCATTAGCACCCCTTGACTTCTGCCGATAAACCCGTATTTCGTTCTAACCAGTCACAAAATCCTGTATTATTTTTAAATAAATTAGAACGTTTTTGTACATCTGTTAGGGCTACTCCAACAGAAAAATTGGAAATTGCTAAAGATTGTATGGTAGGGAGCGCCTCTGATTGGAAGGATATGACCGAGCCATCTTGGTTGTCCTATGAAAATTTTAAAGATGATTTTCTTTCCATGTATTGGTCGGAGGATCGGCAGTATGCGGAACGATTGCGTCTAAATAGCCATAAATTATTCCCTGACAGAACACCCTCGATGACCGAATACTTCTTAAAACAGGTAAATTCTTACCGGTTACTTACACCACCCATTCCCGAAATAATAATAGTTTCCGAGATTATGCGACAATTTCCTTTAAACATACAGTCTCTGTGGGTCACAGTGAGTAACCGTACCGTTACAGGCGCCCTTGAAATTTTAGAAAGGTAGGTAGCTATCACTGGGAGGCGACCGAAAACTTCTATCTCACACCCAACCGCCGCAGTAGTTGACCGTTACCACTACACTCGTCTTTCACCGCAAAATCATCCCAATAGTCCTACCTTAACTAATAGCACCACCGCGACTTCCATTTGCAATCATCCTTTTTCAGTACCACCCCCTACCGTTAACAACAGGTGTAATAATTGTAATAATCAGACATCTTCGGAAAACTTACGGCGAGAGAATTAAGGGGGGAAGTTCTCTCACGAAGACCGGTCAAGACCTCCAATTTTAAGGTTCCCGAATTTCCTTTTATTAAGTTTGTTCCCGAAGGACGTTGATTTTAATATCCTAGATACCGCTTCAGAAAATTCGCATACTTTTAAAATGCTGCCTTGCCCGCCAATAGATTTGGAGACCCGCAGGCGTTTGTACAATAGGGGCGTGACGTTTCTTACACGAATGGGTTGGACAATAGGGCATCCCTTAGGACAATCGAATGTAGGTTTAATAGAACCACTGCATTTTGTTAAATTTTGTGTTCCGGCTGTAATTACTCTCTCGTATGAAACGATTTTCAGAACTAGTAATATGACAATAGTGGCATTAGATCAAGTTTCGCAAGAACAATCAACGGCTACAACATTTCGAATGTTGCCCCACATTATTATTAATTCCTGCACTCATAATTTGTTGACCCTCATAGATTCCGCATGTGAGGTGACGAGGTGCGTGAAGTTGGATTGACCCAACAAAAATATGGAGCATTACTTTCAATATACAATTAGTGCTCGATTTGTGCTAATTTGTGCTGCAAGTCTCGTAATTTGTGCTCTTTTAATTACCGAGTTATTCGCAAACTTAATTGGGTCAATCCAACTACACGTGGTTTAACCCATTCGTAATATTAAATTTTTAAAACAGCAGGCAATTAGTGCCCTATTTGTGCTAATTTGTGCTGCACTTCCCGTAATTTGTGCCCTTTTAATTACAGAGTTATTGTCGAAATTAGTTGGGTCAATCTAACTACACGTGGTTTAACCCATACGTAATATTAAATTTTTAAAACAGCAGGCAATTAGTGCCCTATTTGTGCTAATTTGTGCCGCTAGTCCCGTAATTTGTGCTCCTTTAATTACCGAGTTATTGGCGAAATTAATTGGGTCAATCCAACTACACGTGGTTTAACCCACACGTAATATTAAATTCTTAAGACAGCAGACAATTAGTGCTCAATTTGTGCTAATTTGTGCTGCAAGTCCCGTAATTTGTGCTCCTTTAATTACCGAGTTATTGGCGAAATTAATTGGGTCAATCCAAGTACACGTGGTTTAACCCACACGCAATATTAAATTCTTGAGTTAGTAGACAATTAGTGCTCTATTTGTGCTAATTTGTGCTGCAAGTCCCACAATTTGTGCTCGTTTAATTACCGAGTTATTAACGAGAACAATTGGACCAATAAAACTCCGCGCGACATCAAATTCATAGGTAGAGGTAATTAAATTAATAGAATATTGCTTCTTAGTTTGCATTGATTTATGCTGCATGTTCTGTAATTTGTCCTTTTTTATTACTGATTTACTATGGAAAATGTAATTAATATTATATTGTTATTATCGTAGGTAATATAACAAGTGCTATGATTATCATCTATGATATCTACGAGCTGAAACCGAACTGGAGATTCAACGAGTCCGAAGGACGAGTTGAATGTCCTGTTTCGGTTTCACGAGTGATATCCTCGATGATTAATCATAGCATGAGTTATATTTGGCAAGAGAATATAATGAATAATAAACATTTAAAGAATGAAACTTAATTTACATTTGAAATATGACACATACAAACTGTCAGATTTGACAATAGTTATTTACGTAACCAGTTATGAAAAGACTAATTTTATTTGACGAATATAATATTTGCCAAAACGAGCGAACGAAGTTAAGGGAGTTGTTGGAAAACTGCGCTCCTAAAACAATTTATAGACAAATTCAGACTATCTGATTTCTTGGAGTGTTTACTATCATTTATTGAGGTTACTTGAGTCCTAACTTTCAGTAATGGAGATACTTCAGAGTATATGGAGACCCATGGATACCGAGATATCCGATTCGACCGCCAAATTAGGGATTTTCACTCATTCTTGAAGCAGCTTATGGCCAAAGCCCAATGTTACAATCTTAAAGGGTTCTTCTCCGGTAGCGCCTCCGAAAGTTACTCTTGCACTTTTCTCGTATGACGCTTCGTTTCCGAGCTGTAATCAAAAAGACGTTAAAATTGCTTAAATCGTCGAATTTCGCTGAAAATACGCCTTTTACGGTATTCGAGGACTTATGCAGGAAATCATCGATTCTTTCGGCTTCCTAGACAAGATACGGAAGATTTCATGTAATTTGATCATAGATACTTGCTACAGTCTACAGTCCAAATTTTATAACATTCGATTCAATAGCTTGAAAGTTACATACTTTAATTGTTATTTTAACCCAAACTATATGCTCCAGAAATATTGCCCCGTTGTTCTGGGACAATATGCCATAAGGAACAATTTCAATGCGCAATATTTAAAATGAAATGAGAATTAGATTTGGTATTCCAGCATTAAGATTTTGTGGTTTTTACTTCTGCCAGGGGAGGTTAGACTTTTTTTATTTATTTTTTAAGAAGGAATCTCAACACACGTCCACGCGAGAGCTATGAAAATTTTCTGTGCACAAAAATGCCGATTACCGATATTTTAATGCTCAAAATATTCAAAGTAATAAGCGCTTTATTTCAGGTTTTAATTCACTGCAGTTTCTGAAATTAACAGTATAATCACTCTATATTATAATTAACAGAGTGATGATCTGAAATCTTTTAAATAGTTATAATAATTATTGTATACGAAAGTGTTTCTCATAATGTAAAGAAACAGTCGACTTTTTACTACTTGCATCCGACCTTCTTTAAGTGCTACTGGAATTCAAAAGGGATATTCACCAAAATTTAACAACTGGGTTTGGCCATAAATATCCGATTTTTATTTAACTGCCAGATAGCAATAATTTATTTCTTACAACCACAAACAACAACTACTGTACAACTTGCCAATTTCATTTCGATTTTCACTTTTTTACTACCAATTTCCACTCAATTATTATTTCTAGATATCTATTTCCACTGATATTAGTCTATATCTCATTAAATTATGTACTCCATTCACATATGTAAAAAAAATCTGAATTAATCTAATTTTTAGCGGCTTTGGCGTATTCATAACAATATAATCAATTGGCAAGTCTGTTTATATTACATCCGTGAAAAATTAAAAGGTGGCTTTTATCTTCTACGATTTTACAATAATTCATCCCCATAGTATCTAAGTCGGTCGAAATAGATAGACTGTCAGTGTCTTTTGGCGCGTGGACTTAACTTATTAAGAATTCATAGTAAATATATAATGATCAAATAATAAAAAGATTTCCGTTTCTTTAATTATGTACGCACAATAATTAATTTGGCTCTGTTGGCTTCTTACATATTTAAAAAATCTCTGCTGGCATCCAGTACCTACATACATTTATTACAGTGTGAACTTAGACCAGTTGTAAAATACTTCAGATATACATCTCAAAGAATCGTATTCTAAGTATTCGAACTTCTAATATTGCAATTATAGTTGCATCCGGCTTCGTCTTAGGAAGGGTTGTTTACTATTTTATAAAAGAATAGAAAGGCGCCGCGCCGGCGACCTTTCTTTTATTGCGTATTTTACAGTTTAGCCCTATTGTGCTTCGCATTTAGGTACCCATAACTACAACGCCCCTGACCACTTATACAGTATCGGTTTATTGCTGGAATTTCCCGTAATCCATTTATGATCCTAGATCCTATTCAGATTTTTAAATTCCTGTTGCAGAAGAATAATAATTGAAACAGGGGGTTTGTGGAAAGGGTTAATTTTAAGGTAGTACGTATAAATAGATGCGTTATTCGAAGTTTAAAATTATTTCCTTACTGGTTCTTGTCTGTTTTTAGTTTTGTGTGGGGTGTTATAAACCAATTTCGTTAAAAATCAATAAAATGTTTAGCAGCAGTGGTAGAAAGCCCGCCGTTCCGAAAAATATTTTGCATGGTATGTTTACTGAGGCCAAAAAGCAAATTTTCGTTGATGGAAAAGTGGCTCCTCCATCGGCTGCCATTTGGAAGATGATTTTAGATAGAAACAAATGTGATAGTTCATTGACAACAAAGGCGTTGTACACAGCAGCACTACGTTTCTTCCAAGTAGAAAAAAACATGTTTAAGACTGATGAATGTGAAATGACAGAATCTGAAGTCATAAGTTCTGGGGAAGAGTTTAGTGAAAGTGATGGTGATATTAAAGATATTGTTAAAATTCGTAATTTTTATATAGTGTTAAACCCTGAAACGTGGAATAATTGTAAACCAGGCGAGTACATTTTTAAACGAAAAAGAAACGCTGGAACAATTGAGGAACGAAGAAATTATGGTTTGACGGGTGATTGGGCGAATGCAATAAGTAAAGAAATATATTACTGTAGTAAACTACCATGCGTATGGAAGTATAATAAGAACTATGTTGCCAAAACGATTACTGCCAGGTATTATCTAATTTTAAGAGCAGTGTGCACTGTATGCGCGGCACAATTAAAAGCAGTGTGTCCGCATGAAAAATGTATTAATCCTGAGGAAAATGGTTTAACTATTGGCTGTGAAGTGCGAAATGTAAACCTGGATATAGCACATGACCGAAAACGCGCCTTAAAGGGAGAAACCAGAAAGAACATTGGCTTAAAAATGTACAATGAACACATTAGTGCCAGTTATCTTAGAAAACAAATTGCTGGTGAAAATGATATGTTCAGAAAGGAATCACCTATTCTGCCGAAAATGGAAACTCTTCGAAAAGCGAAATCTGAAGTCAGATTAGCAAAACGTATAGATGTTTGTCCTTTGCAGTCTTTAATTGAGACTGCGCAGAAAAACCCAATGAATAATATAATTCGCGAGGTTGGCGCTTTTAAGTTTTTCGTGCATTATTGGAGTGAACATCAAACAAGATTGTATAATTTTTGCAGTAAAAGGCACAGCCAAAAGATTTGTATTGACGCAACTGGAGGTCTAGTGAAGAAAATGAAGAGGTTAAATGGAATTTCGGGACATATTTTCTTATATATTATAGTTATCAAGCTTCCAGGTGAAAAAGAAGGGCAGATTCCAGTTTCGCAAATGTTATCAGAAAGGCATAACACTAGCGCGATTCATTATTGGTTAAGTGAGTGGCGTAGATCTGGTGCGGCTAATCCAGGTGAAGTTGTATGTGACTTTTCATTTGCACTGCTAAGTGCATCAGCTAGGGCTTTCGCTGGTTGTTCAGATGCAAGAACTTATAACAATCGATGTTTTAATTTTATAACTAACAAGTGTAATTTGTTGCCAAATTGTTATATAAGAATCGATGTTGCGCACCTTATCAAAGCTGTAACCATGTGGAAAGAATTCAAAACTGCAAAATTACGTGTTAAACAGTTTTATATAAGATGCGTTGCACAGTTGATACTGTCAACGCATTTGCAGGAGTTTGGAGATATTTAAGAAACATTGCTACGGTTGCCAATTCTGAATATGAAGGTAGAACCTTATCAGATGAACAAGATACACCATGTGAGGTAGCAAAGAAAACACTACTGAGACAATTGTCTTACGGTTTGCAACAAAGTGAAATAAGAAATATATTGGAAACGGACGTTGATTTAGATGAAAGTGGAACTCATTTACCAACTCGAGAAGCAGAATATGATAATGTTGAAGAAGACGAATCGTCAGATATTGGAACATATATAAATGCAATTCTGTTAGATGCGGAAACTCGTGGAGATATAATTGGTGACAGAGACAATATTATGTTTCTTCCAACCATCATTGGCCCAATTAGAAGATTATGCCAACAGTAAGTATTTTTTTACATTATTATTGCACTGATTTCCTTTTCAGATATATCTCCTAGTTCTGTCGCGCATTTTAGGGGTCTAGGTCAGTTACATTGTAGGTACTCATATAATCTATAAAATAATTTTTTGGGAATTTATTCTGTTAGACATGAAATTACTTGGCTCCCGCACAAATACATAGGTATTTCAAACAATCCCACCGATAGAAGAGATAATTTACTAATTTCATTTAGATAGTAAAGCGTCGAGTAGCCTATAATATTCTAAAGACTAAAAATAAGAAAATTGGAATTTTGTAGACAAGCATATACAGGGTGATTCAGAAATAGTGAATCAAACGAAAATGGTAGATTCCCCATGCGAAAATAATACAAAGAGTCTAATGTACCCCTGTCCGAAGTTGTACCCCTGAGGAGATATAGCCCTCCACAGTACCCCCTTAAATTTCGCTAAAAATTAATTTCTCAGAAACTATATTATGACTTACAAGGTTCCAATTTGGTACACAATTTAAAAACTTTATAAACCATAACTGATGTGAAGTTGAAGTTAATTGAAGTAATGCAAGGTGTTTGTTCGGGGTGGGTCACCCCTAAAATTTCTTAAAACTATTTAATCCATTAATTAATTTGATAAAGTTTTGTGGCATTTCATGCAAAATTTAATTTTCAAACCTTTTTTACTCCTAGTACTTTTCACTGAAATGAATAGTTTTTGAGAAAAACGAAAATTAGTTAAGTAAGATTTGAATTTTTTTACTTAAAAATTAATCGAAACGTTCACTAGAAAGGCTCATGGACAACAATTTGAGCAATTACTCTAATTGATATTTATTAAAAACTCTGTAATACTAGTTATGTAAAAATATTAAAATTTATTAAAAATCGCCTCTATCATAGCCTACTAGTGAACGTTTCGATTAATTTTTAAGTAAAGTAAAATAATTCAAATCTTACTTAAGTTATTTTCGTTTTTCTCAAAAACTATTCCTTTTGATGAAAAGTACTAGGAGTAAAAAAAGTTTGAAAATGAAATTTTGCATGAAATGCCATAAATTTTTTTTAAATTAATTAATGGATTAAATAGTTCAATGAAATTTTAAGGGTGACCCACCCCGAATAAACACCTTGCATACCTTCCATTAACTTCAACTTCACACCAGTTATGGTTTATAAAGTTCCTAAATTGTGTACCAAATTGGAACCTTGTAAGTCATAAAGTTTCTGAGAAATTAATTTTTATCGAAATTTAAGGGGATACCTTGGAGGGCTATATCTCCTCAGGGGTACAACTTCGGACAGAGGTATATTAGACTCTTTGTCTTATTTTCGCATGGGGAATCTAATATTTTCGTTTGATTCACCATTTCTGAATAACCCTATACATATATGCTTCTACATATCTCTAAACCTAAAAAGTTATAAAGTGGACATTCTAAAATAATCTACCTGTTTATTACTATAGAAAGCAAATGTTTCAATTTATCTTTCCATATTAATATACCTTATTGTATTTGTTGCTTATTTGTACATTGTGTTAAGTTATGTTATTATATGAAATTTTCAGATTTCCAATGTGGACAGCAGTTATGGTAAAACATTATAATGCTCTCACTCTAACGGCCTCGTCAGCGACAGTAGAATCGCACATAAATGATTTGAAAACGAGATTGCTGCACCATCTTCCACAAAGAGTTGATGAATTCGTACATTCACATGCTCAGGTTTTGGAGGGAACTATGAAGCTGGCATCTGGGTTAAACTTCGTTCATGAAAATAACGTGCAAGACAAGGAGAATCAATCACTGAATGTGGAGCTCGCTGCAGAGAGCGAAGTCGAGAAGGAGGAGACAATTTCAGTTGATGAATTAAACTCTGTTGAAAACTGGAGAGGTTTAGGAAATCCACCGAAAAAAAAACGGAGCGGGAAAACAAGTTTGTATCTTAATCCTCAGTCGGAATGGTCAACCATGAATTTGGAAGAACATTTATCTAAACCCATTAAACTTAGTGTTCTGAAGAATGGCGGGGTAAGTAGGACGTATCAAACTCGAAACATTGATGCTCAAATGGTTACTCTAAGCAACACCTGTGCATTTGACAGTATAATTCAGCTAATAGCTGCGGCCCTTTGTGATAGTAAATATCTCAAAAGTGAGCTGGAAAAGGAAACTTTTGAAACGACCCCTATTTTTGAATTGGCAGTGGAGTTAACAAAAAAGAATGTGTATCATAAAATATATGCCGAACGATACAAGATTTTAAACCAAATTTTTAATAAAACCGCTATTGCAAACTCTCAACTTAACAGAATTAACTGCGAAACTACAATTACAAATATGCTTAAACAGTTGAATATTAAAAGCTTTGAACTTTTCTGTAACGTTTGTAAAAAATCCGAATACAGTAACGTTTTGCAAATTTGTCCGGAAATAATAAAAAAAGGAATTGATCATCTTGCAGAGGCAACTAGCGCAGTTACACCAGAGAACTGCCGATATTGCCGTAATTTTGATATTAAAGTATTATACCGTGACATTCTCTTTTTTGATATATTTACTTTGCCTTCTAATTCACAAATAGAGCAGCAGCTGAAATGTATACTGTCTTCCATACCAAGCAGAATTTCGTTAGGTAATCGTAATTACTTTTTGAGAGGTGTTGTCGATTTTGCTCCGCCATTACTCCCCGAAGGAATAGGACATTTCACAGCTCACTGTTGTCGTTGTGATTTTACATGGGAACATTACGACGACATGAAAAGTAAGGAGAGCAGAGTATCAGCAGAGACAACTGTGAACGCATGTTTGTTACTTTACAGTATATAAGTTTTATGCTTAAATACAGGTTGTCTCACAGTGAGCCCCATAATTTTGGTTAGTAGCACATTCTACACATCAAAACTGGAAGCTAAAGATCAACTATGTTGCGTTCTGTGATATCTCGTAGTACAAAAAATCTGGATTTGATCTGTAATTCAGTGGTTGGCGGGGTATTTGCTGAAACGATCCAGTACCTCTCATTGCACAATAACTTTATTTTTGTAACTTGTAAACCGCTTATCGCAATCAAAATAATATTGTAGGTGTTAAATAGACATAAAAATATGCAATCTACATTTTAACATTAGAAAACAATATTTTTTTCTATTTTATGAAATAGCAACTTTTCAAACAGCAAGATGAATATTTTTTATTTTACTTAAGAGATTGCTCTTTTCGTTGATTCGCTGGTATTATTATTATTGTTGAAAATAACATGACAGCAATGGGCGACTTGATTTTTAACAGTTTTTACCAGCAAAATAATCGAAAATAACTGTTAAATTTATTTTCATCGTTTTTATGGTAACAATAGGTAAATAACATTTTATCCGCTGTAGAAGTCAATGAATAATTCATAGTATCAAAATTTCTTGGTCTTGTAACGGGCAACATTTTCTATTCAAACTTTTCTTTCATATCTCTAATGTTTGAGCCACAATACTTGTTTAAACAATTAAAATGTTGATAACAAATCAACGCCTAATTTAATTATCGCCAAAATCAATAGGTCGTCAAGACGCACTTATAAAAAATATTTAAAATCGGTTAGTTTTTACGGCAGTTATCGAACTCCAAAGAAATCCGGACCGACACGCACGAACACGCACGCACAGACACAAAGCTAAGAAAAGCTTTTTACGAATATTATTGGCGATGTTTTTACTTTCCCCACTAAAACACGTCCATCACTTGTTTTGAAGTATTATTATTCATCAAAGTCGTGTAAATGTCATTAAATACAGGCACTATTTTGGTTTATGTAAAATAATTAACTTGAATTAATTGAATATTTGCAAACCTCTTTAAACTGTATTCAGCCATTCTGGGTAAGGGGGGGCGCTTGCCCCCCCCCCCCCCCCGGACTGCTGGATTTCTAAACCTACGTGCCTGATACTTTATTTTGTAACTTGCAAATCACATCCTGACCTTGAAAATTCAACATTTTCGCCTGCGGCGCATTGACAATTTTTGCATACATATATCACATATATTTTTGCTTTGGCCCCTCCTAGAAAATTTTCTATGGGCGCCATTGCGAGCCATTGTGACGTCCTAAAAATAGTACATATTTATGTAATACACGTGCGACTTGAAAAAGTGGACCATTAGAAAACTCTAACAACGCCTCACTTATAAATATTTACACCACCCAAAATATTACGACCATGACAAAATGTTTTGACAGTTTCCATTTTTGCTTTATATAAATCAGGTATTCGGGTATTTCCTCTGTTGTGCAGATTATTTTTTTCATCGTCAAATTGACCAATAGGAACATTTCATTTGGGTCTAGAAGCGTGTATTATTTCGGAAATTTTGTACCTACAATAATCCAATAGAATTATTTGTGTATCTACAGTCACGTATTCAAAGACAGCCAATCAGGAGAACATTTAACTGAAAAGTGCTTATGGGCTATTTTCACTTGTCATCTGGATTACTGTAGCAACGGAAAATTTTTATTTTGCACTGCTGTCGAATTTTTTGCACAAAATGTCATTTTACAAATTGTTCATTTAATAATTGTTTCAATAACAAATTGTTCTTTTTGGGCAAAAAATTTCCTTACCGAATAGCCCTAGAGTCTTGACAAATCCTCATAATTGATACATTTCCTAAAGCGGGTTTCTCTGTGGCAACATCCATCCGCCTTCGGCGTCGGGATGTTGCCGCGAGCAACTCGCTTTCGAAAATGTATCAATTATTTCGAATTATCAAGACCCTTGGGCTATTATAAGTGGTAATTTTTTCGATAATTTTGCTTGTTGATAAGTTGCCATAGTTTCTAATTTGTAGGTGCATTTATAATATATAATCTAGTTACTTTAGTACCTGCCAAACGTCAAATATTCCCAACACATTTCTTTGTATGTGAATTAATTGAAATTAAATTTCGTTTTGAACTACCTTGCTTCGATTCAAAAAATAATCTTGTTAAATACAATTCGTAGTCTGGAATTTTTAGGTAATTTCACTCAAGCTGTTGCTTTTACTAACCACTCGTGTAAATTTGACAGAAAATTACTGGCGCAAGCGCTCGTGATCTTTTAACTGTCAAATTTACACTCGTGGCTACTAAGCAACGCAACAGCTTTCGTAAAATTTCCGACGATTCCAGATCACTTATTGTATTACTACAGAAAATATACTACATTTTTTCTTTCTTTTTCTAAATAATTTGATTGCCAAAATCTACATTATTTTTTACATTTCGGTGGAAACTATACAGAGATTTCAGTAAAGTGATACCAAAATAATTGCAAATACGTTTTTTCATTTAAGCGTGACTTTTCCACTTGTTGCAAAAAATGTTACTTCCTATAGTCTAAGGTAGTCATTCCAAATTTGATAATTTTCATGTACCGTTTATGAGTTAGAAAGAATAAAGTTATTGTCCTGAAAACTCTCAAATAGAGGACACGCAGCAATTCAACAGTTTGAGAGTCTATTTCTAGTTTTGTTACATAGAGTCTGCTGTTAAAATTATGTTTACCCATCATGAGGCATATTTGACAAATATGAGACAAATTTCCACATTTTCCCTGTTTCATTTAGTTTGAACCCCAGCTGTTTTATGAGGACATCCATGCGTATCTCTTCCATCTCTAAATTTTATTTTATTAGACATAAAGATTGTACATAAAGCAAGCACCTGAATTATTTAATTCGTTTACCTTCTTATTTTTTATTGAACCGAATTAGAAAACTAATTTTTCTAATATATCTATTGGGTAAGAAAATTAGAAGTATTTAGTTTTCTGTCTATTATACGTTTATAGATTTTATTAGTTTTATAAATTTAATATTAGTTAGTATTTCGGTCGATAGACCTTGGGGAGAATTTTTTATTACTATTATTATTATTATTGTTATTTGTATTATTATTATTATTACTATTATTTTTATTATTAATATTAGTTAGGTTAAAAAATTTTTGTTAGTAAGAAAATGGAGAATTTACTTCCAAGTATATTAGTTTTATAAAATCATTGTACATATCTTACTACGCACTTTAATACAAATCACGCATTTCTGTTTTTATTGAAAAAATTAAAAAACGAAGATTTTATAATATTATAATATTATAATATTTTTATTTCTGTTATTTTTATAAAACCAATCTAATTTGGGGCTAAAAACTTGTGCGTGTGCCTGGCCTACCTAATACGTTAATTTAATTTATTTGTTTTTTAACTTTTGTAATTTCTGTTTAGTGAAAAATTTTTTTCTTTTATTTCTGTTTACTTATTTATTTATGTAAAATAGAATTTTGTACTTGAATATTTAAGCCCGTATTTCTTTTTTATTTCCTTGCAATTGGTCAATGTCCATATCTATACATATATTGTTATTGTTGTTAACATTTTGTACAGTATCATGAAATTCAATAAACACAGAGGTTGGATGGGGAACTTGGGTGTAAGTTCTCTATGAATTCTTTATAAATTAACTCAACTCCACTTGCCGAAAACCAGTGACTCAGTAATGAAACTCGACATGGGTTACATTGATAAAGTCAGCATCCTCAGGCGTTAAAGAATCTTCAACTCTTAAGGATGCTGACGTTGTCAGCGAAACACTTGTCAACTTTAATTACTGTGTCACTGCCTTTTGGGGATAACTTATAAAGAAATCATAATATCAAAGTTGTATTTACTGATGGCTATTTTACAAACCATTGCTGGGCATAACGCATCACGCCTTACGTGGCCAGTATTTAAAAAATCAGTATATAGTGACAGAATAAATAAATATCTTCGCTCATAACTCAATACAGAAGAGTACTAACTAGGGGATTAGTAGAACTAAGCTCTAAGCTCAAACTGAGCACTAATTACCTGCTAATTTAGAAGTTTGATAATTATTACCGATTAGTTAAACCGTCTGAACATGAATTGACCCACCAATAAAAAGCAGAAATTACGAAATATAACGACGGAATGCTTGGGTTTTATTGATAAGTGAATGTGAGTATGTATATACCGGGTGTCCCAGAACGTTTTATGCACGTTGTAGCTTCAAAACTATAAATGATAACGAAATGTAACCGCCCCCGGGGCGGCCATCTCCAACAAACCGCTCCTACTTATTTTTTTCAAATAGCACTCTGTATACCCCGTGAAGGAGTATGACAAAGAATCAAGTTCTCTATCCAAGATTTTTTTGAAATTAAAAATTGGCCCATCAATGGTAGAAATGGTAGAAATGGTAGAAAACATACTTTTAATTTATTTTTAAGTTGGCCATGAAATTATTAAAACTATTAAATAAGAAGTTTAAACATAAGTTAAAATAATAATAGTAATAATGTGATAACGTAATCAGTTGATCAAATGTTCCTTCTGCAGCAACACACATTTATAACCTGCACAATAATAATTTCTTCTATATGCCGCTTGTCCACATACTCATCAGGCGTAAATAAAGCAGACATTTCAGAACACAACACAAAATTACTTTTCAGTTAACACAAATTAACTTCGACATTTACGCCGGTAGCCGGTAGTCATTTGTTTATCAATTCCAATAAATGTTAATAATTCCATGGCGGACTTAAACATAAATAAAAAATCTGTTTTCTCCACCATTGATGAGTCAATTTTAAATTTCAAAAAAATGTTAGGTAGAGAATTTGATTCTTCGTCGCGTACCTTCACAGAATATACAGAGAGCTATAAAAAAAAAACTAGGTGCGGTATGTCGGAGACGGCAGCACAGGGGTTTGTTACGTTCTTCGAGTTATCTACTCCTCCAATAACACTACAAAGCGGTTTTTGTTCCATTTCGTTATCTGTTATTGTTTTGGAGCTATAACCTGTGTAAAACGTTCTAAGACACCCTGAATATCCATTAATCAGATAACAAGAAAAAAAAATGCAACATTTGAAGATGGAAAAGATGCTCCTTGTCTCTTAGTGGCTACAAACTAAATATTGTACGTAAGTATTTCTGGACGTTCATCGAACGATTAAAGAATCTGTTGCACAAAAATTTCAGTATAAGGGATTCGAACGGCTTCAATTTTTAAAACTGTAGGTTCCCTATCAGGTAAAGATAATTATTTGTAAACGGTAAATGAAAAGGGCAGAAAGTTATTTCGCGTCATTTTGATGAGATTGAATAAAGTTACAGGGGCCTAAAGAATCTAAGTATACCATCATTCACTCATTTATGGAATTACGAAAATCCAAATCGAGATTTTCTAATTTCGTAAAGTAAACTAAAAGAAAAATGCTAACTAGAGTTAAAAAGAAACTACCTATGCAAATATTGAGTACACCAAGCAACAATTTATGGCAATAATTCTAGCATGCTAGAATTATTGCCATAAATTGAGCATTGATGAATAATGGATCTAGGTCTTGGTATCATTATATCTAAGTAAGACATTATTTAACCAAAACTATTAAGTTAGGAATAAAGTAACAGCAATACTAAAAATGAGGTATAATCTTACTAGGGATATGTTGTGGATTTAATTCGATTGCGTATTCCTGGAGCAGAATCTAGTGATTAAACATTAATGTTTAAGCTATTTAAGTAGCATGTATTCCATGATTTTGAGATTTTTTTTGCGGAAAATTTCACGAAAATTAAAGAAAATAAGTTATGGATGTTGCACATACACTTAACTTGACTTACAAAAACACAAAATTGTATCTCAAGTCATACGTCCATACTATTGCTATAAAAATAGTGCAATATTTTGGTGGAATTAAAAAAGGAGAAATGCCCTTAACCATTTCTCTTTAGAGGGCTTGTCGAAGAATACATATTACCTATATAGGCGTGGGTAGGTACCTATACCTTTTATGCAGGTTGGTCCTTTTTAACATAAATCACAAGTGCAATTCTTTATGGTGCACAGGAGTTCCTAGAGCGATGCTTCATTGTTACGTTTTCAACAGATGATTTTACGTATAACTACATATTTGGTTAAAAAACAACTGGATATGTATATTATATATTCCATAATTAATATACCGGCAGAACAGATTTAGAGGTAAAAGTAATCAAATCAGGTCACTATCCTACTTGAATTATCTATCCCAGTTTTAAGTACAACTAAATTAAAGTCCTTTTATTACTTCCGCATTCACTTTGCGCTGTACAAACCCTGGTACATTATGAACAGGCAAGTCGGCCGTTATTGAAAATACTATGCAACCTGAAACAGCCTGTATAGTGTATAATATCTAATAAATAACAAAAACTGAAAGATATTGCTTAAGGAAATATGAGATCATATAAGTCTGAAGCTATGCGAGTGACCGAAATGGTAGTTTTTTTGAAGTTAAGACCCTGTAAAAGAAAAATGGAGAATGCTAGACTTATGAGCACTATTTGAAATCCAAGAGCTTTCATTAAAAAAACATGTGTTTCGTGCAATACCGTGATAATATAGTATTAATGATTTTCCATAGTAAATCAGTACCTAAATCAAAACGACCAAATTATAAAACATGCACCATAAATAAGTGTGTCTAAGCAGCAATTTAACTATTAATAACTATTATGGATGAGTTAGACGTGGAGTTGTATTAGTCCAATTAAGTATTTTCGTTAATAACTCTGTAACTAAAAGAGCACGAATTACGTGACAAGAAGCACAAGTTAGCACATATTGAGCACTAAGTGCCTGCTAAAATAAGAATTTAATATAACGAGAATAGATTAAATTGCGTGTAGTTGAATTGACCCAATTATGTAATTTCGTTAATAACTCCGTAATTAGTAGAACACAAATTACGGGGCTTGCAGCACAAATTAGCGCAAATAGGGCACTAATTGTCTAAAAACTTAAGAATTTAATATTACGTTTGGATTAAACCACGTGTACTTATTTGGATTGACCCAATTAATTTCGCTAATAACTCTGTAATTAAAGGAGCACAAATTACGGGACTTGCAGCACAAATTAGCACAAATTGAGCACTAATTGCCTGCTGTCTTAAGAATTTAATATTACGTGTGGGTTAAACCACGTGTAGTTGGATTGACCCAATTAATTTCGCCAAAAACTCGGTAATTAAAGGAGCACAAATTACGGGACTTGCAGCACAAATTAGCACTAATTGAGCACTAATTGCCTGCTGTCTTAAGAATTTAATATTGCGTGTGGGTTAAACCACGTGTAGTTGGATTGACCCAATTAATTTCGCCAATAACTCGGTAATTAAAGGAGCACAAATTACGGGACTAGCGGCACAAATTAGCACAAATAGAGCACTAATTGTCTACTAACTCCAGAATTTAATATTACGTATGGGTTAAACCACGTGTAGTTAGATTGACCCAACTAATTTCGACAATAACTCTGTAATTAAAAGGGCACAAATTACGGGAAGTGCAGCACAAATTAGCACAAATAGGGCACTAATTGCCTGCTGTTTTAAAAATTTAATATTACGAATGGGTTAAACCACGTGTAGTTGGATTGACCCAATTAAGTTTGCGAATAACTCGGTAATTAAAAGAGCACAAATTACGAGACTTGCAGCACAAATTAGCACAAATCGAGCACTAATTGTATATTGAAAGTAATGCTCCATATTTTTGTTGGGTCAATCCAACTTCACGCACCTGAGGTGACGTGCATAAATGAGGAGTACTATTCAAAACTTAAGGAAAATTCCAGCATTCCTACCCTACCTGTAGCCTCGACACATTTAAGGGGAGCAATGGGTCAGCTGAGTACTCGCGTGCGTTATCAGGTTTGGTTGCAATTTACCCTCCAGAATGTACCACACTCTTTTAGTCATACTTTCCTTGTCGTAAAGAATTTAGTTAGGCCCGTCATTATCGGAGTAGACTGGTTAACCAGAGTACAGGCAAAACTTGATTTTACCACTAATTCGATGTCTATTAAATGTGAGGCACGCGACTTTGTTATTCCTTTTAATGTAAATACTCGCTGTTTATTAAATACCATATCTGACAACGACCCACCAATAAATTGTAACTTTCTCCAAAATTCGTTCTCGTAGACTAAAATTAATAGATCACTACACATAAATACTGTGGAAGAGCTGTTCGATAAGGTACTAACACTTGACACTATTTCAGATTCGCAGAAAGAACAGTTGGTTCAATTATTACTTAAATACCAGAAAGTTTTTAATAAATACCCTGGCGGAACTGATAAATATCATCACCAGATAAAAATGTACGATACCACGCCCTTTATAAAAAGACAATACCCCATTCCGTTTAGTTTAAGGCCGAAAGTCGAGGAAACCATCCAGAATATGCTTAATTTAGGTGTGATTAAACGGGAAGCTTCTCCATACACTAGCCCCATGACCGTGGTGAAAAAGAAGGACGGTTCTGTACGAATTTGTTTAGATGCCCGTATTATAAATTCACGTATGGTTGCGGACCATGAAGCACCAATTACACCGGAGGAGATATTTAATTCAGTCACCTCTATAAAGTATATGACAACTATTGACCTAAGATCTTCATACTGGCAAATCCCTTTGACATCTGACAGTACACAATTTACCGCCTTTCTATACAATGGCAAGACTTATACATATCAAGTGTTACCCTTTGGGCTGAAAACCGCTGTGGGTTCATTTACAAGGGCCATGGACATTATCCTTGGACCAGAAGTACAACAATTTGTGTTCAAATACATAGACGATTTACTAGTAGTATCAAAGTGTTTCGAAAGTCATCTTATGCATTTGGAACAATTGTTCACAAAATTAATTGACGCCAACCTGACCGTTAATTTAGAGAAATCTGACTTTTTAAAACAGGAAGTTAAATTTTTGGGACACATACTGACAATCAGGGGCGTACTGACCGACCCTGACAAAACAAACGCTATCCGCAATTTCCCAGCACCAAAAACTGTGAAACAGCTTCGCGCCTTTTTAGGTTTATGCAATTATTATCGGCGATTCAGTCAACGGTATAGTACGGAGATAGTCCCACTAACTCGATTATTACAGAAAAATACAAAATGGCAGTGAGGTACAGTTGAACAAGAGGCCTTTTCAAGAATTAAAACGTTATTTTTAAATACCGTTATTCTACGTTTCCCTGATTTCTCAAAAACCTTCTTTTTACAAACAGACAGTTCAGGTATTGCGCTAGGGGTAGAACTATATCAGGTTGATGAAGATAATGAGCATCTAGTTTTAGGTTTTGCCAGCAGAATATTACGAGGTGCTGAACTTTCGTATACCGTGACTAAAAAGGAACTTCTGGCTATTATTTTCGGATTGAAAAAATTTCACACCCTTATTGCAGGCTACCCGTTAATTATTAAAACTGACCATTATGCCCTAAAATTTCTCAAACAATGCAGACTACTAAACGACCGACTGACGAGGTGGATGATGTATCTGAACGAGTTTGATTTTGAAGTGGAACAAGTACGCGGACGTGATAATATTGTAGCAGACACCTTATCCCGTTATCCCCCAGATTTAGGCGATACTTCATTCATTACAGAAAATTCCCCTCTTGTTGTTTATAATGAATACTTAGTAAATTTATTTGAAATAGACACCTTAAGTGAAATACAGGTTGCATTTAGCGAGTTGCACAAGTATCAGACAAACGATTCCTTTTTCGGCCCGATTTTCAATTTTCTGCTAGAACATGCAACCGTGCTAAATGTTTCTCAGGCTCGTGTAGTAGATCATTTTACCGTCCATCAGAATATTCTACTTTATAGACATCCCCATGACCAAGTACCCAAATTAGCAATTCCAGATTCTCTCGTCGCCCTTCTCATTGACAGTTACCACAAACAACACGGTCATTTTGGAATTTCCAAATTATACTATATTCTAAGGCGAACCCTATATTTTCCCAATATGCGTAGACGAATCCAACTCAGAGTACGTGCCTGCGACCTCTGCCAGAAATCTAAGTTTCCGAACCGAAATCTTGCCGGTGCATCCCATCCCATACAAGCCAATAATCTAGGTAACGGTGGACTATTATGGACCCTTGCCCGAGGGGCGTTCAAAAAGTTCATATATCTCCGTTGTAATTGATGCTTTCTCTAAATTCGTTCGTCTTTATCCTTTAAGAAGAGCCCAGGCTAAGATCTCCGTTTTGAAAATCATCAACGATTATTCCAAAATAATCCCAGTGAAACCATCTTATCTGACCACGGTACACAATTTACATCCCAAATCTGGCAAAAGCTTATGAAAAATAACGGAATTTCTCCCACTTTTTCTTCCATTCGACATCCTGCTTCGAACCCCACTGAACGAGTCATGAAAGAACTTGGTCGTTTATTTCGAACATATTGTAGTCACTCTCACCGGGGCTGGGTTTCCCAGCTCTCCAACACAGAAAAGTTGTTTAATCAGACGCCTCATCTAACGACCAAATATTCTCCTATCGAAATTTTATATGGAACAAATCCGCCAAATCCGCTAAACGACCTAATTTTGCCATTTCTACCTTTAACAACACCTAAGACGGTGGATATGATTCTCTACGAAGTACGTCGAACGACGCAGGGACGTACCGGTCAACGGGGCCATGACGACCAGCTCATGATAGGTGATTGGGTATTGTTACGGGAAAGCTCCATTTCAGATGCCGCAAACAAAATTATTTATAAATTTTGTCCGCTATACTCCGGCCCATATAAGGTCACGGCTCGGCCACACCCTAATGTTTATACTTTGTGTGATCCACTGACCAATATACGGAAGGGAAATTACAACATAACAAAAATAAAATACTAGTATCACCCATAAATGTTTTTGACCAAATCCTGTTTAGTTTATTATTTATAATTTTAATTTCTGTTAACTTAGGGCGCAATTCGACTGAGGCAACATTTTGGCAACATGTAGCATGCGACAATGATGCATGCCACACAGAGTCATTCAACCGAAGCAACATGAAGCGACATGAAGCATGTGTCTTTGTCGCATGCCACATGTTGATAGTTGTTGCTGGACGCATACTTCACCTCTCGACAAGATTCAGCGTGTCGATTGATGTTGCCATTATACAACAGTCAGCGGATCGGTGCGGCTTGTATCGTGCAACATGGAGTGGAATATTGAGAAAACGACCTTATTTATTGAAGATTATCATAATTCACCGGAATTGTGGAATAATAAAATCTCTGATTATAAAGACAACAAAATAAAAAATGATAAGCTGAAGCAGCTAGCCACTAAATACGAATGTACTGTGATTGAGGTGAAAAAGAAAATCAAGAATTTGCGTTCAGCTTTCCATCGCGAACGGAAAAAACTACAAAATTCAAAGAAAAGTGGTTCATCTCCGTCCAAGAAAGGGAAATGGTTTGCGTTTGAGCTGTTAAGTTTTTTACTAGACGTCGATGTACCCAGACTAACTACGTCAACTGTCAGTGACGAGGAAGACTCTGTGGTAAGTTTTCTTGTTAGTAGTATGTTTAGGGGGGTTCTAGCGCCTCCTAGGCGTCATTTTTATACGTTTTAGCCTGTCGCCTCCTAGCTGTGACGTCACGAAAGTTAGGAGGCGGTGAAACTGCGCATGAGCGTGGTATTGTTTGGGTGTGGATTGGTTGGCGAGGCATCACGTGCCGGTCTGTGATTGGCTGTGGCTGGGGCGGGGGCGGAGGTGGGAGCAGGTGCTTGGTTGGTGGGAGGTGTGTCGGAACAATGTGAAGCGAGGTGGGACAATGGGAAGCGAGGTGGGATTGGGTTGTGTTTTGTGAAACAACAACAGCAGAGTATTACCTGTATTGCGTAAGTTTAGTAAAAACAACACGTGTTTGGTAAACAATAGTATGATTTATTTAGATATTACATAGCGTAAGAAAGAAAAAATATAACAAAGAATCAGATTGAGTAGCTCTCTCTCTCTAGCTACAGCGGGGTGTTGCAGCACTAAGCTGTCTCTCTCTAGCTACAGGGTGGCGTTGCAGCAGCACTTGGTGTGGATAAAATCTGAAAGAATAAGAGAAAAAACAACTTAAATAATTAATTAGGTTTGAGTTGTAGCGAAATGTGGTCGTAGCCAAGAGAAAGAAATTATGTCTTGTTTGATAAAAGCAAGTAAAGGTAAGAAAATAAAGTGTTCGTTTGTTTAAGTTAGTTACCAACAACAACAACAACAACAACAACAACAACAACAACAACAACAAAAACAAAAGAAAAAAACTTAACCAATTAGAACGATATCGGAGAATAAAAATGCTGCTGCGTGTCGGGAGTATAGTGCAAAAACTCATTGCCCCCGGCTTCAGCTTCTTCAGTTTCTACTTCATCTGCATCGTTAGGGCCTCCTGATGGCGTAGCAGAAGATGATGATGGTGGAAGTTGAGAAGTATCGACTTCGTCTTTTCTCACAAGTTGCAGGTTATATACTTTACCATTTAAACCGTGATTAATTAAACAATACGTTCCACTGCCGAGTTCCACGAGTTGACGATCGGTGAAGGAAGTGTAGCGCTCGGGAAGAAAAATCTTGTACTCTTCGTTTAACTCTGCCAAAATTCGTTCTCCAAATTGTGTAGAAGTTTTACGTAACGACGTCACAACATACGGCTTATTCTGGTCCATCGAATGTAGATTGAGCATATTATATGAACCCAATGCGTTGAATTTCTGCAAGAGAGTAAGCCTACTCTTAGCTTTCTTCAATTTGGGCACTTGTTGCGAAAAATTAGCCATGTTGACGAGAGTGCGCGCTAGGAAAATCGCCCGACCACAATGCAAGACAGCACACGACTGAGCTAATGAGAACACAGAGAAAACAGTTCGTTTGCATAAATAGAGTGCAGATAAGCAGGTCCGAACTCCCAGAACAGATAACAAAAGGTCACGAGGTCGCAATTTATTTTAACGAGTGAAATGATAAGCATGCATATCGCTTTCGAAATATGAACCGCAGTAATTAAAATTAAAATAGTTGAAAAACACATTGCGCAATCCGCAGCAGTAAGGTTGCCAATTAAATGTGTCGTGACAAAAATAACAGCCGAGATTAGGGACAGACAGGCATCAACTCGCAGAGTTGATAAAGAGGTCCAAGTACTGAACTTTAACGAAAAACATATTGGGTAATCGTTAATGAGGTTGGTAAAGAAATTTGTTAGAGCCGATTGTGTATTATCATACACGCGCCGAGTCAAAAAACATTCCGTGCCACGTGATGTGGAGAATGACAAAAGTTGTTGTTGGAGTTGAGAATAATAACTGTATGAAAATAACTATAAAAGATAAACGCGACAGTACGTGGAGATAGTAATCTTTCAGTCGTAGTGGAAGAAAGTACTAGAGATGTTTGGTTGTGACATTTGTGGTAAAAAGTGTGGCCGAAGGGATAACTTGTTACGGCATCAAAGGGTCATACATAACCAGATGTCACAAGCAACCTGCACGGTCTGCAGTAAAACAATGCGAAAAGATAATGTGAAAGCGCATATGTCGAGGCACAGTTCCCCGAACAAACATATAGCTATACACGATCCCCCAACCCACCGATCTACCGAGTCATATTTGTGCGACGTGTGCGGATTGAGTTTTCCGCTAAACTGCTTGCTGCGACAGCACCAAAGGGATCACGATATCAGGAAACCAGGTAAGATCAGTGTTATTTATAAGGGTTATGATATACGTAATGTGAAAATAATGTTTTAGCGAAACCGAATAATGCACTGGCTGCAAGCAGTGGGACCAATAATCATCAAGAACAACAACAACAACCATCAACTAGTAGGGCAACAGCATCAACATCAGGGCTTCCGCAGAAAAATTGCGATGTGTGTTTCAAAATGGTTCCGGCTAACCAATGGTCGGCTCATTTGAGAACTACGGAACACAAGCGAAGAGTAGCAGTGCCGGATGAGAGAGGTTTTAAGGTAACAACATTAGAGCATGAAAATGCTTAAACTCAAGTAAGATAACGCTGTGTTTGGGATCTTTGTAGGTTATCAAAAGCAGCTTTAAAGAACGTATCGAAACGTTGATTTTCGAAAATACCGAAGATACCAATTTAAACTGCACGAAGTTTTTCGAGGCTGTCGAAGGACCAGCGGTTGTGGAATTAACCAAAAACCTACAGAAGCATCGGGCGTTCAAAGTAAGTTTGGAACTGTTTGCTGAATATATAAAGATGACTGAAGAGAGCGAAGAAGTGGCTATTAAATCATTCCAAACAAAAATGAATACCATCATTAACGTGTCGGAACTGAATCCCGTGTACGCTGACATGAGTGGAGAAATCCTGACAAAAATGGACGAGTTCCAGGAACGAGACAGCGGATGGGCGTTGATCTGCATCCTGCATTTGGAAATCAACGTAAATAAATACGATCCTATTCGAGGTTCGTCTTATATTCCGTTACCGGGTTCGGTGCAAGCGAAGAAAGCGTGTATAAACGTACAAAACTATAACGACCCCTATTGTTTTAAATGGACAATAATCTCTGCGTTGTTCCCTGTCGAAAAGGATTCCAACAGAGCCGCGTCGTATATGGTTGATAATATCATGGAAAGCGTCATCACATTGCGCAATAATAAGGTTATTAATATTGGCCAATTGCACTTTCCTCTGAAAATAAGCGACATTGCGCAATTTGAGGCGTTAAATGATAGTATCAGCGTAAACGTGTTCGGCATAGAGGAAACAAAAGACCACATCAACATAGTCGGACCTTACTACGTCACGAAAGCGGAGAAACCTCAACACATTAACCTGTTGTTGATTCAGGAGAACGAGAACTTCCATTATGTGTGGATCAAGAATATGTCACGCTTAGTTCGAAGCCAAATAACGCGACACAAAAATCACATATTCATGTGTAACAACTGTTTGTTATATTTTAGCGGAATTGATAAACTTGAGGAGCACAAAAAGAGCTGCAGGAAACTCGTAACTATAATGCCTTCGCCAACAAATAGCACTCTACAATTTCAAAATCATAATAAGAAACTCGAAGTACCCTTTGCCATTTACGCGGACTTTGAATGCATTTTGCAAGATGTGAATACTTGTGTGCCGAATCCGTCTGCGTCTTCAACCACCAATGTTCAGCAACACGTGCCTTGCGCATTTGCTTATTACATCGTGTGCTCATACGATAACAGCTTAAATACACTGGGGGTTTATAAGGGGAAGGATTCGCCTAAAGAATTTGTTCTGTCTCTAGCTCGAGATGTGAAAAACATTTATAATGATATTCTAAAGAATCCGAAACCTATGTTGCCGTTGAGCCACGAGGAGAGGATGATGCAAAATACTCGAGAGACGTGTCATATTTGCGGAAAGCAGTTAGGTCTGGGGGACAGAGTGGCCGAACACGACCACATGACTGGTAAATACAGGAGGCCCGCACACAACAGCTGTAATTTGTTGTACCGTGTGCCAGAATTTTTCCCAATCTTTTTCCACAACTTTTCAGGTTATGACTGTCATTTATTTGTGAAGGCGTTGGGTGTAATAGAAGGAGATATCGATTTAATTCCGCTGAACAAAGAATTATACATTTCCTTGTCGAAGCAGATTCAAGTCGGTGAACAGGATAAGCCTGTAACAGTAGAGTTGCGTTTTCTCGACTCCACCAGATTTATGCAGTCTAGCTTGGAAAAACTCGCGCAAAATTTGTCTCCGTCAGATTTTTACTCTGTACAATCCGTGTTTACAGAGTCCGATCAATTTCAGTTGGTCACAAGAAAGGGCGTGATGCCGTACGAATATTTAAATTCTTGGGCCCGTTTGGAGGAGACCGAGTTGCCACCTCGTATAAACTTTAATAATAAACTGACAAACAAAGAATGTTCAGACGTTGAGTACGAGCATGCGCAAAAAGTTTGGGAAAAATTCAACTGCGCAAATTTATGGGACTATTTAAAAACCTATTTAATCACAGACGTTTTACTTTTGGCTGATATTTTTCAAAATTTTAGAAAATTGTGCTACAAAATTTACGAACTCGATCCCGCACATTATTACACTGCTCCCGGGTTGGCGTGGGATGCCATGCTTAAATACACCAATGTAAAATTAGATCTCTTAACGGACTATGAAATGCACGCGTTCATAAAAAAGGGGATTAGGGGAGGAATTACCAGTAGTAAAGGGGATACTTCACCCAGACAGATCTAGGGACTTTTCTCCCCCGACCTGGGAACTTTTGGTTTTGGCAGACAGTTATGGTGACTTTTGCCTGAAATCTAGGGACTTTTGGGGAAATCTGGTGACTTTTTGGTAGTTGGCAGTACCGACAACGAAATCCCACACCATCCCACACCATTCCACACCATTTTACACAGCCGGCCACCATTTTGTCACCGTTTGATGTTTCAACAACTATTCCCCGTCAGACGGCGTTGTCATCAAAATAAAAATTCAACTATTCTCCGTCAGACGGCGTTGTCGTCAAAATTAAAAATGGCGACCGACGCGGCGCCGCCTTGCCAATTGAAAAATTGACAGGTAAAAATTTGCAAACTGACAGCCTGTAAAGAAAGAATTTATTGTTGGCGTTGTGGTTTTAAGATAAGCGTTCGCTTGAGATTTAAAAATAGAATATTATATACGAGGTGTTGATGATGATGATCTACGAAAACGTCTGTCACAAGACGAGGGGGTATTGAGATCACTATACACCAAAGAAAATAAACATGGCGGCGGCCTCTTAACGAGGGCCCCCTTTGAGTTGTCAAAGACACTTACCAACTTGTCCTAAGAGCGTTTACCCCCCAAATAAGAAGCACTAAGGGGGCCCCACGAGCTGAGCGTTAGCCCCCCAAACAAAGGGCCCCACATAACCTCAAAATTAATGCACGCACGCACACACACGTCCTTCTCGGACAACCGCTGTCTGAATACTGAATGTTTCTTCTTCTTCGGTTATTAAAAAGGCCAAACATGGCGCCCACATAGGCCAAACATGGCGTCTACATAAAAATAATCTATGTGTTTGTCATCAGTGTGGTTTCAAGATAAGAGTTCGCGTGAGGTTTAAAAATAGACTGGTATATACGAGGTGTAGTTTGTTTACGAACCGCTAAATGAAAATGGCGGTCACGAGACTTTATATGGTCATCGTACGAGGGGGCATTGAGATCAACTATTTCACCACAACAAGATTGTATTTATGTTTGTATTTAGGTGTCAGCGCCATCTGTCTTATTAATGAAAGAAACAACCATACGACTTAGAAGATTTTCATAACAACAACACGTCTGTATTTAGGTGTCAACGCCAGCTGTCGTCTTATTAATGAAGGAAACAATCATACGACCTAGAAGACTTTTATTTTCAAAACAGATTTATAAGATGTATAAATAATACGGTGGTTGGTTCACATCAAGTACACGGGGCTGGTCTGAAGGCGCCGACGTAATCACGACACCAATACAAGTTGGTAAAATAGGTATCTGAAACAAAAACCATGTGTTAGATATATAACAGCAGCTCCCTTGAAGTTTCATCATCAGTTCATCTGTAATTCTCAACGAATCAACATGTCCAATACCTGCGATATTTGTCAGCGGTCTTTTTTAAGACCAAGCAACTTGAAAAGACATCAGCAGCATTGTGGGGTTGAAACAAAACCAAAACACGAATGTCCTCAGTGTGATAAGAAGTTTTCAAGTCTTGACTCTGTAAAGAGACATGTAAAAGGAAACCATCAACAGCCCACATTTATGATACAGTTCGACCCGGTCTTTAACAAAATGTTTCTTTGTGTGAGCGGCTTCCCCTCGGTGTACGGGGTCGAAAGTCAACGATTCCTCATAAGTCTCTGTATGAACGAGTTTAAGACGAAGTTGAACAACCACACCATCAAAGATGTTGGGCTGGTCCAGGCAAAATTCAAGTACAATGTTAAGGAGGAGCTTAAATACAAAGAAGTAGACATTAAGCCGACAGGCGACTGCTCTGATTTCGAGAAGTGGTTCAAGGATAACGTCGTAGAAAAAGTATGTGCAGCCATGATGAAGGTGGAACAAAATAAACTCAATACGCTTCTATTAATCTGCTGTCTGAAAGTCTACGTGACCGGCGCTGTACCTCAAGAAACGCAACACCACACGGTTCAAGTAAATAACAGGGTTTACGAAATGGATGAAGACTGCAATTTTACGTTTATCGACGAGAAGTCGGAAGATATACCGGGGTTCAGAAATATGTAATTTGTTGTACTCGAAAATTAAATGTTAATGTAAAGGTGTAATGAAAAAATAAAATGTCATCAGCCTCCTACTTGTTTTAATTTAGATAGGACTCCTAGCACGTAAACAAATCAGTGATCCTCTATAATGACGGTGATGTAACAATAGAAATTGTTGCATCACTTCCTCTTACCTCTCTCTCTCTCGAGAATAGTACAAACAAAATATCTAAGCGGAAGAAGACCGCAATTTAACCCGCGAAAAGTGTATCCGGGAAAATATGCCCTGAGGCCGGGGATATATAGAGTATCTTACGGAAAACTAGCACAAATCAGATAAGGCACCCGAATACCAAGAACTCGAACGTTTAGTGCGCGGCGCGCGCAGGAATATAAAAGAGACGCACGGTTGCTAAGCCATCAATTCGTCTGTACTTCTCAACGAATCAACATGTCCAATACCTGCGATATTTGCCAACGGTCTTTTTCAAGACCAGATAGTTTGAGAAGACATCAGCTACAATGTGGAAAGAACCCCGTAAAACACGATTGTCCCCAGTGCGACAAGAAGTTCTCCTGGCCCCACGCCGTCGAGCGTCATATCAGACGCGCCCACGCAACACCAACCGGGGCTACATCCAGCGACGCGGTCGAGAACAGTGTTGCGTCATCGAACCAGGCCCCCTTTAAAATTGTGACCGATTATTCATCGGAAAACAAAAAGTTCAAAATCGCCCGCAGGAACATTGTTTTTAAAATCAACGACATTCCTAAAAATACAGACTCTGTGAAATGGTTAAAGGCGGGTGTAGAGGGCATAGTGAACCACGTGACTACTAATATGGACCCCACATGTAGTGCTGGGTTCTCCTTTACAACCCTTGATGGCGATAAAGAGTCGCATCTGGCCTTCCGAAAGGCCTCAAATATAACGTTCGCCGACATTTGGAACATGGTCTCCCGGATATATCAGAGCAACAGCGAGGGCCTGAACACGAATAAATTTCGCCTGGGGGTTACTTGCATCGAGGAGCCAAGAGGACGGGGGCGCCGGCGTCCTAATTATTACGACGACTTCGAAGAAGAGTGCCGAAAAAGACGGGGAATAATTGTGGTAAATACTTAGTTCTTTGTTTCAAAAGTTTGTTTCAATTTCATTTTTCAAATCGAAAACAATATTCTGATAAAGCACATTCTTCTTTCAGATCAATAACACAGACAGTCTGTGCTTACCTCGGAGTCTCGTAGTGGCCTTGGCGAAGGTTACCAAAGACCCAGACTATCAAAAAATACTGAAGGATGTGGGTAAATTACAACAGAAGAAAGCTCTCGAGTTGTTAAGGGTGTCGGGTGTGGTTATTCCGGAAGAGGGCGCCGGCGTAGAAGAAATTAGAGGTCTTCAGGGATATCTTCATGGTTACAAGATTACCGTGTACGAGTATGGGACTCGCAACAAGATCTTCGAGGGGCCAGAGGCGCCGCTGAAACTTAATTTGCTCTACCACTCGGGTCACTACAACGTCATTACTTCCCTGACAGCAGCATTCGGGACCGGGTACTTCTGTGAGCATTGTAATGCAGCCTACAGCGACATATCAAAACATCGGTGTAAAAAAATGTGCCCATGCTGTCAGCAAGCCCCGCCGTGCGAGAAAACGGGGAGCATAACGTGCACCGACTGTAACATGCAGTTCCGAGGCCCGGCATGTTACGACAATCACCTCTCCGTCATTTGTAAAAAGATACGAAAGTGCCCCACATGTTTAAAGACCATACAGAAAGATCGCGAACACACATGCGGGGAAATATTTTGTAAAATATGTAAGACGCATCAGGCCGAGAATCACCAATGTTACATTCAGGAGGATAAGAGAAAACCGAATTTAGACGATGTGCTCTACATATTTTACGATCTGGAGACGAGACAAGAAACCACCAAAGCCGACGGGTCCAGGGTGCACGAGGTAAGCCTGTGTGTATTCCAACAACGGTGCTCGATGTGTTTAACAACAGATGATAATCAAACTGTGTGTGCCAGATGCTGTGTTAGGCGGCACATCATCAAACACAACCCCGTAGAACTTTTCCTAGAATTCGTGTTAAACCAGGCCAAAATATTTAAGAAGGTCGTCGTACTTGCGCACAACGGCCAAGCGTTCGACCATCAGTTCATTTTGAAATACATCTTAGAAAAAACCAAGCATACACCCACCCTAATTATGCGCGGCACAAAACTAATTCTGATGCAGCTTAACCAGACAATTAAATTCATCGACTCCCTCAACTATTTTCCTATGGCCCTCTCTGCACTACCTAAGGCTTTCGATTTACCGGCCACGTTCAAAAAGGGATATTTTCCGCATCTCTTTAACACACAGGCCAACCAGAACTATGTAGGCCCCATGCCCTCTATTGAATTTTACGATCCGGGCTGTTTGAAACCCAAGGCCCACGAAGAATTTATGAAGTGGTACGAGGAGCATAAAGAAGACGTGTTTGATTTCCAACGCGAATTTATAGACTACTGCGTGAGTGATGTGCAAATTTTAACCGAAGCCTGTCTGAAATTCCGCAGAATAATGTTGGATCAGTGCAGCGTTGAACCGTTCTTGGAAGCAACGACCATCGCATCTGCCTGCAACCTGGTATTCAGGCGGAATTTCTTAAAGCCGAACACTATCGGTATTATTCCACGACAGGGTTATAGACTTGGCGATAATCAGTCCGAGATTGCACTAAAATGGTTGCTTTGGGAGGCTCATCAACGGAACGTTAACATAAAACACGCAGCTAGCGGTAGAGAAGCCGTACTGAACGGCCTGAAGGTGGATGGGTTCTGCGAAGAAACACGACAGGTTTTCGAATTCCACGGTTGTCATTTCCACGGGCACACCTGTACAAGCGCCGATCGCGACAGGCCACTGGACAACGACCCCGAAGACACCCTGACCAGGCGGCTTGAGAGAACTCAGAAGAAAACAGAAAGATTGAGGTCAGCTGGTTACGAGGTGATCGAAAAGTGGGAGTGTCAGTTTCGAAGAGAGTTGAAGGGAGATCCGGCCATTAACGCATACACGCAAGAGCATCCCCTGATACATCATACGCCGCTGGAAGCGCGAGATGCGTTCTACGGGGGCCGAACGGGGAACACCGTATTAAAGTACCAGGTAAAGCCCGGCGAAAAGATTAAATACTTGGACGTGTGCTCCCTTTATCCGTGGGTGTGCAAATATGGGAAATATCCCGTTAAGCATCCTCAAATTCACGTGGGCCATGACGCATGCTCAGAACTTGAGCTAGAGAAGACCAACGGGCTCATTAAATGCAATATTTTACCCCCTCAATCACTCTTCCATCCGGTTCTCCCCCTAAAGATGAACAATAAGTTAATGTTCACACTGTGCCGCACATGCGCCGAACAACTGAATCAGGGCGAGTGCACGCATAACAGCGAGAAAAGATCTTTGACGGGTACATGGGTGTTGGATGAGGTATTAAAAGCTGTTGAAATGGGCTACCAAATAGTGAAGGTGTACGAGGTGTGGAACTACGACATTGAGAAGTACGACGTAACCACGAACAGCGGGGGTTTATTTACGGAATTCATCAACGAGTTCTTAAAAATCAAACAACAGGCATCAGGATGGCCTTCGAGCTGTAACACAGAAGAAGAGAGGAACAGCTACATTGAAGAATACTTAGACAGAGAAGGTATACAGTTAAAATATGGTTAAATTGCTAAGAATGCCGGCCTACGGGCTCTGTCTAAATTAATCCTAAACAGCTTCTGGGGTAAGTTTGGCCAGAGGGAGAACCTGCCGAAGACCGGGATAATCAACGAGCCGACCGCTTTTTACGACCTGATATCAAACCCTGCCATTGAGGTAAATAATATTTTGGAGGTTAACGAGGATACACTCATTGTGAATTGGGAATATAAGGATGAAGCCTGTGATTCTCTAGCAACCGTGAACGTGTGCGTTGCAGCCTACACTACCACGCAAGCAAGGTTAAAATTATACTCTTACCTGGAGAAACTGGGTGACCGGGTACTTTACTATGACACGGATAGCGTAATTTACGTGGCTCGGGAAAGTGAATACGATCCGCCAACGGGTAGCTTTCTCGGTGACCTTACAGACGAGCTTGAGGACTATGGATCAGATGCCTTCATTACGGCCTTCGCCTCTACCGGCCCAAAGTGCTACGCATACTCCGTATATAGTCCTGTAAAAGATATTTACTACAATACCTGTAAGGTGAAGGTGATAACACTAAATTACGAAACCCAGAAACAAATAAATTTAGAGTCGATGCTACAAATGGTAGATGATTCCCGACCCATAACGGTGACGACCAAGAGGATTTTGCGCACTAAAGATCACGAGGTTATTACAAAAACCGCATCAAAGGTGTACAGGATAACGGCGGCTAAGAGGCAATTTAAGGAAGATTGCACCTCTGTCCCCTACGGTTTCAAGAAACGAAAAACTGTGTAATTTTTACGATGTGTCTCCGTGATAAGTATTTTATGTAAATAATTCATTTTTATAGTCAGTATTTGTATGTAAATAGTTCAGTTTTATGTATATAATTCTCTTAAGTATTTTTATGTAAATAATTAATTTTTGAGTTATATTAACAGTGTGATTATATTATGCAAATAATTTAGTGTCTTTTCCCCGGACTTGTTGTAACACGGGGGCCCAAAAGTTGTTATACGGGGTTCAAAATAAAAGTTGTATTAAAATATTGAGTTTTATTAAAAAGAATTCGCGAATATAACTTACATAATAACAGCTTGAGGACCACACATCGGAGACGCTTCATGGGTACCCTCTAGAGGCCTCTGTTGAGTCGGCCTCTCTCTCTCTATGGACACCATCTAGCGGCCCCTTCGTCGCTAAAGAAAATTCGAAAAACCATCTCAGTCACTGATAAATGCACACAAAAACCACTTACCTCAAAGTACATACAGAAGCTCGGAAGTTCTTGTGGCTCATATGCCGGTTATAGGGCAGATATACGACGAGAACGAACCTAATGGGTGGCTGTATAATGGCCAACCGGCAGTCGTTATCTACGCTCAATGATGTTACAGATACAATCACACTGACCATAGACAACGATTACCAGATAGTTTACTAACAGTATATAACGACCACCAACAGAGGATATGCAGAAAGTATAGGTTGTTAGACATAGTAAAAGATAATACAGTACGATACCGAAAGGAGCTCGACCAGTACATTTTAATATAAATACAACCGGTTCGTTGATTATCGGTTCATATCAACTGGTGAATCGGATATGATCAGTTCATTAGAAGCGACCGCTCAAGAGACCAAAGAGGCCGATCGATGGGGTCAAAGAGACCGATCGAAGGGATCGCATCAAGGGGTCGCTTCCGTTCGAAGGGCTCAAAGAGACCGCTCATGCGCTTTTCAAGCGATCGCTTTAAGCGATCGCTTGGGAAAGCCCTTGGTCGCTTGAAGGGAACGCTTGGACCCATTCAAAAACCGGTTGACCGGTCGGTTAACCGGTTCGAAACCGGTTGGCCCGTTCAAGCGATCGGTTCAACGGGAACCGCCCTGTTCAAGCGCCCCGTTCCAAACCTGTTCAGAACCTGTTCAAAACCCTGTTCGAAAGCCCAGCTGTTGAAAAGTTTTGAAGATGATATTAATATCGGCGTTGAATCCAACCGGTGGTTTACCCGCTCTTTTGTTTTTCAAATTTTCGTCTAAAGTATTTATGTAACGCTTTCTGAACCAATACAACAAAGCAATAAATTATGTAATCCGCTGAGGTATTATTAAAACAAAATGCACCAAATCTTTCGGGTAATAGAGATTAAACAATTTGCAAATTTTCCAAAAAATTTATTAAGATTATATTATAGTAGGTCTTCGTTTTCGTCTGTAATGGAATTTATCAAAACAAACATTCGAAATATTAGTGAAAAAAAAACACTTACGATTAATCTCCGCGGGCTTCGTTTCTGTGAAACAAAGTACTATGAAAATTTACGAATAAGCCAAGAAATTAGAAAAATTACCGGACACGTGCGCCAGAAACACCGGTAACACCGGGTGCCTAATGAGCACAAGGTAACCCTCCCCCGGCACTCCTCCGTTGTAGACCACAATACAGTGGTCTCGGCGAAGTAGAATGTCTTCAACGGGGAAATAGATTATTTTGTACTGAAATAACATAATATCAAACACTTTGGAAATTTCTATAGCTTTAACCTACTTCACCGCCCCCGGGCCCCGCATACACGCCGCACAATTGGTTAATGAACGCTTCTAGAGAACACAACATCAACATTATTGAAGCACTAACAGAAAACTTTTTCAAAACTTACCCATGTTTGACAAAAACGACTTTGAAAGAAAACTTGAGAGCAGCTGCTTTTAATACTTTTCCATATCATATAGGAACTCAGTCATGATTTCCTGGAGGAAGGGGTAAAGATTAAGAGTGTGCACTTTTTCTGCTTTTATCTAGGTCCGTGGTCGTTAGAGACACCCCCAGAGAAATTAGGAGGATGCGCGTCCTCGTGATATGAAAGAGGTATCTCAAAAAGATTATGACATCCTCGCAAACTTCGCGATTGACATATTGTTAAACTATCATCCCACTCGTATATTCTAATAATATTGATACATTACAGTATAAAATTACCGTATTGAAGACCTGCGACATCTTCACGTGCTGTAAATAACCGCCCCCACAGGTCTCTAAGACAATTACAAAAAAAAATATCATGTGATCTTATCGTTTGCAAATGTCTTGGAAATCTGCGAAGGTAGCTTTCCTGTTTGCCCATCAATTCTATATTCGGGGTTAAAAATGTATAAATGTGCGACCCCGTTAATGTGACAATTAGTATAAGAGCATCACCAGTCGCTAAAACATCGACGTCTTTTGAGTTTGATCAAGATGCGCAATATCGTTATTTTATTTTACCTGCTAATGACTCATTCGGGATTCTCTCTACAGAATACCGCAGATGATGATGTGTATGTGTTATCGTATCTACAACAATATTGGAGCGATGATGATGGTGGTGCCCTGAGAGCATCAAAACAACTATCGAAGGATGAATTATCTTACGCTCTCTCTGTTTATCAAACATTTCACAAACTACCCATTGATGGCCAATTAAACGACGAAACACGTAAACTGATGAGTTTGCCGAGATGTGGGGCCCCTGATAATGAGTTTAGGGTCGAATATAGGTGGAACCGCACCAACCTGAGATGGAATTTGAAACATGACGACAACCTGACGTTCTCCGATAACCTGAGGGTAATGGCCGCAACATCAAAGGCGTTCGAGGTTTGGGCGGCAAATTCAACATTAACGTTCACGTATTCACCAGGGGTAAAAGACATACATATAAGCATTTCATTGGAACCAACAAATCAAGCCTATGTAATTACAAATCGTCCGTGCCAGTCATTCGCCAGTTTAGCTGTGTTGGGCCATGCTTTTTACCCAATATCTCCAGACCGTGCTCAAGCGGCCGTAGAAATTCACCTGAACAAAGACGTTGACTGGTATTACGAGGCCAGCTACTCTCCAGCCCCCGAGGGTAAAACTAGTATTTTTGCCGTTCTGGTACACGAGATTGGACATACGTTGGGTATTAAACATTCGTCGATAAACGCTTCCGTAATGTATCCATATTATTATGGTTTTCGACCGTTAAGTGATGACGATATACTAGCAGTTCAAGAGTTATATCCGCCACATGGAAGAATAAAGGCTCGGTTCCCCTCGTATGCAACACCACAGACTTCAACAACTATCGCAAATACTACACCACTACCGCCAGCAACTAGAACAATAAATACCAGTATGGAAAATTTGACGGAGGATTTATGTTCCATACGGAATATAGACACCTTTTTGATTATTAATCAGAGACTGTATGTATTTTACCGAAACTTTGTGTGGCCTCTAGATCTGGGCACCAAGAAAACTACGAAAGCAAAGCCATTACGCCTAACAGACTGGTTAAGATTTTTACCGCAGAATTTTTCTAAAGTGAACAGCCTGTACCAGAGACCTAATGGAGAGATTGTTCTGATCGCCGATGACTTCTTGTATATGATAGAATTTCCAAGTCTGCAACTGGTTGATGGTTACCCCGTTAGAGCCCACAGTATACTCGGTTTGCCGCGTAATAGTAGAATTCGGGCTCTCGTAAATACCTATAAGAGCCAAACGCTTATCTTCTATGACGACAACTACTATGTTGAAATAGACGAGTGTCCCTTTAGACCGAAAAAGTACGGAATCACCTCAAACGATTTTCCGGGTGTACCAGCGAAAATGTCTTCTGCTTTTCGATACACCAACGGCCTACTGTATTTCTTTAACAAGAAGAATTATTTCGAATTCGACGAATTTTCGAAACGGCTTTTGAGGGCGGGGGAAAAGGATCTTTCCCTATTTGGGATAAATTGTCCCAACGAAAGTATTTTTCTCCAATTGAAGTCTCTTGTGTTAAGCCTGACATCCAGTCAACAGATGCAAATTGAAATTAACGAGGATGACCGCGAAGAAGAAGATTAATTCAGGCCTCGTTGTCGTATAAATAGGTCGTGTGTGTGTGTGAAATATAAGACAGAGCCGCATAAAATTGACGTAAAAAAATACTTGCAAGAGTCCTGTGATCTTTTCATTTGAAGTTACCTTGAGGGTTGATGGCATCACCATCGTTCCAGACTCGAAAAGACCCATTTTCCTGTTCGAAATGTCCAACAGCCCATTTTCATAGAAGATCATACAGGGTGTCCTAAACGAGCTGTGTAGTATCCTCGTTATCTCTCTCTTGTTCTTCATGTCTGTGAAAAACAAACGATATTAGTTCCAGTAAATAGAAACCCTGAAATAAAACTTGTGCGCAAAGTTTAGACTGTAAGAAATAAATAAGAGCGTAGATTACTTAAAAGTACCTACAAAGATGTAACAAATATTCAGAATTTAAACATCCTGTATATTTAAAACCCTCTTGGTCACCCCGTATATCGAATTCAAATCATAAACGAAAAATAAACCCGCAATTTGGCCCCTAAATATCCTGTATATCGAATTCAAATTATAAACGAAAAATAAAACCGAAATGTACCGCCTAAATGCCCTGTATGTAGAACACAAAGTTGTAACAAATTTTTCGGGTCAAACTGTATATCAAATTCCAATCATAAACAACAAATATGCCACCTTTTAGGCTGTAAGACAGGCAATTAAGTAAATAGGCGCGTAAATTACTACACGGGTGTACATATACTTACAGTTTTGGGGGTGTTCATCAGGGTGGCTTGATGACGTCACCACCGTTCCAGATTCGAAACAGCCCATTTTCGTAAAGATCATACAGCGTGTCCTAAGCGCCTCTATCTCCATCTCTCTCCATTTAGTCATAAGGGAATACCAATTCTTACCATTTCTGTGGAAAACAAACAAATAAATATTAGTTATAATAAATAGAAATATAAATCCTGAAATGGAAAACACTAAAAATACGTCATACATGGCCGTAAAATACTTACATCCTTTCGACCGCACCCTGTATGTGTCCAAACTCAAGTACTAAAAATACGAATTGCAATGTGTCACCTAAATACCTTCAAAACAACACGTACACCCCGTATAGCACGTTTAGAGCAGCAAAAATAATGTGTAATTGTAATTTACTAAGTCTAAGGAATGTACTCACATTTTTCAGGTTGTTCTCTGATGTCTAATGCTGTCTTAAAATCTGAAATGTCCAACAGCCCATTTTCCTCTTTCGTAGAAGATCATACAGAGTGTCCTAATCGCCCCTATCTCCATCTCTCTCCCCCATTTAGTCATAAGATGTTCCAGAAATACCAATTCACCGTTTCTGAGGAAAACAAACGATAAATATTAGCAAGTAGAAATACTATGCCGTAAAATGAAAATAATGTTATAAATTACCATAAACACATACCCATAAGCTCCTGGCTGTCCCCCGTATATGACGAATTCAAAATGTCAAAAATACTAGTTGAAATTTACTATACCTAAAGACTCCTTATATCAAATTCAAAGCATTAACACATATTCAAAATTTTTCAAGCCACCCTGTATATCAAATTTTTAACAAAATGCGTCGGCTAAATAGTTATTACTAACCACCTCGTTTGAGCTCATTTATGTAAGGAAAAATATTATAGAATTACAACACTCACCTTATCTTTCTTCCATGTTCGGCTTCTGGGTAAAATACTACCCCTTTCAGGTAAAATGCCACACCTAGATACACAAACACACACTATACATTCACTCAAAGACTTGGTTAAAACCTAATACGGGGGTTTTGCTGGTGTGATAACACTTCTAGAGCAGGTTTCCTGTTGTTATCATATCCGGCGAGCGGCCCTGGAGAATATTTTGCGTTGGAACTAAAGGAACGTTCACACCTATAGCTGAAAATACTTCGCCATAATTATTTAAAAACCGCGGGTGTCGGATGTGTATCCGGCCGCGATTGCTGTTGATAAGAAAATCTAGCGCGTGTCAATTCTTGTCGTTTTATGTCCGCCTATAAAACGCCCGTCTTTTGATTTATGTGTGTATTTTCAAAAGTTAAGCGTCAGCCTTCACGTCGGCGGAGAGTTCACATGTGCGTCTTAAAACAGCGCCAATAATTTCGTTTACATAACATCTACGTGCAGTGTCGCGCTAAGAGTTTTCAACATTAAGCAAAATGGCCCCGAGAGATGCACCTCGTGGATTTGTAACAGCCGTGCACGCTGTCTTCGGGGGCCCCGAGCCTGAAATACTCGACGTCACCATGGAGGATTTGATGGCTGATGAGGAAATGGACAGCGACGCTAGCACTGAAGAATTTTTGCCTCAGCAGCCCTTCGGAGACCTGGGGGCTTGGCTCTCCTATTGCGAGACCATGGGCTACCCCAGCACTCTGTACGAGGTCCCCGAACGTTATACGGTTTGTGTAACGGACTATTACTGGTTGGAATATGTTGTACGCGACACAACCACGGTGTGGGTGACAAGTGCTTTTTGGGAGGACCTGGAGCATTATTACAAAAAATGTTCGCTGTGCTCTACCGGTAACAGCGTAAGCATACTCGTATCATACCACGAAGAATTTTATCATGGCGGCGTTTGGAGCATTGTTAAAGATTGGTTATGCGGGGACAACCGCCCTTATTGTGCGGGGTGTGGTGTCCCGCTATTTATCGTCGAATTAGCAGATGACGCCGGCCGCGTAAAACAGTGTTAACTCAAATAGTGGACATTGTCTCAAATACACCCTGTAGAATTTTTCCCGTTTATCTATTTGTTGTAACCGCTCTGTATAACCCAAATACCTGTGTCTTGGTTATTATTTTGTTTTAAATATTATTATTACATTAATATTATTATTGATATGCACTCTCCGCCGATGTGAAAATTGGCGCTTGCCTTTTGAAAATAAAATTCTTCTAAGTCGTATGATCGTTTCCTTCATTAATAAGACAGACGGCGTTGACTCCTAAATACAAACATAAATACAATCGTGTGGTTTCCTTCATTAATAAGACAGACGGCGCTGTTTGAATTATTAGTACCTTGTGGTGGTGATGCCGTCATCGGGTTTGTGACTCACCATTTTAATAGCCAAAGAAGAAGAAGAACCATTCAGTATTAAGACAACGGTGGTCCGAGATGGACGTGCGAGCATTAATTTTGAGGTTATGTGGGACCCTTTATTTTGGGGGCTAACGCTCTTGGGACAAGCACATAGAATTCATTCAGACCAGTCAGCTGACCCCAATTTGAATAAGTACTTTTGACAACGCAAGGGGACCGGCATTTTGTTTTTGCCGGAGTCGATATAGTAAATCTAACTGAAAATAAAGTCTCGTGACCGCCATTTTCATTTAGCGGTTCGTAAACAAACTACACCTCGTATATACCAGTCTATTTTTAAACCTCACGCGAACTCTTATCTTGAAACCACACTGATGACAAACACATATATTATTTTTATGTAGACGCCATGTTTGGCCTATGTGGGCGCCATGTTTGGCCTTTTTAATAACCGAAGAAGAAGAAACATTCAGTATTCAGACAGCGGTTGTCCGAGAAGGACGTGTGTGTGCGTGCGTGCATTAATTTTGAGGTTATGTGGGGCCCTTTGTTTGGGGGGCTAACGCTCAGCTCGTGGGGCCCCCTTAGTGCTTCTTATTTGGGGGGTAAACGCTCTTAGGACAAGTTGGTAAGTGTCTTTGACAACTCAAAGGGGGCCCTCGTTAAGAGGCCGCCGCCATGTTTATTTTCTTTGGTGTATAGTGATCTCAATACCCCCTCGTCTTGTGACAGACGTTTTCGTAGATCATCATCATCAACACCTCGTATATAATATTCTATTTTTAAATCTCAAGCGAACGCTTATCTTAAAACCACAACGCCAACAATAAATTCTTTCTTTACAGGCTGTCAGTTTGCAAATTTTTACCTGTCAATTTTTCAATTGGCAAGGCGGCGCCGCGTCGGTCGCCATTTTTAATTTTGACGACAACGCCGTCTGACGGAGAATAGTTGAATTTTTATTTTGATGACAACGCCGTCTGACGGGGAATAGTTGTTGAAACATCAAACGGTGACAAAATGGTGGCCGGCTGTGTAAAATGGTGTGGAATGGTGTGGGATTTCGTTGTCGGTACTGCCAACTACCAAAAAGTCACCAGATTTCCCCAAAAGTCCCTAGATTTCAGGCAAAAGTCACCATAACTGTCTGCCAAAACCAAAAGTTCCCAGGTGGGGGGAGAAAAGTCCCTAGATCTGTCTGGGTGAAGTATCCCTTTTACTACTATTACCCAATGCTCGCACAGACATAGTGTAAGTAATAATCGCTATAGAGCCGATTATGATCCGGCGAAACCTTCAAAATATCTCATGTATCTAGATGTAAACAACTTGTACGGATGGGCTATGTCGCAAATGCTCCCGCATGGCGAATTCAAATGGGTTGAAAACGTAGACGGACTCGGCGAGAATATTATGACCATAGCCGAAGACTCTGAGATCGGCTATTACTTCGAAGTAGACCTTGACTACCCACAAACCCTGCACGACTATCACAACGATTTACCTTTTTGCGCAGAAAATAAATGCAGTCCCCTTGGAAAGTTCCCGAAACTGATACCGGACTTGACGCCAAAAACGAACTACGTAATTCACTATAGAAATCTTCAGCAGTGTATCAAATTGGGATTAAAACTAGTTAAAGTACACCGAGCCTTGCAGTTTAAACAATCGCGTTGGTTAAAGCAATACATAGACTTGAATACTTTTCACCGTACTCGGGCTACTAACGAATTTGAGAAAGACTATTTCAAACTGAAAAATAACGCTGTATACGGCAAAACGATGGAGAACGTGGATAAACGGACAGACGTGAAAATCGTGACGGAATGGGAGAGTGCTCGACGTAGGTTGGGAGCTAGAGCTCTTATAGCCAAGCCAAATTTTCACAGCTCTGCCCAGTTTACACCGGACATGGTTGCTATTCAGTTAGCTCGCACCAAGGCCGTCTATAATAAACCGATATATATAGGTTTTGCAGTATTGGAGTTGTCGAAATGGCTAATGTACGAGTTTCACTACGAATACATGAAACCCAAGTACGGTGGCAAGGTACTTTTAAATTACATGGATACGGATTCGTTTGTTTACACAATTGAAACTGAAGATTTCTATAATGAGATAAAGGGTGATATAGCTGCGCGATTCGATACCTCAGATTACGATTCCGCTAATCCGTATGATATTCCTCTAGCAAATAAGAAAACAGTAGGTTTAATGAAGGACGAAAACTGCGGCAAGATCATGAAAGAGTTTATAGGGTTAAGGGCAAAAATGTATTCAATCGATAGAGTAGAGAGTAAGGTAATTAGAAAAGCTAAAGGTGTAAAGAAAACTGTTGTAGATAATTTAAGTTTAGATGATTATAGAGACTGTCTGTACAAAAAGAAAATTTTTAATAGTACCATGTTAGTATTTCGATCACAAATTCACACCATTTATACACAAAATATAAATAAAATTTCTTTAAGTTATGTAGATGATAAGCGATGTATACGAGAAGATGGAGTTTCCACGTATGCCTGGGGGCATTATAAAATTCAATAAAATACTTTACCTTTTGGTAAACGTGTGTTATTCTTTACCCAACCTGAAATAGAACTGTAAATACATCAAAAACTGGGTGGTTTAACATATATTCTGTAGAGTGTATCAAATTCACACACTTGGTTTGTCGAATTTATAACACCATTCTCTATCTCGCTCATACTTAAATAGTAAGGGAGGCCACAATCAAGCGAGGTGCGGGTGTTTCCGCAATGTCGTAAAACGGGTATGTGGGTATAATGGTTAACGCGTAGTTTACGCTGAACTTGAACAGATCTATGTATAGCTTTAACAGCTTTCGTAACAGCTTTCCTAACAGCTTCAACAGCTGTCTTAACAGCTTCAACAGCTTTCCTAACAGCTTCAACAGCTTTCTTAACAGCTTCAACAGCTTTCTTAACAGCTTCAACAGCTCTCTTAACAGCTTCAAACGCTCTCTTAACAGCTTCAACAGCTCTCTTAACAGCTTCAACAGCTTTCTGAACAGCGGCAACAGCTTCAACAGCTTTTTGACCAGATGTACCAGCTAGAAATAGGTGATGTTATGGGCTCAAAAAAAAAACTCAAAACAAACAAAAAGAAAAATATTGTGCTATACCCATATATATTTTATTTTTATTTTCGTATCTCTTACAAGCAAAACAAATTTCACGCGTTATACAATAGTCATTGCATAAGTTTGTTTAACATGGCGGACGTCGATGTAATCAGGCACGTAGATGGCGGCTAATGCTCTCGGCTCAATCTCTCCGTTGCTCAGGATGCGCTGATCTCCCACTTGACGGTATTCGTAGCAGGAAATGTGCAACAGTTGGACGGCATACTTAGCTTCATAGGTGCAACGAACAGGTAAAACTATACCGTCGCCGTACTCGAGTCGGAAATGTCTATAAAAAGGCCGATCACTTTCTATTATACCCGCGATTTCCATCTCCTTTTGAATAAGATTCTGTCTAAAGTATTCGATAGCCTCTTCTACTGTCAAAAGGGATAACGAGGAGTCCTCTTCGGAGGTGTTATCAGCTTCCTTCATTTGTAGGGGTTGCGGAACGAGTTCGTCAGTTCCATTTGACAAGTTGCGTTGAGCTTCTCCCGATGATGCTGCTATGGTAATGTTTTCTTCTGCAGCTAGCGATCGTTCCGCCATCGTGGTGAGAGCTGCAGGTTCAGTTGTAGCGATGATGGGTTCGGTGGAGGATGAGTCATCAGCGTCGTTGTTTCAACCTCTTCTACGACGGCATCGATTTCCCCGGTTACTGCGTTGTACAGGGGAAGGGCGAGACTTGGAGTTAATAATTTGAAAGCTAAACTTATCTGAACCGTTTCGTTGCTAGGCAGATTAAGCAAGAATTTCATTCGAGCCATCTTATTCTCGTCAATTTGCACAAGGGTAGTGGGACGTGTCGAGACGGAACAGACAGCGACATAAACAATTAACAAAGAAATCAGGAACGCCATGATAAACTGGGATCGCTCTAATCACACCCGAAGACCAGCAAAGACCATTTGCATCTGAGCGAGCAGGCCACGCCTAGTTTATTATCTTCCCCCCACTCCTCGAAATTAGCAATCTCCACTTTGTTCTTGATACTTCGCTTTGGCAGCAGTCTGTTCATATCCTGCAACAATGTCAGACGTCGAAACCGCTATGTCATCCGATAGCGAAATAGACGCTTTATCTGAAGACGACCGTGAAAGTGAGATGAGCGTAAGTGAAGGTGAGGATAGTGCTATCGATATCGATATTGATAGTGATCCGGAGTTGTCTTGGACTCCGGAGCCGCTAGATGTACGGATGATGTCTCTGGACTCACCACTAGATGTCCTCATGGATTCGGACTCGTCACCAGCATCTGATTGGGATATGGAGGAGGAGGAGGACGTGTACTCCGAAGACGATACCATATCCCTCACCTTCCCCAGCGATGATGAGGAACTCGATAACAACATAGCCAGGGAGGAGTAGTAAGATCCTTACAGCTTCTTTGAAAATTAAGCATCTAACTTGTCCTCTGTTACAGAAACTAGAAGCGGACTGTCGAGATCCATATAGAAAAAAAACTCGGTTTACGTATACATATAATACGACTAGTTTGTTGTAAATAAAATAGAGATCAATTTACTGTTATGAAAGAGAATATTAAAATGTTTTTTTTTTTTGTAATAGGAGGGTCATTATACATTGCAACAATAAAGACATAACAAAAAAAAAACTTCGTTCGCTTATCTGGCACGTGCTTCATACCCATGTTCAGTCTTAGCAACACACTCCCCACACTATGTATCCCTACCACGGTTATGTAACTTTTTTATCTGAACCATCTGTGAAGCTCTCACTCCAAAGAGAATATAACACCAACCAGCAATCGTTCACGAAGGAACGTATCTCCTTGATAGTTAAGTTTTACAAAAAAAAAAAAAATTGAACCTACTTACACTTAAGCAACTATTCCAGAGGCTACCTCTACCCCCATCGATAGTACTTAGTACGATTCAGAATCAACCTCACCATCCATGTCCAAAATAGTTTAATTGTACAACCAAGAAACAATAAGACACGACCCTTTGCTCACCCTGTACATCAGTAATATTCGAATATCCCGTGTGTTATTTCTCTACGTAACCAGACAACACAATTCTTCGTCAATTCGGATGAGAGTTTAGGTATACCACTTAGCAAACAATTGACCACAACAACATTTTTTATTTTATTTCCTTTAATTTTTATAATACATCTTCGTTTTCATCTGTAAGGAAATATATATCAAAACTACTATTTATTCGACATATTAACGAAAAAAAACTTACACTCGACTTCTGGAGGCTTCGAGTCTGTAAACAAACAAAGTATTATGAAACGCTACAGCTAAGCCAAGAAATAGAATATATTACTGGATATGTAACTTAAAAAAACCGGGAGCACCGGATGCCTGATTAGGATCAGGTACTTTCCAAACTCCGGCACCCCTCCATTATATGCAATGAGGCAGTGCTCCTTTTTACTTAGGATTTCGCCGATCTCTTCGACGAACGTTAGTTTATACTGAAATACCATAATATCAAATACTTTGACCATTTGTACACCGTTAACTTACTTCACTTCGTCCAGGTTCCGCATAAACCCGGCATAACTTGTTTATGAATGTTTCTAGAGAACATAACATCGTTAATAATGAGGATTCTAACAGGATACTTTTTATACACTTACCCATTTTTTGATTCCCTGCCTGTTGCACGCACAGCACTGAACAACTAGACACACACGACTTCTTTTTATCTGGATTCTCTTAGCTCTCTATCACCCCTATGAATGATTACGGAATGTTTTTTTTCTTGTTTCCGCCTAATTCCATTTGCATTAGATTCATAATATCTTGCACGCGATGTCCACTCGTTAAACGAAAATTAGGGCCTTGTGACCTATTTCGGTGTTGTCTGACTGTAATCTCCTCTGCAAAAACAACTTGGGTCATTCTCACATCACGCGCCACGTAATATTTCGCAAACACACATGTTTTGTTTACTACATGTTCAAATTTCAAATTATTAAACATCTGTGGTCGCATGTTCGGCTAAAGTTATCTCTACACATGAGGCGTTTGCCAAATATCGAATGTTTAGCTCGTCACGACCCCCTTCGTCTAACACCAAACAGGCATCTACACACATGCGTCTAGTTTATTTAGTGACCTAATAACAACACCAGAGTATTACCTGTATTGCTAAAGTTTTATTCTTCCCTTTACTTTGTTAATCCAACAAAACATACGTTCTTGCTCTTGAAGATTGTATTTCGCTAAATATTCGGGATTTGGCCCATACAGCATGTGTAGCGTCGGCTTAATATTGGCAAATACCGCATGTGTGTAGCGCCGGCTTAATAAACTTGTTTTGCATCTAGTGGAACTTTTACAACCTTTCTTATCAGTATTCGCGAAATTAGCAGAAGTATTGCATCATTTTCTGGTTTCGACTAATTAACTTGTTATTCGCGAAAATAGCAGAAGTATTGCATCATTTTTCTGTTTTCGTGAAATTAACTTGTTTTGCAGCAAGTTGACCTTTTTCACCTCCTTATCGTCCCGTTAGATTCTGCAAACTCTTATCGCGGTCATGTTGAGGTTTTCGACTCCTTCAGTTGTTCTCTAACCGCGTCTGTGTGTGTGTGTGTGTCGTTCTGTCGTCCGCTCCTTCTACTTACCGTTAACATGGACAACACGCAGGAACACTTTTCGCAAGGTGACGATACCAAAGAATATGGAGCCCGAATAGTAGCTGACTTGGACGACTATTAGAAAGTTTTCCGTTCGGAAAAGTTTCACGCTTTCACCGAGAGACAGCTGACTAAACTGGGCAGAGGTAATTACTGCTTAATTAACCACGGTTTGCAAACATGTAGCACTTTCAACTTGTGTGAAAAAGACGATTTGCAACATACCTACACACCGATAGTAGTAGTATGTTGAGGGTGGTATCGGATTCTCCGCTATCGTACTAATTGGTAAGTTATCTTTTGTTTTGTATCTATCATAAATCAAACAATTTCTGTCTTTCCGTACCTTTATTTTGTAATCAAACAAGCAAAACATACTTTCTCTCTCTCTCTCTTGAATACTGTATTTCTCTACAACGTGTGACCTCAGGCTTAGAGAATTTATTAATTTTAAATTAAGCTGAACTAGGCAGTATCTAAATAACTTCTCAAATCCTAAAATTATGTAGAATACTACGACACATGTCTTTTTGTTGGTAAGTTTGTTTGTTCAAAGGTATGTCAGGGATGCCAGTACAATTTTGATTTGTTGCTAAAACTGACAAAACGCAATAAAAAGAAGGCAATTGTGAACAATAATATTTAATGCAAAAATATGAACACAATATACATTCTCGTGAAAATGAAAACAAATGGTATTCGTTTATTTGGTAGCTGTCAAAACAAAGAACAGCTGATTGGTATGAAAAGCAGTAAACAACTTTTAGCACTCTTTTAGCGCTAACATAAATAACCTTAGAAATCACTAAAATGATTAACTTAAAGATAGCTTAAGATTACCTGCTCCTAACTGGCCAGTAATACAAGAAAACTGTTAAACATTAGTAACAAGATATTTACAGGAGTCCCGGTAACCGGTTGACAGAAGTACATGCGCGTACCGAATTCAAGCGAGTTCGAATTGAGTAAAAGATAGTTCGAACTACGATGCGCGAGCTTCTTCTCAATGGACTCGAGCTGTGATCGCGCAGAAATGGCTGTTGCGTAGCGAAAGCGACAAGAAATCCGCCATCTTGACTTCTACTTTACTTTAGAAAAGATACGGAAATCACTAGGTATTTAGGTAGATTTTGTCCCGGAGATTAGGCAGTGACATCAGTTAGGTAACAACACACGCGATACAGATAGATCACGCAGGCAACTAACAAACGCAAGACAAGACACTTTCCCGATGTACTGGGCTAATTCCGCGAAAGAACGCGCGGAATATGTGTAGATATGAAGCCACTTGTAGGAAGCTGCTGAGATTTAGAAATAACATGCACCAAACCTTGTAATGTGTAGCTATACACTCGTTGTCCCATAATCTTGCGTACTTAGAGGTAAGAAAATGGCGTTACCATCGTGTCACAATGAATAATCCAGAGACATCACCCATTAGATAACTTTCTTCAACCAACAAAGGTAGATAAAGGTAATTCCAGAAGCACCAGAAGCTTATTTTAAGTATAGCTTCTGTACTTCCAGACAGAGGAAATTCTAACCTCCAGACAACCGTTCACTTCGACGACCCGGCTGCAAGAGAGCGAGCCGACGTCCTCTAACCACTAAACTCAAGAGAAGCCAAGGCGCATCCAGTAACTGGCGCCCTCACGACAAAAATACTAACTCACTTACATTATTCGCAATTCTCAAGCGGTAAAGACAACGGAAAGCACGCCAAGCGGCAAATTTAAATAAGATATAATAAAAACTGTAAGTGAAACGCAACAAACGCAAACCTAATTAATTTGTTTTTTCTCTTATTCTTTCAGATTTTATCCATATCAAGTGCTGCAACGCCTCGCTATAACTAGAACGAATTGTGGTAGAGTTCAACTAACGATGCAGATGAAGTAGAAGCCGGGGGCAATGAGTTTTTGCACTATACTCTCGACACGCAGCATTTTTATTCACCGATATCGTTCTAATTGGTAAGTTTTTCTTTTGTTTTGAATCTCTCATAAATCACACAATTGCTTTCTTTCCGTACCTTTATTTGTAATCAAACAAAAATATAATTTCTTTCTCTTGGCGACGCCTGAATTTCGCTACAACTCAAACCTAATGAATTAATTTGTTTTTCTCTTATTCTTTCAGATTTTAGCCATATCAAGTGCTGCAACGCCCCGCTGTAGCTATAGAGAGAGCTAGTAAATAGAGAGAGCTAGTAAATCTGATTGTTCTATTCTCAACTTCAACAACAACACCAACTTTTGTCATTTCCCACATCACGTGGCACGGAATGTTTTTTTGACTCGGCGCGTGTATGCTAATACGAAGAGGATTGCGCAATGTGTTTTTCAACTATTTTAATTTTAATTACTGCGGTTCATATTTCGAAAGCGATATGCATGCTTATCATTTCACTCGTTAAAATAAATTGCGACCTCGTGACCTTTTGTTATCTGTTCTGGGAGTTCGGACCTGCTTATCTGCACTCTATTTATGCAAACGAACTGTTTTCTCTGTGTTCTCATTAGCTCAGTCGTGTGCTGTCTTGCATTGTGGTCGGGCGATTTTCCTAGCGCGCACTCTCGTCAACATGGCTAATTTTTCGCAACAAGTGCCCAAATTGAAGAAAGCTAAGAGTAGGCTTACTCTCTTGCAGAAATTCAACGCATTGGGTTCATATAATATGCTCAATCTACATTCGATGGACCAGAATAAGCCGTATGTTGTGACGTCGTTACGTAAAACTTCTACACAATTTGGAGAACGAATTTTGGCAGAGTTAAACGAAGAGTACAAGATTTTTCTTCCCGAGCGCTACACTTCCTTCACCGATCGTCAACTCGTGGAACTCGGCAGTGGAACGTATTGTTTAATTAATCACGGTTTAAATGGTAAAGTATATAACCTGCAACTTGTGAGAAAAGACGAAGTCGATACTTCTCAACTTCCACCATCATCATCATCATCATCTTCTGCTACGTCATCATCAGGAGGCCCTAACGATGCAGATGATGTAGAAACTGAAGAAGCTGAAGCCGGGGGCAATGAGTTTTTCCTCTGTACTCCCGACACGCAGCAGCATTTTTATTCTCCGATATCGTTCTAATTGGTAAGTTTTTTCTTTTGTTTTTGTTGTTGTTGTTGTTGTTGTTGTTGGTAACTAACTAACTTAAACAAACACTTTCTTTTCTTACCTTTACTTGCTTTTATCAAACAAAACATAATTTCTTTCTCTTGGCTACGACCACATTTCGCTACAACTCAAACCTAATTAATTAATTAAGTTGTTTTTTCTCTTATTCTTTCAGATTTTATCCACACCAAGTGCTGCTGCTGCTGCTGCAACGCCACCCTGTAGCTAGAGAGAGACAGCTTAGTGCTGCAACACCCCGCTGTAGCTAGAGAGAGAGAGAGCTACTCAATCTGATTCTTTGTTATATTTTTTCTTTCTTACGCTATGTAATATCTAAATAAATCATACTATTGTTTAACAAACACGTGTTGCTGTTTTTACTCAACTTACGCAATACAGGTAATACTCTGCTGTTGTTGTTTCACAAAACACAACCCAATCCCACCTCGCTTCCCATTCTCCCACCTCGCTTCACATTGTTCCGACACACCTCCCACCAACCAAGCACCTGCTCCCACCTCCGCCCCAGCCCCGCCCCCGCCACCGCCACAGCCAATCACAGACCGGCACGTGATGCCTCGCCAACCAATCCACACCCAAACAATACCACGCTCATGCGCAGTTTCACCGCCTCCTAACTTTCGTGACGTCACAGCTAGGAGGCGACAGGCTAAAACGTATAAAAATGACGCCTAGGAGGCGCTAGAACCCCCCTAAACATACTACTCTTGTTCATGAAATTAAGTTTAATTATTGTTTAGCGACGCTGAAATTTAATTTTATTCAATATTATTTCAAAATACATCTTTTCAAACTATACCAATATTGAAAGATCCTGCCACGGCACACGTCCTTCATCTGATGTAAAATATCTCATAAATTCGTCCCTCACTTCTTTGGCTTCAAAAGTTGACCTCCGTGCTCTTCGTTGCAAATCCTTCATGCCAGTGTCGCCTTGGATAACTGCCCTCCATGATCCTGGAATAATATTTCCATCTCGTGTTTCATTGTCAAAGGTTCCTTGAGGCGAATATAGTGGTCTCGAAGTTTTACTCGTTCTCAAAAAGTTATGTAGATAAATGCAAGCGGTTGTGATGATCTCGGCGTTTTCCACATTAAGCATTATTGGCTTTCTAAAGACACGAAACACTGATGCTAGCAACCCAAAAGTATTTTCCACTACTCTGCGAGCGCGTGAGTGTCTATAGTTGTATTGTCTCTTGCAAGAGCCTTTGTCGTGGTATCCACTAAAAGGTTTCATGATGTGTTCCTGCAGAGGGAACGCGTCATCCGTCAATATGACATAGGGCGATAACTTATTGGTACCAGGAAGTGGCTGGGGGGGGGCGGTAATTCTAAATTGGCTTTCACCATTTTTTTATAAAATGTCGTTTCTCGAAAAACACCTCCGTCAGAAATCCTGCCCTGGCAACCAATATTAGCGTATATAAAACAATAGTTGGCGTCTGCAACGGCCATCAAAACAATGCTAAAAGTGCCTTTGTAGTTAAAGAACATGCTGCCACTGTTTTTTGGATTCTGCATGACTATGTGTTTTCCGTCACAAGCTCCAACACAATGTGGGTAATTCCAGGAAACTTCAAAATCTTTTGCTATCTTTCTCCACCCATCTTCAGTGTACGGAATCTGAAAAATTCAAAAGAAAATTAATATTTGTATTTTTGGTTCTGCAGGAAGATGACTTAGTGCCAGATTCACAAGACACCCAAGATAATACTCAAGATCAAGACACTCGAGAATTTCAGCAGTTAGCGGCCAATAAATCCAATTTTAAGGAAAATCAAATATTCCGTGCCCCCAAGAAAAAGTCAGGAAAAGATAAGCGTTTTATATCTCCTTCGGACCGCGAAGAAGAAGCATATCATATCATAAAATGTACATGTCAAAGGGATGAGTGTTCAACGTACGGGGAATACGTAGCTAATGAACTGCGAAATCTAAACCCTCGAGCGAGAACTATGGTAAAGCACGCGATTAATAACATACTATTTGAAGCAGCTATTGGAAAATATGACGCTGAGAATGTGTCCAGTACTCGTACTTCCACACCCCTTGGCAACTACGAGAGTAGTTGCAGTGAACCGCCCTCTGTAGCATCTGCTTCTTCGTTTCAATCTACTACTTCTGGGCCAAGCTATAACTACGCAAAGCCATCCGACCGCTTTGAAAAAAACTCACAACGAGAAGAACTTTCTGCTTTTCCAATACTCTCTGATTTCCTAAGCATGGAATAAGTGTCTTAAAATCTTATATTTTTTGAATGAATAATAAAATATTTTACATACCTAATGATAATAATTTATTTAACTTACCTTGACAACATCATGTAGAACGTCGATCAAAGCTCTGCATACCTCTGGAATAATTCGTGATATGCTGGGCTCAGATATTCGGAACAGATACATAAGTGAGGAATAGCTATCGCCGGTAGCTAAATACCTTAATGTTACTAATAGCCTCACACGAGCTGGTATTGCCTCACGAAAGTTGGTGTCAGATTTCTTTATAGCCGGTGAGATCTTTCCTAGCAAGTTTTCAAAATCATTTCTGCTCATTCGCGTAAAGTTTCGGAATAAAGCTTCATCGTCAGCAACCAATTTATTGTAAAAGTCATTGCGAGCTTCCTGACCACCAACATATAATTCTCTCCTCCACCATCTCGGCTTTCTTCTTCTTCTTCTTCTATTACTACTTAAAGCAATTACTAGATACGCAGCCGCTGCGACCGTTTCCAAAGACATGACGCAACAAACTGGGGTTGCTTGTGTGGAATTGATTTGGACGCATGCTACAAACGCTGACGACAACGCGCATGCGATATTAAGCGTCAAATTTCACGTGCGACATTGTCGAAAGTTTGTGGCATAGTCGCAGTGACTAGAACAGGCAACACTAGACGACATGCGACACGCCACATGTCGTATAGTGTTGCCTCAATCGAATTGCGCCTTTAGGATGTTCTTAGGAATAGTAATTCATTTGTATTAGTTTTACGTTACTCAGCTGTAAATATTTTATTTTATGTTAACCATTACTGTTGATCCAATAAGTATATTTTGTATTAGTTTTAAATAGAATAATATTTTCTTGTTTTGTTACGATTGGGATCATGCAAATCGAAATTGGGTACGTAAATACAAACAAAATTGTTCCTAAAGTACTAATGTTAAATTCAGATCAGGTTGTTGAAAGTTTTCCCAGTTTCCATAGGCGTCACTTGAAAATCTTTCAAAGGGGCGTTCTGAAGGAATCCGGACCCCAATTTTATTTGTATGGGTAGTAAAGTTGCTTAAAATCGGCAGGTCCACCCGATAAGGGGGGTGAACACACATGTGTCTTAAAAACAGATGTGGATTCTTTGTTTTAGAGGCATTCGACTTTTAGCTCTAAGCGTGGTCACCAGTGTTTGTGAATTTGTGTGTAAACAATGTAAGTTTTATTATTAACTATTATTTATCTATATTGTTTTACATGATATGGTATCAATTTTGAATGATTTCGTATTGATAAACATTTTGCATTTTTAATTATTTTATCGTTTCTGTGTGTTTCTCTCTCAATTTTGATATCTGATTTGTTTTGCATTTAAATTACCTATGTTTAACCCAGCCAAGATGATTTTGAGTTATTTGTGCAATCATTTCACTCTGCCTGGATAATTATATTTCTGCTTTGCTACCCCTGGTATGATGAATTCCCCACGATTGTAAGAGCCTTGGAGTATTTACTAATATTTTCTCCCGTGCGTTGAACACCCATCGGAATCCAGAATCTACACTTCAGTGTTGTTCAACACCATTCAACTTATAGCCCAGATGATCCTTAAAGGGGCTTGCGGTACCTTCTGGTGAAAACCGGCTAACTAACACAAATTTCTTCCGTTTTGTATGTGTGTGATGAATTTATTTGGCGTTGCACGAAATATAATTGCACCGTTTGTAATTTGCTTTATTTGAATCAGACGTGTTACGTCTGAACTCTTTATGATCTTGGCTGTAAGGGCTGAAATCGAGGGTTTGTCTGCCGTCGCTCTTTCCCTTCGTTAGTCCTAGTCGGAATACGGCACTTTTAAACTCATTTGTTGATATATTATTGTCCATATTTGCCAAATTTCATATTTGTTAATTATACGGTAGGTGAATACAGGTTTGTTTTATTGTTTGTACACTCCCTATACAGGGTGTGTTTTTTAAGCGTCCGCGGAAGATTATGCCTAAATGACGAAAAATATCAAGAAAACATTTTAACTAACCTCACCTCATTTTTTACGCTCTATAATCTAAAAATGTTTTTACTTATACCAGGTTAGTCCAAATAGTTGGAATGATGCTCAACTTTGTTTTTTCTTATGGAATGTGCATTATTTAATTTTTTACTTGATTAATAGCACTTTCATAACATAATATTATAGTAATTTTCTTTCTTTTTTGAGATAAAATTATTTTTCTCGATATTTTGGCAGTTATATCATACATTTTAAAAATTCATATTTCTGCACTGGTTGAAGATGAAGTAATGATATTTTTAACAGCGGTCCTCATGATAATCATGATTAACACTGTTTGCTCAAATTTTGTATAAAATATACGAGGAGCATTCAAAAATTTATCATATGAAAGCGACAAAACACCAGAAAAAAGTCAGCTTTTTCAAATGACATGGTATATTTTTTATTACTCCATTTGAAAGAGCGGAAAATTTCGCATGGGCTGACCCAATAAAACAATATTGTTACATAACTATAATTTTTAAAATAGTAATGAGTTTTATCGGCATAGCAGTCAAGAGAACTACACAGGAGGCTCTCTCTCACGAAAAATGTGAAGCGGGCGCCGACCGGGATTCGAACCCAGATCTTTCGCATTCATGGCGACTGCTCTAACCAATTGAGCTATCCGCACCGCGACACATTAATCGTGAGAGAAAGGCCTTATATAGGTAGCGAAGGAAGATGGAATAACAATTATTAAGAATCTCATAATTCACCAACAACAACCCACTTTTGGATCTGATGCAGTAGTCGCACTTATTTGAGTGCTTCGTACAGACAAATGATCCTGGCAGGATAAATTGTCAGTAAGAGAAACCTAGCCTAGGTAATTATACAAATATTAATTTATCGACTGAATATATGAAAATAGTAATGAGTTTTATCGGCATAGCAGTCAAGAGAACTACACAGGAGGCTCTCTCTCACGAAAAATGAGATTCTTAATAATTGTTATTCCATCTTCCTTCGCTACCTATATAAGGCCTTTCTCTCACGATTAATGTGTCGCGGTGCGGATAGCTCAATTGGTTAGAGCAGTCGCCATGAATGCGAAAGATCTGGGTTCGAATCCCGGTCGGCGCCTGCTTCACATTTTTCGTGAGAGAGAGCCTCCTGTGTAGTTCTCTTGACTGCTATGCCGATAAAACTCATTACTATTTTCATATATTCAGTCGATAAATTAATATTTGCATAATTACCTAGGCTAGGTTTCTCTTACTGACAATTTATCCTGCCAGGATCATTTGTCTGTACGAAGCACTCAAATAAGTGCGACTACTGCATCAGATCCAAAAGTGGGTTGTTGTTGGTGAATTTTGAGATTCTTAATAATTGTTATTCCATCTTCCTTCGCTACCTATATAAGGCCTTTCTCTCACGATTAATGTGTCGCGGTGCGGATAGCTCAATTGGTTAGAGCAGTCGCCATGAATGCGAAAGATCTGGGTTCGAATCCCGGTCGGCGCCTGCTTCACATTTTTCGTGAGAGAGAGCCTCCTGTGTAGTTCTCTTGACTGCTATGCCGATAAAACTCATTACTATTTTCATATATTCAGTCGATAAATTAATATTTGTATAATTTTTAAATATTTACAATATTAAAATTTTCACTTCAAAAATCAAAAATAAAGTAGCTTTGAATGTCTACAGTTTTGTTGTTGTTTTACTATAGGGTTTTATATTCTGTGGCTGTATTTTTACAAGGCTAACTTTATTTTTGATTTTTGAAATGAAAATTTCAATATTGTAAATATTTAAAAATTATGCTCATGGAACAATATTGTTTTATTAGGTGAGCCCAAGCGAAATTTTTTGCTCTTTCCATTGGAGCAATAAAAAATATACCGTGTCATTTGAAAAAACTGACTTCTTGATGGTTTTCTCTGATTTTTATTTGATAAATTATTGAATGCTCCTCGTATATTTTATACAAAATTTGAGCAAACAGTGTTAATCATGATTATCATGAGGACCGCTGTCAAAAATATCATTATTCCATCTTCAACCAGTGCAGAAATATGAATTTTTAAAATGTATGATGTAACTGTCAAAATATCGAGAAAAAAAATAATATCTCAAAAAAGAAAGAAAATTACTATAATATTATGTTAAGAAAGTGCCATTAAAATATTGTTCTGAATCAAGTAAAAAATTAAATAATGCACATTCCATAAGAAAAAACAAAGTTGACCATCATTCCAACTATTTGGACTAACCTGGTATAAGTAAAAACATTTTTAGATTATAGAGCGTAAAAAATGAGGTGGGGTTAGTTAAAATATTTTCTTTATATTTTTCGTCATTTAGGCATAATCTTCCGCGGACGCTTAAAAAACACACCCTGTATACGTGAGTAACCAGTATACAAAGATAATTCTTATTTTGCGTAAAACACAACGTAGGGGCAAGTAATCAATTAATAAATTAAATGCTAAAAGTTACATAAGACAAAGACGATCACGCCTTCCCTTATTTCGTTAATTTTTAAAACAGGCCCGGGTATGTTACACTGCAGTTTTAAGCGACCTCTCTTTTCAGAAAATGCTACATACAACTCCAACAACACGTCCCATATTTCCAAGCATTCCAGATCACACAAAAACCATGTAAATAAATAAAGAAAAACGTTTTCGATGAAACTTTTATAAATGTATGAGAACATGTTATTTCGGACAGTCGGAACTTGACTTCCTCGAAGGAAAAATGTGTGTTACTTTTGTTACAGTAAATTCATTAGTGTGTTATAATACATTCTGATTTGTAGGTTCGAAAATAAAATTAAGACCGTAAGATATATAAAAATATCAAGTTCGAACAATTTCTAGTACTGTATCCGAATGCCTTCAACTTGGACATTCCGATGCAGCCAGAAGAAAGAATACGCCGAGAAGCAATAATCGCCCGGTGGAAACAACTAAAAGAAAATACTGAAAGGGCTAATGCGGCTGCGGAGGCTGCGGCGGCAGCTAAGGCGGCTGAGGGAGCAGCAAAGAATGAGAGAGATCATGGCATGAGTATTTTTTGAATTATTGTGGATATATTTGTTTGTTTAGAAAATGAAATCGTAAAAATGTAACGTTTTTTTTCGGCTGAAGAGAAAGTGGGACAGCCGATAGAATTAATTTTTATTTCCAATTTTCATTTTATGTATTGTATTTCTATTTTTATTTTATGTTTATTTTATTCTTATGTCATTTTGTAAATAGTATAAAATTGAACGGTGATGGGGGGTAGCATGTTCCTTTGACGAGAATGTATTTACAACAGGTTCGTTATTGGAACATACTGTGATCTGTTTACCAAATCTTCAGGATAACAGTAAGATAATTTGCCAAGCTAAAATTTGCTAAATCATAATAATTTATAACAATTTATTAGCATGTAACATTATTTCAGATTCAGTAGAAAATAGGCAAAAATATTTGTTACAATAGCCAAAATTGAAAAATTCAAGATGTCGGACGAGTTTTGTCATTTATGATCAGATTCGAGTGAAAATAGATATGTAGATTTCCGGAAAGGCCGATCTCGAATTATTTGTAAATATTAAAAAATGCAAAATGGCGGACGAGTTTCGCCATTTATGGTCAGATTCGACTGAAAATTAATATGTGGAGATGTTCAGAATGGTGGACGACGAATTTTTTGTAAACTTAAAAAAATCAAGATGGCGGACGAATTTTGCCATTTATGATCAGATTTGACTGAAAAGAGATGTTCGAAATAGCGGACCACGACTTCTTTATATGAATTAAAAAATTCAAGATGGCGGACGAGTTTTACCATTTATGGTCAAATTCGAATCAAAATTTATGTTTAGAGGTTTTCGGAATGGAGGATCACAAATTGTTTGTAAAAATTAAACAATCAAAATGGCGGAAAACCCGGGGGGGTAACCCTTTTGATTTTCGCTAAAAATAGATTTCGCTCATTTTCTGCACACGGGTCCTACGTGGCGTTCTGATCGCGTCGCTGAAGTTTAATTCGCGGACGAGTTTTGCCATTTTTGGTCAAATTCGACTGAAAATCGATATGTAAATATGTTCGGAAAGATAGATCACGAATATTTTGTACAAATTAAAAAAATTAGGATGGCGAACGAGTTTTGCCATTTATGGTCAGATTCGACCAAAAATCAATATGTGGAGATGTTCGAAATAGCGGATCACGGATTCTTTCTGAAAATAAAAAACAAGAAGTCGGACAAGTTTTGATATTTTTAGTTCAATTTGACTCGATGTCTGGAGGTTTCTAGCTGATTTTCAATTTCGCATCGTTATCGTTCATGTTTTACTTAAAAAATTCAGAACTCGCTACCAGTGAGAGATAAAGAAATCGAGGCGGTTGCAGTTTTAGTCCAGTAACCTTGCCTGCATCAAATCTGGTAGTTCTGATTTTTTGTTAAGTTGCTTATAACGTTCGCCAAATGAATAATCCAAGTTTTCGACCTCGAGCGCCGAACGCAACATTGTCAAACATACGAAAAACCGCGAAGTTTTCGACCTTTCATTAGTTTTTTAAGATTGTAACCCTAAAGGACCAGTTTTTCAATAATAACGATTCAGCACGTTTTCAAAGTAGACTAAATTTGCTACAATTTAAGACCACAACGGTCTCTGTAGACCTAATAGTTTCCGAAATACAGCATTTCTAAAATTATCGATTTTTTCGGGCGCCGGAATTTTTTGCCCTTCATACATCACGCGGTAGGAAGAGGCAGTGATGGAAAGAGACTGTGTCTTCCCACCCCGGCACATCACATGTCACATCAGTTCAGAGAACATCAACATCAGTTCTCGTCTAACCGCTTCGCCCATGAGTAGGTAATGCGTGATAGTCTTCCTGGTCATTTAAATTCGAAATCTACAGAATGTCCAATCGGTCTAGCGCGAGTTTGTGTTTTATATGTAAGGAAAGTTTAACTGAAGGTGTAGTAGTTAGTTAAGGAAAGGGGGGTAAAAACCCTTCGTGCGTCGAGTGTTTCTCGTAACATTCAAGAAAATGTACGTTTACTTATAGGTGTAAATAAGATATCTGTGCACAGTTCTTGCCAGAAGAGGTACAACGACGCGAAGTTGATCAAAGCAGCTGTTCGCCGCGGAGATACAGGTGTGAAATCATCAAGAGCCACAAGATTAATCTCGGAACAGTTCAATTTCAGGGAACAATGTTTTCTCTGTGGGGACAAAATAACTGAAGAATTCCTTGTGGCTCAAAGGAAGATGAAGCCAGAAACAATGTCATTACTGTGGAAAAGATGTCTCTCAATGCAACAATCTTTAAAGCAGCAGAAAAACGTGGTGACGAATGGGCCCTCAAAATAAAAGAGCGGATATCGTAGAACACAGATTTGGTTGCCCTTGATTCGAGGTACAGCTCTACCAGGCCCCACTAACAGCAATGCCCAGGGGAAGTCGTCAGCATTCCATGGTTGATCAAGCCATGGAAGTAATTTATCCATTTCTGGAAGAGAACTCTGAGGAGTGTCAGTTCTCACTAGCTCAACTTATGGACCAGGTAGAAGGAGAAAACCCCAACCTCGAACAGTAAAAAATCGCTTGTTTGAAAAGTATGGATGTGACATTTTGATCGTCGAGACATCCTCCAAGCACACAACTGTCTGTTTTAAAAAACACACAGGCCACAAATTGTCACCAGCTCTTGGTACGAGAGTAAATATTCAGATCCTCAAGAAGAAAGACTACGTGTGGTGAAGGCAGCTGCTGAAATCATACGAGAGGACATACGTTCGCAAGTGTACGGCACAAATCAGTTTGCACCTTCCAATGACTTCTTCCAGGATGTACATTCTGTGATCCCCGAGTCTTTAAGACTATTGCTGGAATCAGTAATTCTAAAAGACAAACGAGGCTGCTTGGATCCATATAGAAAGAAGTGTGTTGCTCTTCCACATTCAATAATATCAGCAGTAAGGCCTCGCTCGTTCATCTCTTCACTACTGCATGGGGTTTGTGTGTACTTGTATCACAAGTTCGGGTCGAAACATCTGGTTAAGTTATTATCAACGCTTGGATTCTCAGCTAGTTATAAGGAGACATTGGTTTTGGAACCCTCAGCCATCATGCGACCAGACAAACTCATTTTGGGGGGCCGTCATTTTTATAATTTACATTTGATAATGCAGATTTCAATGTGAGCACATTGGATGGGTTGGGAACCTTCCACGCAATGGGAGGTATACAGATATGATTCCATATGCTGGAGGATGTATTGTGGTATGGACAGATTTTAAAGAAGACATCGACAATCCAGCTGCAGACGTGTCCACTGAAGAAACCGACGATGTTCAACCGGGCCCTTCCAAGGGGGCAAAATGTACTTATATAATATAATAAGTCTTCTTCTGTTCTTGTTTGATGGAATTACAACAGTGTCTTTTTAATCTTGAATAAATGCTTTGAAATTTAAAGTAAATTATCATTTACACTTCTCGTTTCCTTTCATGGGATTACATAACAACAAAAGATTGCAAAAAATTTCCGCGTTCGAAAAAATTGATAAATTTAGAAAAGCTGTATTTAACGATTTAACAAATAAATACTTCGCGAACTACCAATATATAACGTTTTATTTAAATATTTTACCGGTTTCAGGATTCACAAAGATCCCATCATCAGAAATGTACGAAAAATTGTAAACAAATTATTATGACAGTTGACAAGGAAACTAAAATTGACAAAACAATACAAAGAATAATGATATCCATGAAAAAAGATAACTAGATAACTGAATTTCAGTATTTACCTACGGGGTATAAGAAAAACACAAAGGAAAATCGAATACCTCGTAGCTTGAAGGGAAAAAACAATGAATTTAAAGAAAACCATATTGGAAAAAACAATAAATTCAATTGAAAAAACCTTCAAGTGAAATATCAGAACAGAAAAAACTAAATAAACAAACAAAATATCCATGGAATCTTGACAACTGCCAACTGCTAATCTTGAAATAAACTCTGTGGTCAAGTCTATGTGTTCTGTCTTGACAACTGCCAACTGCTAGAATTGTAATAAACTAAAAAAGAGAGAAATAAGTCAAAAAACGGCATAATGGCAAAAAAGAAATAAGTCAAGGATTAAGATGGAGAGACTGTTGTTGAATAATTAATTCAAGAATCAATCCTAATAATACCAATAATAAAACAAAAAGAAGAAAAAGAATCCCATATTGCCAAATAACCTCGAAGGTCCATGGTTTATATGGGCTAGCAAATAAACTGTAATTGATTATTGAACTAATGTCATAATGGCAATAAGAGAACCTGTCCTACCGAGACATGAGAATCATTTTGATCAAAAGACATTTACAAAAGTTTAAATAAACTAGATTGTATTAAATCTACTTGGTCATTAAGTAAGTTACAATTTTTATCATTTTTATGTTTATAAATTTCCATAGACTCTAATATATCTAACTGATAACTTTTTACAAAATTAAACAATAATTTAGTATTTTCTAAAGGAGGGAATCGATGATTGTTATCAAAGAAATGATTAGCAAAACTTGAATGATCGTTTTTTAAACGAAACGATCGTAAATGTTCATTATATCTAATACGTATAGATCTGCCAGTTTGTCCTATATAAATGCTGTTACAGTCTAAGCAATTTAGTTGATAAACACCTGTGTGGTCAAGTTTATGTGTTCTGTCTTTACTGTTAAATAGAATATGTGATAATATATTTGAAGGTTTAAATGTGACCTGTATGTTGTTTTTTCTTAAAATACTGGCAATCTTTTCAGAAATATTTCCAAAATAAGTAATTCTGCAAAATTTGGTAACTTTATCATTACATAATTTAGGATATATGTTGTTACAAGCAATTTTAAATTTTTTATTGTTAATGATTCTATTGATGATTTCAATTTTAAAACCATTATTTATAGCAATTGTTCTAATTACATTTAGTTCTTTATTCAATTTATCCAAAGATAGTGGTACTGTAAAGGCCCTGTGTATCATAGAATTGTAAGCAGAAATTTTTTGACAAAATGGGTGAAATGAATTTGATGAAAGAGTAATATCTGTATACGTTGGCTTCCTAAAAATATCGAAAGTTATTTTATTATATTCATTTATTAAAGTTAAATCTAAGAAATTAATTTTGTGTTCAGTTTCTATTTCTTTTGTAAATTTTATTTTTGGGTGAATACTGTTCAAAAAATTTTGAAAAGTGTCTAATTGTCTTGTTGTTCCTTTAAAGCAAGCAATTATATCATCTACATATCTATACCAAAATAGAATATGTTGTTTGCCTAATTCTGAATTCATAATTTTTTCTTCAATATCTGACATGAAAATATCTGCTAATAAAGGACTAATTGGAGAACCCATAGCAAGACCTAAATTTTGAGTATAATATTTATTATTAAACTGATATAATTGCTTGCTTTAAAGGAACAACAAGACAATTAGACACTTTTCAAAATTTTTTGAACAGTATTCACCCAAAAATAAAATTTACAAAAGAAATAGAAACTGAACACAAAATTAATTTCTTAGATTTAACTTTAATAAATGAATATAATAAAATAACTTTCGATATTTTTAGGAAGCCAACGTATACAGATATTACTCTTTCATCAAATTCATTTCACCCATTTTGTCAAAAAATTTCTGCTTACAATTCTATGATACACAGGGCCTTTACAGTACCACTATCTTTGGATAAATTGAATAAAGAACTAAATGTAATTAGAACAATTGCTATAAATAATGGTTTTAAAATTGAAATCATCAATAGAATCATTAACAATAAAAAATTTAAAATTGCTTGTAACAACATATATCCTAAATTATGTAATGATAAAGTTACCAAATTTTGCAGAATTACTTATTTTGGAAATATTTCTGAAAAGATTGCCAGTATTTTAAGAAAAAACAACATACAGGTCACATTTAAACCTTCAAATATATTATCACATATTCTATTTAACAGTAAAGACAGAACACATAAACTTGACCACACAGGTGTTTATCAACTAAATTGCTTAGACTGTAACAGCATTTATATAGGACAAACTGGCAGATCTATACGTATTAGATATAATGAACATTTACGATCGTTTCGTTTAAAAAACGATCATTCAAGTTTTGCTAATCATTTCTTTGATAACAATCATCGATTCCCTCCTTTAGAAAATACTAAATTATTGTTTAATTTTGTAAAAAGTTATCAGTTAGATATATTAGAGTCTATGGAAATTTATAAACATAAAAATGATAAAAATTGTAACTTACTTAATGACCAAGTAGATTTAATACAATCTAGTTTATTTAAACTTTTGTAAATGTCTTTTGATCAAAATGATTCTCATGTCTCGGTAGGACAGGTTCTCTTATTGCCATTATGACATTAGTTCAATAATCAATTACAGTTTATTTGCTAGCCCATATAAACCATGGACCTTCGAGGTTATTTGGCAATATGGGATTCTTTTTCTTCTTTTTGTTTTATTATTGGTATTATTAGGATTGATTCTTGAATTAATTATTCAACAACAGTCTCTCCATCTTAATCCTTGACTTATTTCTTTTTTGCCATTATGCCGTTTTTTGACTTATTTCTCTCTTTTTTAGTTTATTACAATTCTAGCAGTTGGCAGTTGTCAAGACAGAACACATAGACTTGACCACAGAGTTTATTTCAAGATTAGCAGTTGGCAGTTGTCAAGATTCCATGGATATTTTGTTTGTTTATTTAGTTTTTTCTGTTCTGATATTTCACTTGAAGGTTTTTTCAATTGAATTTATTGTTTTTTCCAATATGGTTTTCTTTAAATTCATTGTTTTTTCCCTTCAAGCTACGAGGTATTCGATTTTCCTTTGTGTTTTTCTTATACCCCGTAGGTAAATACTGAAATTCAGTTATCTAGTTATCTTTTTTCATGGATATCATTATTCTTTGTATTGTTTTGTCAATTTTAGTTTCCTTGTCAACTGTCATAATAATTTGTTTACAATTTTTCGTACATTTCTGATGATGGGATCTTTGTGAATCCTGAAACCGGTAAAATATTTAAATAAAACGTTATATATTGGTAGTTCGCGAAGTATTTATTTGTTAAATCATGAACTTCTACCAAAAAGTAAAACAAGAAGATATTAACTGTATTTAACGCTTATTTCATTTTCATGCAGCTTTTACTTGTTACTCATTAACAATAATTCCATCTTTGTTTGTCGTTTTTAAATTCATCATTTGAGTAATATGTACTTATGTCGTGACCGAATTATTTAGAGATTGTGTATAACATTTATATCAGAATTCAACCAGAGAATGTGTGAATGAGCCTTGATGTATCCTAACATTTTCCAGCGTGGAGTGCGAAAGGCACTAACTGCGATAAGCAGACCCTTGATTACCGGTATCCGTTGACCTGGGTTGCCCCCTTCATTAACATTTCTTCTGTTTTAAGTGGAAAAGTGTATGTTTTGAGATGACAAGCCCCTTATACCTTCACAACAAATTACCCCGTCTCTCTGGTAATAGATTGAGGTGGCGGTTTTATACACGTTACCGGAATTCGTTTGCGGCATTATTTCATTCAATAATAATTGTAATAAATTTGTTTTTATAATTTCGGCTCTTTAATTTTTAACACCTGCATTCTCACCCCTTTGTGAAAACTCTTTGTATTCGAACTCCTAATTTAATATAAACACAACGTAGGTAATGACGATCACGCGGCTCTTAGGGTTTTTTAAAATTTGAGATTCCTTTTGTTTATTTGCGTTTTTTGGTTTGATTAATTTTAATGGGAAATTATTCAGATTTGGGCAAAATTTATATTACTTTTATTAATTAGGAGGGCTAGGGAATAGGGGAAAATTACATTTGGCGCCAGGTGATCAGGATACAAAGGAAAGTTGACGCATCCGTTGAATGCAGGTTGTTTGTTTATACAAAGTATTAAGAATCGTTACTGGTTGTATTTGTGTTTTCAAAGTAAGTAAATCGTGTTTCACAAGATGGCGGAATTCGACCAACAACCCACACTGGAGACGCGGAGAACATGGGTGTCGGGCAGACCGAAGTACCGCCTATGGATTTCAGACAATTGGGGCAACTTTCGAGGCAGCAGTCGGAACTGTTATAAGCGTTGGGCCATCAACAGAAAGTTCTAGGAAAGGCATTCTACGAAATAACCAGGCAGGACACAGGAGGAGTTAGTAACTCAGCAGAGACTGTCACAAATATGGTACCAGTAGAAGGATTGAGTGTCCCCTCACCTAATCCCGTAATTACTTACTAGTCGCCACCACAGCTTGTGTCACCATCCCGGTAAGCCCCTGATGTCACCGTCGGAAATAGGTATGAAAATACTACTACTACTGTCCCACAACCTACTTCTCAAATAGGCACTGACTGGGCACAAGTTGCTTTAACACTAAGTAACCAAATTCGAAACCCCCCGTTACCGTCGCTTGAGCGTCCTGTCTTCCGAGGTCTTAGCGAAATTAACCCAGTAACTTTTCTGTCGAAGGTCGAAAAATATCTGACGCAAATCCGATGTCCTTCTGAGGCTAAGGTAACTTTTGCCGTATATATAGGTTCCCCGCCGACTGGGCTGTGGGCTGCTCTGCGCGAAGGATCTTGGACCTCTTATGATCAATTCAAAACTGATTTCCTATAATATTTCTAGTCTGACAGTAAACAGCAACAAACCCGCTTAAGTATTTTGACAAAGCGTTATGACTCCACTAAACGATATTCCATGTCCGAGTATTTCGTGAAACAGGTTAACGAAATGCAATCTTTAACTGTTTGTCCACCGGAAGCTGTTATCGTTGCTTATATTATGCAACAGTTTCCCCCATTCATCTCTTTGGACCGTCCACCCAGACCGTACTTTCGTAGGTGCTTTGGAGTTCTTAGAACGTCAAAGTGCCATCCCCAGTAAAAGAATTCACACCGAGAGCAACCCGTGTGTGAAATCGAAATATAAATACACAACTGTACCGTACCACCACCAATGGTACACAATATAGAAACTAGAACTACTGCCCCGATATCCCCACAAAAAAGTAGTTGCTCCATCTGCTGTTGCTGTTCGCCCAAGAGTTTCTCGGGAAACGAACAGGGGGACAACTAAGGAGGTACACTCAACCCCCGTGTTCTTCGATCACCTTCTTAATACCGTTACAAAAATACCCATTAATTTCTTTTGTGCCTCACAATATCACTATACACAATACCACTGTTCGCTCAACCTGTCCATAAAATCACATTCGCAAATCCCGTAGATAAGCAAAATCTAGTACTCCTCTACTCTAAAGGGGTTAAAATTCTTGAACAGATGGACAGATGGGGTGGAAAGTAGGAGAAGGGTTAGGGAAGTGAGGGCGTGGCATATCAGAACCGTTACAACTCGTTCCGATCGCACACCGTATTCCTAATTATTGTAATTTTTTTCTGATGGCCCTGTAAACGATTTTCGCATCTTCACTTTGCAGTATGCCTCAGACCCGATCCCTGATACAAAGTTTCGTACATTACCACATATTAACCCTTTCGCTGCTAAAGACGTATATGTACGGTGTTCGAATTCAACTGCTAAAGACGTATATATACGTTCTGCCCTTTAAAAATATTCACAGCGGGAAACTGCTCCCGCCGTATATGTGCGTGTAACACCTACTATCAAGTCAGCCAATCGAGATTAGTTCCGCGGTCATACGTTTCTTTTTTTTAAGAGTGGGGCATAAAGCACGTGCATATCTTGCATTTCTTGCTGCAGTTAGTTGGTAGTAAAACTACCAATGTAGTGCCGGTGGCGTGAATTTTATTACACATTCAACCAAAAATGGCAAGACATTTACGTACGCTAACTGAGAAAGATTTATTGAATTTATTAGTAAATAGTGACAGTGAGGAAGAAAACTTTGTCTTACCCAATGAAGGTGATTATGGATGGACAGACACCGAGGAACCCGTAGAAGTAACCTGTCACTATAAATACAGGTAACAGTAGTAAGAAACCTGCAAATTCACCCCCTAATTTATATGACACGATCCCTTCTTCCTCCGATTCCGAGAGTGTACCTGATCACGTACTTGCAAACGCTGCTAAAAGGCGCAAAATCGACGATTTCATATGTAAAAACTCTGATTTGAATCCCAAAATTTATACCTTTGATGACACCAATTCCGGCTGCAAAATCCTAAATTTGGATAACATTAGTACCGAATTTGACTGTTTTCAAGTTTTCTTTACCCAAGAAATTGTACAGTTTATTGCAGAACAATGTAATTTATTCTATAAGTATCTTTCTGACAACGAAACCGGTGAAAAATCAAGATTACAACGTTGGAAAGACACAGACAGTGAAGAAATTTACTGTTTCCTCGCTATAAATTTTCTAATGGCCCAAGTAAAGAAAAGTGACATACATTCTTATTGGACGAATGATCCGTTATTGTCTACTCCTATGTTTTCTCAGATTATGTCGAGGGATAGGTACCTTCTCTTGCTAAGAATGCTACATTTCGCTGATAATAATGGGCAACCTGGAAATGATAAATTGTGGAAAATAAGACGCGTTGTGGATCATCTACGAAAATCGTTCTTAGATGCTTTTCATCCTTTTCAAAATTTGTGCATTGATGAAAGCTTACTTCTTTTCAAAAGCCGTGTTTTTTTCAAGCAGTATATTCCTTCAAAGCGCCATAGGTTTGGCGCAAAATTTTTTATACTGTGCGATTGTGAAACTGGATATGTGCTCGACTTCATTGTTTATGTGGGTGCTGCGACGGAAATCAAAAATGAAACAGATTTTGGCGTAAATGTTGGAATACCTGGAAATATTGTCCTAACTTTACTAGAGCCTTTTCTCGGGAAAGGTCATACCTTGTATGTTGATAACTGGTACACAAGCCCGGCCTTGTTTTCTTACCTGCATAATAGAATGAGTAATGCTTGCGGAACTGTGAGAAAAAACCGAAAGGGCATGCCTGCATTATCCAAAAAAACTAAAAAGAGGTGAAGCAGAATACATGTCTACGGATATTTTTCTTGCCCTCAAATGGCAGGATAAACGGGAAGTGAGAATGCTTACAACTCTTCACACCGGCGAAATAGCAATCACCGATAAAATCGACAGAAGCACAAACGAAGCAAGAAGAAAACCACGTTGTATCCTGAGCTACAATAACAATATGGGTGCAGGTGACAGAAGTGATATGATGTTAAGTTCGGTAGAGAATATTCGCAAATCCGTAAAGTGGTAAAAGAAAGTGTTTTTTCATTTAGTGGACTTATCATTACTAAATGCGCATGCGTTATATAAAACCCAAACCGGAAAAAAACATTTCGATAACGAATTTTCAGCTCGCGGTAATCAGGCAAATCTTAGAAATTTTCCACCGACCGCAGACCGAAGGCCGTCGAGGAAGAAAATCTGCAAATGCTGACAATCCCTTGCGCCTAACCGAGCGTCACTTTGTTGCTCTTATTCCATCAACAAATAAGAAGAAGTCAGCCCAGAGAAGATGCATTGTGTGTTCAAAGCATGACAAACGAAGTGAAACTAGATATATTTGTACAAAATGGTAATGTACCTCTCTGCCTTACGGTTTGTTTCGAGAGATATCATACCCTGAAACATTACTAATGTAATATTCTTACAATAAAGTTGTCGTTTTGATTGAGCGTTATCTCTTATCAGTTCCCTTATGCACAAAAATTTATAAAAAACAATCTGACATGATTTTACCGCATTTTGCGTCGTATTTTTATCCCGCAGGCCACGTTTCACTGCTAAAGCCTTATATAAACGCATCGCCTGAAAAGCTACGCACACGGCGTGCGGCCGCGGAAAAGAAATGCGCAGGGTTAATATTAGCTGCCTCAATTTAGACTTGATCGCATTAGTTGATACCGACAGCGAGGTGAACTGTATAAATGAGGAAGTATTTCAAAGCATTCAGAGCGAAAATTTTGCCAGTTACGTCTACACACCTGTGCGGTGCGATGGGTCAGCAGCAGTGTTGGCAATGGCCGTGGAATTCCACGCATTGCGTGGAATTCATCCCAGCTGCGTGTAATTTGTGTGTGATACTCTCGTGTGTGGAATTTGAGTGTAATGCGTACCTTAGTACTTATTCTGCAAGTAAAATGAAAATTTCTTCGTCAGACGCATGCGTACTACAGAATAATTTTTCCAAACGTCGAACATTACTAATGGGGATTTTTGTCTTTCCATGTTTGACACGCTGGTTGCTTTCTCGCTTGTGTCGACGTTCTCATTGCCGCGTGTATTTGGACTTTTTCGTAGTTGTATTGTTGTGTTGGAGTAGACATCTTCTCCTTAATTAATAATTATATAATGGATAAGTTTATGGTTAAATGGTTGAAAAATGGAAAGTCGTCTAGTAAATCAGAAGAAGTGACAGAAAATGAGGTAACGGTGGTGTCTCAGAAATTTGTAACAGACCTATTAAATACTTTACTTACAGACTGGTACTACCTTGCACCCAGAGGTCAACCAGCAAAATAAATTAGATATAGTAATAAGCTCTGACATTCAGGAAGAAAATAATTCGGAAGAAATAGATGGCAAAGAAGTTTATTTTTCACACGTTAGTCCTTACATATAATTATTATTCTTATCACTTCTTACAGCAAATATTTATCTTTAATTGATAGGATGAAGAGAGTAATGAGCCAGTCACAAAAAGGGCTAGGCAACAACGCTTCTATAAATTCAATGCAGTATGGTTGTCCCTACCTAATTTCAAAAATTGGTTGGGAAAGTGTTCTTTTACGTTAGATAGTCATGAATATGCACGCTGTAAAATATGTGATACACGAATAATTGCACATAAGACTGATATCGAGAGACATAGAAAAACTGTGAAACACATTTCAAAATCCAAAATTATTGAAACTTCCCATAAAATTGAAGATTTGACAAATCAACCATTAAGTAGAAATGTTAAGAGAACTGAATTGAAGCTGTGTGGACTGTTGGCCACTAACAATCTTCCCTTCCGATTAATGGACACTTTGTCACCGTTGTGCGCTGATTTATTTCCGGATTCAAAAATTGCCAAAGCTATTTCTATGAGACGTTCAAAGGTTACGGAAATGATGAAAAATTTTTTTGATATGATCGAAATGGGAGAGTTGGGCACTGCTGTAGAACTACATAAATGTTTACTGCAAGCTATAAACAAAAAGAATATTCCTCTGACAAATTTAATTGGATTTTCTGCAGATACCTGTAACGTTATGTTTGGGGAACATAACTCCGTATATAGTTTACTAAAAAAGGACCTTCCCCAAATAGTTTGTATTAAGTGTTCTTGTCATTCCATTCATCTGGCAGCATCAAAGGCTTGCCTAAAGCTCCCCCGATCAGTAGAGGATGTACTGAGAAATATTGGCTCTCACTTTAGTAGAAGTCATGCTAGGCAGGAAAAATTCCATGAATTTCAGGAGTTTTTTAAAATAGAATGTCACAAAATCTTATCACCTGCTGTCCTTAAAGTTTCCCATTTTAAGTGAGTTTGTCGATTTGCAATGTTTAGACAACGAATGGAGAGAACATGCTCTTCTGGATCACGACAAGTATAATCTTTTTGCCTCTGATGAAGCTGAAATTTATTGGCATAAAATATTTGAATTGAAAAATGCTGTTGGTAAGTAATAAATATGGCACTTAGTTTGGTAGGATAAATTGTTTAATTACATATATTTTTAGGAGAGCTGAAGTTTAAATCTCTGAATGTAGTAATGCGGTTTCTGCTGGTGCTGCCGTTTTCCAATGCATCTGTCGAAAGGATTTTTAGCCAACTGTCAAACATCAAAACAGAACATCGAAATAGGTTGGCCACTGATGCTATATCGGCAATTTTGTATACAAAACAGGACATTGAAGCCGATGGTGGAATTTTATCCTTTCAACCAAATGATAGGCTGATGAAAGCGAATATTTGGGCAACAAATTGATTGTTTTTTCCATGTTTGAAAGTAAAATGTTCTAGTTTTTTATCTTGTTCAGTTGCAAAGTTTAATAAAGTATTTTGTAAAATTGATTGAAGTTTGCTTTAATAAATCTAATTTAATTTTTACAGGGATAAAAAGGAATCTGTAACAGTAAAATAATTTTGTAATTACAATTGCAAGCCCATTTGTGGATCAACTAAATGTTGTGTTTTGTGTTATGTATTTAATAAATACCTATCTAAAAACATTAATGCTATTTATGGCGCAGAGTTCAAGGTAGACTTATCCATTTTATTCCTAAAAAAATGTTTACTGTGGATAGCTACGTAAAAGTTTATTGGCATCCTTATTTCTACTGAAAACTTCATTTCGACAAGGGAAAATTATAAATTTTTTGTTACAAACTTATTTTGTTTTACTCTCTATAATCTACGGCGAGTTCGAGGAAGAATTATAAATACAACAATTTATTAGGGGGCATTTTCCAATTTAACGATGAATGTGTGGAACGGCCGGTTAAAATGTGTGATTTTCATAGATCCTGTGGGTATTTATTATGAGCTAGACCGGTTGGCAACACTGATCAGCAGAGTAGTCGCGTTAAGGTACAAGCTTGGTTACATTTCAGTGTACCCGGTATACAATATCTATTTTCTATAGTTTAGTTCGTCCAGTCATACTTGGAAACGATTGGTTATCGCAGGTAAATGCTGTAATCGATTTACCCGGAAGCCGCCTAATTATACAATCTAATATTAATACTTTCATGTACCCTTTTATTTATATGGGCGTGTAGAACAACAAAACCAAAATATACATTGCGTTACTTCCACTAACTTTGAAATCCCATTACAGACCGTTGTAGATTTTTCTAAAACCGCTGCGACCCCCGAAGAGTTATCCGAGAAGGTCCACAGCATCACCCATATCAACGTAGAATGCAAAAGAATGCTGTTAAAAACGTAAACCAAATTTCAGCATGTATTTAATGAGTTACCAGGACGAACCGATAAGTACGTCCATCAGATAAAGTTACATGACGCGGCACCTTTCATTTGGCGACCTTACCCACTGCCTTATAGTATGCGGGAGGAAGCGGCAAAAACATTGCAGACAATGTTACACCTCGGAGTAATAAAACGCGAATCTTCACAGTTTGCTAGCCCGATGACAGTCGTGCGAAAAAAGGACGGCGGTGTTCGTGTTTGCCTTGACGCGCGTTGGATAAATCGGTGAATGATAGCATGATAGCAGATACTGAATCCCCTCGAGCCCGTGAAGATATATTCCACTCTCTTGTAAATATAAAATTTATGACAACCATTGATCTCCGATCATCTTATTGGCAAATTCCATTACACCCCAATAGTACACAGTACACTGCATTTTTGTTTAACGGGAAGTCCTACATATACCAAGTTCTACCGTTTGGGCTGAAAACTGCCGTAGGTTCGTTTAGCAGAGCGATGGATGTCATTTTGGGCCCTGACGTGCGCGAATATGTTATAAATTATATTAAAAACTTGCTTGTAATTTCTGGCACATTCGAAAAGCATCTGTCCCATCTCCACGCCGTTTTGAGTAAATTATCCGATGTGAACTTGACAATAAATTTAGATAAAACTTTTTGAAGTTAAACTTCTTTTGTCTCGATAGAGTAAGTTCCTGTGTTGGCAAATGCGAGCGTCACGAGAAGTGAAATGAATGGAGGGGCAGAGGAGAAAGGAAATATCGAAATCACCACTCTCTCTCATGCTTCGTCCTCTCTCTCTCTCAGGCAAGCGTCAGTGAGACGCCGCCCCACTCTTTAGTCACTGTCTCATGCTTCGCGCTGTTTCTCACAGGCAAGCGTCAGTTCATTCCTCTAATAACGTTGAAGTTTCACTTCTACCGCGTGTGGCGACCACGCACCCAGTTCTTTTTGTGCAGGAAGAGGTGAAGTTTTTGGGTCATATCCTCACAAAAAACGGTAATGCCACGGACCCCGAAAAACTCCATGCCATAAACGGATTTCCGGTACCACAATGTGTGAAACATCTCCGGGGTTTTCTCGGTTTGTGTTCCTATTACAGGCGATTCTCAGACAAATACAGTGCTAGAATGTTTCCTTTAACACGCCTTCTAAACAAAGGTGTCAAATGGGACTGGGGAAAACAGAACAGGCGGGTTTTGACGAAACTAACAAACTTTTCTTGCAAGCAGTAGTGTTGAAATTCCCCGACTACAAAAAAACTTTTTATTTACAAACCGATAGTTCGGGTGTAGCGTTAGGTACGGAATTATATCAAATATTGGACGAAAATATTCATCAGGAGCATGGGGTGGTAGGTTTCGCTAGCAGAGTTTTGCACGGCCCGGAATTAATGTACACCGTGACCGAGAAGGAATTATTGGCCATAATTTTCGGCTTAAAGAAATTTCGCAGAACCATTTCAGGTTATAAGCTGATTAACCGGACTGATCATTACGCCCTTAAATTCCTGAAACAATGCCGTTTATTAAATGAGAGGTTGACTCGATGGACGTTAATTATGAACGAGTTTGATTTCGAAATCGAACACATTCGAGGACGGGATAATACTGTCCCTGATACCCTTTCTCGCTTTCCACCTACAATAAATTCCCCGTTATCACACAACAAACGCCCTCTTGTGGCCAGCCTCTGCAAAAATCTCCTGATTGGCTTGTTCGAAACAGACAATTTTAAAGAAATGCGCACAGCCTTACAATCTTTAAAGCTGCATCAACAAAACGATGAATTTGTCACCCACATTCAAATATAAATTAAACTCAAGTACCTTCGTTAATAATGATTTTAAAAAAATACTAAATAATTTTCAAATCCATACCGATATCTTACTGTACCATAATGAAAAAGAAAATGAAGCATGTATGGCTTTCCCCGAAAATCTAGTAAAGCTAGTAGTAACAGTTATCACCAACAGTTTGGACATTTTGGTATCACCAAAATTGATTATGCTTTGAAGTCGAATTTTTATTTTCCAAAGATGAGAAAAAAATCTAACTTATCATACGTTCCTGTGAAATCTGTGAAAAGTCGAAATACCCCCAGCGTCTGTTAATTGGAACACCAAACTCCCTATTGGTGGAAAACCCTGGTAATTTAATTACCGTGGATTACTATGGTCCCTTAGCCTAAAGCAGATCTCGAGTGTCGTATATATAGTGTTTGTAACAGTTTGCCGGAATGAGAGACACAGCAGAGGAAGATTCCAGAATAGCCTTTTGACAATTGACATGTTAGTTTTTAGCTATTACTAAACGTAAATGTATTACCAGTTATATTATCAATAAAACATTAACAATTAACATTTGATGTAAAGAACATCACATAATTTGGCGACGAGTACTGGGTATAAACAAAGGTGTGGAACAAGGAAAGCAATTTTTGTGCTAACAAAACCACTGTAATAAATCAACAAAGGGCGTGTCCACAAAGCTAAAAGAAAAGGTGAAGAAAAATGAACAGTTTACCAGGTATTTTGCCATTTGATTTAAAAACTGATATCCACAACATTGGAGAACGGTGGAATAGATGGTTGGGGCGACTAGAAAACTATCTGATAGCAGCCGGAATCACGAATGAAAAAAGGAAAACTGCAATCTTATTGCATATGATGTGTGAGGATTGCTATGATATGTATCTCTCCCTTCCTGATCCTCCTATTCCTGAGTCTAATTCCTTTTTAACTGCCAAAAGTAAACTAAACAATTATTTTAAGCCAAAGGTCAACGTAGACTTCGAAATCTTCAAATTTCGAGAAACAAAACAAGAACAAGATGAAACCATGGACCAGTTTTATGCACGCTTACTAAAATTGTCCCAAACATGCAAATTCAGTGATTGCAACAATGAAATCAAAGCCGAAATTATTCTCAACACGAACAACAAAGAATTAAGAAAATATGCATTAACAGAACAGCCAGATTTGGATCAGCTGTTAACAAAGGGTCGAACACTGGAGGTAACGAACGCGCAACTGACTCAGTTAGAAGAAAGACATTCAACAACAACTATCAATAAAATTAGAAGATCAACAGACAATAAATATAATACCAGTAACAACATGAACAGAAGCAACAACCAGCAACATAAATGGTACGAAGAGAAGAGTCATAAAACAATTTGCAAGAATTGTGGGAACAAATGGCATGCAGAAGGACGCAATAGCTGTCCGGCATTAAACAGCGTATGTTTTAAATGTAACAAACGAGGTCATTTCAGCAAAGTTGCCTATCATCAACATATTATAACAACAAGCAACAAACACATTGCAGGAGTCGTCAACAAGATACACTCCCACGCCAAGAAAACAACAGGGTTCACTATAACAGACAAGAAACAACGAACGATGCAGACACCAGCTCTGGAAGCTCTTTTCACATCAGAATAAATCAAATTAACAACTTACCTAGTCTCGTTAAAGCTAAACAATACATATACCAGTTTTATTATTGACACAGGGTCTTCAGTGAACCTGATAAGTGAAACAACTTACGAGAAATTAAACAACATAGATCTATCCCCAGATTCACCTGTATGGATGAGCTTCCCATCAGGCGCGTCCCCGGGTGGCGGATAGAGGATCGCCCCAGTGAATGATCATACGTGACACTTGGGGTAGTGGGGTCCATAGTTGGCTCATCGAATGTAAAAACTTGATTGGCAGCCAATAAAGCCTCTGCCGGGGACCAGCTCATGACTCATACCGTAAACCGCTTGCGGGGTGCAACGACTTCGGTAGCGGGCTCACAAGCCTGAGCCGGACAGTACTAGCAAGGGGGGCACGGGGACCTTGGCTTCATCGCCCGGGCCGCGTGGATGAGGACCACTATAAAAACCTCCCGAATCCCAAGGTATTGCGCGTGCTGAAGGGATGCATGGCTGGAAGGATGTCCAGCTTCTAGCGGCTACCCCCGGGGCACCTGGCGCACCCCGCTGTATGAATGCCCTCCACGTCAGTAGGGGGTTCCTGGCGTGGTGACCTTCATTTCCCCCATACTCGTGGGATCAATATGGACATTAGTAGTGATATTGAAAGAGAAAAAGTTTCTGTTCACAGGCCACAGGAGGAGGACTCAATAACGAGCGACTCCACCACAAGTGTGACCTCTAACTTAAACACAAAGGAGACAGAGCAGAGGCAGGAAGCAGAATTGTCTGCTAGCCTGTCAGATGCAGTGTCTGCTGTGGGAGAAGTGGCCGCAGGGGTCAGTGGAATGGAACTACGGCTTAAAAGACTTAGCGGTGCCCAAAGGAAGAAGCTCCGTAAGGAACAAAAAACCAAGGAAGGAACTTGGACGAAGGAGAAGCCTTCCTCAAAGAAACAGGGGGAGATCAAAGAAAAGGCGAGTGGAAGCTCGAAAAGGCCTCACTCAGACTCTTCAACCCCCACAAATAAGCAGCCTGCAAAAAAAACCCAGGAGCTCTCATTAGCAGACTGGGTCGTATAGTGCGGCTGCTAAGGAACTGAGAGTGGCGGTTATTCCCAGACGTCACCCCGATATAATGCTTAATCAAGAACAAGCGGACTTGATAAGAGTAAACATTGAAACTGCGGTCTATGGAATTCCAGCCGGGAGCGCTGACTCGGCGCAGTTTGAGGGGAGCCGCTTCGTGGGAGACATTCTATGGCTGACCTGCGCTAGCGAGCCCTCCAAGGACTGGCTTCGGGGCGTTGTTGGGGGCCTGGGGGGGCTTTGGGCGGGTGCGGATTTGACTGTTGTTGAGTCCAAGGACCTTCCGAAGCGCCCTCGGGTTCTGGTTTGGATCCCGGGCAAGGCCGAGACCAAGGAAGTAATGGCGAGACTGGAACGACAGAATCCCGCATTAAGAACAACCGGCTGGCATCTGCTCAGTAGGAAAGAAGAGAAGGAAGGCGAGTATTTGGCCTTCTCTATGGACGAGACCTCCTTAAGGGAGATTGAGCGGAGGTAGTTCAAGCTCTATTATGGGCTGAGGACTGTAACGTTCAAGACCCTTCAGAAGACGAGGGAGAAATAAAAAGAAAAGGACAAGAAGGATGAGAGTGGTCCAAGTAAACCTTCACCACAGTAGGGCAGCATCGTCTGCCCTATGTAAGTTAATGAAGGGCCGCGACATTGCCCTCATCCAGGAACCTTGGGTAAGCAAGGGGCGGATCTGCCGCCTTGGAGCAATCAACGGAGAGCTTATATATAACAGATCCTCTGATAGGCCCAGGGCCTGCATCTTGGTCAAAAGATCCTACAAAATACTGCCTTTGATCAGTATCTGTTCCCGGGACCTCTCGGTGGTTAAAATCAAGCTAGGGACAGGTGGACCGAGGGAGATAATTCTCGGATCGGCCTACCTTCCGTATGAGGACTCTGAGGTGCCGACTGATGCCGTGGAGGAGCTGATGAGACAATGCAGAGCGACCGGATCTCATTTGATCATCGGTTTTGACGCTAATGCGCACCATAGCTTGTGGGGTAGCAGCGACACTAACGAGGTGAACTACTTTTACAATTTATAATGGCATACAATCTGACCATATTAAATAAGGGAGCTAAACCTACCTTTGTAACTAGAACAAGGCAGGAGGTTATTGATATAACACTGGGAACCTCATTTGTCAGCAACCTTGTTGAGGAGTGGCATGTGTCTGATGAGGAGAGCTGTTCGGATCACAGATACATTCTATTTAACTTGACAGGCCTGAAACAGGAGGCAGAAAGTTATCGTAATCCTCGGCGTACAGACTGGGGAGCCTTCAAAGCAGACTTAGATCGTAATTTAGTGGGGAGTATGAACACTATAAGTAATCGAACCGAGTTAGAAATGGCTGTAGAGCAATTAACAGATGCAGTTATATCTAGCTATAATGATGACTGTCCTCTCCTAGTAAGGAAGTCCAACAGGAGAGTGCCCTGGTGGAACGACGAACTTAATGAGATGAGGAAACAGGTAAGGAAGCTATTCAACAAAGCGAAACGAACTGGGGAATGGGAGGCGTACAAGGGCTCTCTCACTGGTTACAACAAAGCACTAAGAAAGGCTCGAAGGGCATCATGGAGGAGGCACTGTGAGGAGATTGAATCTACCACAGAATGCGCAAGACTCCAGAAGATACTTTCTAAAGACTGCCATGGGGCTATACATACCCTGAAAACTGAAGCAGGTATATTCACAACCACGGGAAGTGAAACAATGACCGAACTACTTCGGGTACACTTCCCTGGGGTCACATTCCGTGGATGTTGCCGCCCTCGATTGGAGGGGCCAGGAGCAATATGCACCTGGAAGCAGGGCAACAAAAGATGACTGGCCCACTGCGAGGAGTGTGGTAACGTTCCTCGGAGTTATACAAGCAGTAAACTCTTTTGAGGCATACAAATCACCGGGACCAGACGGGATTCTTCCAATCATGCTGCAGAAGGGATCGGACCTTCTGCTGTCAAAAGTATGTATGCTATTTAGGGCCAGTCTGGCTCTAGGTTATCTACCAAAAATATGGAGACTTACCAGAGTAGTATTCATACCAAAAACTGGTCGGACGGACTACTCTCGGGCAAAATCATACAGGCCCATTAGTCTTGTCATTCTTGCTTAAGACAATGGAAAAGCTGCTCGACAAGCATATAAGGGATGACGTATTGGTAAACAGGCCACTACATCAAAACCAGTTAGCATACAAAGCAGGAATGTCTACAGAAACTGCTCTACATCACCTTACATGGAGAGTGGAGAAAGTGCTGGAGAACAAAGAAATCCTCCTAGCTGCCTTTCTGGACATAGAAGGAGCGTTCGATAATGCATCATTCAATAGTATCTCCAAAGTCGTAGGCCAAACAGGACTAGAGGCTTTGTGCTGCAGGTGGATAGATTGCATGCTGAGGGATAGAGTGGTGTTTACTACACTGCTTGATGAGACCTTGGCAGTCAGAGTGGTAGGTGGTTGTCCGCAGGGTGGAGTTCTATCTCCTCTCGTGTGGAGCCTAGTTATGGACGGACTGCTTAGGAAACTCAGCGATGAAGGATATTCTCCCCTAGGATATGCAGATGATTTAGTCATCACAGTCGAGGGAAAATTTAGTAGTACAATTAGGGAACGTATGCAAATGGCCCCGAGTATTGTAGCAGCTTGGACTGAAAAGGAAGGCTTGACCATTAGTCCAGAAAAAACAATAGTTCCATTTACGCGAAAGAGAAACATAGAGGCTCTTGGTCCTCTATATCTCCATGGTAGAAAGATCTCATTGTCAAGGGAGGTCAAGTATCTGGGGATTATACTGGACTCAACACTTACCTGGAACCAACAAATCGATAGAATAGTTAGAAAGTCGGAAACTACTCTTGCAGTAGTTAGGCGAACATATAACAAAAAATGGGGTCTAAGGCCAGGAATGGTGCACTGGCTGTACACCAGAGTGGTCAGACCAGGAATAATGTATGCAGCTTTGGCATGGTGGCCCAAAGTCAAACAGGTAACTACTAGGCTAAGGCTAAGCAAAATTCAGAGGCTTGCCTGCCTAGGGATAACAGGGGCGATGCGGACTTCGCCAACTGCAGCCATAGAGACTCTTCTGGACCTTCCCCCTCTCCACTTCGTGATACAGGGGGAGGCGAGACTGGCACTATACAGACTGCAAAACTCTTTTTACCGTGTCCGTCTGGGTACAGAGCATACTAGCATTATTGAGGACATAAAGGATCCCATGCTTGACATGAGGACGGATTACATGGTCCCCAAGAACACCGCACAACCACTCTTTCAAGTCACAATCGATGACCCTAGAGTGGAGAACCAAACTCTGAACAGCATACCTCCGGGCAGTCTGATCTGGTACACCGACGGTTCTAAGACCGACACAGGTGCTGGGTCAGGACTGTTTGGAGATAAACCAAGAGTGAAACTCAGCTCCTCTCTGGGCTAATATGCCTCTGTCTTTCAAGCAGAGGTCTACGCGATACTACAATATGCGCGGGAAAACATTAAGAGGGGCTACAAAAATCAGCGGATCTTTATCTTATCAGACAGCCAGGCAGCTTTGAAGGCTCTTATGAGCCCAAAGATGTCTTCCAGACTGTTGTGGGAATGCTTCGAGCAACTTAATATCCTAGCCATGCGGAACGCAGTGAGACTGCTTTGGATTCGAGGTCACTGTGGGCTGATAGGGAACGAGGAAGCCGATAAACTAGCAAAGCGGGGCTCCGACGATCCTTTCGTTGGACCGGAACCTGCCCTAGGCATAACTAAGAGTGCAGTCAGACACCAAGTAAACGGATGGATTCGCGCTCAACATCACAATTACTGGAACGTGATTCCAGGACACAGGCACAGCAAGTCTTATATAAAGGGACCTTGCAGGAAAAGATGCTCAGAACTACTTTGCCTTAGTAGGATGCAAATTAGAATCGTAACAGGCTTCCTAACGGGACACACGACCGTTAAAGAACACCTGTGGAAGATTGGCAAATATTACGGAGACCTTAACTGCCGCTTGTGTAATAAGGAACGGGAGACCGCTATGCTCATCCTGTGCAGATGTGAAGCTCTAGACCAGAAGAGGCAGCGAATTTTCGGGCGATGTCTGATGGAACCGAAAGAATTTTCCACGCATTCAATGTTTGACTTGTACCGTTTGGTCCAAGGCACCAAGATCATGGAATGGGTGTGACTTAGAATGTAGGGTGAGCACAATAAACCCATTTTGTGGCTGCAGTGCATCTGAGCCTTCGGGCAGGCAGGCCCTAAGGGGAGAAAAAAAATCCCCAGATTCAACAAGCATTTATCCGTATAATTCAAATACAAAACTAACTATATTGGGAAAATTTTTAGGCACTTTCAAACACCACAATAAACAAACCACAAGTAATATAATTGTAGCTGAAGGTGAAGCAGAATCACTTTTAAGTTACCATACTGCAAAAGACCTTCAACTAGTTCAGGTTTCATGCCAGCACATTGACCAAAGAATAGATATTGAATACTTACATCAAACAACACTTTCCAGAAATCGCCAAAGGTGTGGGAAATTTGAAAAATAAAGAAGTAACATTACACATTGACAACTCTGTAACACCAGTTGCACAAACAAACAGAAGAATACTCTTCCACTTTCGTAATAAAGTTGACGAGGAAATCAACCGCCTACTAAACGAAGATATCATTGAGAAAGCTGAAGGACCAACCCCATGGGTTTCACCCATTGTCATCGTACCTAAGCCGCACAATTCAGAAGCTATCAGAATATGCGTCGACATGCGAGCAGCAAACAAAGCAATCAAAAGGGTTCGCAATATAACACCAACAATAGACGATATTATTACACGTTTAAATGGTTCGAAATTCTTTAGTAAAATTGATCTGAAAGATGGGTACCACCAGCTAACACTATCAAAAGAATCCAGGATAATAACAACATTTGTAACACATATTGGACTCTACAGATATAAGCGACTAAATTTTGGCATTAATACAGCAGCAGAAATTTTCCAGGATGTGATCAGACAAACCCTTTTACCAGTAACGAACGTAATAAACATCAGCGATGACATTTTGATTTATGGCAAGTCAAAAATTGATCATGACAATGCTGTTAGACAGGTCCTACAAATCTTACGGAACAACAATTTAACAATAAACGTAAACAAATGCATTTTTAACACAACAAAAATAAAATTTTTTGGATATGTTTTCGGAAATGATGGAATTTAGGCTGACCCCGAGAAAATAAAAACAATTTTGAATCTACAACCACCAACATCAGCTACTGAGATAAGAAGCTTTTTGGGCATGATAAACTAAGTCAACAAATTTATACCTCAATTAACAAATCATACGACGAACATCCGAAAACTTATTTTAAAAGAAACATCATGGCAGTGGACAGAAAGACACCAACAAGAATTTAATAACATCAAAAAATTACTTGTAGAAGCTCATAAACTAACATATTTTGATCCTCATCACTTAAGCCACTTACATGTAGATGCAGGACCAACAGGGTTAGGAGCAATCCTTTCTCAAGAGCACAACGAAAAACTAGAAGTCATTGCCTTTGCAAGCCGAACACTTACCAAAACTGAACAGAAGTACAGTCAAATTGAAAAAGAACTGCTAGCCATAACATGGGCACTCCAGCATTTTGACCTTTATCTAAAAGGAGATTTTCTTGTCATACATACTGATCATAAGCCGTTAATCAGCATTCTAACAAAAACTTCAAAACTTCCAAATGCAAGAATTGAACGTTTGTGTTTGAAAACAGAACCATACAACTTTCATGTTGTACATCAGGATGGCAAAAGAAATCCCTCAGACTATTTAAGCAGACACTCCATGGTACAAACTGATGGAAAAGAGGAAAACAAAATGATCCATTATCTAAATTTCATATTGACCAACAATTTACCAAATAAAATAACATTAAAGCAGGTTCAAGATGAAACAAAACAAGATGAAACTTTTCAAAAACTTATTTGTGCTTTGAATGATCATGAATCTACACTCTGGAAAGACCCACAACTAATTCCTTTTAACAAAATTAAAGAAGAGCTCACGTTACACAATGGAGTTATACTAAGAAATCGACAAATTGTAATTCCACACTCCCTTCAAAATGAAGTAATAAGACTTGCTCATAAGGTACATCAAGGTCTAGTGAGAACAAAACAGTTAATTCGTTCTAAAGTTTGGTTTCCAAATATTGATAAATACACAGAAAAAGAAATAAAAAACTGTTATGCCTGTCAAGTATGCGATACAACAAAACACAGAGATCCCGTAGCTGTTCGAAATTTACCAGATACGCCATTCATCAATATCGACATAGACTACGCAGGACCTTTCCCAAACAATAAATATGTTCTATTAATTGTAGATGAATTTTCAAGATTTCCTTTTGCTGAAATAATAGACTCAACAAAATTCATACATTTAAAATCAGTACTAGAAAAAGTATTTGCCTTGGTTGGAATACCATTTGTTTTAACATCTGACAACGGACCCCCATTTAATGGCAACACATTCCAAGAATTCTTACATAACTATGGCATCACACATCATAAAGTAACACCATATTGGCCTGAAGCCAATGGTATTGTAGAAAGATTTGTCAAGACTATAAAACATTCCCTAATATGTGCAAATTTTGAAACTAACGATTTTACATCACAACTACAGCAATTTTTGACAAACTATCGAAGCACACCACATGCAACAACCAAGAAATCACCGTATGAATTAATCTACAACAGACCAATAAACAACTTTCTGCCAATGATAACAGAACAGGATACTGAAAGAAAAGAAAGAAGATTGATGAAGAAAACAGAAGGAAGGCCAATAAGTATGCTAATGAAAAGAGGCGAACTGCAGAACACAATTTTAAACTTGGAGATCTAGTTTTATGTAAGCAAAAACGATTAAATGTTCTAACTCCAAACTATAATCCATATCCATATACAGTTACTAAAATATGTGGCACTCAAATAACTGGCAAGAGAGACAACGTCCTATTAACCAGAAATGCTTCCTTTTTTAAACATCTTTCCAATCCAAACCTTCAAAATAACCAAAACGTAGAAGAACCACCTCGCCTCACCACAGGACCACCAACACCCAGGGAACACCAAACAGTCGACTTCGAAGCAACGGAAGAAAAGGAATTGCCACTAGTTGACGAACAGTAAATTTATTTGAAACCCAAGCGAAGACAATACCGTTTGCCTCAGCGCTTCCAAGATTATGTAATGGAAAACGAATCTGAAGATGAAGAGAGAATATAGTGTTTGTAACAGTTTGCCGGAATGAGAAACACAGCAGAGGAAGATTCCAGAATAGCCTTTTGACAATTGACATGTTAGTTTTTAGCTATTACTAAACGTAAATGTATTACCAGTTATACTATCAATAAAACATTAACAATTAACATTTGATGTGAAGAACATCACAGTATATTTTAGTGGTTATCGATGCTTTTACAAAGTTTGTGAAATTATATCCCCTTCGAAGGGCCCAAGCAAAAACTTCAGCCACCAAAATTATCAACGACTTTTCGAAAGTCATTAAACCTCAGGTGGTTTTAAGTGATCATGGTACGCAATTTGCCTCGAAGAAATGGCAAACCATGTTATTAGAAAATAATATTAAACTCACGTTTTCTTCTATAAGACACCCGGCCTCTAACTCCACCGAACGGGTCATGAAAGAATTAAGTCGCTTGTTCAGGACCTATTGCCACAATAAATTCTCACAGTGGGTGGAGCCACCAAATCCCCAAAATAAAACCCCTTTTTAATGTTACACCTCATATCAGTACAGGTTACTCTCCGTATGAAATTTTGTCTGGATATAACCCCCTAACCCTCTATCTAAGCTCATCTCTTCTTTGTTACCCCTAGTACTCCCAAAATCACTAGATCAGATTTGCCAGGATGTCAAGACAAAACTTGAAACATGCCGCAGAACAACAAGCTAAACATACTAATGACCAATTAAAGATTAATGATTTTGTACTATTGCGCGAAAACCCAGTATCTGATGCTTCCAATAAAATTATCTCTAAATTCTGTCCCCTTTACTCCGGCCCTTATAAGATTTCCGCAATACCTTTTCCCAATGTCTACACACTCATAGATTAAATTACAATTATTACAACTAATTTATTATGAAACAAATAATTACTCTGCGAACTACCAATATATAACGTTTTATTTAAATATTTGACCGGATTCAAGATTTTTTAAACAATCTCATCACCAGAAAATGTAAAATTGTAAATAAATATGACACTAAGGGAACAGTTGACAAGGAAACTTAAAATTGACAAAACAATACAAATAATTAAAATAATGATATCCATGAAATAAGCTAATCTAGAAAACTGAATTTCAGTATTTACCTACGAGATATAAGAAAAACACAAAGGAAATTCAAATACTACGCAGCTTGAAGGGAAAAAACATTGAATTTAAAGAAAACCATTTAGGAAAAAAACAATAAATTCAATATTGAAAAAACCTTCAAGTGAAATATCAGAAAAAACTAAATAAACACTAGATCCATGGATTCTTGACAACTGCCAACTTCTAATCTTGCAATAAACTAAAAAAGAGAAATAAGTCAATAAATGTCATAATGGCAATAAGAGGTTAGAACTTCAGAAAAAGGTATACAATAGAAAACCTGTAATACCGACATCTGAGAATTATTGTGGTCAAAAGATATTTTAAAAGTTTAAATAAACTAGATTGTATTAAATCAACATGGCCATTAAGCAAGTTATAATTTTTATGTTTATAAATTTCTATATACTCTAATATATCTAACTGATAACTTTTTACAAAATTAAACAATAATTTAGTATTTTCTAAAGGAGGGAATTGATGATTGTTATCAAAGAAATGATTAGCAAAACTTGAATGATCATTCTTCAAACGAAATGATCTTAAATGTTCATTATATCTAATACGTATAGATCTGCCAGTTTGTCCTATATCAATGCTGTTACAGTCTAAGCAATTTAGTTGATAAACACCTGTGTGGTCAAGTTTATGTGTTCTGTCTTTACTGTTAAATAAAATATGTGATAATATATTTGAAGGTTTAAATGCGACCTGTATGCTGTTTTTTCTTAAAATACTGGCAATCTTTTCAGAAATATTTCCAAAATAAGTAATTCCGCAAAATTTGGTAACTTTATCATTACAAATTTGGAAAATACTAAGTTATTGTTTAATTTTGTAAAAAGTTATCAGTTAGATTTATTAGAGTCTATAGAAATTCATAAACATAAAAATTATAAAAATTATAACTTACTTAATGACAAAATTGATTTAATACAATCTAGTTTATTTAAACTTTTGTAAATATCTTTTGACCACAATAATTCTCAGATGTCGGTATTACAGGTTTTCTATTGTATACCTTTTTCTGAAGTTCTAACCTCTTATTGCCATTAGGACATTTATTGACTTATTTCTATTTTTTAGTTTATTGCAAGATTAGAAGTTGGCAGTTGTCAAGAATCCATGGTTCTAGTGTTTATTTAGTTTTTTCTGATATTTCACTTGAAGGTTTTTTCAATATTGAATTTATTGTTTTTTTCCTAAATGATTTTCTTTAAATTCAATGTTTTTTCCCTTCAAGCTACGAAGTATTCGAATTTCCTTTGTGTTTTTCTTATACCTCGTAGGTAAATACTGAAATTCAGTTTTCTAGATTAGCTTATTTCATGGATATCATTATTTTAATTATTTGTATTGTTTTGTCAATTTTAAGTTTCCTTGTCAACTGTTCCCTTATTGTCATATTTATTTACAATTTTACATTTTCTGATGGTGAGATTGTTTAAAAAATCTTGAAACCGGTCAAATATTTAAATAAAACGTTGTATATTGGTAGTTCGCAGAGTAATTATTTGTTTCATCATGAACTTCTACCAAAAAGTAATAGAAGATAATATTAACTACATAACCATGTAATTTATTGCAGTTTTAACTCTAGTTCATTTTAATACTCCATCAGTCCATTTTAGATTTATAGCTAATCAATTTATAATGTAACATAATGCTTATTTCATTTTCATGCAGCGTTTATGTTATTCATGAACAATAATTCCATCTTTGTTTGTCGATTTTAAATTCATCATTTGAGTAATATGTACATACTTGTGTCGTGACCGAATTATTTAGTGATTGTGTATAACATTTATGTCAGAATCCAACCAGAGTGAATGGGCCTGTATACTAACATTTTCCAGCGAGAAGTGCGAAAGGCACTAACTGCGATAAGCAGGTCGTTGATTACCGGTACCTATCCGTTGACCTGGGTTGCCCCCTTTATTTACATTTCTTCTATTTTATGTGGAAAAGTGTATGTTTTGAGATGAAAGCACCCTATTCCCTCATAACAAATTACCCTGTCTCTGGTGATGGATTGGCGGTTTTATACACGTTACTGCCATTCATTTGCGGCATCAATCAATAATAATTGTAATAAATTTGTTTTGATAATTTCGGCTCTTTAATTTATATCACCTGCATTCGCAGCCCTTTGTGTCAACTCTTTGTATTCGAACTCCTAATTTAATATAAACATAACGTAGGTAAAGACGATCATGCGGCTCTTAGGGTTTTTTTGCAAATTTGAGATTCCTTTTGTTTATTTGGGTTTTTTGGTTTGATTCATTTTGATGGGAAATTATTCAGATTTGGGCAAAATTTATATTACTTTTATTAATTAGGAGGGGTAGGGAATAGGGGACAATTATTACAATACGGTAAAAAGAAATCTCCAACAAAATGCACAGAAGAAAAGCAAACCAGTCAGAGACAAATGTGCCTCCTGAGCTAAGAATGCCTGCTCCGCCAAAAGAACTCGTACCAGAGGAAGATATTCCATGTTTGATCTGTGCGGATGTTTATTGAAACTCGGATAAGGAAATTAGGATACAATGCAACGTATGTACTAACTGGGCCCATAGATTATGCACGGACTATGCGAGAGGTGTTTATATTTTTGCGACACTTGTCGGGAAGGGATTTTGAGACAAAGACGTTAATGTACTACTGATGTAAAATTTGATAAGAATTGTTTTTTATAATACGGAAGGAATTCAATAAATAAATTTGTCTGAAACTACCCACATTCTTTTAAATGCAGGAAATATTTTCACAGCTTTGTCAGATGTATGTTTTATGAATAAAAAAAGCTAATATCTTCTTGTTTTACTTTTTGGTAGAAGTTCATGATGAAACAAATAAATACTCCGCGAACTACCAATATATAACGTTTTATTTAAATATTTTACCGGTTTCAGGATTCACAAAGATCCCATCATCAGAAATGAAATAAATGAATAAATGAAATAAATACTCCATCATCAGAAATGATGATGGGATCTTTGTGAATCCTGAAACCGGTAAAATATTTAAATAAAACGTTATATTATATTGGTAGTTCGCGGAGTATTTATTTGTTTCATAATAAAAAAAACGTTATCTGTTTTACCCTCCCAAACTTTCCACTTTGCTCTACCAATGCGCAAAGCTGAACAGTCTTGGAAAACATTTTTTTATTAAATGACATGCAACTTTTTTTGTCACAAAAAAGTAATTTCCAGCATAGTAATAATCGATGAATAGCGTACTATCTTTTTATTAGCTTATTTTGAAATTTGCTTAATTTCATCTACCTACATCCTCCTCTCCCCTACAAGAAAAAGATTTTAATGAAGCAAAAGTGATAAAAGATATATTTTTATGGCAGAAAAGCCACCACATTGCGACAATTGAAAGACAAAGAGTTACTGTGTCTGAGGAACATACCGCACCAATAGAGAAACAGGAGAGCAAATATTTTGGACATTTATCGCTTGATCCACCAGTAGATGCAGCAAGTATATCAACAGGAATGTTGACATACTTGAGAAGAGCCCTGAAGTTAACATTTCCCCCATTTCTCAGCACAGACCGTTGTATCTTTATGAGACAGCAAATAGTGGAAAACGAATGGTCACCATAGCAACTAAGAATCCGTGGAAGATGACATATGACAGATGTGTAACGACAGCAAATAGATTACTGCGTCTATACATTGTCACTTGAAATCCTTCAGAATCCTTCAAAATCCTAGCAAAATTTGTAGCTATAGTGTGGTTTGAAACAACGACCAAGTACACGCATGGAGCAACACATTTATGGAAAAGCATTCACCTTCCGAAAGGTTTTGCGCAGGAAGTTCGTGATACTGCGCACAAAGTTATCGCAGGAAATGCTTTCTTCAGTCACCCTGAGAATATTTTAATATCTGTGCTGCGTATAACTCGACTAGCAATAAAATAAATCATAAAGGATAGAGCAGAAAAGAAACAAGGAGTGTGCGGTTTTTGGGTACCTGCTATAAACTTTCAAGCAAATAGACCTGATACGGAACCACCTTTAACAATGCACCTGACAGATTATGAGTTACATACAATAGAAGGAAAGGCTAAAATAGATATTCCCTTGCCACACCCCAAAGATATGGAGAAATCCGTTAAACTCATCACCGAAGCTTCCTCAAAAGTATGTGGTCAAACAACAAGAGATGGATATATTCGTTCCGAACTGGATGCTAGAAGATTGCCTATTTTTGAGCCGAAGCAGTAGAATTTTGCATCGACAGCAAGTAGGAAGTAAATATATGTAAGTGAATGGCGGGTGGGGGGGGGTGGTGGAACTCTACATGCAGTCACCTCTTCGCGGTGGATTCTGGGTTAATACGAGAAACGTTTTTGAACTTCTAACAGTAGATTAAGCGAAAAACTACATTTCAAGAGGCCCGGTTAAATATCTTCATAGAATGGTCTGTTTTGATTTATTGGCATTTACAAAAAATTAAAACTAGTTTGTGCCCTATTACAATATTATTGTTACATTAACAAAAATAATAATTTTAGGGTCCCTGTGGCCCAGCTAAAATTTTGGGTACGGGCCTGATAATCTTTTCTTAGTTATTTTTCATTAAATTCCTATTATATTGCAATATTCCAAAAACATTTTTTGTTCGGTTTTCAACCCAACCTACTGTTGAAGGTCGCGGAGTCAATTGGTCTATTGCAAAGTGGATTGACTCTACGTTACAAGGCAGGGTAATAACTAGCTCCCTGAGCAATGTCGCTAAGGGGGTGGCTGCTGCCACGGGGTGCCCGCAGGGTGGGGTCTTATCACACTTATTGTTGAGCCTGGTGGTAGACAGTCTCCTCTTGGAATTAGAACGGGAAGGAATGCATGAGCAGAGATATGCAATTGACAGAACTAGGTACTTCGCGGTAATAATCCCCACTGTAACATATGTATCCCTAATACGGTGGCATAAGGCCAGAAAAAGGGAATCTTTCATCAAGCTAGGAAAGCTGCAGACTTGCTTGCCTAGGAATCACAGGGACGATGTAAACAACGTCCACTGCGCCTTGAAAGTACTGTTGGATCTTCCGCAGCTACGCACCGTGGTGGACGTGGAGTATCTATCTGCGGCACACAGGTGAAGAATAAATGGTTTTGGTAAACTCTGGCAAGAGCGGGATACCATACCGAAATATTTCAACAAATAAACAAAAACTGCATGCTTAGAATACAATCAGATAGATCTGTGGCAGCTCTACGCCACCGGAATATTGTTGGCCTACTTTAGTTAATTGGAACTCGTAGTAAAGAAGCGAACGCTGCGAAATTCCTTTCGTGTGTATATTTGTAGATATGTACTATACCGGGCGGGGATTTAGTGTGTAATCGGTTCATATCTCTGGAACTATTTAAGATTTCAAAATGAAATTTTGCACGAATGTGGGGAAACACATGGAGCATTTCCCAAAATTATTTAGGTATATACAGAATGTTCACATTCTAAGTACCAGATCAAAGTTCTATTTCTTTAAATGGAAACCCTACGTGTCATCGCATAATATGGATTCCCCGTAAAATTCCATGAAAATTGATATAGTACATGATGTGGTTTTGACTAAGGAATGTTGATATATTGTCACTTTTGTGCCATTATGGACCCAAATTTATGACGCTACTGACGCATGCTAACCAAAGCCACCTAAAATTTCTTTATTGAAATAGGTTCAACACACTGCTGTATTTTTGAAATCTATAATTTTATCATAATACTTGAAATAATACAGGGTGGTTAAGTTTTTCAAATGGAACAACATGTCACTCCAAGTGTTCGAAGACCCTAGGCGTATTTTCAACGCGGATGAAACAGGCATGAGGAACAGACATGAAATCCGGCTTAGTATTGGGATCTTCAAACAATTTTAAAAACCTTTATGAAGTAGCTTCGGGAAAAGAAAAGGAATGCATAACGGTCTTATGTAACTACAGTGGAGAAGGAGTTGCGGCACCTCCTACGGTTGTATTTCCTTACAAAAGAATTCCGAAAGAACTAGCGCTCTCAGTTCCCAAAGGTTGGGGTATCGGAAGATCAGATTCGGGATGGATGACCACTGCAACGTTTTTTGAATATGTTGCAAACATTTTCTATCCGTGGGTTGTAGCGAGGCAAGTCACTTTCCCAATCGTACTTTTTATAGACTGCCACAAATCGCAATACGGTATACAGCTTTATGAGTTTTGTGTTGAAAAGCAAATAATAATCTATTGCTTATACCCGAACTCAACGCATAATTTATAACCTTGCGATGTTTCCATCTTTCGTCCTCTGAAAGTTCAGTTGAAAAAAGTCTGCAGAGAACATAAACGAAGGTTAAGTACACTGATAACCAGACATAACTTCAGCAGTCTCTTCAAGGAAGCATTTGATCGAGTTTCTAAACCAATCACTATACAAAATGGGTCTGCTGTTTGTGGTCTTTAACCACTGAATCCCGATGCTGTGGATTACACCAAATGTATCTCTACAAGACGTGAAGAGGTTTTCCCTGCAGGAGTTGCTAAGATTACACACGAAGATTATGAGTCATGTCTCAAGGTTGTAGAAAACTTCTTGGGAGAAGATAAAATAAGTGATTTAAAAAAGACTCTCATTAGCGAAAGGAACCTTGAGGACATTTACAACTTTTGGAAGCACTGCAAGAACAAAGTATTGGAAAAAATTGAGGAAGTGGAAGTAAACATCCCTGCCGACGATACCCACATCCCTTCTAAAATGGATTCCAATCTGCTCACGGACTCCTTCCTCAATGATTTGCCCATGGAAATAGATGGAATAGTATATGAACCACTTGATGCGTATGGCTTACAGGAAATGCAGTATCTTGACGAGAGATATGATGAGCACCTCTTTGATATGCCTGACACGAATAAGTCCACTCAAGCCGAAATGAGAAAATATTCTTCAGGTGAACATTTACTTACTGTACCATCAGAGGCAACAGTCTACTGTAGTGCTGCTATGGAGGAGATTCTTAATAACGTATTTGACTTTGTCGATGATATTATTACGTCTGCAGTGGAGTCGGTAATCGAAGTGGATAAAACTATCCAGAAGAAGTCCAAAATATTATCTAATATCGTGATCGGTAAGAAGGAAGACGTAAATGAGACTTTGTGGCTAAAACACTTACATTGGCAAAAACGAGACGAACAATCTCAGAGAAAGAAGACTAATCGTGTTGTAACACCATATGCGATCACCTCTGACAAGTGGATAAACCATCATAACAAACAAGAGAAAAAAAGAGGAGAAAGCAGAGGAGAAGAAACAAGTCTCTGTAAGAAACCAAGGTAAAGGAATTTCAGAAGTTAAAGATAAAGCTACGGTTCAAGGTGATGAAGAAAAAGAGGCCAATGCGGAACCTCATAAAATCGAAGAAAGTCCTATTCTGAAAGAAAGACCTTACACAGAAATCGCTATTAATGACTACGTTAATTGTCAATTATCAAAATAGAAAATACCCTGGGATAGTAGAAGATATTGGAAATGGTGAATTCGAGGTCAGCGTGATGGAGAAAAGAGGAAAAGACGAATGGCGATGGCCACTGGAGAAGGATACGATATGGTACAAGAAAAAGCAAATTGTAAGAACAAGTACTAAACCCAAAAGTGGAACAAATGGAAATTTCATTGTTTCAACTTAGTAATAAACTCGTGTTCAATTACTGGTCTTACTGTTTTCATTTATTGGGTAACAGTGTTCAGTTATTAGGACATCATCTACTTTTTCAGTAAAACACCAAAAATTGTATATGTTTTTGGGTACGGCATATATTATAATTTCCTTCCTAATTCTGCATTAAATTTACTATATACCCATCAATTTTTTAAAATGGCCCCAATCTGGGTCGAAACGTCAAGAGAAAAATATTTTTTAATTATGAAAATGCCTTAAGTAATCTCACAAAATGAGAAATAATTGTCGTAGGTAATATAACAAGTGCTACGATTATCATTGATGATATCTACGAGCTGAAACCGAACTGGAGATTGAACGAGTCCGAAGGACGAGTTGAATGTCCTGTTTGGGTTTCACGAGTGATATCCTCGATAATTAATCATAGCACGAGTTATATTCGGCAAGAGAATATAATAGTCCGAGAGCCCGCTGCAAAATAATTATGCACCCATCTGTTAACGAAATGGAATGTGCGGCAAAGGCACGTAAAAACATCGTACTCAACGGAACGGCACCCGTACCGGTCACCATTTGGTGCAAAAAGGTAAAAACAATGGCACTTCCGGTACGGAAATTTGCGGAAAATTGCGCGATTTGTTAACGAGATGAAAGTTGTGCCATCTTGTAGCCTGCGATTAATTGAATTGAAATCGGTACCCGTGCCATCTTTTACCCTAGGGCAAATCCCCGGCACGGCGATATTTTTGCATCCCGTAACTCGGACAAATTCCCGTCATGTGTTAACGACTTGAAATAAAGTTCAATGGAAAGGACATTATGTCCCTTTTACGAATATCCAAGCGTGCCGGGATTCAATGCAGTCTAAGTAGGTGGCACGGCCCGATTTATAACGCGCTACGCGGCGTCATTTTCAGGAAATTCGGCAGCCGGCGGCGGCGCGCGAGAGTTTCTAACATTGGAAATGTTTTTATTTTCGTAGTATAGGCCCGAAATTCAGCAACAGTACACGCGTTGCATTTGCAGCATGATTTAATAGCAAAAGTTTACTGAAAAGAACGTAAGCCGGAATGCAATTCAGCCGCTACTTTTATTTACCGTCCTTTTTTGCACAATGCAAATCGGCATACCGGCATTCCACACATTCTTTTCGAAAGTGTCTCTTTTCAACATGCACTATTACAGCTGCCCGTGCGGAGTAACTTACGTTGATGACGTAAGGATCAAGTTAAAAAGAAGGACTGTAGTTACTTAGTTGCCATTAACAGGTGTCACAGTGACAGATGTCAATTGTGCACCACACAAAAAACATTTAATAATCGACGACTTGTTGCGCGACCATTGAAATTGATTCAAAAGTGACATTTCGACGCCGCGTAACGCGTTATAAATCGGGCCGTGCCAACTACTTTGACTGTTTTGAATCGCGGCACGTTTGGGTATTCGTAAAGGGGACATAATGCCCTTTCCATTGAACTTTATTTCAAGTCGTTAACACATGACGGGAGTTTGTCCGAGTTACGGACTGCAAAAATTTTGCCGTGCCGGGGATTTGCACTAGGGTAATAGATGGCACGGGTACCGATTTCAATTCAATTAATCGCAGGCTACAAGACGGCACAACTTTCATCTCGTTAACAAATCGCGCAATTTTCCGCAAATTTCCGTACCGGAAGTGCCATTATTTTTACCTTTTTGCACCAAATGGTTACCGGCACGGGTACCGTTCCGTTGAGTACGATGTTTTTACATGCCCTTGCCGCACATTCCATTTCGTTAACAGATGGGTGCATAATTTTGCAGCGGGCTCTCCTACTATAATGAATAATAAACATTTAAAGAAAGAAACTTAATTTACATTTGAAATATGACACATATCAACTGTCAGATTTGACAAATAAAATCCTTTGAAATCTGAAGAAAAAAGTCCCAGAAATTCTCAACATCACACAGATCTAGCGCAAAACCTCCCGTCACATCGGCTGCTGCCACATTGGAGATCTCCTCGAACATGCCTCTCGAACTTGCCACTGACCTAAATGAAGACACGAAAACTGTCAGAAAACTTATCTTAAGTTGGATTGAACCCGTCCTTTTGAAGAAAAACATATCTGATAAAAATTGGATAAAAATGATCACGAATAAGATACGTAATTTCGAGTTCGAATGCAGTCCAGATATTGGAGGGGGTTTAATGTTTTGGATCCCGTGTACCATCTGCTCTACGAAAATTAAGGTGGGCGATAGAAATTTTATCTGTATGGTAGATATTAGGTTAGTTCCTACTGTTTTTTATAGGCAAACAGTTAAACAAAAACGGACATTTTCATTGAGTTGTTTCAAATTGAATTCGAAAGAAGGCCAGAAACTTGAACAAAGATGTATTCTGCAATACTGCACTTCCGATACGCCGTCAACTTCCAGATTAAATCCTGCTTCCGATGCCCCATCAACTTCCGGGTTAAATCCGACCCCATCTTTGTCTAAGAATTCCTCGAAAAAATCAAAAGGTACTATTAATCGAACTGTTAATATAGATTATTTTTCCGACCCAAATATCGACCAATAGAATTGCACCATTCGACGTCACGTGGTACAACCTACATGGTATTATACTGATAATTTTTTGATTATTTTCTCTGGTAGTTGCTATATATAAAAAACATAACATAATCCAGTCAAATTAACCACACGTCAAACTGACAGGTTGAATTCAATTGTGAAAATCGGAGATTTTGCATGAAAATGAGTCGATTTGGAGTTTGTTCTCTGTCCACCATCGATAAAAAAGTCAAAGGAAATGTTCCCATTAATACGGAGAAGGCAAAAAAAACAGTTTGGAACCAATTTACTACTTTTTGTACTGAGAGGGAATACACATTGAGTGCTGAAACGAGTGAAGCGCAATTGGCAAACATTATGAAAGATTACGCTTACAATATGAAGAAAATGGATGGAGAAGACTATAAGGAAGGTACAATAAAAACAATGTGGAATCAGACTGCCAAATCACTTCAAGAAAAGTATTTGAACGATTTCGACATCAAAATCAACCCATTTTCGGATGCTGCATTCAAGACCGCTCGAGGAGCTCGTGATGCCAAGCGTAAGGCTTTACAATCTATTCCTGAAAAACGGAGGGCAAGTGCAGCAGCGTTGGAGGAAAAAGATTGGGATGCAATGACCACTGTTTGGGACGAGGAAACTCCTGATGGCCTCCAGAAAAAATTATTCATGATAATATCAGTGGAATTGGCTTGGAGAGGTGGTGAGGGCAGCATGGCGTCAATACATCACTTCAAGGCAGAACAGCGAAATGACGGGGAAACAACTGGGAGAATTGAATACAATCCAATTTTCAGCAAGACCACACAAGGTGGTGATAAAAAATTATCAGACAGCAAGTGGCTGGTGGAGAATCGGGAAATCCCTGACAAGTGCCCAGTGAGACTGTTCCAGAAATTGAGAGAGAAGAGAGATGCCAATATCAAGAGCGACAGACTATTCCTGACCCAAAATCCATTCTGGAATAAAGTTCCAGGCGCTAGGTGGTACAAGGATTCCCCAGTAGGCCAAAACACGATTTCAAAGTGGGTTAAGGAGTCAGCACAAAAAGCTGGGCTTGACCTTGGTAACAAAAAAATCACCAATCACTCCAGTCGTGCAACAGCCGTCTCCAATCTAGCGAAATCGGGCCTGGGAGAGCAGCAGATAATCAAAATAACTGGACATGCCAACAGTAACTCCATCAAGCCGTATCTCCAACTCGACCAGGAACACCACGAATTAATTGTCAAGAAACTGCGAAGGAGTGAGCCTACTGCAGAAAATGCCATCAACAGCATAAACCTCATGCCATCTACCTCTTCTGGGACCATTACCGATAACTCTGACTTGAAGAAAACATGCACCAATGTTTACAACAATTGTATTTTTAATTGCACTAGCCTGAATCTTAATTAAATGTTGTTTTATTCATTATGAAATTCTTATTTGTTAACTGTTCATTTCATCTCATGGTGCAATTCTATTGGCCGACATTTGGGACGGAAAAATAATCCCCCGAATACCACACGAGCTTCAAAATTATCTGGCATTTCCCTCAAGGTTCCCTGCAAACAAATAAAGTCGTCAAGTTTTTCAAGAAAAATCACTCGCGCTTCGCGCTCGTGATTTTTTAACCTGAAAAACTTGACTCCTTCATTTGTTTGCAACGAACCTATCGGGAAATACCCGATAATTTTGAAGCTCTTGTGGTATTATAAGTGATAAATACTAAAAACGTCCCCGCGTTATGCACCCCACGACTACCTTACTCGATCTGTATATAGAAAAGTACACATAGTAGAATTACACAAATTTGCACAAGTAGGTAATCGAGGATGCTCAATTCGACTAAAATATTTTGGACTTTCTGCGACTTCCGGTTATACCGGAAATAGACACCAACTTATTTATTTTAAATGGAATGCCCACATTTTTATTACGGATTTAGATTTTTGGTTGAATTTTAAGGTCACCACCTTATGCAAAACATCATATGTGTTAAATGCACACTCTTCGAGATATTAGACGTTAAAACTCGTCATTTTTCAAATTTCATCAATTGTAACTTGGAAACGGTACGAGATAAAGAAAAATGACTTGCATGTCCCTATCCCAGTTTTTAAATCTCTACCTAAAGGGTCTGGAAAATACTGCCTCCTGATTGGTCAAAAAATGACAAAAAGTTGTCAATCAGGAAGCAGTATTTTCCAGACCCATTAGATAGAGAATTAAAAACTAGGATAGGACACGTAAATCATTTTTCTTTATCTCTTACCGTTTCGAAGTTATAATTGATGAAATTTGAAAAATGACTATTTTTAACGTCTAATATCTCGAAGAGGGTGCACTTTACACATATGATGTTTTGCATAAGGTGACCTTAAAAATAGACCAAAAATCTAAATCCGTAATAAAAATGTGGGCATTCCATTTAAAATAAGGAAGTTGGTGTCTATTTCCGGTATAACCGGAAGTCGCAGAAAGTCAAAAATATTTTAGTCGAATTGAGCATCCTCGATTACCTGTTCGTGCAAATTTGTGTAATTTTACTGTATATACTTTTCTATATACAGATCGTGCAAGGTCGTCGCGGGATACCCTGTACACTGTACTACAGTCATCAGATTCTGACTCATATTCTGAAAACAATGCAATGGAAGGACCTATTGACCATGAAAGCGAACCCAACTTCGACCTCGAGGGTGTTGAAGAAAGTCACCAATCGGATTTTCCGATTAGCGGGACTATCACTGATAAAGATCGAGATAAAGGTAGTCCTGCCAGAACAGCAATCACTCGATCAATCAGCAACTAATTCCGAGAGTAATTTTAATTCGCAAAGCAAGCGGTCTTTAAAAAAATATTCTCGAAGCGAAAGGGGAAAACGAAGGAGATTAAGAGTTCAAAATCAGCCACTAATTACAAATTTCTTTGAAGAAGTTGAGAAAATCGAAAAACTATTTCTCGAAAATGAACAACTCAAAAATATGTTGATTGAGCAGACGTCTTATCTTCGAAATACGTGTCAAGAAGCAAATAAATTGCAAAATGTGTCATATTTCTTGCAATGCCTGATTGATACGACTATTACAAACAAAAAAAGTCCAAAAACGCACATACATTTGAGGCGCTGAGAACCAGAGTGGACAAACCCACATATTTACCAATTTCAAGTTATAATGCGCATAAGGTAGTCTAAAGTGTCCTTTTCAAGAGCCAGAGTGGACTATCTGATTGTATTTTTTTTTACAAAGATGGAGCCAGTAGTGCAGTTGGTCTCCAGTGAATTTGAAGGAAACTCTAGAACCATAGAGCATTATGCGGCTTGGTACGCTTTGGCTCCATGATTTGTTTCATGCGTTCTGACATTTTTCGCGTGCACCTAACCTAAAAATTGTTTGTCGTTTTATAACGTTCATGCTTTAAATGAGTGAAAATACGATGGCAGAAGGGCATATTCAATCGGAATCAAGTGGTAGGTACTTTGTAAGCCTGTTTGTCTTATATTATAGCATTAAATTTTAATTTTAGATCAGAGTGAATCCGAACCTGAGGCATTTCAGGATAATGGATCAGAATCAGACTTTGTGCCATCAGAATCACATTCGAATGATGATGTTGCAGAAAAACCAATGAAAGGCAGAAAGACGTTCAGAAATGAGGCAAACTGGAAAAAAAATAAACGCAAAAATTTAAGAACTCAAGGAAAAGCGTATGTGAGCGTAAGTGGAAAACCAGTACCAGCTAAAAGTTTTACAGTTGTAACAAGTTGCTGTACATTGAAATGTTACACATTTTTCAATGAATGCAAGCACAATTGCATAAAAAGTTTTTTGAACTTGGCAGCTTTGATGAACAGAATTTATACATTTTTTCCCAAGTAAAGGTGAAACTTCAACAAAAAATACGTACATGAGACTGTAATCTAGGGTTTTGCAGGTAAAAACTGTTGCCAGACGTTATAAAACAATAGCAAGCTAGTTATATCCTAGACCACAATAACAACCATTGATAGAAGATGCATTAGTTGCAACTAACAATGGAACTTTCCAGAACATAGACTGACGCTGTCAGCAAATAAAATGTATAAATTGAATTGTAACTTCATTAGGAAGAATTCTAGTTCTTAACACCGAACTGTACTTTACTAAATAAACCTGTATATTTTATTTTTTAAAAAGTACATCGGCAATTCCCAAAACTTATCTGGCGCAGTCGGTAGGATTGCTGAAGAAATATCTTACATCGCGTAGTGATTTTCTTTCGTTTCAACGATTAATCAGCAACCGAAAAATTGAAGATTTTGGTAATTGTGAAGAACTGGATTCAAGTAGCTGAGAAGGACAAACATCGCCTACTCATCTACACCTTAGCTGAAAAGGACAAGCATCGCCTGCTCATCTACACCGTGGTTGAAGAGGACAAAAATCGCCTGTTCAACTACACACAAAGGGACCACATCGCCCAGGTTCGAGAGGGACACACATCGCCCATCAACCTAAAACCAACAAGAAAAAAAAGAAAAGGAAACAAGAAAGAAATGATAAAACTTGGAATAATTTTAATGTAAGTGCTTTCCTACACTTTGATTTCCTTCAAAACCGCATACAATTAAGTTTAAACCTTGAATAATTTTATTTGCTCAAAATTGAGAGTATATTAGAAGAACTTTTAGATAAAATAAGTAACCTTTCACTAACAGAACCAGAAATGGCTCATGCTAATAACAGTAGTACTAACAGTAGTAATGTAGAAATTAATATGCAGTTGCTTAGATACCAATCAGACAATATACCTTGTTTTGATGGCAATACTAAACAATTGAATAGATTCATAAATGCTTGCGAAAATTTAATAAGAACTTTTCAAAATCGCGAAAATAGAAATGCTTCAATTAACATTATTTTAATAGATACTATTTTAAGTAAGTTAAGAGGTCGTGCAGCTGATCTTATCTGTTCGCGCAGTGAACTCAACACCTGGCAAACAATTAAAGATTGTTTAATATCCACATTTGCTGACCAACGCAGTATTGACTGTCTGATACAGGAATTATTATCTATCAGACCTAATAAAAATGAACATCCGCTTTGTTTTGGAATGCGTATACAAGACTCACGTAGTTTACTTTTCGTAAAACTAAACTCAACAAATGAAGACGCTAATACTAAATTAATTAAAATCACACATTATGATCAGTTTGCTTTAAAAACATTTATTAATGGCTTACCACCAAATTATCAACTACCGGTAAGACTAAAAAATCCAGATTCACTCGAACAAGCAATGTCGTATGTTAAAGAAGAAGAAAATTTTAATTTGTTTAGACAACAGTCGTTCACTTTAACTAAACCTCCATTACCCAATAATCCATTACCTAATAATCTGAAACCAATCAATCCACAAACTTATTATACACCACCTTTCACACAAACAGTTCAACAACCAATATTTAATCGACCTTTTGGACAAACTTCAAATTTCAATCCTCAAAGGTTTCACCAAAATAATTTTAATCAAAACCCTTTTAATACAAACTCACCTAACCCCTTTTATCAAAATACTTTTCAAAGACCTTCATTTAACCAATCTGTTAACTTAAGACCCCAATTTCCACAACAAAATTTATTTAGAAATAACCAATTTCAACAAAATTTAAACGCCTCACGTCAATACCAACCTTTCACGCAAAGAACGAACGTATTCAAACCAACATCTAACGTTTTCAAACCAACATCCCGAATTCAACCCACATATCAACCGGAGCCGATGGATACAAGTTCTGGCACAACTAAAACAATTTTTCAACAATCCCAAAGACCCAAATTCGAGACACTACACAATCAAGAAGTAGCTTTCCCCTCATCCGAAATTAACGATTATCCTGACGAACATTCAGTTAAGACCTCCTATAGTAAACCCCGAAATCTCAGACCCATACGAAACTGTACACACCACACAAAGACCTACTAATAATACTAATAGTATTCCAATTTTAGATAAAATGATCAATGATAAAAAATACCAATTTATAATTGATAGAAATCCTCACAACAGTTTATCAGTAAATAAAAAACTTATTAATGATAATTTTGTAAATCATGTCAAAATTTATCCCAATAATCCAGAACATGTTTTAAAAGTATTAAAGGAACACATTCACCCAACACACACAAATTACTTATACTTTCAAAGAAGAGACCTAATTCCAATGTTCACTCAAGTTTATTTGCAATATTTTTCACCACTCCAATTAGTTCAATGTACCAAATTACTCACCAACGTTACAACAAAAGATGACCAGTTAATGTTTATTCGACATCAACACGAAGGAAAAACCAACCATAGAGGAATAACCGAAACATACGAACGATTAAAGAAACTATATTACTGGAAAAATATGAAAACCGACGTAACTAACTATATCAACAACTGTGAAATTTGCCAACAAGCAAAATATTCCAGACCACTTGTCCTAACCCAAACTCCAGACAAACCTTTCCAAATATTACATATGGATCTATTTTTCTATAAAAAACACACTATCCTCACGATCATTGACAAATTCACTAAATTAGGCCAAGCATATAACATTCCTAGAGATACAAAATCTGTACATGACAAACTATTAACCTATTTCCAATATTATGGTATACCCGAAACCATTGTTGCCGATAATGATCCTATTTTCAAGCCTAACATAATCACAGACCTTTTGCGTATGCACAAAATTAATATCCACTTTACAGCCCCATATCATCATGAATCAAATTCACCAATTGAACGTTTTCATTCTACTATTCTTGAACATTTAAGAATATTAGAGATGCAAGATAAATCAAAATCAGTTGACGAACTACTTCTGTATGCTTCTATTGCATACAACAGTACAATCCACTCAGCAACGAAATTTTCACCTTACGAACTAACATTTGGACATTCAACTCCTCGAGATCCTTTTGACCTTATCCCAATCACATTTTATTCAGACTATGTTAATTCTCATAAACAAAAAATGAATTTACTCTATCAAGATGTAAAAAATCTCCAAATTCATCAAAAACAACGTGTATTAGAAAAACGCAATAAAAATGGTAACGAACAATCCGAATTCAAAATTGGTCAAACAGTCTATAAACAAAATCCTTCTAGAACACCAAAAAATTTACCAAAATATTCCGGTCCATATAATATAATTGAATTATTAGAAAACAACAAAGTAAAAATTCTAAATCCTAAAATTAAAAAGGAAGAAATTATTCACATAAAGGAACTAAAAAAGCCACATTTTTCAGATACGTCAGCTACAACGCAGCAGACATCCTCAAAATTCATGACAACCCAGGGCTTCTCACAACAAAATTAGGAACCGCATTAATAACGGAAGATATTTGGACTTTAGTCAAAATTTTCGAATTAAACCCTTTAATAAATGAATTTAACAAAGTTTGTGCACATATCGATACAATTGATAAAGCTTTTCAGAATAACTCCCTTTACGAAAGAGAATATTTTAACACCAGAAATCTAATCAATCATCTTAGAACAAGTATTCAAACTAAGTTTATGCAATTGAACCCAAAATTACAATTAAATTCAAGAAAGAAACGCGGATTAATAAATGGACTAGGCTCAATAATTAAAGTTATAACTGGAAATTTAGACTCATCAGATGCCGAAAACAAATTGATAATTTACAAAAATCACAAGACAAGACAAAGACTATTTTGGATAACCAACTTTCTTTAATGAATGCCACTGTATCAGAATTTCACAAATTAATGAGCAATGTTTCTCATAATCAACTTGTATTAGAATCAAAAATTAAAATTCTTGAACATACTCTTAAAAAGGTATCAATTCATTTAATAAAACAATTCGATTACACATTAATTCATATTACTTTAGGACAAATAACAATCACTCTCCAAATAATTTCAAATCTTTTAAACAAAATTGAAACAGCTATTTCTTTTGCCAAATTGAACACCTTGTACAATTTTTTAATCAAACCCGATCATTTACTAACTGAAATTCAAAATATTGAAACCCATATCAAAACAACAAAATTACCGTTTGATTCGAATCTAAGTGAGCTACTGAATTTTGAAAACGTCATAACAATTAAAAGTTATTCTAGGGAAAACGAAATTGTATTCCTTTTAGAGATTTCTTTGGTAGAAATTAAAAACTATCAATTTTTCCAAATGTTCCCACTTCCCCAAAATGTTAATGAAACCGAATTCACCATTATTATCCCGAAAACCCCATACCTTGCCATTTATGAGCACAAATTTTATTATTTTAAAACCGAGTGCAAACAAATCAAGAACACTCAGTACTTATGCAACAGAGAAGACAACGTACCGTTCCAAGGAACTCCATGTGAAGTGAAATTAATAACTTTCGTTAATCCAATAGACAATTGTTTTCCTATTAAGTTAAAAATAACTGAAACATTTATTCAAAAAATATCCCCGAGCAAATGGACAATAACCTCGCCGAATGAAATAATAGCACACAAATATTGTGATGAATTTAAGGAAAATGTACCTCTTCAAGGAACTTATTTAGTTGAGTTGCCAACAAATTGTAAATTAATTGTAAATTCACACGTTCTGCATGCTTCCTTTAAATCTACAAGTAAATTAGATGTAATTGCTTTACCTCATATAAATTTTAGCCTAACAAATACTGCTTCTCAAATTTATGTTCCAAAAATTTTAATTTAAATAGTATTAACTTACACAAAATTACTGAAACTCAAGAAAAATTCAAAATTCAAAAAGAAATGATAGATTCTATTAATTCACCTGTAGTAACCCACAGAACTAGTGTATGGACTATTTTATTGTATGTTTTAATATTTTTTATATGTTTTATATGTCATTTTTGTAAAATGGAATAAGTGCCCGTTCCTGAAGAAACGAAAACTCCCAATATTCCAGACGAAAGAAGACATCATCATTTGAAAAACCATCCCTTGGATAGTTTTCCATCTACGAAGGGAGGAGTTATATCCTAGACCACAATAACAACCATTGATAGAAGATGCATTAGTTGCAACTAACAATGGAACTTTCCAGAACATAGACTGACGCTGTCAGCAAATAAAATGTATAAATTGAATTGTAACTTCATTAGGAAGAATTCTAGTTCTTAACACCGAACTGTACTTTACTAAATAAACCTGTATATTTTATTTTTTAAAAAGTACATCGGCAATTCCCAAAACTTATCTAGCTCAAGAATATGACACGATAATTTTTTCTACCGAACGAAAATGGTGAAGATACGAAAGTATGCAGAAGTCTTTTTAAAAAACTGTTAAATGTTTCGGATGGTAAAATAGATAGGATATTAAAAAATTCACAGACCTCGCATCTTATGCAAGTATCATAGGCGTATTGAAAATACCGACACAACTGCTCGGTTTCTAAGATGTCCAACAAAAGTTATCTGTGCCGTTTCAAGTTGGTATATTATTGATATAAATAAAAGAAATGATTTGTGACAAGCACAAGGCACATAGTCAAACTGATGCAATACGTAACAAAATATTAACGCATCCGTTTTGTACCGTTTGGACTTGTATTGCAACGCGATATCCCTCTTAAACGGTACTCGCGCTCGCCGTACCTTGGTTTACATCTGGCTAGGGCTCTCCATCCAATATTATTAGCGGCCTCGACTGCGCGTGGCGCCGACAGAATCTGTCGCGTGTCGATACATTTTTCGTAAGATGAGTCCCATATACACGCGCCCAGAAGTATTTTCAATACTAAAACAAGGTAGAATTAACACCGACAAAGGATAAACGTGGCCGTCATCCGCCAGCAAATAAGACTAAGGATGCAAAAATTCATACAGCAATTCCCTACCTACAAATCTCATTATTCTCGTCATAAAACGTCTCGGAAATACCTTGCACCAGATTTGAATATCCGGCTATTATACAGCGAACATAAAAGTAACCGTTCAGAACCTGTTTCTGAATCTGTTTTCCGAAACATTTTTAACACCAGGTACCTACATTACATAACAACCTTTATTAGGATAGGTATTTTAGTATTTTTCATTCTTATTCCCGTTTAGATTTGATTTGCATTTTCATGCTCCAATAACGGATTAGTGTAAAAAGTGTGATTCGTTAACCAATCGAATTACGTACGAAAAAGATGAAGCCAAACTCCCTGAATTAAAGGTTGAACTCGAATTGTATCAACGGAAGGCTGATTAAGCTAGGGACCGTATGCGTGCCGACTCCGTAATACCTGAAGAAGATGATGATACTACGGTTATAACTTTTGATCTGATGAAGACTGCCAACTCCGGTAATTTCGACAGGTATTACGTACTATAAGAGGCAGCTCTGGACGTACTGTTTAGGAGTACACAATCTTCGCATGGGCGAGGTTTTCATGTTCGTATGGGATGAATCCATCGCCTCCCGAGGCCGACAAGAAATTGGCTCATGTCTACTGCACTATGTTAAAAATTATGTAAAAACCAAAAATCTCATCATGTATTCTTACGGCTGCGGAGGCCAAAATAGCAACATCAAAATGGCATTATTTTGCAACTTTATTGTGCAGTCACAAGAATTTCATGTCGAGCATATACAACATAATTTTCTAGTCAGCGGCCATTCATTCTTGCCATGCGATGCCGATTTTGGCGTGATAGAGAAGAACAAGAAATTTTATAAAAACATTTACATTCCTAATGAGTGGATTGCAGTTATTTCCACTGCAAGAAAACAAAAACCATTTAAAGTTGTTACCATGTCAAAAAACTTCTTTTTTTCTTCAAAAAATTTAGAATCTTTAATAACGAATGGAAAACAATGTGCAGATGGAACCAAAGTAGAATGGTTAAAAATATTGTGCCTACTGTACAAAAAAGACTCTCCTTTTGTAATATTTTTTAAGTATGGTAACAATCCTCTGCAACCACTTCAGAGTGTTGATGTACAACATAGAAAGTTTAAGAACAGAAGTCCGCTGGGGTCATTGCCAGTGCTATATTCCAGCGGAAATGTAGTAAGTGAGGCAAAAAAAAGATTTGCTGGAACTCATCGAATTTATTCCACCTATTCATCATAATTTCTACAAATCTTTGAAAAGTTCTGTTTCAGTTAGATACTATTTCACTGGGACGGGAAGGACGAGATGAAAATGAATAAAATATTTTGCCTTTGAATAAAACTACTGTATAATGAATAAAACTAGGAGCTATTAATGCATTTTATTTGTTTTTCCCCTGACCAATCCACTGTTATATAATTCCATCACATTGCCATAGTGGACCAACCCACTCAAATATCAAAGTATGATTTTAGATTTTGAAAAATACATTTTTCTTAAGGACCTATGTTATTCTTAAAAACGTACAAAGAAAATTCGTTCATTTTCCATTGAAACAATAATTAATAAAAAATAAATCAAAAGAGGCGTTTTTTAAACATGAAAAAAGGCTATTTCATTTGTGGCATCAGTACGCCACTGGAGAAACAGTTGACCCACTTCTCGCAGAAGTGAAATCAAGCACATAAACGCTGACAGAACACATTCCTATTGCAGTAACCTTAACATAATGTAGACCGCTTGCTTAGCATTTGTAAATATATAAATAGCACGCACTGTAAATCTAGAACAAATGATGATGTATACACGACACTGACCAGAGATAATAAAACGTACTTGGTGTCCACGCATTTATTCATCAGTTTTCCTGCCAGACGAACACAAATATTATATGGAACCACAACGCCCATACATTGTTTTGGGGTTGGTCCACTCTGGTTCTCACCGCCTCATTTAATGACGAAATAAAGCAGTTTTCCTTGTAGTTATTCATTGTCGGAGGGAGATTATTGTATTATATGAATCGTTATATTCAAACTTGCAACAGGCTGTAACGTTGCAAAAAGAAACACATTAGGTAATCAAGAATTGATTGTGTTTACTTTTAACGTTCTGACGTCACGTCCGGATCCCGAAGAGATGCACGTCACCTGTGTTCGTAGACACAGGTGGGAGACGCAAGCGCGCGCCCGTTGAGACGACCGTCAAGCGAGATGGATGGTAGTTGCGGCCGTTACTAATCTGACGTCCTGCATTTTGCACCCGGCTAGAAACTCGAAGTGACCCGCCGCCGAAGACCTCCCACTTCTCGCTTATAAAAGTGGGTGCTCCGCCGAAGAGAATTCAGTATTTGGTCGCCCGGCCATCAGCCGAAACCAATACTCCCAGCGTCAGAGATGATGCTGGCCGCTGACATCCGAACTTAGTACTTGATCGACCGTTCCGACTTCGCCGTGTGATCCAACCGAAAGTAATTATATTATCCCGTAAATATTTAAGTAAGTAACTTTGAGTAAGTACCCTACCTCGTTCGTATCAAATAAATTCGATTTGTTCATGCTGGGGAATTGGGAGTGCTGTCTATGAAGATCGATCGATTTTCCCATCCTGTGGGGGCCCTAGCGCCTGTAATAGGACGACATACCGGTGGAAATGGATCGCATCCGTGTAACGGGCGGCTCCTGGTGAAATCTTAAGGTAGAACGAATTGATTATTTGTGACGGAGGAGCTAGCGGCGTTCCCCCAGGCGATTGCACTCGCGTGCTATAACGAGAATTGCCCGCCGATCCCGTCTCGAAGCTGGCACCGTTCGGTGCTCCCACGAAATCTCCGAGACCCCGTAAATATTCAGTATTGATCACCCGGCGGACCGCAAGCGTTCTATCTGGACACTCCGTAAAAACCGTGTTTGATTTAAATGTAAATATCTCGTATTTTTGTATATACTATGTTTTTATCTATTCAATTCTATTTTATTTACCGTTCCGATCTTTACAAGTGTATATAGTTAAATTAATAGAGTACCGTTTTATTTTCTTTCTGTTGTGTTATTCGACGTTTAGCAATAGTAACATAATATTTGGACCCACCCTTCTGCGACTACGAACAAAAGGGTGACCAACGTATAAGTCTTACCTGACCGTAAATACAACCCAAGAAAAACGTTCATAAGCGAACGATCCGACCAGCCTAAATACACAGCGTATCCCAATAAGTGATACCGAGGGGTACCGCTGCATATTTAGGGACCGCACCTAGAACGTCCAGAATTGGCGAACGAAATAAACCCAGACGAAAGTTATCGTTGTATAAGTGACGTCCGAAATCAGGAGAAAGCAATCGTTGTAAGGCAATTCCATCCATAACAACTCTGGTACGTCATCTGAATTCTTCGAAGAGTAGTATTGAATGTGTTCTTCGAACAAAGGAACTGTTAAATTTTTTAACGTTTCGAAATCTACCGAAATTTGTATGGATCAGTGAGGACGCCACAAAGATCATTGGTAGAGTTCAGTACAATTCCAAAAACAATAAAATAGTCGGTTTTGCTATACCACACTCCGAAAGATTGCCAAGAGAAAACCACTTTGAGGCTACATCAGCTCGTCAAATTCAACAGTATTTTTTAAATGAGAAGAAGGCGGAATATGCATACGTGGTGATGGCATAAGTGTCCTATGACAAAAGTCCATCATTTTGCATCACAATTTTTGGTACCGACAATTGTTTCACAAGCGATGATGTTACACTGAGATGGAAACGAATTAAGGAAGAAACTAGCCGTCATGATATAGAGGTGCTAGGATTTTCAACTGACGGCGACACGCGATGTTTGAAGGCTATGAAAACTCTTGGTCAACTGCAAGGTCAGGATCAGGGCTCGTGGGAATGGTTTCAAATGAAGCTATATAGTGGCGAAATATGCGTTCAGGACGCAGTACACATCGGAACCAAACTCCGAACTCGACTTTTGAAACCAAATATAATTTTACCCATAGGAAATTTAAATGTTACAATGCGTCACTTGGAAGAACTAATTGGGAAAGATAAACATTTTTTAACTTCCAGTGATCTTCGAGGTGAAGATAAGATCACTTTCAGGGCAGTAGAGAAAATGTGTACCTCTGAAGTGGGAAATTTTCTCAAAAAATATGTAGAAAAAAGTGATGCAACAATTATCTATTTAAAATTAATCAGATATACTTCACAAACTTTCCTCAACAAGGAATCATCTATAAGAGATCGTATAAAATCAATTTGGTAGGTGGTATTTTTTTAGGAATCTGGAGATTTTGGCTTTGAGACACTGTCGAATATTCTATGACCAAAAATTTCATTACTCTTAATGCCTACCTATACATTGAGCTCAATGCTTATGCAATCATTAAAATAGAGATTCTGATACCCTACAAACCACTGCAGATTTTTTCAGCTCGCAGCTATGCGAACAAATTTTCAGATCTACTCGTTCTCTAACCTCGCCGTTTTCGACAATCGTAAATTTCAGCATGCTCGATATCATTAACAGAATAAATAAAATCGAAACTGTAGTCAATACAGTAAATGACCTCTCTGAGAAGTTTATTTTTCCAAGAGAGCATAATAAACGTAACAAAAAGCTTGGTAACTCGGAAGAAAAGAATTCGTCAAGTCTTTACCTAACACAGGAGTAAATCAACGAAATCTGCCTTAGGTGAAGTACAAATTGACTGTGTTATGCTTGGAGTTGATTACGAGGACGATAGTGCCTGGACTGAGATATGTCTGGTCCAGAAAACCAAAGTTACCAGTGAAAATGAAGATAATCTTAATGAGGATGACGGCATTGTCGAACATGATTTTCACGAATTATCGGAGACAGCCAATATGGCGTATCTTCGAACAAATTAAGTGACCGATTTGGAAAACAAGTGACAAAATTTAAAATTTTAAATAACCCCCGACAACGCCTGAACAGATCTTCATAAAAAATTATAGTTAAGAACCATCTCGATCACGTCAGCTTTCAAACAAAAAAAAAACGCATCAAAATCGGTCCATTTGTTTAGGAGCTACGATGCCACAGACAGACACACAAACCGACACGTCAAACTTATAATACCCCTCTTTTTGCGTCGGGGGTTAAAAAATCAGAGATTCAAATCAACGAAATGGAGGAAGATATTATCACACTCAGTGATAAAGAAAACCTAAACGATCATGACATCGAAGAGTTGAATCCTAGCAGCCCTTATATACGTGTTAGAGTTGGTGATCAAGCTATAAAGACCATTCGCGAGACATCACTCGTTTGGCTTTTAAGGGTGCGGAATTTGAGCACTAAAAACGGGACATGTAGACACATTTTTATTTTAACACCATTCTGAAATTAAATTTAGATAGGGCGTTTAATAAAAAAAATATTTATCCATAAAGGATTAACTCAGAGACTCCCACTGCTTTTATAGTAATATTTTTCGTTCGCCTTAAATAAATCTCCCTCAAATTATTGAAAAAATTGTCATAAAACCGCCATAAACTCGACACCTTTTTATTACCTACTTGTACACATATTTATCGCAATTAGGAAGTAGGGTTGTTTAAGTTAATTATTCCTCATTCATTTTCGACCAAGAACGTCTTGATACGTTACTTCATTAAAATGGCGTATTGGAATGAAATTTCTATTGCAATCTCTCCATTTTGTGAATATTTAGGCGAGTTGCACAGTGAACTGGACGTTTGACAGTAGTGGTAGTGTGGCTGCTGCAATGCAGATGGCGGTAGCGCTTCAGTTTATTCTCATATTTCTAAATAGAAAGTAATAATTTAGATAGGACCAATCCTTCCAGATTTATTCGGTTGCCGCCAAAGCAAAAAACCTGTAAAATTCCAAGTTGTAGAGGGTCCGTGTGAAGAATTTGCAGCTGTGATTGAAACCAATCATAATAGATTGTGACTATTATTTTACATAATCCTAATCACACTTTTGTGTTACATGTGGCAGCACTAATAGACTAACAGCTGGTAAATCGCAGCCTTAGCGAAAAACACCAAAGGTATTAATTTCAAAATTTATTTTCCTTATTCAAAATCAAAAATAATTGTGTTTTTCAGAGTCAGTTCTGATCGTCTGTTACGGTTTAAAGGAGGACATTTGCAATCGAGTGGCATCAGGAATAAAATTCGAGATAAAATTCCAGACAAACAGTTCTCTGAGCATTTCATACAAGTACACCTCGAGATACACCATGAATATTATTATGCAGTTTACTATTCAGATTATTGGTACCGTCAACACGGGGTGAAATTGATCTCCGGGGGCGACTTTGATCACTAAGTAGTTATTTCAACAATTTGAATTTAGCGCGCAAACGTGCGCGCCGATTGGCCGTGTGAACAGTGATTTCTGCAGACAAAGCAGGGATGTCTGACATATGTGTACGAAGTGAATGTAATCAGCAACATTCCTGAGTAAATCAGTGTTTTCTTTGGCATCATCTTTTTATTACATTTCCAAGGCTCGGAACTTTCACTGGCAAGTCAAGGCATGGAGATCTGTTTTACTTAATTGGAAAAAGGCGCATCCTCAACAAACTTCAATGGACAAAAAAGATTTTCCTCATTTGCTTGCTTCTTGTCTTAATGAAATGAATGGAAAATCACCAGATGCCATTAAGAAAGACGCTCATAAGTTCATTTCAAGCAACAGGAATTTTGCCATTGGAACCCGATCGTGTTCTTCAGAAAATTCCAACTGAAGATACTAATCATGAGAATGAAGTCAACCACATTCTTCTTAACTATTTACAAGAGCAGCGCTTTACGGCTGTACCAACAAGAAGGAATAATATAAAAAGACAACGGCTAAATATTGAACCAGGCAAAAGTGTAACAACTGTAAATAATGACAGTTCCAGTGAATCTGACGTTAATGAACCTAACATTACAAATGACAACTCGGACACTGAATTTACTGAAGATGTGGAAACCAATGAAGCAGAAACAGAATATTTTCAACCGGACAAAGAAGACATTAAGACTGGAAAATGTATTTTAGTCAAAGTTATGGGTGGATCAAGAAAAACGACCATCTACCGTTATGTCGCTCTAGTACAGAGTGTCACTAATCAAGAGCACGACACTGACATTGAACTAATAGGTCTGAAGTCTCTGAAAAACACCCGAAAAGTTTTCAAGGTCCAACAGGATGATGAATTTTTAGCCGAAGATGACGTAATAGCTATTTTGCCTGATCCTGAAGTGAAAAACGTCGGTGACGAGGTTACCTACATATTTGGAAAAGATGTTGATATTTTTGAAGTGAAATAAGAAGTGTAATACCCACCTGTATGTGCTTTAATGAGCAATTTAGTTCCTATGTTTTTACTGTAGAATCACAATTTTAAGTTTCTTTGTTTTTATTGTATTAACAATAAAGTGTTTTCTTAACTTTTTGGAAAGAATGGTACTTGTGTTTGAATAAATACTTAGCGATCAAACTCACCCTCTCCGATCAATCTCACCCCAAAAATAGAAATTTGAATAAAATTTTTAATATTGACGGGACGGATACCAGGGTCAGATTGATCATATACAACAGTGTTTCCTACCTTTCTGTGCTATAAAAAGGATGGTGATCAAAGTGACCCCACTCGACGTTTGAGATTGATCACGTCATTTTTTATTTATACCGTCTACATTTTTGAGTTTTATCAAAAAAAATGCTTTACCTCAAAAGTTCATAGTTCTGCAACATTTTTTTGAAATTAGCAGTGTCCTCTAACGTACATAACAAAAATAAAGTTGCACATGATCAATTCCACCCCGTTTGACGGTATGTTGGGAGGGTTTTGGAAAGTGGGGACAGACACATACCGACTAAAATTTTTAGTCTTCCTTGAATGAGTTCACATGGCCTAAAGAAGTCGAAATTCAAAATGTTGAGGGAAAATATATCTTTTATGGTCCCATTACTATGTTAGGGGTGTCTCCAATGCATCTATCTCTGAAGAACCGAGAAAATATTCATGTATTATAAAACAATTGAAATAAAAAATTATCCAAAAATTCCAAGTGGATTATTTTGTGCTTACCCCAGTGTTTATCGCTGCTTATTGTAAAGTCGATAAAATCAATAGGTATCAAAATTGCAACGAAAATTGCTAAGAATCTGCCAAAATTTACGAAGAATTTGCTAAAAATTTGTTAAATTGCTCAAAAATTACCAAAGTTACCAAAATTGCCAAGAAATTGACAAGATTACAAAAAATTGACAAAATTGCCATAAAATTACCAAAAAATTGCCAAAATTGCTGGTGCGTGTACACCAAAATTACTGGGTGGTCAACCCGTCTATAAAAACTCACTAAAATCTGTGGGTATAACGACTAACAACAGTTAACTATTTAAAATTTCATAAAACTTGTAGCATCCTCTACATTGAAAAAATAGCTTTCTTGCTGCACCAAAAAGATACTGTTGGCACAACAGTTCAATATCTCAAATTATTATGTCACTACAAGGGACCAAAAAGAGATTGTTTTCTAAAATTAGCGGCCCCTAAAAGACAAGCTGCTAATTTTAAACCCATACCTACACTAAACTTTATATTTAAAAAACAATTCAGTGCAATATTTGACAGGTAAATGAACACCATGTATAAAACAGAACAATTTTATAACTCACGGGAAAAGTTTGAAAATAGTAATATATTTTGCCTGGGTGAGGAGATATCTCCCATCTACTTCCTCTCTGTAGGACACCGAGAGAAGGTGCCCTAGATCAAAATCTGGAATGAGAAATATTAAAGACGTTTCTTTGCTAAGAACTGAAAACTAGCTGCAAAGAGAATGTTTTCCAACAAAACGAACAATGTACAAGGTGTCGTAGCTGTGATTAACCTACGAAAGCCTGAAGTAAAATTCATGCGAATACAGCTGGATCGACATACGGCATCCATTATATAAACCACAAAGTGACCGTCATGAAGAGTCGAGACATAATTCTACCAAGTTAACAGTGGAGGACTGCCCTAACATCAAGTTTACGAATGGATTTATCCATTCGCAATGGACTGCGCTTGAAAACCTTACAATTTACATATTTCAGTTTTTACAGTTCTAAGCGTCATATTAATAATAGTCAATCTTTGATATATTTTCATGATATTACATCCCTTCTTATATCAAATTGAAAAACTTAAAAATTATAAATGAGCAGGAATCCAGGGAAGCATCAAGCAATCTCAGACATCCATGGCATCCGTGGAATCACAATCAAACTGCAACATCTTTTTTCCAAATTTGATCTTAATAGGTGTATCTGCATGCTCGCATTTCTCGTACCTCAGACTATCGCAGTGAAAGTAGTAAAACCATTTTATACATTTTGTTGCGTATTATGACAAAATTTGAAGTTGTGGCCACTTCTGGTCTCATCCAACAAGAAGCAGAACATTTCGGGTTAATCATCGTTATTCCCTTGCTCAAATATAGGTACATCTCCAAAGTAGCAAGTCTCTGTTGCCGCCATTGTTTTATACGATTTTGAGGCTAAATTTGAGGCAAAATTTTTGGTGCACTTTTATTTGATATTAGAGACCCTTAATATGTATCTCATTTTTGGGGATATTTCTATCCCCAAGGGACAAACAATGCCCTGCTTAGTCCGAAGACAAGTGGAAGGCTTATTCCGGCCTACACTCGGACCCCATCTACGTTAGCCACATACAGTGTTGCCCGCTCTCTACCGCGCGGAGGTGTAGAATGGGATTTTCCCTTCATTGGGTATGAGACCGACTGAATGGCATTTCTCAAAACCCTCCAGTACTTTTAGAGAGCTACTTATTATCTGATAACAAAATGTAGATCGCCTAAATAAAAGGAACCAATAAGAAAAAGTAAGTTGTTAAAATGTTAGTTTCAATTCTTTAAAAAAATTTTCCCTAATGTTATTTTTCAGTAGTTTACACATTTTAAAATTAGCGGTCAGTGTTTGGGATAGAGGGTAGCATTTCAACATCTAAAATGACAATTGCCTTGATCTCCTGGCTTCCGGCTGGATGACAACATTTCGTTCATTATTACAGGGAACATATTCAGATGGTATGGAACTGACGGAAATAGAATTTGAGGGCTTATTTAAACTCGAAGAAAGTCAGTCAATCTCGAATGAATTTTTTATTAAAATCGGATGTTCGGGCTAGAACTTCAATCTTGGATAAACCGATTTGGTCATCAGTGTCTAATCTGTGTTATGTCAATGCTAAACCAGCCGAATTGAGCAAACAAATCAATACCTCATGTCTCTCCTCATGTTCAGTCCCACAAGTACCAATGTACAGTCTAGTCTAACCATTATAGACAAACTACAATAACAAGCAATGCAAGGGTAATAAATCTTTGGTCTACGATAGAGATCCGATATTTTATTATAGGGCGTTGAGACAGTTTGGCTTATGAAGTTTGCCTATATGATTCGTTACATTGTAAAAGTTGTGGAAATATGAGATGGATGAGGGCGGTGGTGTCGCTGAACTTTGGTTTAGGAGGAATTAGGTTTTTGGAGATAGTCCATGTCACGAGGATTGTTATTAGTCAAAGTCTCTGTGATATGCTGCAGCTCAGATGAGGAGAATTCATATATGTCGGTGGACAAGAGAGTTGATTGGCATTTTTTTGGGAGGGATAATGACTATTGAAATGGTCTAAAAATTGATTTAAAGTGGCACAACTATGTGACCAAATTATGAAAGTGCCATCGAATGGAAGATTGGATGCTTTTATAGAAGGGGCAGTAATGATTCATGAAATTACGAGATGGGCCGATATATTGCACAATGTTGAAAAAGTGATGATATTCTCGCATCATAAGCGACATAATCAACTCCGGCTGTGGCATTATCCTTATTCGTTTGGAGAATGACTAATTCAGAATTAGATTTGATATTTTTTAAAGCGAGAAATTCAGATTTTCAGATGTTGGATTTAGGAAGCCTCATTAAATTTATAACTATTGCAATATCAGACTGTAGTGTCCAAGATATAGGCTGAAATTTTACAACTGGATGATTCTACTCTGCAGATAATATCTTCGACAGGAATACTTTTAGGGATGATTCTGAATTTGCACTTGATGATAATGTGGATTTCATTTACGTTAACTTGGTGTTTGGAAATGTTGGCAATGACTTGAGCGAGGGTTCTCAGTTTAGGACATTGCAAAAGTATGAAGAAAACTTGCACTTATGGGAGTTCCTTTAGAGGCAAAATACAAATGGAGATGAAACGGGTCAAATGAAACAGTATCAAAATGCCGCCTTGTTTTCCTAATGCGTTCCCACACTAATGTCGAACTGGCTTTAGGAGGAATCCTATTTGCTGACCTGGTCTCCAAGCAGTGCTTCATATCTGAAAAAATGGGAATAATCGTGCTATCAAGACAATGAAGAGTTAAAGTAGAAATTTTACTTACCAGTTTCTGTAATAGTTGTTCAACTCGCCTGGATAAATCTAGGGGTAGTTGTGTTGAAAAATTAAATATGCCCATATATTTTATTGGTTTATTGTAAACTACATTTTGTATAACACTTGAAACTAATATAAAATGAAGGTATGATTGTACTAAATGATTAGTCTACACAAGTAACAAAATTCAAAATTTTAAGTAACCCCCGACACAACGCCTGAACAGATCTTCATAAATTATAGCTAAGAACCATCTCGATCACATCAGCTTTCAAACAAAAAACCGCATCAAAATAGGTTCATTCTTTTAGGAGCTACGACGCCACAGACAGACACACGGACCCACAAACACACAGATACACACAGAGACACGCCAAACTTATAACACCCCTCTTTTTGCTTCGGGGGTTAATAATACAGTACATTGCATCAGAGGTACAATAGTCGGTGAGTTGAATGACAACTGGATTTAAATAATAAAGTATTTGAAAAGGTATAATTTAGAATGCGGTCCATCACACTTCCTGAGGGAAGAATAAAAAATTATCAACTGTTCATGTTTTTTATACATTGTTATTATACAATTTTACTCAATTTTGATGAACCTCTATTAATTTATCATATACTTCAATAAAAATGTGATTTTTATTTTCAGCTACAACATTCAGACTCTTAAAAATTTGGCCGCATTTACTTCCTGCAATATTTGTAACTAGAACTCTATCTCCCACCTTACAATTAATTTCTTTGTACCATAGCATACTCTATCTTCTTAGAAATATCTGATTAGATAAATTGTGTCTCATCAATACTTGCTGCTTGCATTTTTGCCTGCTTTATGTTAATTTTTATCAGGCGCGGAACTACGGTGGGGCTTGGGCGGGCCAGGGCCCCCCTAATATTTACTCGGCCCACCCCTGTGCCCACCCTGTTCTGATGCTAGAAAAAAATGTTAACATGTGAATTGTATCGAATAAAAACAGAATACTTTTTTGGAGCTATTTACCTTATTTTAAATGAACTACATACTACAAAATCGATTCGGAGAGCACTCTAACGTTATTAAGGCCATGAGTGGTATACATCCGCAAAACTGTGAATTTTTAAATTTGAAAACTCTATTGCTTGCAGCAAATCACTACTGTTCTGACGTTGAAGCCTTGGAAGCTGCACTAAAAATTTTGCCGAAAACAATAAAGCAATACGAAAATGACAATCAAATTAGCATTACCAATGTAATGCAGTTTGTTGACCTTTTGGAAAAATATAAGCTTGTCTTTCAAGAGACTTACAAACTTGCTGTTATTGGAGTTACCATACCCGTTAGCAGTGCCGCGTGTGAGCGTACTTTTTCTTGTCTAAAGCCGGCATCCCAAGGCGCGTAGCGTGCCAAGCCTCAGATGCTCGTCTAGGCTTGGTAAGTCACAAGCTGACGAACTGACCCACTCCCACGGCTTGTCAAGTCATCAAGTCACAAATGGAATGACGGACATATACATGACTTGGCAAGCCATTCCCTTTGACTTGTGCGCACTTACCGACAACCAATGGGAACGACAAGCCGAGCCAAGAAGTGGCGAGCCGACCCTATCCCACGATGTGTGCCTTGGCGAGTCTGACGTCAGGCTTGACAAGCTATGCGCCGTGGGATGCCGGCTTAAGACGTTTGAAAACCTACTTGCGTATTTCCATCGGTGATGACAAACTCAATTATTTGGCGGTTATAAACAATAATAATAATAATAATATTTATTGCATGTAAATAAGCAAGTAATACAATTTTACATACAACGGCGGAAATTTCCGCAAAGCGTATTTTAATAACCACCACACATAACAAAGAATATAAAAAATATAAAGTTTTGGACAAATAACAGTGGAAGTTGTCGATGTGTTCCGTGTGGGAACAATGATAAAGTGGACTGTATTTTTCAATTTATTAAACACCTTACATAACAAAACAAAACAAATTTGGGCACAACGTCAGAAATACTTGTTGTACGCTTAACAGTAAAAACGAGAATCATGATCTTTAAGGGTTGCTTGTTGGTACAACCATTTACCTGAAAACCAGTATGAGACGCGCGCATACCGCATAGTGTCTGTTGGAAATTCGAACGAAATAATGTTTACCACTGAAACCGTACCATAACCGGCCACCTTGAAAGCACTTGCTTTCAAAAGAAAGCACAAATGAATGTTCAAATAAACCAATGAAAATGACAATAGTGCAAATAATACAAAAAATATAATCTAACTAATGCTAAATGAACATAAAAATAAAAGTAATATCAAATTGTCCGTGATCCTAAAACTTAAATCTACACAATAATAAGTTCACTGAATGTTAAGGTTGGACGGGCAACACACACACCTTTGAAAATGCTCTCCTTAAAATACCACTTTGAGTTTTGACGCTAACCACTCGCGTGATGCCGTCAGCTCCGGGATGAACTTCTACAATTCGCCCTAATCTCCATGTGAGCGGGTGAGCGTTGTCTTCACGTAAGACAACCATAAGACCTGCCTTAAGAACATTTGGATCCTTTAGCATCCATTTATTACGCTGCTGGAGATGGTGCAAATATTCCTGAGACCATCTACGCCAGAAGCCCTGGGTAATTTTTTGTATCTGCTGATACTGGCTGAGCCGATTGATTGGAATGTGTTCCACATTGTCTTCGGGCAACGCATTCATTTTTGAACCAATTAGAAAATGTCCGGGTGTCAAGGAATCAAGGTCATTGGGATCGTTGGATAGGGGACATATGGGTCTTGAGTTCAATATTGATTCTATCTGTGTGATCACGGTATTAAAATTTTCATATGTTAAATGTGAGATACCAATTGTTCTCACTAAATGACGCTTCATGAGCTTGACAGCATTTTCCCAAAGTCCTCCCATGTGTGGCGCTTTGGGTGGTATAAAATGCCATGTGACGCGGTTTTCTAACAGATAAGATTTAGTGTTTTCGTCTTCAAGACAATCAATTAAATTTTTATGAGCATCTGCAATCTGATTAGCTCCACCTACAAAATTTGTACCATTGTCCGACCAGATATCTCTTGACAAACCACGACGAGCGAAGAATCGCTTTAATGTATTCAAAAATACCGTAGTAGAAAGATCCCCTGCCATCTCTAGATGTATGGCCTTTGTTGAGAAACATATAAAAATGCAAACGTAAATCTTAACTACCTTTCTACTGCGCAAAGTACCTTCTTTTACCAAGAAAGGTCCTGCAAAGTCTACTCCACATGAGGAAAATGGACGTGAGGGAGTGACTCTGGAAACGGGCAGTTGCCCCATCATTGGATTAAAGCCCTTGGGTGTTGATTTGAAGCAAGTAATGCACTTTCTCATAACCCTCTTTATATTATTTCTGGCATTAATAGGCCAAAATTGCATTCTAACCGCAGATAAGACGGTTTCAACGCCACCGTGCAAGGTGCGTTCATGTTCATGCGAAATTATTAAATCAGTAAAGAAATTTTTATCTGGCAACAACATTGGAAACTTGTGATTGTATTCTAAATTCGCGTTATGCAACCTTCCACCTACTCGTAAAAGGCTCCTTTCGTCTAAAAATGGATTGAGTTTTATGATTCTATTGCCTTTAGAGACGTTGTCTTTGTTTTTAAGGATTGAAATTTCCTGGGAAAAAGTAGCAGCCTGTACTAACCGCACTAATGAGATCATAGCCTCATTTATTTCATGTACCATCAAATCGCCTGTAATTTTCTCTTTGTTATCTTTTTTCAGTTTCAAATTGTTGATAAAACGTAAACATGTCGCTGTAACTCTTAATAACCTATTTAATTTTGAATACCTGTGAATCAGTTCTAAATTACTTTCCATTGCTAAACAAACCTTCTTTGGTATACTTCGTTTTTCTGGAATTTCTAATGAATCTAAATCACCCTTGTTGATTGTGCTTGGTCATTGTGTATAATCAAGCTCCAACCATTTCGGACCTGACCACCAGATATCAGACTCTACCAACTGACTTGGACTGCAGCTTCTAGATATTAAATCCGCTGGGTTATCAGCAGAACGCACGTGATGCCAACGTTCTGTGCTGCTCAAACTTTGAATTTCTGAAACCCTGTTGGAAATAAACGTTTTCCATTGTGTAGGCTCTTGTGACAGCCATGCTAATACAATTTTGGAGTCAGTCCATAAAAATGTATTACTGATATCCAGCTTGATTGATCTTGTAACCTTGTGAAGCAACCGGGCCAGAAGGACCGCTCCACACAACTCCAATCTGGGTAATGATACCACCTTCAAAGGAGCTACCTTTGACTTAGAACACAACAACCGTGTAAAATGGTTCCCACATGCATCTGTACTACGTAGATATAAACAGACTCCATACGCTGATTCTGAGGCGTCTGTGAACCCATGAATTTCTATTTGCTGATACCTGGATAGCAATACATGCCTAGCTACTGAAATCTTATTTAAATCTACTAAACTATGAAAAAATTGCAAAAATTGTTCGTGATGACTATGAGGAATAGAATCGTCCCATCCTATCTTTAATTTCCACAACTCCTGTAAAATCATTTTTGCTCTAATTACAATGGGTCCGATTATACCGAGTGGATCAAAATTTTGACTAATTATAGAAAGAATAATTCGCGTTGTTAAATTCTGTGAATAAAAATTTAAAGCAACTGTGAATTTGAAAGTGTCTGAATTTGGATCCCAAAGTATACCGAGTGTCTTTACTGTACTGTCATCTGAGATGTGGAAAATTTGTTGTTTTTCATTTGAATTTGAAACTTCTTGGCAATTAGATACGAATTGAGTTAGAATGAACCCTGACGATTTCAATATTCCAAAAATTTCGGATTTTAGGTTCTGTAGGCCGTGAATTGAACTGTGACCTGTTATGAGGTCGTCCACGTAAAAATCGGTTAAAATAACATCGCTAGCCTTTGTAAATCTTTCTCTGGTATCATAAGCCGCTTGGTGCAATGCTCTGATCGCAAGAAACACCGAGGGAGCCATACCGTATGTGACCGTATTTAAAACATAATGTGATAAGTCTTGTTCTGGATTCTCGCGCCATAAAATTCTTTGAAAATTTCTTTGCTCATGTTTGACATTGACTTGGCGGTACATTTTGGTAATGTCGCCCTTGAGCACAAAGTTATGCTTTCTGAAACGAAGTAAAATTGAAAATAAGTCATCCTGTATTGTAGGACCAACGTAAGCTACATCATTGAGTGAAATATTGTTAGAGCCTTTTGTGCTTGCATCAAATACAACACGCAATTTTGGTTTTGATGCGCCGCTATTTGATTTGAAAACTCCATGATGGGCCAAATAGTATGTGACGTCACTTGTTTTAATTTGATCCTCATTTAATTTTGACATGTGATTTAAATTTTCATATTCGCGCATAAAATTAATGTACTGCTCTGAAAGGGTATGATCGCTTTGCAACCTTTTTTCTAAATTTAAAAATCGCTTGGTAGCTATTTGAAGTGTGTCACCTAGTTCATTGTAATTGTCCTTTAATGGCAATGCTACTGTGAATCGACCTGTGCTGTCCCTTGTATAGTTTTTTACGAAATGGTTCTCGCAAAAACTCTCATCCTTTGTGAACTTGGTAACTCTTTCTGAATCATGAGGCACGTCTTCAATAGACCAAAATTTTTCCAGTTGCGAATGAATTTGGTTTTCTTGATTAATTGAAAATAAACAATGGTTAAACTTATTCTGAGTCCAATTCATATGTATGGTTCCTGTCATCAACCACCCTAACTTTGAATTTTGTAAAATTGGTTGGTGTTCCCCTAACTTAATTCTACCGAAAGAAATTAAATCATAAAATACCGATGCGCCTAATAAAACGTCAATTTTCCTAGACTGATTAAAGTCTATGTCAGCTAATATGATGCCTTCTGGTATTATTATATGTGCAGTGTCAAATGACTGACTTGGAATATGTCCCGTGATGTTGTCCAATACCAAAAATTGTAAGTCATTTGAGTAATTTGTGTTTGCTGATTTTATTCTTGTCTGAACCCGTTTTGAAATTGTTGTAAGCGTTCGACCTACGCCACTGATTGGGAAATGTACCTTTGTAGTCTGTAAACCTAGTTTTTGAGCTAACCCTGAAGTAATAAAATTACTTTGTGAACCTCCGTCCAATAAACATCTGCACTCAACAAATTCTTGTGCACTATCTTGAATAAAAATATTGGCTGTTGCTAGAAGTACCAAAGAGTTTTTCGTATCACTGCAATGAGCTGTAATATTTACATTACCCGTACTATCTACCTGAGCTGGGGAAGTGTTCAAGTTTTCTTCAACCCTTGCCGGCGCCGGCTGGCTAATACCTGCATCCGGGGTCTTGGACTCTATGTGCAATAAACTATTATGCGTTCTACGTTTACAGATTTTGCAGAAACCTATGCATCTGTGATTCTGAGAAAATGGTCTCAAGCAATTAACACACAAATTTAATTTCTTAACTTCGTTATATCTCTGCTGTGCATTTAATTTTAAGAAATCATTACAGTAAAAAAGAAAATGGTCTTGTTTGCAGTAGAAACATTTTAAAATTTTGTCTGTGGCTACATGGCTTATAAATTTAGATTTCTGAATTGGAAGTTTCTTGAAATTATCCGAACTGAACGAATTAACTGACGCTGACGGTGTATACAGCGCTTCCAAAACCTGACAACGATTATTTAAGAATAATGAAAATTGTTCCAATGTGGGCAAGGTTCCAGGTTGAATCTTTCCTTCCCATTCGCGTTTGCTGCCGAAATCAAGCTTGGATTCTAATAAATAAATTAAAATTGTGTCCCATAAATCCACGTTTTGATCTAAAGCCTTTAATGCTCGAATGTCCCGGTTGTATGAATCCACAAAACTTCGCAAAGCTGTTCAATTTTCCTTTTGCATGACTGGTAACTCAAATAATGATTTTAAATGACTGTTTATAATAATCCTTTTGTTTTCATACCGTTGTTTTAAGAGGTCCCATGCAATAGCGTAATTATTTTCGGTTATGTCCAACGATTTAACAACTAACAATGCGTCACCTTCTAAACTTGAAATTAAATAATGAAACTTTTCTATGTTTGATAACTGACTTTTATTAATTAATGTTTCAAATGTTTCTTTAAAATGCATGTAATCTTTGTATGAACCTTTGAAACGCGGCAAGTTTAATGCCGGGAAATGTAGTGTAGCATTTGCAGAACCCCCCTTAGTACCATTGTTTTGTACTTGATTTTGATTTATTGATTTCTTGTTTTGATCAATTAACTCTTGCGCCTTTGTAACTACTGAAAAATAATTGTTCTCAAATGATTCCCTAACGTCATCAGATTCTTGCGAATCTAAACTTTCTATTTTAGTCTGACATTGATCAAACTCGTCCCAATGAAGCTCTATTTTTTCTAACCTTTTTGACAATTCTGTGTAATTTTGTAGTGTAGGAAATGTAGTTTCAAGATACGTGGTGAATCTAGTAACTTTCGATCTGATCTGCGCTCTTTGCTGTTTTAAAATCTTTAATCTGTTGTCTTGTTCCGTCATATTGAATCACAAACTCAAATGATAAAAAAATGCAAACTAATAATAACTGAAATACCTTTATCACACAGATAAATAAATGGAAATGGAAAATATGCACAGGAAATATTTTTGACTCACTTGTTGAGCTTACTTTGCCCTATGTTTTGGCACCAAGTCTCGTGTCCTTTGTTCTGGTCTGGCGTCGTACCTGCTGTCCTTTGTTTTGACGAATTTCCTCTGTTTTGAATGTAATCCTGGCTCGTATGGACCATGGAAGTTGTCGATGTGTTCCGTGTGGGAACAATGATAAAGTGGACTGTATTTTTCTATTTATTAAACACCTTACATAACAAAACAAAACAAATTTGGGCACAACGTCAGAAATACTTGTTGTACGCTTAACAGTAAAAACGAGAATCATGATCTTTAAGGGTTGCTTGTTGGTACAACCATTTACCTGAAAACCAGTATGAGACGCGCGCATACCGCATAGTGTCTGTTGGAAATTCGAACGAAATAATGTTTACCACTGAAACCGTACCAAACAGTGTATACTTAGTTTATAAATGTAGCAAGGCACCTGACACATAATCTCTAATTTTACGTTTAAAATACACAGGACTCAGTCTCTTTAAGTAGTCAGGTAAGACGTTATACACATGACTTGAAAGGTAGTAAAAGCAATTTTTAAAGAATTCAGTTCTATGTCTAGGTATGGAAATTGCCTCTCGGTTTCGTACGTTTACTTGATGCGTTTCACCACGTCTAATAATAGCTTCAGCGAGGTAGGAGGGAGCCCCAGTGTGAAAAATTCTATGCACCAAACAGCCCATATGTACAAATCGCCTTTGACCCATATTATTCCCATATACATCAACCACATGACCACTAAGGCCCGGTTTTTCAAATGAAAGTTAACTTGTAGGTTAGCAAACCGTAACTTCAAAGTTAACCTTAGATTGTGTTTTTCTTGTTAATTATAATTTCTGGTTAGGAAACCGGGACTACTGTCAAAAATGTGGTGAAAACCATGGAAACAGCTTAATTTTTAACCTTATGTATGAAAGTCAAAGTAGGCCAATTCAGAGCGAATATTAATTTTTGAAGTTTGTTGTTTGTTTAGATTTCAATACAAAAAGTGTGTTCTAGGAAGCAGAAGCCGTATTTGATGTTATAAGGTCTGTGCCGTGTTGTTTTCGGTCCTTTTACTACCTCCTCATCATTACTTTGTACGTTAATATCCAAGTTGTTTATATTTTTTATTTGCTGGATCAAATAATGGTGTTGTCAGTGTCATTTATTCAGGTTATGATGTGCAAGTTACTGGTTAACCCATACCCCAAGTATAGGTTAAAGTTAACTAACAGTTAGGAGGTAACCCTGATTTGAAAAACATCTAATTGAAAATAACTGAAGGTTTAGTCCTAACTGTCAGTTAACTCGAACTTGAAAAACCGGGCCTTACATGATCTCTACTAGAAAGGTTATTAACAAACCTCACGCAGAGTGCTGCTAAGGAATTGGACATTTCTAAAGTAGTTTCAGAATTCGATGCTCTTCACAACAATCGTCGGATACTTTTACATTAAGCTATGCGAGTATTTATTAATACTTGTAGGGTTTAGGTTTAATTTGTATTTTGTACCTTACATTTTTTTTGGTCCACCAAAAAATTTTACTGGCCTAATGTTGGCCCACGGAAATCTGTTGGACATGGGATTTGAGCAAACAGCTGTTTGTGGCGTGCTCCAACAATACTGTTAAATCTAACATTTGTTGAGTGCGTTAAATAGAAAGATTTGTGACCATCAGAAGAGGACGTGCCAGTGGTTTGAGTGTACATAAAAAGAAGCATAGAATTATTAACAGAAAAATAGAACTTGAGAAAAAAAAATTGGGATATAAGTGAGGTTAGAGGTCAAAAGAACAAAGAACTGACGTTGTCAAGTCGCCCGCGATTGCAGTGTTGCCAGTTTGGGCATTTTGACGGTAGAGACGGGGAATTTCAACTTATGAATAAATATCTGATCAAGGAGGTGAAAGAAACACGAGAAAGATCACAAAGTGCCTCCTCCTGTCTAGAACCTGTAAAGAGGAAGAGAAAAGAATCACCACAAGAGTTTGAAGAGTGGGAAAGAGAACAACTGGCATTTCAGAAAAGTAAGAAAGTTACAAAATAGGGCAAAGCTACAGGAAACCGTGAATAGCACAGCCCAGAAACTGAACGACGAAATAATAATACCATCACTTTATCCGGACGAAGATACAACGGAAGAAAATATGGAAGCTATTCTCAAGAAATTGGATGAAATAAAAGAAGAACTGAAAGCAGAATTTAATAAGAAAAATGAAGAACTGAAAATGGAGTTTAGCAAGACGAACAAAGATCTAAAATATGAATTTAGAAAGGTACAAGATGAAATGAAAAGGAATGGCGAACAATGGAAAAAAGAGAAAGTCGCACTGGAGAAGAGAATTACAAAGTTGGAAGAGCAAATGGAGAATCAAGAGAGAGAAAAGAAGAAATTAAACATAATAATAAAAGGAATTCACCCACAGGAGGATGATATAAAAGGAATTGTGGGAGAACTAATGAGAGATAGACTGCAAATTGAACCAAAAATCCAGGAAGTCTTGGGAATAGGTAGAGATAAAACTAAAAGAGCGATCTTAGTGAAAATGCAGGACTGGGAGGCAAAGATGGAAGTAATGAACTCAAAGAATAAACTAAGGGGAACAAAAATAGTTATCGAAAATGACCTAACGAGGGATGAAAGAGAGATACAAGAAAGAGTGAGATACGAGGCAGAAATGAAAAGAAATGAGGGTCACCGGGTACGAATTGGATATCAGAAGTTAATATTAGATGATGAGGTGTATAAATGGGAGCAAAAGGAGAAGAGGCTCCGAAGGGCAGAGGAACAACCTAGGACTTCAAAAAACCAATAGCAAGCACAATGACAAATCAACAAGGGATGATGGAAAAGGACTCGACTTATGCAATGATGACATGGAAACGATCTGGTATTGAGGGAAAATTTACGCAAGTTACATACAATTTATGCATTGACAAGTATTTTAGGGTGGGAACATGGAATGTTAGGGGCACGTACAAGGAAGGGGCACTAAAGCACCTGATTGGAGAACTGAAAATGTATAAATTTGATTTGGTGGCAATACAAGAAACCAAGCAAAAAGGAAAAGAAATAGTGGAAATGGAGGACTACATATTCTTTAACAGTGGAGGAGAAAACAGAATTCTTGGAACAGGCTTCATTATTAGCAAGAATCTTAAAGGCCGATTCTCACTTACGCGACACCAAGTTACGCGACGCGATACGACAAATTGTAGTTAATAATGTTTTACATGTATTTAAATGAAAGCATTCCCATTTGAGCTTTACTACGCGACGCGGCAACGCGCAACAGATTTTCAATTCTCAGCGAGCGATTAAATTCATGTCACGTCGCGTAGCGCCGCTTGCGCGCCAACAACCAGCTACTTGCGCCTACGAAATAATATACAAATGCCTATTCAGAACTAGGGTAGTTGGTATTATTACGTACCTATATGTATGTATATGTAATTTAAAATTAAAATGGACTGCGAGAAAACAGACAGACTGATAATTCTAGTGGCTTGAAGCCGTGCTCTAAATATGTCGTGGACCCAGTATTTTCTTTTCTCCCTTTTTCTTTTTACTTGATTGTATCCATGACATATTAAAGCTAACGCCAGCACATCGTCACTACTTGATGTAGAACTCTCCATATCGAAACACAATACTGAACTGAATGCACCAATTTAAATTGTCTGCGTCGCTCGTTGTCGCGCAAGTGAGAATACTTACCATGCTCGCGACAGATTGCATCGCGATGTCGCGTCGCGTCGCCAAGCTCAGTGTCCCGTAAATGAGAATCACCTTAAATCAGCCGTGATAGAATTTAAACCGATATCGGACAGAATGTGTCTTTTGAGGTTAAGAGGTAAATATCAGAAACTCACGTTCGTTAACATCCACGCACCAACTGAAGAAGCTAGTATGGAGGAAAAAGAAGATTTTTATGACAGACTGGATAGAGAGTATGAAAAAATACCGAAATATGATCTGAAAGTGATTTTGGGAGATGCAAATGCGAACATCGGTGGGGAGGATGTTTTTTGGCCAACTATAGGAAAATATAGCAAACATGTGAAAACAAATGAAAATGGACAACTACTAATTGATTTTGCAAAGGAAAAGAACATGATAGTTAAAAGCACATATTACCAAAGAAAGGAAATTTACAAGGGAACTTGGAGATCACCAGATGGTTCGTATGTGAATCAGATTGATCACGTCTTAATAGAGAAAGATGAAGAAAAGTGCATAAATAACATAAGAAGCTATAGGGGGCCGGACGCAGACTCTGATCATTTCTTGCTGGGTGTAAAAATGAAACAAATTGTACCTTTAGCGAGAAATCAAAGAAAAGAGAAATTAAAAAATAAGACTAGTTTAAATAGATTAAGAGAAGAAAGGGAAAAAGTAGAATACCAGGAAAAATTGAACAATAACCTGCGTTCCATAAATAAATCGAGTGATGTAGAAAGTTTTTGGAAATCTATAAGTGAAAGAATGAAAATATCGGTAGGTTGCGGTGAGAATGAGGATGCAAAGACAAAACAGAAATGGTTTGACAGGGAATGCGAAAAAGAATTAGAAAAAAGAAAACAATTGAGACTGGTAATGTTGAAGACAGAATCGGGAGAAACCAGAAGAGAATTCGAAGAACAAAGGAAAACATGTAAGAGGATATTGAGGGAAAAGAAAAGAAAATATAATGATATAGAGGATTAATGATATAGAGGAGAACCACAAGAACAACGAAATAAGAAGTCTATACAGAGGAGTAAGAAGAGAAAAAGGGGTATCAACCAAGAACAGTATTTTATAAGAACAGAAATGGCGAAATAATAGGAGAAGAGAGGGGTGTATTGAAATTGTGGCAGAATTACTTTGATGAATTATTGAATGGGGGTGAAGGACATGACGAAGAAATAATAGATGAATGCACAGAAGATGACATACAGAATCAGGATGGATGGGAGGAAGAACCACCAACTTTAAAGGAAGTTGAAGATATTATTCGAAGTCTGAAAAATTGCAAGAGTCCTGGAGGCGACGAAATAACTGCAGAAATGTTTAAATATGGAGGACAGGAATTGGTCCGATGTGTGAGGGACCTTTTGGAAGAAATATGGATCCAGGAAGAAATACCACAGAGTTGGAAGGAAGCAATACTACATCCATTGTACAAGAAAGGGGATAAGAAGGAACCTAAGAATTACAGGGGTATAGCTTTACTTAATGTTGCCTATAAGATACTTGCATCGTGTTTAAAGAATAGGTTAACGGTAAAAATGGAGAGCAAACTGGGAGATTATCAGTGTGGTTTTAGGCGGGGAAGATCGGTTGTAGACCAGATATTTACTTTGAGAGAATTACAGGCAGAAAGTTACGAGTATCAAAAGGAGACTTATGTTATTTTTGTTGACTTAGGCAAGCCTACGATAGAATAAGAAGATTAGAATTATACAAAGCGTTGAAGCAGTTGGGAATAGGCAAAAAACTTGTAAATATGGTGAGGTTGACATTAAACGAAACTGAAAACAGAGTCAGAATAAACGGCAAAACATCAGAGAAATTTAGAGTGAAAGAAGGAGTAAGACAAGGTGACCCTCTATCATCCGTGCTGTTCAATTTTGCATTGGAAAGAGTAATACGGGATGCCAATGTTAATAGGTCTGGCCTGGTATACAATAAGCGACACCATTGCATAGCATTTGCAGACGATGTGGTGATTGTGACAAGAAGTAAGCAGGAACTACAGGTGGTAATGCAGAGATTGGAGAGTTCGGCAAAGAAGATGGGTCTGATTATCAATGAAGATAAAACAAAATTCATGACATGGACAGATAAAGATTTGGGAGTGAGTGGAGAGCTAAAATTAAGAACGAACGAAGGCATAATTTACAAATTTGAAGAAGTGGAGAGTTTTTCATATCTGGGGACAATGTTTTGTAGAAAACCAAACATCCAAGAAGAGGTACAGCAAAGAATAATGACAGGAAACCGATGCATACACTCACTCAGCAGATTATTAAATAGTAAGAAGATGTCAAGGGGGTTAAAATTGAGGATTTATAAAAGTGTTATAAGGCCAATTGTGACATTTGCAAGTGAAGTGTGGACTTTGGGGGTCACATGAACAAAGAATGCTGGGAGTGTGGGAGAGAAAAGTGCTGAGGAAGATATATGGAGGTAAAAGAGTAGATGATGTGTGGGAAAGGCGAACTAACCAAGAGCTGAAGGAGTTATTTGGGGAACCGGATATAGTGGGAATTGCAAAGTTACAAAGGATGAGATGGTTGGGACATATTACGAGGATGACAATAAATAGAACACCAAAAAGAGTATTTGAAAGTAGTATAGGCGGCAGAAGAAGACGAAGAAGACCGAGAGCAAGGTGGAGGGAGGAAGTAATGAAGGATATAAGGCAGTTAGGCATTGAAGATTTTATACTAAATAAATCTTGACAAAGCCCCCGACCGGGGGCGAAACGTCGATTTTATACTGTGCTTATTTGCATTATATGCCAGAAATTCACCAAAAAAATTGAAATATCAAATTATAACTGGCACAAATTAAACCAAAATTATTAACATTCCATTGGGCCAAATAAAACTTGCAATTTTTGGAAACTTTTAAGAAAATCTCACCTGCCCCTGGTGGTTAGGCATCTGAGGGGTGGGTCTCATTTAGGCAGTGTCGAAGAAGCTCATATCAAGTGGCACTTTACCTAATACATAATATAATGAATTTGGTTGTACCAGTCTTTAATTAAGAAAAAAGAAATTTAAAGAATTTAAAGATACCTTTTGTTCCAACTCTGTTTTCCCATTTTGCTTTTCCCCTTTGCAAAAAGAATCCAAGAAATTTTTCATATACTCTGCGCCTGTCGAGTATATTTAAGGATTCAACTTCTATTTCCCAACTGTCTAGTTTTCTATTTTCAAAGCAACATGGTGATGCTTCGGATTTCAGAGTAGTTCGAATTTCCTATATATTCTTCTATTAATTAATTAATTAGTGGTACTCCACCCTATAATTATTATTATTGGCAACGCCCAAAAGAAACTTTTATGAGATACCAAAAACACGTTCAAACTGAACATTCACAAAGTACCGGGTGGCCAGATAAGAATGCAAAGTGTTGTATCTCGGAAGCTATTCATCATAGAGTCATGCGGTAAAAAAAGCATTTATTGCTCCATCAAACCCCTCTTACCTGTGATATGTCTAATTCTTAGTGATGCCGCTAGAGCGCGTTTTTGTCATAAAAATGTAGTGAAATGATACCTAAATGGGCTAGTGAATACCACATCTCGATATCTTATTCCTAGCCAAAAATATCGAAGAAAGAAAATTTAGTTATCATAAAATTTTAGAGAGACGCTATTACACCGGTGTTTATTCTTATTTATTTGTCTTTTTTCAAGATTCAGTGATAAAATTTCATAATTTTATAATTTTTAAATAATAAAAGTATTTAGATCGAAGATATCACCAGAGGTGGATTGGACGTGGAAGTCTATTTCCTTGGCCACCCCGATCCCCAGACCTCACCTGTTTGGACTTCTATCTATGGGGTCGGTTAAAAGATATTGTTTACCAAATTCCACCAACGAGAGACGACATGAACATACGAATACAAGAGGCCATTCGTAGCCTGTCAAGAGCAGAAATTGAAGCTGCTGTAATGTCTACGCATGAGCGGCTCCAACAATGCATTGAGTGTGATGGAAGACAGTTCGAGCATTTAAGGATGCATTAGTTTTATTTCAAAATCGGTCCTTCTTTCTTCTTATGCCCCTACACGTTTCTTTTTAATTGTTTGAACTAAGAATACTTTTATGATTAAAAATTATACAATTATGAAATTTTATCACTGAATCTTGAAAAAAGACAAAAAAATAAGACTAAATACCGGTGTAATAGCGTCTCTCTATAATTTTATGATAACTGAATTTTATTTCTTCGATATTTTTGGCTAGGAATAAGATATCGAGATGTGGTCTTCACTAGCCTATTTAGGTATCATTTCACTACATTTTTATGACAAAAAAATCATATTATTGCATTTAATTTTTTAGAGAATTTTGCAATTTTCTGGTATTATATCAAAAAACGCGCTCTAGCGGCATCACTTAAGAATTAGACATATCACAGGTGAGATGGGTTTGATGGAGCAATAAATGCTTTTTCCAACGAGACCAAGTTTGTTAAAATCCGTTCAGTCGTTTAGGAGTTACAGCGGTTTATGTAAAAAAACATTGAATCACACCCCACCACTTCATTTTAATAGATACGTCAAAAAGTGTTAAACACGAATTACTCGAATAAAGCTTATCTTTAAAAAACACATATTTTTTTTGGTACATTTACTAGGTGGATTTCAGTGAAAAATCACTTTAAAAGTTTAAGATGGCGGTTACGCCCCCTGGCGACCATCTCGGAAATCTGAAAATATTTTCCACGGTCTTTTCTTGGCCACTTTAGTAATAAATTTTTTTACCGCAAGACTCTATAATAAATAGCTTCCGAGATAGAGCACTTTGCATTCTTATCTGGCCACCCGGTACAAGTTTCTATTAAGCACAGCCAAGAAACCGACAGTGACTACTGAACAGTCCGCCGGTTACTTTTAAATTTTGTTCCAGGACAGTCGATTAACGCATTACACAATATCAGTAAAATGAGGTTTAAGCAATTCTTTATTGAAAGCAGGGACTGAAACCGAAACCGATATTCACCGTAACCGCAACCGTAACTGTTTAATATTCGAATAACCTTAACCGAAACTGTAACCGAAATTTAAAATATTTGCTTTACCGAAACCGTTACCGAAACCGTTTTATTTTGTTTTGATTAACCGAAACTGTAACCGATATACAGATATTTGTATCGGTTTTTGAAGGGATTGAAACCCAAATCATTAACCCTAACTGAAACCGTAATCTCTTCAAACCGAATCAAATTGAGCCAGTGATTGGTTAACAAAAAAAATCAGCACGCTACTGACTTCAGCTGAACGCCGCCATGTGGACAAATAATACACCACAAAAGTGGCGCATCATAAACGTCAGATTTTCATTCTAAACAAAACAAAGCCATGTGCTACCTGACGTTTAACCTAACCTCTGCAATATAATAATTATAGTCGTTTTCAAGTTTTTACACGAAAGCCCAACACACAAATTGAAAATAAACTCTTTTCACTGCAAGACGCCTATAATTATATTGCAAAAACTAGTTTAAGACGTTGAAAATAATATCGATAAACGTCAAAGTCAAATGGCACGTGCTTTTGTTTTATTTGGAATGAAAATCTGCAGTATGACGGAGGCACTTGTGCCCTGTATTGTTAAAACTCATACCTACTAGTATTGGAAATAATCGGAACTTCTGGTTAATCGGAATTCCGGTATCCGGATTCTATTAATATTCGTAATGTTCGTTGGATATTTATTAATAATATAATTATTATTAAAGTAGTTTTGATTTGACCTCTGTTAATCTTATTGTCTTGTCAGACCTACAAGAAACCTATGTAGAGTTTAAGCGAATCGAAGTTGAAGCACTCGGGTCTTGTCTTGAACATTAAATTGAAATAAAATGTACCTGATGGTTTATGTAATTTTTTATTACAGTTTACAGTCAACTACCTAAATTTATAGGATTTGTTACTGTTTAACTCAATTAAGAGTTCAAATGTTCAAAACTTACAGTGCAGTTAAAGTTTTTCAAAAACCGATATTAACCGAAATCCATAACCGAAACCGATTGAAAAAGGTCAAACTGTAACTGAAACCGATACCGAAATTTACTGTGACATTTAAACCGAAACTGAAATCTTAACTGTTATAAATCCGAGGGGTTTACCACTAGGAAAAAATCTGTCCCAAGTATTTCCCATTTCCAAATATGACCTTACTATTTCTTACTACTTCCTACTATTTCCTCACTATTTCTTAGTATTTCTTAACTATTCCTTAGTATTTCCTCACCATTTCTTAGTATTTCTTCACCATTTCTTACTATTTCTAAGTATTTCCAGAGTATTTCCTAGTATTTCTTTACCATTTCCTAGTATTTCTTTACCATTTCCTAGTATTTCTTTACCATTTCCGAGTATTTCTTTACCATTTCCGAGTATTTCTTCACCATTTCCAAGTATTTCCAGTGTTCCCGAGTATTTTTTACAGTTTCATTCAATTCGTACCTTTTACCTCGCCTTTTACTATTACAAAAATAGCATACATTATCAATTTTCTTCTTGTGAAATAATTTACTGCACATTTAATTTTTGTGTTGTAAAATAAATGCGTAACGCCCGTGAGCCGTGGGATCTTGCTGGCATGCGCGAGTGAGTAGTCGTTAATGCTCAGCAACAGTGCCCGTGGTTTGGCTATGGATGGGTGACTCATTTCTGCACTGTGGCTAGGGCGCGCCACTTGAAAAACAACCCCTATACAATTTATTAAATTTTGAAGTATAACGCCCATTTTCTTTAAGAATTGTCAGGGTGTCCAAAATTAAGTGCGTACCATTGTTAACTTTGTTATTATTGGACCTACGAGGTTGGTTAAATGGGCAAAGAATTAGTCGAGTATTTCTTATTACTATATGGTGAACATCGAATTTTCGCGATATTCACACAAACAACAATGTTTTAAATGGAACGCCCTATATATTTCTGTAAGTGTTGAAAGAGAATAAAAGTCTAAATAAAAAAGTCTTATGGAACAACTATCCCAAAATTAAAAATAACATGGCTTTTGAAGCTCGTTTTGAAGGATCACAACAGCCCGCGCTGACGCTGGTATCACGTTAGGTCTCACGTTAGGTAGTCCATAAAACAAATTTGGCTGGCTCCCATGTTTAAAATTCGCAAATAAGTAGTAAAATAACAATCAAATATGCACTGTTAACACCCGCCGACAATAATTATGACGCAAAATTAGTTTCATGGCCTACCTGATGTGATATACTGGGCTCGATACTGGGGCATTTTTTATGTTCCAAAAGTCAAGTTATTTTTAATTTTCAAATAGATGTTCATGTACACAATTTTATACTCTGTTTAAATATGCAAAAATATACATGTTGTCCCATTTAAGAAATTATCGTTTATTTTATGTGAATATCTCGAAAATGCGATGTTCGATTGTTTTTTTGTTTTCACCATCTTATTCTTCACGAAAAACACTAATTCTTTGCCCATTTAACCGACCTTGAACGTCCAATAATAACGAAGTTATCAATTGTGGACACTTAATTTTGGATACCCCGTATATGTATGCATGATGCGTTAGGAACTCTTCCCTAGTTTGGATGTGTGTTTCATAACCTCTCTAGTTAATATTTAAGTATTGCTTACTAATTATGTTACTCAATTGATAAAACTTAATTTCCCTTCCTTGCATAATTAACTGAAATTTTAGCCCCCACGGTCGTGGTTTTCATAAAAATGCGAAAACAATAAACATAATAACAATGCTATTGTATGTCACCTCTCGCACCGCCGCCGTGTCTAAATCGAGACCTACATAACATGATTACCGATATTTACAATAACTAAAATGACATGTGTTCGAGTATATTCAAAAAATGCTCCATATTCTTGCAATTCGCGAATGGTCACCACAGTTAAATACCGACAATTCTAGATGACCAAAGTAGATACTGAAAAGCCGGCAAATCGGGGCAAAGTCCCGAGATATTACATAACTTTAATCAATCAAAACCGAATTTATCAATTTAACATTATTCGTTTATATCGAGGTTCATATTCGCTCCCAAGAGTTCCAACATTTGAAAGATTCCAACCATAATTATGTGACAAGGTCTTGGACACGGTAGTTAATATTATATCTTCTATATTACCCCTCAATTTCGGGCTCAGTTTAATTCACCCCGCATCGATCTTGTCCAATGCTATTTCTTAAATTATTATAGGTCCACAAATTGCATAAAAAGCGAGTAAAAATGACAGTATACCTCGCGGTATACCTAAAATTTTATTTTGTTGAACAGTGTATACCTACGAGTACCTAACTAAAATAATATAAAAGTCTATCTATCGTTAAAACCTTCACTTCCAAAAATTGTTATCCGTTTTTATATGAATTTTGGTACCGATCATGCTATTTGCGGGGATATTTACAAATATTTTTCAGAGTTTAAAATAGGATGGCAACTGTCAGTTTACATTAAATAATAAATCCAGGAATACTTGTATATAGGTATAAAATTCATACCATTTTTTACTCGATTTTTTATTTGCCTTGAATGCTCACCATGACCCTACCACTCACTGTTGCTACAGAAGAAACTTATTACATATTGTTCACGTGCCAACAATTGAGTCAAGTCGAAGTCACGCTATTGGCCGTCTATTGTGGCCTCATATTTGCTTCTGCGCCGCGGAGAACGCGACCGGCCTACCGGCCAATGTTTTTACTAATACTAGTACGTTTGGCGCGACTATTTCCAGTACTTCCTAGGTATTTCCCTTACTATTTCCAGTATTTCCCTGAGTATTTCCAGTATTTCTCAGACTATTTCCAGTATTTCTTTGAATATTTCCACCATTTCTTTACCATTTCCTGGGTATTTCCTACTATTTCTGAGTAAGAAATACTATTTCTGGACTATTTCGTAGTATTTCTGCACCATTTCCACCATTTCTCACCATTTCGGAAATACTATTTCTTGACCCTGTCCCAACCATTTCCTTAGTGGTAAACCCCTCGTATAAATCTTAGTAACCCAAACCATCATCATCATAAGGTTCTCAGTCCGAAAACTGGTTGGACGCGTACCTCCATTCTTTTCTATCCTGAGCTAACCTACGCATTTCCCTAAAAGTAGAACATCCTACATCCCTAACTATTTGAGAGCAGTAGTCTAATCTAGGCCTACCCCTACCTCTTTTTATTCCTATCTCTGACTCTAGTATGTCACGAACTATTCCCTCGTGTCTTAGAAGGTGTCCTACCATCCTATCTCTCCTACTCTTTATTGTTTTCCATACCTTTCGCTTTTCCCCAACTCTTTCTAATACTTCCCTATTGCTAACCTTATCTATCCACGGTATCTTCATCATGCGTCTGTAGCACCACATTTCAAACGCTTCTACTCTTTTTCTATCCGCTTCTCCTATTGTCCAAGTTTCGCACCCGTATAATGCCGTACTCCATACATACGACGTTAAGAGTCTCTTCCTAGTCTCTATATTAACCGTTCTCGAGCATAACAGTTGTTTCTTTTTGTTAAACGCAACTCGGCCCTGCGCCATTCTTTGTTTTATATCTTTAGTGCTCCTACCGTCTTGAGTTATTTTACTTCCTAAGTAGCAGAAATCCGCGACCTCCTCTATCTTCTCATTTCCAATTTGTATTTCCATTTTAGTTCTATTTTCGCATCCCCTACATACCAAAATTTTAGTTTTCTTTTTATTGATTTTCATGCCGAAGCCCTGTGTCAAAACTGCTTCCATTTCATTCAAAGCCGCTCCTAATTCTTCTTTGCTAGATGCTAACACTGCTATATCATCCGCAAATCTGAGCATGTTAATAGTTTGGCCCTGTACATTGATCCCTGAGGCTGTTCTTTCCTTAACAATATTAATCGCCTCTTCGATATATAAGTTGAAAACTAGAGGTGACAATGCACATCCCTGTCTCACTCCCTTCCGGATATCTACTTCCCTTTGTTCCTGCTCACATTCTATAACTGCCTTTTGCTCTTTGTAGAGATTATGTATTATTCTTCTGTCCCTGTATTTCATCCCTACCTTTCTCAGCACTTCGAACATCTTCCCCCATTTTACGTTGTCGAAGGCTTTTTCTAAATCTACAAATCCTATATAGACGCTCTTTCTCTTTTCTATCGTTTTTTCTATAATTACTCGTAAAGCTAGAATGGCCTCGCGCGTTCCTCTATTTCGTCTAAATCCGAACTGATCTTCTCCTAATATTTCTTCCGCCTTTTTCTCCATCCTTCTTTGCACAATTCTAGTTAAAATTTTTGACGCATGGGAAGTTAAACTGATAACCCAAACCGTAACCGAAATAAAAAGTGAAACGGTTTCAGTCCCTGATTGAAAGACACCGGCAACAATCTCGGTGGGTGTTCGGGTATAGTACAAAACTGCCATATTGTTCTCCTACGGCCACACAAGTTCTGCGCCCACACGGGTCCGCGTTTTTTACTTGTTTCTACATCATCTTTTTGCCAAAAAATGCGTGTGTCTGATGCGAAAGGGCAAGTGAAGGGTCTGTTTCAAAAAAGCGTTCTCTCAGTTTTAGTTTTTTTACACTTCCAAAATGCCAAATATAGGTTACATTTTGTAATGCGAATGCGGTCGGACTGGTCAGTAGTCACTCCCAAAAAAGAAAAAGTAAAAACACAACAAAAATTCCAACTCACGCGGAATCGATCACAGCGGGGATCACAGAGGCAAAGCACCTCAAATCACAAATCTGCCACGATACCAACCCAACCATCAGGACTGCTGTGAACAGTAGCATCTTAAGCCTTAACCAAGTATCTATTTATGTGACCTATACATGATTAATGATACTGCAATAGCGTACACTAATTAACAAACTTCTCGAAAGAAAGTAGAATCGGTGCAGCTAGGTGCTCGTCATTTTTGTGAAGTATGGAATGCCTGTGTCAAACTTAATACTAAACCTTCACAATTTTCTTCTCTGCGTCAATTACACATTGCTGAGCTTGGTATTGCTAAAGTAACTCCACTTCTAAAATTAGCAAACTCCCTGCTATTTCCACTCTTTTACCGTGCATTTTATTCTGCCTGCTCTTCACAGCACTTGTGCCTTGTGCGTTTCCTCAAGAGCTCCAATTTCATGGTTTATTTGGTCGGTTTCTTGATATTTTTTTATTCTGAAATTGTGTGCTTAGGGTTCTAGTTGTTATGTTTTTATTCGACTCACCTGGGAGGACTTTGTTGCAGCGATAGTCTGTTTCCTAAACTCTCTTTGGAATGTATTTCGTGCCCTATTTTATTTATTTCGCGTTCTCGAATAAATAAATATCTTTGGAACTCACTGCAACATTTTAAGTTTTATTTAAAGCTAGACTACACCACACCACAACAAAAAAAATACTACTGGTGGTTGGCGGTTTGGCCGTTGGATGGCATCGTCAAATGTCAAATACTAGGGTCCCTAAATATAGGGACCCTATCAAATACTAACGTGCCATAGAGATAGGAAGCTGGAACTGGAATCGATTCGTTGGAACAGGTATGAAGGTTAGGATCAGTGCCAGCCGGTCTTCCGCGCGCACAGAAACTAAACTATTAAACAGTTCCCTTTGCCACTCGCAGCCTGCCTAGTATGAGTACGTTACAGTGTACGAGTACCTATGCAATTCGGGAGATAAGTGGCGCGTCACAAACGTCAGATTTTCATTCCAAACAAAACAAAGCCACGTGCTTTCTGACGTTTTAACCTAACCTCTGAAATGTAATTATAGTCGTTTTCAAGTTTTTCCACGTAAGCCCAACACACAAATTGAAAATAAACTGTTTTCACTGCAAAACGTCGAGAATTATATTGCAAAAACTAGTTTAAGACGTTGTAAATAATATCGATTTCTGCATAAATTTCTGACGGGGATGCCCACTGCAGCTCCATTTTGGAAAATTCTAATGTCGGGAGTAGGAGGAACAGATCCGTTGGCCTCTTTTATACACCCTCCCAGTTCACTAATTATGCAGCAAATTCCCCCGTGGGTTTAATGCAAAAAAATAAATAAATAAATGGCACGTGCTTTTGTTTTGTTTGGAATGAAAATTTGACGTATGACGGAGGCACTTATGTCCCGAATTTCTCTCTTTATTTCTGTGAACGCGACGTGCGGGCAGGTTCGAAGCGCGGACTCGCGGACGCGGACTACAATTGACAACTTGAATCTCGAACTCCTGGAACTGAAACAAATATCGGAATTGGAGCCGGAACGTACGGCCGGTATTAGAAACCCATTATGTACCTGACGGAAAGCTGCAATAGAGATAATGGACTAGTCTAGTCATGTCTAGTCTAGACATAACCGACCGGCGGCTAAATGGAAGTAAAAGTGAAACCACTCAAGATGTAGACAACCCACAATACTTACGAATCTCCTTCTCTTTTTAAGTCAGTCTCTTCTTTGCCCTCTCATTCAAACAGCCGTATGACTTGATTAAGCGGGTAACAGACAAGTTGATATTTCTAAATTTTAATACTTACACTTGCTTTTTCGGACTCTTCATTTGAGAAATCAATAAAATATAAATAAAACTCATCTCAGGTAAATGTATTTTCAAGTACATTATTTATTTAGCATGTTATTTACACGTTGATTTACAACTTATGAGCATACCCCTGTATCATGGAAGTAAATTATACCCTACAAGTCAACAAGTCGCAGCAGTCTGAGTTTCAGAGGGAACAACAAAAAATTCAGCAACTAAAGTTTTGGTTAGGCAGTATTTTAAATACCTACTCCGAAAAAAATATTAAATGCTGGGTAAATTCCAGTTTAGTTTCGCATGGAAAAACAGTGCAAGGATAAACAAATTGAAAAATACAGAGCTTAGTATTATTTACTGTGCATTTAGTAAGTATTTTCTTACTGTACCTATGCAAATTATGTTATAAGTACTTACCTATTATTTTATTTTAAAATAACAGCATACACCAAGTTGTAAGTATAGGGTTCTCCATACTAAAATACCCATTTTAATATTTAAATAAAATCCTATCTAAGCCGAGTAAAAAATTGTTTTTTCACTACTTACCTTAAAACACTTCATTATTGACCGACATTTGCGCCGTGAAATTATTTTTCCCACCTCTTGTAATAGGTTAATGATGAATTCATTATTGACCTAGGTCAATGATAAAGAATTATCAATCATAAAACAAAAGATTGAAACTCAAGAAACTTAATTTCCGGGGTATTCATATGAAACGGGAATCTAAAATTTTAGGTTAGACGCACATTATTTAATTTAGAGGGCAAAAATGAATAGGATCACATTTCACATTGGCATGTAATATTTACCCATGAAACTATAAGTTGTTACCTGGCTGCTGAACGCTTTTACAGCCGTAAGAAGCGCAATATATGACCATGGTACACAAAAACTGTTACCTGTGCAAAAACACCTGTTAAGCTCTTCGCGTTAGAAAAGGATGGAGATTCGTAAGTAGTACGGGTTGCATACACAACAGAAATGCCTCAAAAAGTTTTCACGGGGTAAACGGCAATGGGCCTATCCAGTAGGGATTTACATCATTGGACATAACACAAAAGATATAATCATATATCATGGGACACGCCAGGAAGTGCAAAATACTTTATTGTTTTTGTTTCGTTCTATCGTGGAAACTTGTATGTAGCTATCACTGTCACGAGTTACATAAAGAGCGCATGTGCGAGACGGAGGCTGCCCTTTTTCTTTTCTTAATTCAGCCGTATTTGAGGTTAAATTATTTTAAAAGCAAAACAGGGATAAAACACATCACTGAGCAATTAATAACGACCAATAATGAGAAACTGACACTTTTGTATTTGTCGCATGGATATTCCGTTCTATTTAGCAGTTTTTAACTCAAAACCATAGCAAACAAGACTTGTTTTGACGTCCCGCAACAAAACACTCGCCATATTGCTCTTTCGGCATCGGGAACATGGGAAGCTGCTTGAGCAAGCGTATTAATGTAGAACTCGTGAGAAGGATAGATGATCCCATTTGATTGATCCAGAGTGCAAAAAGGTAACTAAAGTATGTCTGTACATGTTGGCGTGGAGGCTACCTTGCATGTTGGTATCTAGTATAGAGTCCATTAGTATAACGGCGAAATCAAAGCGTGAAATTTAAAACGCTATCCTAAGAGAATAGTTGAATAAAATTTTTCACTGCATTTTAAATGGAGGTTAGATGACCTTGCACTTCACATTCTATTTTTACCTTTCATCCTGATTTCTTAACATTAAATCAATATATGGCGATTACTATGAAGCCTTTTTTCGGCGTTTGTCTTGTAAAAGCATTTATTAATGCAGTCATTTTGTTTAAAACTAAAATTCAACAAACTACTGCAATTTACGGCGCGAGAATGTCAGTGATAGAACCGGCGCAGTAGATTGTTTAAATCGTCAATAAATAAGTCGTTAATAACACTAATTTTTAACACTTTTTCTTCCATTTTACACTTTTTAAATATAAAGAAAAACTTAAACCACCTATTAAATAAAAATTATACAATAAATAACCCGGAGAAATAAACAATTTAGCCTCAAACCCTGTGCAGCAAACGTCAAAATAATCTCCAAGGTTACTGTACTGGTCTGGTCTGAACAAGACGTACGTTCTTTTCTAATATGTACTGTGCTTCGTTTTAAAATATTTCTGAAATTAAGTTGTATTTTAAGTTGTTTTTGAAAATGTAACAGCTGGAAAGAGCAGTCTATATGTCACTTGCAGAATCCCTGTTAAGAAATGCACTGAATTTAAATAATCAGGGTTTAAAATCTATGTCCCATGTTAAGAATTTTGAAGTAGGATAGCGCGCGAAACTAGTAACATAACCTAACTAATGGAAAACTAATGGAAAATCACACCATTTTTATGCTTCAAAATCTTCCCACCACTACCACCGGCCCGGCGAAAAGTGTTAACTTCCGGGCGTGTCAGCTGTCAGCAGTGTTGCCAGATTTACTGTGTTAATAGTAGATCTGCTGTTTTTACCCCCAATCTACTGTTTTACTGTTTCACTCTGAAATCTACTGTTGTACAAGTTTAGCGGCAATCGGCAACACAGTAGCAATCAGCAGACGTCAGATGTCAGTTGGGTGAAGTGAAGCTTTTCGGGGAATCCTAAATCCTCGTTTATTACTTCATTTACTTGTATCATGTTTGTAAGTTGTAACTGTGTAACTTCCAAATCTTTGCAATTGAGTTGAAGATGAGCAGGTAATTGTTTTATTTCACTTTGTAAGTAGATTTTAAGTTAAATTGTGAAATATTTATAACTCCGAGAATGTCTTATCAGGCGGGGAACGCACGTCTCTACCCGCAAAAACTCTACAAAGAGGGTAAAGTATTCTGGTGATATAATTCTGTGGCGTACAACGCTAAGTATCGTGAATTTACTATATTACCACAGTTTTAATGTTATATTTGCCTATATATACTTACCTATGCAGTTTATGACTTATATTTTTGAATGGATTAATTTGTTGTTTTTTTTTGTTATATTTTGTGCTTTACTTAAAATAATATACATTTATTAAAAATCTACTGTTCAGATAGAAAAATATACTGTTTTTTATCCTGTTTTTTTATCCTGAAGGAAATATTCATCTGGCAACACAGCCTGTCAGCCGTGTCATTCTGACGTGTTTTCCGGTTGGGGTGCTGCGCTGCTGCGTTTTTAAGATGGTGAGTTTCTGTTACACTTATTAAATGATTTGAGTACTATTTGACTATTTCACTAGTATTTAGTACCTAGTTTAAATTCGTACTATTTTAGTAAGTAATAACCATTGGTGTAGCCATTTATAGTGTGCAATAATACACGTATTTACCCATTTTGAGATTTGAGACCATGTGCTCTTCATATTACTTACATACCTGATGAACATTTATTTCCAGAATAATTAACTGTGGTGGTTAAAACTGATTTAATGAGTCTGATTATAAATTACAATGTCGTTATATGTAAAAAGTGTTTGTATGTTCCATTAATTTAAATGTACCTATTTTACTAGCCACCAAAGAAAGATTCAAAGTCTTCAGCGAAACAACCCCAGAAGACTCAGAAGAAGAAAGAGGGTTCTGGTGGGGGCAAAGCCAAAAAGAAGGTAATGTAAAATTGGGAAAATGAAGTTCTTTTATTAATTGTTTATGTAAGTATAGAAGTGGTCAAAAGGAAAGGTCCGAGACAAGTTGAATAATGCAGTGTTATTTGACAAAGCAACATATGATAAATTATATAAGGAAGTGCCACAGTATAAGCTTATTACTCCGTCAGTAGTTTCGGAACGTTTGAAAGTTCGAGGCTCTTTAGCTAGACGAGCTTTAATTGAATTAACGCAAAAGGGTATGTATAAGTAGTATATTGAAATTTTGTGTAGAGTATTTGTAGTGCATAATATTGGTATGCTTTTCCAATCTGAATGTTTGTGCACTCCCCAAGTTTTCACTTCAATAGTTTATTGAAACGTAGTGGCTAGAAATATGTCTGTCGTACACCAGCTTATATTAACACCTAATATTAACTGATTTAGTCTTGTGACTGTTCAGATGAGATCTTATGAAAAGGCATGTCCAGGAGTGAGTATATGAGCGGGTATGTCCGAATTGTTAACGGAACTGTTAACAAACATGTCTTGTAATCATCAAAATCTAGTGTTATTAAAGAAAGTAGATGAAACCATTTCATCTAAACGAACTGTTTTGACAAATCTAGTGTGTTGCTTACTCAGGGCAAGATAAATATATACTTGGACCGCCGAACAGACGGAGTGATCACCCTGCAAACATGAGCTCTAGGTCGGACCACTATCAATTTAGGACAACCGAACCGCAGTGATGCGCTTTCTCTAGACCCAACGAAGTCGCATCACTCCAATTCAGTTGTCATAAATTACTATTGGCCCCGCTAGAGCACGTTCTTGCAGGGTGATCACTCCGTCTGTTGGGCGGCCCAAGTATAGGATTTTTTTGTCCGTCTCATTATAATGTCAAATAGAACAATTATTGTGGTACGCTTTTCAACTAAACTTCATTTTTACGAGTATTCTTAAATATGGAGAAGGAAATAGCGAGAATTCAACGGTTTTTCGAAAACTAGTTGTTGGGCAATAGTCGCGACAGCCCGGAGTGCTGGAGGGGGGTATTGCCGAACGGCAACTAGATTGAGAAACAACTGTAGAATATTATTTTTTATTTATTGAACTATTAGTCTAAGATCCCGAATAAGGTCGACCTTCACCCATCTGTTTTCCTAATGAAAGGTATTTTTTATCAAACATAACATGTGAACAAACAAATCGCGGATGGGTTGTCTAATTATATCAGGTCAAGACTACCCTTAATTAAAAATAATGTAATTAATTTTTTTTTGATTTCTACACTCATTTGTTTTCTCAAAGAATTCAGTACCAATCGAGAGTACCAAGTATAAGGAACAAGGAAAAGGTAGGTTGTCTATCTTTTACTGCTCGCTATTACCGGGTTGCCAGGTATAAACAGGTGAGTTGGTATTATAAATTTACACTCATCTGTTTTCTCATTCAAATATGTGTTAAAATAAACATAATTTTATTGCGAACACGGTGGTATTAGGTTGCCTAAGCAAAATCGGTCAAGACACACGGTTGTCGCGCTTTAAAAATTGGAATATTTGAGTAAGCGAGCTGTGCGCAACAGACGAGCGTTGAGCGTACTATTCTGTGTGAAAGAGGACGCAGCATAACAGCTGCATGCGAGGCAGCTGCCGAGTGAAAGAGAGTGCGCATGCCCTTTTTCCGTGCTATAGATAATTTAAAAACAATTTTTAATATAAGAATATATAACAGAATAATAATATACAAGAAATAAAAGAGTAAACAGAGTAAATACTTAAAGAAATTAATACAAATTTAAAATTTTAGAAAACGATAACAAATTAATAACACATTATTTTAGTAAAGAAATATTTTGTTATAAAATTCTGATGTCATTACACATATACCTAAATACAAAAAGTTATTCAGCATCAGATTCATCAGAAGTTGCAAGATGATACTCAGTTTCTGAGGAATTGTCATCGTTATCACTGCTTGTCAAGTGCAATATATCGTCGCCTTCAATGCATAAGGGCGTAACTCAAGAATCCTTCAAAATGATTTAAGTCCACAAATTAAATTGAAATATGGATATACATGTTGTGGCTTAGGGGCGTACCTCAGTATGACCTCTACAAATAGATATGGAAAAATTCTACAGGGGCTTATCTCCAAAACTTTAACAAGAATTCAGCACAAACAGGCGTATCTCAAGATACGCCTGTTTGTGCTGAACAATTATTGTACTTATGTCAGTGTAATTCTGTTTTCGGCGTAACTCAATTACTAGGTCTTATAAACGTGACATCACTACCGGTGACTGGCATAGGGTTCCCCCATACTGCTGTACTTGAGAGCACGCCCCAGGCTGAGGAAGCCTAATTCTGCGTTGTTTGCGGTACTGGTTTTTACAAAAATTGTTTGAAAATGGTTATTTGTGATATTACGGGATGTACAGCTAGGTCTGTGAGGGATAGGGAGGTTTTTCCTATTTTGGCCGCCGCAAATAGGGAGTACAGTAAGAGTGGTTTATATCGCGCGTTATGCCACATTTATACATTAAATCTTCTTGTTCAGTACCCAAAAATTTTAAAAACATTACTATAAGTCGAAGCTGCCATTTCATGTCATGGCCTACGATAATAATTAACAAGCATCGCTGATTCGGCTGTCAAAATTGTACGGGAACATGGCGGTTTCCGTTCTTATTACAATATTCGGATAGTATACAGCTTGTGGTGCCCGCGTATTGCGAGTTTCGTTAAATGTTTTAATCAAATTTGATAATATTAATTGCGTTTTCTTTTGGAAAGGTAATATATTTTATTTTTACAGTAGGCAACTCCTAAGTAAATTACATGTTAAAATATCTTTACAGCTTACATAATAAGTTATTTATACGATGGGGAAGGATGTAATAGTTCGGTGGACCGATGGTTCTGAAAATTGTGTCGATATTAAAGAACTAAAACTAGTACAAAACCACAAACGGTTTAGAGTAGGCACGGTGGTGAAAATGAGGTATATAGGAAAGTGGTACTATGGAGTTGTAATTTTTACTGAAAAAGACTACAATGATGTTTATAACTCTGATGACGATGATGTTCCCCTAAATCAATTAATAAAAAAATCTGCTGACAAAATAATATTAAGTGAGGCAGTTCTAGTGCGTAAACCTAATTTGGAAAAATATAATAATTTTAGTTCTTCCGACGATGATGTCCCGCTACTGGCCCTAGTAAAAAACAAGAATATCAATGAAAATGACGAAGAAAAGGTTGTACGTGACATACAACCGTTTCTTCAATCTGACACAGCTAATTATACGCAACAAATTCTTAAGAATTCACACGGTGACACAAGCACACCAGCTGATGACAGTGCGGAACCGTTTGATCCATTCGAAAATATCGACATTTCAGACATTGACGATCCTGAGTATATTCAGACCTGTGAAGTGCGTAAGTGCAAGAAAGAAGTTTTTAGTAGTTGTTTCCATTGCAACATTTTACTTTGCTGGGATCATTTTGTAGAAGATACACCATCATGCGACAGGCACAAAGTTATCTCTTCTGAGAGTGAAAATGAAATTGCTGGCAAAGGACAAACGAGACAGAGACGAAGAAGTAAGAACGGTACTCCAACTAAAAGGAGTAAAAACAATCCAGAAGATTATCATGTAGAAGGGATACCAAGAGAGAATAGACTGGAAAAGGTTATTCCAGAAAATAAGAGAATGGTTGCAAAATTACTACGAAATTCCGGTAAGGAATATTTTTCACCTTCAGCAAAAAAAGTGGTTGCAGAAAGAAGGATGGGCATAAAATGTAACGTGAATATTTGTAAAAAACTTGGTAAGAACTGCCACACTATAAGTAGTGAAGAAACACGCACACAAATATTTAAAGCTTTTTTTAATTTGTCTGACCTGCAATTGCAACGTGAATTTGTTGTGCGCTATATCGATCAAACTTGCACAAGACAAAAAACAACTAAAAACGAGCAATCAAGACGAAAAAACACTAACACATTTTACCTTCCTCTTGCTTCTCAACGTGTAAAAGTGTGTGGGAAACTATTTATTAATACGTTGGGAATATCAGAAAAATTCATGCGTACATCAATTTCGAAACTAAATGCAACCGGAATTGTGGAAAAAGACAAACGTGGCGGACGGTGTGATGTACTAAACAGAAGAGACATTGCCTTGAGCAAAATGATAGAACAGCATATTCTTCGTTTTCCGAGAGTAGAATCGCACTACTGCCCGAACAGTTCTTCGCGAGAATATCTTCACCCCGACTTGTCCCTGCCAAAAATGTACGACATGTTTATAAAAGAACTCAAAGCTAATGAAGAAAAACCGTGTTTCACGACCTATCGGAAAATATTCAAAACTATGAACCTTGCGTTTCATCGACCCAAAAAGGACCAATGCAGTTTTTGCCGTACTTATTTGCAAGCTTCGGTTGAAGATAAATCAAAGCTGGAAGAAAAATATCTGAAACATAAAGCGGAAAAAGAAAAGGTTCGAGAAATAAAAACTTATTGCAAGGAAATAGCCCGAAACAATCCAATGATATTTTGTGGATCGTTCAACCTTCAGCAGGTTATCTACCTGCCCATTTCCAACGATGGTGCCATATTCTATAAACGAAGACTGGGAGTGTACAATTTCACGATTTATGACATTGCATCGCATGATTGTCACTGTTTTACTTGGGACGAAAGTACAAGTAGACGAGGTGCTTCTGAGATATCGACGGCAGTAAACATGCATCTAAAAAAGTTAGATGAAAAGGGAGTCCACACGGCTTATCTTTTTGCAGATGGCTGTGGGGGCCAAAATAAAAACTCTGTGGTAGCCTCGATGTTTTTACATACAATAAAGAGGAGCATTAATTTGCAGGAAATCATTCTTCGCTTCTTTGCGCCCAATCACGGTCAAAACGAGGGTGACTCGGCGCACAGTGCCATTAGTTATGCCATAAAAAAGTCTGGAGAATTATTTGTTCCTAGTCAGTTAATTCCAATATTTCCCTTAGCTAGACGAAAACAGCCTTATCAAGTCACAACATTAAGTCACGATGACTTTCTAGACTTCAAAAAGTTCTCAAAGGACATACGAATTCTGGCTGTACGCAAAGATGATTTGGGAGAATCTGTAAACTGGACGGATATGGTAGAGTTCAAAGTTAAAAAAAACAAACCCCTAAAATTATTTTTTAAAACTAGTCACCTGGAAAATAACTACAGAACAATATCTCTAAGAAGAATAGCTTCTTCACTTATGGATTCTACAATACCGTCTTTAAACGTTGAACCGCCCAAAATATCGGAAGCTAAGTATCTTCAGGCTCTGTGTAGTGGGGAAAATCCTGTGATAAAATTAAAAGAGCACATTAATTTTTACCGGTTTTTGTCTCACTAGTTTTGTTTTGTAATTTTAGTCATTTAGAAAAAAAGTGTTATTTTTGATTTATGTCGATGTTTCAGGTTTAGCAACTATTATGTTTCTACCTGTTTCATATTTCTTTGTACTGTTATGCAAATTACGTATTTAGTTTTCGTTGTTTTTTTACTGTATGTCACTAAAACGAAATAAACGTTAAAATTGAAAAGGGCGTAACTAATATTTTCTAACAACTTTCATCTCAGTAATTATTCACTAAAGGGCGTATCTCATTATTTTCAAAATTTTTGGGCTTTATGAATGAAGAATGTTATATATTTCAACATCAGGTTATTATACAAAGCTTATTATTGTATGTAAGTAATAAAAATGTCAGTAGTATAAAAGGCAATATTCATCAGAAACAAAAATATCAGGTCATATTCTTTTAAGACGCTCTCCTGCAAAATTGGAAAAAATGAGATACGCCCTTATGCATTGAAGGCGACGATATGTATGGTCAACTTGTAAGGGCGTTGGCTCCCCAACGAACCCTGTTGGTTTTAAATAGCCATCCATGAACCAACCGCAATTTTCAGTACGTGCCTTTATCTCTTCCACTTTTCTACCTAATTGTGTCGTGTTAGGGATAGCGGCATAGCGGTATCAACAGGCAAGGGACAATCTACGGTAATAACCACCAATGCCTGGCATATGCAGACGATGTGGTAATTATAGCAAACACAAGAAATAGCCTCAAAACTGTAATAGAAAGGTTAAGTGGAAGGGCTCTAAAATTGGGACTGAAATTGAACGAAAGCAAAACGAAGTATATTAGTATGGGACCAGAGATGCAACAGAATCTGGAAGTCGTAACTTGCTACTCGATGTTCACTCTCCTGAGAGATTTAATTTTTTCGCATTTAATTTGACACTGACAACTCTGAAACTTGTGAAATATTCCAGTTTTTAAAACGCGACAACCGTGTGTCTTGACCGATTTTGCTTAGGCAACCTAATACCACCGTGTTCGCAATAAAATTATGTTTATTTTAACACATATTTGAATGAGAAAACAGATGAGTGTAAATTTATAATACCAACTCACCTGTTTATACCTGGCAACCCGGTAATAGCGAGCAGTAAAAGATAGACAACCTACCTTTTCCTTGTTCCTTATACTTGGTACTCTCGATTGGTACTGAATTCTTTGAGAAAACAAATGAGTGTAGAAATCAAAAAAAAATTAATTACATTATTTTTAATTAAGGGTGGTCTTGACCTGATATAATTAGACAACCCATCCGCGATTTGTTTGTTCACATGTTATGTTTGATAAAGATTTAGATTTAGATTTATTTTGATCACAATATACAGAAAATGTACATGGTACCCTTACGGGCGTGAGACCTTGTCAATACAAACAAAATATTCATAGAAATATAGAAATACAAAAAAAGATATAGCAAATTATATAAAAAAAAAATAATAATAATAAAAATATATATATAAGTATGTTAATTATTAAGTAGGTTACTTGTGTCCATATCTAGGAATTCTTTTAGGGAATAGATGGCTTTCTGACATAATAGATTCTTCAACTTCTTCTTGATTTCTTTGATGGATAGTTTGAGAAATTCTTTGGGCAGCTTATTATAAATTTTAACAGTTTTATAATGAACATTATTCAATACACGTGTCAATCTAGGTATTGGTAGAACCAAGCAGTGACCAGAACCAGTTGGGTATTTGTGCGCTTGTTGGTATTCTTGGAAAAGATCATAATTCTCCTTTATGAATTTAACACTTTATACTACATAAATTGAAAAGACGGTAAGTATTTCATGATTTACAAAAAATGGTTTACAACTATCAGTCTGTTTTATATGGAAAATACTTCTAATGCATTTTTTTTGAGATTTAAAGATTCGCTCCATATCCACAGAGTTCCCCCATTAGACAATTCCATAGCGAAGTCTGGATTGTATGTTCGCATAATAAGACACAAGTGCAGCTTCTCGGGATACTAGGTAACTTACAGTCGGGCATCAACAGTTATCCCCAGAAAATTTGTATTGTTTTGTGTTTTTACGAATTTATTGTTATCGACTTCTATTCGAATGTTATCAGATAAACCACTAGGGCTGAAAATTATTGATTTGGTTTTGTCTACGTTTAGTTTCATATTATTGTTTGTAAACCAGTAATTTAAAGTTTTAAAGGAATTCAATATTTTTGTCTGATTCTCTTGAAAGCTGTTTTCATTGTAGATGATGGAGGTATCATCAGCATATAGAATAGAGTGTTCTTCTATCCAATTTGGCAAATCATTAGTGTATATTATGAATAATAGCGGTCCAAGGATAGATCCCTGTGGGACACCTTTCTTCACGTATTCATAGCTTGACTTAATTGTTATATTTTGCTCCAAATTATGTGTTAGTGCTTGCTTTCTATTTTCTAGGTAGGTTTGTAGGAGTTTATGTGGCATACCTCTAATACCATATTTGTCCAGTTTCTGTAACAATACTGTGTGACTGATGGAATCAAAAGCCTTACTCAGATCAAGATAAATTCCAATTGGTTGTTTGTTGTTATTAAAGCCTTCTATTATATTGATGACTGCCTGATAAATCGCCCTGGTAGTAGATTTTCTTTTGCGGAAACCATTTTGAGCTGGATGTAATAGGTTGTTATGTTCAAAATAAGATATTAGTCTTTTATATATAACTTTTTCGAAAATTTTTGACATGTTGGGAGTATTGCTATTGGCCTATAGTTTTTCAGATCATTATGGTCACCATTTTTATATAATAACAAAATTTCGGCGATTTTCAATGCCTCTGGAAATGTTCCCGTTACTAAGGCGAGATTTATTATGTGCGTTAAAGGATGTTTTAATATATCAGCATTCCTTTTTAGTAAAGCCATAGGAATTTCATCATATCCCACAGATTTTGTATTATTTAGTTGAATAATTACTTCATAGACTTCTTTAGGATCCGTGGGTATAAAAAATACCTTTCATTAGGAAAACAGATGGGTGAAGGTCGACCTTATTCGGAATCTTGTACTATATGGACTGATATTTGAGAAGATTATTTTTTGACCCAAACTTTTGATGGAACCCCAAAAACTGCATTTCTGAGGTAAATCTTTGATTTCCACACATTTTATCAGTTTACAAACTGTTGTGATTGTCATCATCATCATAAGGTTCTCAGTCCGAAGACTGGTTGGACGCGTACCTCCATTCTTTTCTATCCTGAGCTAACCTACGCATTTCCCTAAAAGTAGAACATCCTACATCCCTAACTATTTGAGAGCAGTAGTCTAATCTAGGCCTACCCCTACCTCTTTTTATTCCTATCTCTGACTCTAGTATGTTGCGAACTATTCCTTCGTGTCTTAGAAGGTGTCCTACCATCCTATCTTTCCTACTCTTTATTGTTTTCCATACCTTTCGCCTTTCCCCAACTCTTTCTAATACTTCCCTATTGCTAACCTTATCTATCCACGGTATCTTCATCATGCGTCTGTAACACCACAGTTCAAACGCTTCTACTCTTTTTCTATCCGCTTCTCCTATTGTCCAAGTTTCGCACCCGTATAATGCCGTACTCCATACATACGACTTTAAGAGTCTCTTCCTAGTCTCTATATTAACCGTTCTCGAACATAACAGTTGTTTCTTTTTGTTAAACGCAACTCGGCCCTGCGCCATTCTTTGTTTTATATCTTTAGTGCTCCTACCGTCTTGGGTTATTTTACTTCCTAAGTAGCAGAAATCCGCGACCTCCTCTATCTTCTCATTTCCTATTTGTATTTCAATTTTAGTTCTATTTTCACTCCATCTACATACCAAAATTTTAGTTTTCTTTTTATTGATTTTCATGCCGTAGCCCTGTGTCAAAACTGCTTCCATTTCATTCAAAGCCGCTCCTAATTCTTCTTTGCTAGATGCTAACACTGCTATATCATCCGCAAATCTGACCATGTTAATAGTTTGGCCCTGTACATTGATCCCTGAGGCTGTTCTTTCCTTAACAATATTAATCGCATCTTCGATATATAAGTTGAAAACTAGAGGTGACAATGCACATCCCTGTCTCACTCCCTTCCGGATATCTACTTCCCTTCGTTCCTGCTCACATTCTATAACTGCCTTTTGCTCTTTGTAGAGATTATGTATTATTCTTCTGTCCCTGTATTTCATCCCTACCTTTCTCAGCACTTCGAACATCTTCCCCCATTTTACGTTGTCGAAGGCTTTTTCTAAATCTACAAATCCTATATAGACGCTCTTTCTCTTTTCTATCGTTTTTTCTATAATTACTCGTAAAGCTAGAATGGCCTCGCGCGTTCCTCTATTTCGTCTAAATCCGAACTGATCTTCTCCTAATATTTCTTCCGCCTTTTTCTCCATCCTTCTTTGCACAATTCTAGTTAAAATTTTTGACGCATGGGAAGTTAAAAGTTCTAAAATTTTCGCATCTATTGATTGATTGATAAAATATTTAATTGGCATTTTGCCAAATAAGAAAAAAATAATTCCAAGAACCTATAATAATGTGTGGATAGGTTGAAACAAAAAATATTGAACATTTCGTTGACTTCATACTTCAAAAAATAATCAAAATATGTATTTATTTACTTATTGTATGCAATATACGGTTGGTCTAGTTTATATCATCAGGATTTTACCATCCGAAAGTTTATCAAAAAGTAAAGGTGGTTTGTCTAATAATATATGGTCTAATTTTGCTTCCTTTTTGATGTACAGGGTGTTAAAGAAAATAAATTATTTTATATCATTTGCTATAAATCAATAATAAAAAAGGGTAACCTTTAGTTTTATCTGTGGGGTTATCTTAAAGACACCGTCTATGCGACCCCAGTGCCTACGCGGGAGGAACTACTTCTTAGAATTCAGAATGCTTTTTAATGTTTTTTTTTGTTTTGAGTTGAATTGTAAGAAAAAGAAACGTTACGGCCCTAAAACTAACAGCAGCAGGCTATAAAAAATTAAAAAGATGCTGTTGCATGCCAATTGAATTTGGCGAACGCCTCTGCTACCCTTTTAACGTGGTCCAATGCTGCAGTACCGAAACCGAGAGAGAATCAGATTCTGAGTCTCGCAGCTCTCATAATGAGGTATCTACACTCATGGACAAAAATATGGAATATTTTTGATTTTATTTATTTCTCGAGAAACTTTGTTACGAACAGCTGCGACAGCATTTTATATTAGATACTGAGGCATCTAGTAAGCCTGGCAATAACAAGCAAGTATCACAAACTGTCATTGTGTTCTAAAAATCGAATTGAGTAAACTTCCTGTTCACACCTGACTTTTAACTTTTCCAAGGTAAGTTTACTCGTCAACCTACGTGCACTGACGTAAAATTATTCTGTAGCATTACTGTCTTCGATAATGCTAGCAGTTCGATGTTGCACTGAAGTTGAGATAGCAAAGGTTGTAACTTTGTCAAATGTTGGTTGGAGACAAAGCCATATTGCAAGATTTGTTGGAATAACTCAGTCTGCGGTTTCAAAAATTTTAAACAGGCGCAGACAAACTGGAAATTACAAGAAGAGGCCTGGCCAAGGACGGAGACGGTGTACAACTCGCCGGGATGACAGATTTTTAATGTTGCAGTCACTACGAGATCGTACCTTAACATCAACTCATTTAAAAAACCAACTTTTAAATGCGAAGCAAGTTAATGCTAGCTCCAAAACAGGTCGGCGAAGGTTGAAGGAAGCAAATTTTAAAGCGAGACGGCCTGCTAAAGCCCCTCGATTCACTCAAAATGCTAGGGTTCGCAGATTACAATATGCTAGAGCATTATGGTGACTGGACGGTTGACCAATGGAAGAATGTTATGTTTACCGACGAAACAAGAATCGTACTGTGTGAAGCCAGATGGACGTAACCATGTGTACAGAAGAATTGGAGAAAGATATTACAACTGTACACTAACCCCATATGTCAGTTTTGGAGGAGGTGGGATAATGTTTTGGGGAGGCATTAGTTGGGAGGGTGGTACAGAACTTGTGGAAGTGCGTGGAAGGATGACAGCTGACAATTACGTTGAAAACATCTTGTCAGAACATGTTGTGCCATACGTTGACTTCATTGGTTACAACAGATTCATCCTAATGCATGACAATGCACGACCACATGCTGCTACAATTGTAAACCGGTATCTTAATGAAGTGGGAATCCAAAGTTTGGACTGGCCACCACACAGTCCGCACTTAAACCCAATAGAGCACTTGTGGGATCGACTAAAAATTCGTATTCGAGCCAGGAATCCTGTGCCAATGACGCTAAATCAATTAAGATTTGCCGCACATCAGGAGTGGGATGCAATTCCGCAAGAATGTATACAAAACTTAATCTCCAGCATGCCTAGAAGAATGGAAGCCATAGTCCGCGCTCGGGGAGGCAATACTCGATATTGAGCAGCCCATGTTTTGTAACTGGTTTCGTTCTTTTGGTGTTAATGTATGTCAGACCGTAATTTATCCATTCTATACATATTCAACTAATTAAGTTTTTGTTATTTGGTGTTTATTGAGGAGTTACTTGATGAACCGTTGTTATTAGATTACTCTTAAAATATACAAAGATAACTTGATTCTTTAGTTTTCTATCTTCGTAATCTGTTATTATGAAAATTTTTAAATATTCCATATTTTTGTCCATGAGTGTATATTTTTGTGTTGTTCTCGGGTTTCGGGAAAGTTCTCGATTTTCAAAAGTTCTGGGGTACGATATTCTCGATTCATTAAAGTATTCGATTCTGCCCATCGCTGTATTTGACAGGATTTTTTTTATTTTTCTCCTGCACACATTTGAGGCACACAAATCAGCATCAAAGTTAAAGTTTGGATACTGACCCTTGAAACCATTTAAATGAGCCAAAACGGTTTGCATATTAACATTCCTTACAGACCTACAGCACAAAAGCATATATCAAGAAAGCAAGTGCTTAAGTAAGATTTAGTTAAGGAGGCTTGGCAACACGTTCGTGGCTCAGTGGGAGATTCGTCCACAACGAAGGTGCGAGTCTGGGGGTTCGCGTCTTGCTGCGGTGGGTTTGTTTTGTTCTAGTGATTCAGCTTTTTTCTTATGAACAAAAAATCGGTCTCTGGTCCAAAAGGTCAGAAAGGTCATCACCATCAACGCCTGGACATTTTCACTTGTTTACAAGTCCCTCGCCCGTTGCTGTAGGTCTGTAAGGGATGTTATTATGCAAACGGTTTGTTTACGCTTACAAACATAAACAAACACTGCAGTCTTAGTTGGGAAACTAGGGCTGTTGCTTGAACTTTGTTAAAATGTTGGGTTTTTAAAAGTGCTTAGTGACTAACTGTAAGAACAATACATAGTAACCTTCATTGATATTGTCTGCGAACACTTCATTTTCTAAATATTTGTCCTCGATCTTAATCACATGATCACGACGCTTCTTCCAGTCTTCTGGCTTTATTTGACTAAATTCATATTCCGCTAACTTCCGCACATCTTCTAATTTGAAGGTAGTATTTTTTGCAGCGACGTTGTTTTTCACTGTCGCCTAGATTAACCTGATGGGATTTAAACCTGGATGATATGACGGTAAACATAAAAGAGTGTGTCCGTGGTCTTCTAATTATGTGTCGAACTGTAAGTTATACAGGGTGGTCCTTAAGTATTCTAAAAGTTTTTAAGAGGTGGTTCCTCACATTATTTTGAGTCGAATATTTCATATGACCCATATGTCTAAAACGACCTAATTTCAAAGATACAGGGTGCCAAAGTTGTGGCAAAGAAAATGTTTTTTTTTTGAGGGAGCTTGAAAACCAATTGAGATATTTTAATGAAACTTTGTGCACAATATTACTACACAATGGATCAACTTTTGATGGAACAATTCCTTTATTTTCAATTAAACAGAGGCGTGCTCAAGGGGTGATTATATTATTATTTTAGAGAAAAATTCGTGCGCCACTGAGTTTTTAAAAATGTGAAATGGTTTTTTTTATAAATGGTATTATACAGGACGATTCAAACTTAGTGACCTATTAGACGTTTATGGAAAACTAATCATGTTAGAATTCTGAAAATTTGTTAAAAACATTTTCACTTACACTGCACTTCCGGTTATACTGGAAGTTGCAATCAACTTACTTATTTTAAATAGAATGCCCACATTTTTCTCGCATTTTCGAAATCTTCACCCAATTTCAACGTAAGTTTCATCACAAGTCCCTATACCTAACTCAGTTTTTGAAGAAAATTATATTGGCTATTATTTAAAGGGGCGGTACTATATTACAGTTTTGGTCAGTGTGAAAATACAAATTGTATGTTCAATAACAGATTGAGTGGTAAAATATGAGCAGTAAAAAAGTGGAAAAGAGGAGTAACATATCTTCAAATGAGTAGCTCAATAAATATTTGAATGCGTGAAAATTCAATTGGGCAGTAAAATGAATAAAGGGGCAGTAACGCGTGTGCAGTCATGAAATCAGAATGGGTCTGTTAGAAATCGTGGCACAAGTAGTTCTATAAATACTTACGCATACGCAGTACAAAATATGATCGGCCTGTTAAATGATACATACATTATAATGTTTATTTAACTTAGGCAGCAAAATAAAAAATAACAATTAACAATAATGTAGATATTAAGAAAAAATTAAATTTATCGCACCATTAAAGTTATTCAATGCGAACGACTGAGACTTAACATAACAGATTTTTGGACAAAAAGTGTCAGTTGTAAGCAAAATTCAGAGACTTGCCTGCCTAGGGATAACAGGGGCGATGCGGATTTCGCCAACTGCAGCCATAGAGACTCTTCTGGACCTTCCCCCTCTCCACTTCGTGATACAGGGGGAGACGAGACTAGCACTATACAGATTGCAAAATTCTCTTTATCGTGTCCGTCTGGGTACAGAGCACACTAGCATTATTGAGGACATAAAGGATCCCATGCTTGACATGAGGACGGATTACATGGTCCCCAAGAACACCACACAACCATTTTTTCAGGTCACAATCGATGACTCTGGAGTGGAGAACCAAATTCTGAACAGCATTCCTTCCAGCAGTCTATCCTGGTACACCGACGGCTCTAAGACCGACATTGGTGCTGGGTCAGGACTGTTTGGAGATAAACCAAGAGTGGAACTTAGCTTCTCTCTGGACAAATATGCCTCTGTCTTTCAAGCAGAGGTTTACGCCATACTACAATGTGTGCGGGAAAACATTAAGAGGGGCTACAAAAATCAGCGGATCTTTATTTTATCAGACAGCCAGGCAGCTTTGAAGGCCCTTCTGAGCTCAAAGATGTCTTCCAGACTGGTGTGGGAGTGCTTCGAGCAACTTAATATCCTAGCCATGCGAAACACAGAAAGACTGCTTTGGATTCGAGGTCACTGTGGGCTGATGGGGAACGAGAAAGCTGACAAACTAGCAAAGCGGGGCTCCAACGAACCTTTTGTTGGACCGGAACCTGCCCTAGGCATAACTAAGAGCGCCGTCAGACACCAAGTAAATGGATGGATTCGCGCTCAACATCACAATTACTGGAACAGGATTCCAGGACACAGGCACAGCAAGTCTTATATAAAGGGACCTTGCAGGAAAAGATGCTCAGAACTACTTTGCCTTAGTAGGATGCAAATTAGTATCGTAACAGGCCTCCTGACGGGACACACGACCGTTAAAGAACACCTGTGGAAGATTGGCAAATATTACGGAGACCTTAACTGCCGTTTGTGCAATAAGGAACGGGAGACAGCTAGGCACATTTTGTGCAGATGTGAAGCTCTAGACCAAAAGAGGCAACGAATTTTCGGGCGATGTCTGATGGAACCGGAAGATTTTTCCACGCATTCTATGTTTGACTTGTACCGTTTGGTCCAAGGCACCAAGATCATGGAATGGGTGACTTAGAATTAGGGTGAGCACAATAAGCCCATTTTGTGGCTGCAGTGCATCTGAGCCTACGGGCAGGCAGGCCCTAAGGGAGGAAAAAAAAAAAAAGCGTTTATAATGTTATTCTCTTCAAAGGTGCGCATTTTCATGTGAATAATATTTGAAAAGAATAATATAAACGCTACCGACTGCCACTTTTTAATATAAAAGTCTGTCAGGTTAAGGTCAAGCGGAGCGAAGCGAGTGGAGCGTTGTAAGTCTCAGTCGTTAGCATCCAAATGATGCATTATTCGATACAGCATTACAAAAATGCTTTGCAATGCAATGAGGAGCAATAGAAGACGCAAAGGGATGAAGCAAAATTAATATTTTTTTACCTGTGAGGGGCTGAGTTCAGTATTTTAAACATTTCTATGGGAAAACGGGTAGGGGTGCGTTGAATAAATTTAATGGTGTAATGCTAGTGTATAGATCCAAGCACTCGCAAATCAGTGATAAGGTAATGAGCGAAACGACCTAATATTTATAGGCAATTCTCTTCCGATTGGCCGCCCACGGTGCACTGTCGCGCAAGCTGCGCCCCTTTTAACGAAAGTGTGCCGCTCTTTTCAATGAAAATGACGTTCGATTTTGCCAAACGTCGAGAACTGGCGAACTATTTATCTAACTGCCCCTTAATACATTATACTGCCCATTCAATCATTTTACAGCTCAAATAATAATTGCACTGGACATTTGTTTAATCTGCTGCTCGAGTAAGTTTTGAACTGCCGTTGTAGAATTAAATAACCGACCAAATTCTTTTATATTGCTGGCCGCGTTCTACTACCACATTAAGTTAATTACTGCCAAATAAGTTTCATACCGCCTGTGTGAATTTTTAACTGTCCGATGAAACTGCCTGGATGTTAAAACAACCGCCCAAATAATTACTTCCCATTGTATTTTTTTACTCTTAGCGTTGAGTTTGAATTTCGGCCACAGAAAACTGGGAATTCGTGGCGAAAAACTCGGCGACCATTAATGAATATACTTTCGGTAAATTATCGGATTGATTCGTCACAAAGTCTTGCTCCGCCATTTTTCAAATAATTTGTTAGCAAATTTGAATAATTGTCAAATTTTAACATACGCTGACATAAATACACCTCTCCTATAACTCGGTCACAGCATAATACAGCAGTTAAAGTTCTTTGACCTATTTTAGCTGCATTTGGTGACCTCCAACTGTAAGTGATTTACTACCGTGGCGTTTTATCAAACGGTTTGACGCCGGTATTAACTCGGCGACGAACGAAAAAGAACACGTGCGTAGCCTGATAAGTTGCGCGGGCTACGCTACGCGAGCTAGAAAATTTAGGGAGAGCTGTTCTGCTGTATTATGCTGTGACGCGGTATCATGTGAAAGCGAATGAATACACAGCATCATTTGCTCTATTATGACGTCACGATCAGCAGCACACCGTTTAGCTGTGACGTCCTATTTAAATGTCCGCACGTGAAACAAAATTTATAATGATGCAGCTTGTAGCTAATAACGTTCTTCTAGAGATTATTTTTTTTCATCGTCAAATTGACCAATAGGAACATTTCATTTGGGTCTAGAAGCGTGTATTATTTCGGTAATTTTTTCGATAATTTTGTTTGTTGAGAAGTTGCCATAGTTGCGAATTTGTAGGTGCATTTATAATGTATAATCTAGTTACTTTAGTACCTGCCAAACGTCAAATATTCCCAACACATTTCTTTGTATGTGAATTAATTGAAATAAAATTTCGTTTAGAACTACCTTGCTTCGATTCAAAAAATAATCTTGTCAAATACAATTCGTGGTCTGGAATTTTTAGGTAATTTTACTCAAGCTGTTGCTTTTACTAGCCACTCGTGTAAATTTGACAGAAGATCACTCGCGCAAGCGCTCGTGATCTTTTAACTGTCAAATTTACACTCGTGGCTACTAAGCAACGCAACAGCTTTCGTAAAATTTCCGACAATTCCACTTGAACATAAAATATCACCAATTTTCAAAATGGTCTTAGAAGTCATGCATGTATTATCGTAAATGACAATAATTTGGTGTCAGTTAACGTCGTTAGGCAATGAAAGTACATTTTACTAATATTATTTCTAAATGATTTTGTTAATCAAACATTAATTTTGTTCTAGGTTTAATTAAACAAGTCGTACAGCACCGAGCACAACTAATATATACTAGAACTACAAAAGGTGATGATTAGATTGTGAAATGTATTTTATTATAATTTAATAACATTTGTTTGGCGGAATCTGTATTTTAGTTTACCTTTACACCATCCAAATGTGGAAAATCCTGAAAGCTTCATTAAAATACTACTTTTTTTATTTATTGTTTTTTTACAAACGATACCTACTGTACAGGTAGATATAAAACTTCAATTGCAAAGTGCTACAACAGTTGCACATTGAAGAATACATCACATTACATGACTTCACTCGGTTTCAATTTCAGATTCTTTAAATAATATGTTACATATTACCTAAGCAACAGTGGTGGCTCCTGACTTTAGAACTTGGCAGTGCTCTAGAAGGAAATCACCGCTCAGGGGTGGGGGGGGGGGGTCTGGCGGTTTCTCCCAAAGACGTCTAGAATGGACCTAGCGTCCTTATAGAACAGCTGATTTTGTTTTGAAGCCTACACGTTCGTAGACCAGCGGGTCGTGGGGATCGTTGTTTGTTATTATATTCGAGCAACGGACCAAGCGAATGTTCCGCGATATTCTGTTTCCGCGGCGGCACCTGTTCAGTACACAACTGGTCGGCTGTTTTGTTTTGCCTTTTCCACACACAAATGTTTAGACTGTGAATATTCACCCTGCTTCAATCGAAAATGTAAATAGCTAAGTCCCCTCTATAAGTCTTTGGTTTCTCCCCCGTAGTTTTTTTTAAATGAAGTGCTTTAGAAGCCATTTTCAAACATTTTCCAACAAGAAATTTCACTCACCGCAATATTTAACGAAAATCCCAAATCCAAAAGGTTAAACTTTCGCACACAACTTTTACCGCGACCTTTCGAAAAGCTTTTGATACTTCGCACAGGCTTAGAACGTCCATTTCATTTTTTTTTTTCGTCAAAAGTCTATATTTAGATAAGTATTCATTTTTAACTGAATGGAGTATTACAACACAATAATAATTTTGAAAATTGCAAAAATCAGGCGACCACTTTGTTAAAGTTCACTCCACAATGTTTAAGTGTTTACTTTAACTAAACCACTACCTTTAGCCATGCTAAGTATTGGAAATTTCAATATTTAAAAATAAACACGATAATGCAGCTAATTACTCACGTTATAAGCAAAGCAACGAGCTATCTCAGACCTAAATATGGTAAACTAAAACAATAAACACTGCCGCAGAAATACAAACTTCCGCGTCTCGTGCTTCGCCCAACAGTGTGTGGGCTCAAACAGCGCTCTCAGACGAGCTATAATTCTTCCACCTAAAAGCACATACGACGAAATTTTCCCGAGTCGCACCGATCTCGCTCCCATATCGAATATGCATTGGCCACACTTCAGTACTCGGACGGCTGGTTGCGTGTGTGGTAAGCATTTTCAAAGACGACGCGGAATGCTTAGATCGCGTACTATTTATTATCTCGCATAATAATTAATATATATTGCGGCAGAGATTCAAAAAGTTTTAAACTTATTAGTTTATAATTGAATCGCTTATTTCTGAAAGGGCCTAAGTCACTTTTGACTGTTTTGAAATAATCACAATAAACTGTTTAGATTTCACAAACATCGTTCAATTTCCCCTTATTGAATTATAGAACAAACCAATGCTCTTTATACACATGTGTACTTATCAATTTTATAATTTTCGATTGTTAGGTTTCTAAAATGCAATAAAAAAATTTTGACTTAGGCCTTTTCAACAATAAACAGAAAAACTTAATTATTTTTTTATTTGACAAGAATATTATACATTCATTGTGCAACTTAAAGAATTAATTTTGGAACAAATATAAAATAAAAACGTACAAATCAAAAAAAAAGTTAGGTAGAATACATAATTTTAATCGTTGGTATTTTTCATAGATTTGGTTTTCCTCGCATATATTATATTTTCGTAAAATGCTTTATCCTCCTCAGGCACCCACTTTATTAAGCATTTCATATGATCAATTTTTGACATTAAAATTTGCACCATATCTTCAAAGTTTTCGGTAATTGTATGGAAGTGTGAGCTAATTTTGTTTGCGTTAGTTTGAAATGTGTGATAAAACCGTTAATAAACTCAGTTGCTCTAACCCGCCCTGGAAATTCGGACTGATAAACAAAATGATGAAAGGTGGTAACATTTTTCACTTCAGTTTCAACTGACAGGCATGTTTTTTGAAGTGAAACTTCTTTTGTCTCGGTAGAGTAAGTTCCTGTGTTGGCAAAAGCGAGCGTCACGAAAAGTGAAACGAATGGAGGGGAGCAGTCTGAGAAGACGGGCAGAGGAGAAAGGGAATATCGAACGCCCCACTCTTTAGCTCTCTTTCTCTCAGGCAAGCGTCAGTAAAGCGAGACCACAGCGTTTCATTTCTCGTGACGCCGCCCCACTCTTTCACCACGCTCTGTCTCATGCTTTGCGCTGTTTCTTTCAGGCAAGCGTCAGTAAAGCGAGGACACAGCGTTTCAGTTCTCGTGACTCCACAAAGCGTTGGGTTCATTCCTCTGATAACGTTGAAGTTTCACTTCTATCGCGTGTGGTGATCACGCACCCAGTTTTTATAATGCGTAGGCCACCATATTCTATTTCCTTTACAGTGAATAAATTCTTTGCACTATATTTTATTATCATTTCAGTGTATTCATGTATTCTGAAAGCTATCAAACTTTTTAATATTCCTCTTCACTACACCGAATACCCGGTCGCAAGGTAAGAAAGAATGTCATCACAAAGTTAAGAAATGATCAATTTTGCAAAAGTGCTGCAAGTCAGTTAAGGTTAAGCACATTCTTACATGGTGTGGTTTTTATTTTGTCCTGCAAGTGATTTATTGCAGAAAGGAACTAAGTCGTATGATTTAGTTCCATTCTGCAGTAAACGGAATCTTGAAAGGGACTTAAAAATACTATAGGCTTACGGGACTTAGTTCTTTTCAACACCAAACGATCGGGCTTGGTCGAAATTACATTCTCATATGTATAACTCAAAATGGCAAAAAAGTGACTTAGGCCCTTTCAGCAATAAGCGATTCAATTATAAGGTTTTGAACCTTTTATTAAAAAAGGTTAAAGCCATATTTTTGTAGGCAGTGCGCGCGCACGAGCGCACTTATTAAGGAGCCGCCGCTGCTCAGCAGATCCAAGCGTCCTTCGAAATAGTGGATATAAAACTGAGGTCCCTCTGACGGAGCTTCCACGGCAACTTAAACACTCCTGAAGGAAGTGGAAAAAAACGTTTACAAATAGCGGAACATACCACTTCAAATACTTAAACATAATAATCCAATCACTGTAGACGAATTTGAGCCAGAACCCGACAAAAATTGCAAACAAGCTGAATTTTTAGATTCCGGTAGTGAATTAATCTTAGAAATAAATAAAAAAAGTTTGGAGGGCTACTCCTGATCTAACTTCCAAAAAAGTGGTGCTAATTGACACAAAAATGTCTGTAAATAAGTAAGATACGGCGAGATAATTGAATAAGTAAATTATAGAGGTGAAATTCTACGAAAAGAGGCCTTAACATTTTTAATAATAATAATAATGCTATTTATTAACAACCGCTTAAAAATTATTACATTCCAGCATACATAAAAAATAAACATACTATTACAACATAAAAGTTGGAAGGAAAATTATATTTTAAAAGCAGAAAGTGGCAGTGTCTCAATAAATGAATTACAAACCATCATAAGAGGGACGAGAGAACGACGTCGCCACTGGAAGTCACCACGGTGACAATATGGGACCAGACCAAGTAGCAAAACACAAAAACCAGTTACAAGACGACCACTGGGCAAACAATCAAAGCGTTGGGATGAGAACTGGACGTCAACGTCTTTAGAGGATGGGTGAAAGAGAATCGAAAAGACTTGGGCTACAGTTAGATGATATATTTTTTGGTGCAACATGCATCTTGCACTTTGACTGCCTAGGCCTGCGAAGTTTTATCATTGTGAAGAAAATTCTGTCGCAGTGTTGCATAAAATTGTAAACGTGAATCAGATCACTTGGGAATCAAACTTGATATCTATAAGAGAATATTACACGTAAAACACAAAAACCAATCGACGTAGATGAACCATTCAAAAATTCTGACTACTACATCGAAACAGCCTCTCGTTGATATTAGTAGTCAACCCAATTTTTTTCATAAAATTTCGCAGGCAGTTTTGCATTGCAGACAAAACAAGTTTAAACCGTCAACAATTTAAAACAAGTCTTATCTGATTTTAACATTTTCAGAACTGCAATAAATATATGTATATAAATATCAATATTGCCACAATTTTAAGAAACAGCCCAACCGCAAAGCATAACCGCCCTTTTAATACCTATGATACTATCACACGGAGCGCTGCCTACTCTGAGGTTTGAGCGTACCCAACGCCTGCTGATTTTTGAATGGAGTCGTAAGCTATACTTGGGCCGCCCAACAGACGGAGTGATCACCCTTCAATTACGAGCTCTAGACGGGGCCACTATCAATTTAGGACAACAGAACCGCAGTGATGCGCTTTATTTAGACCCAACGAAGTCGCGTCACTCCAATTCGGTCGTCATAAATTAATATTGGCCCCGCCAGAGCACGTTCTTGCAGGGTGATCACTCCGTCTGTTGGGCGGCCCAAGTATAGGTACCTACTCGTAATGTGTCTATTTCGAAGCAAATGAAATATTCAACTTGAAAATTACTTTTTCAAATGCTTGTTTTTTGTAATAACAAATTAAAAACATTTTCTTTCTATGAAATTATAGGTAGATAGATATAAACACACAGTAATAATAAATATTATTTTGAAAATAATGGAATTCACGGGAAACAAGCGGAAATCTTCATCCCTAAAATGTGAGCAACAACAACAAAGAGAAGCTAAATACATACAATTATAGCAGCAAAACCAAAAAAAATATTTATAAAATCGTTAGGAAATATGGCATTTTCATCCAAATACAATTCCGCTTGCATCTAAGTATCAATTTTATATAATTGTTAGTGCCACTTTTTTATTAAATTTATCAATTTTCTGAATTAATTGGCAAAAGTAGAATGTTTATTGTAAATTATCGACGTTTCGCCCCCGTTCGGGGGTTTTGTCAATATTTTATTTCAAAACTAAGAAGGTATAAAAAAATATGACATAATTTTTTTCTTAATAAACGTCGATAATTTACAATAAACATTCTACTTTTGCTAATTAATTCACAAAATTTATAAATCTAAGTTCAAGAAGAAATTGTTTTCCTATACAAACGAATGAGACGGACGACCAACAAATCAAGGACGTGAGTCACGGGGAAGAAATCGAAATTCTACTTTATCCTATTTGCATCCCTATTACGTACTCAAATAACAATACATACTTAACGGATGTTTCCTACACGTGACTTAAGAATGTGCATGCACAATAAGTCGATAATAAATACATTATCGTCAATCATCATCATCAACTTTCCACTGCGAATACTGGCCGACCGCTACCTCCATTCCTTTCCCATACTGACTATTTAAGCATTTGCAGTAAAGTAGAATCCTACGTCTCCAACTATTGGAGAACATTATGATCTGAGCCTACCTCTGCGCTTTGCCCCTCTGTATTCCTGGGTCCCAATCAACCATGCCGCCAACGCCAACTAATCAAAGTTTCTCAACGTGAATCGTATTTTTACTGAAAGTAAAAGTTTGTACAAGTATAGTTAAGTCCATCTGTGGACACACTGTAGATAGGGATCACAACATAGTGATTATGAAGGTTAATCTTAAATTTAAAATTTTGAAAAACTAAATGATATAAGACACCTTGACCTCGGGAAACTAAAAGATTGTGAATTGCGCGATAAGTTAGAGAAAAAGGCGAACGAAGTATTAAAGGTCGCTGATGAAAATACTGTTAGGACGTAGAAGCAGAACGGAATTTAGATTAGTTTAGATTCTGCAGCTATAGTAGAGTCAACGTGAAAGTTTATCTTGATGTTCGCTGTACATTGAAAGGTAAAAATGTATGGAGTACGTTTTCGGATGCAATTTGGGGTGTATAACGACCCCCTAAATTCGTCTGGCGATATCGATGTCCAACACACCCCCAGGGGGTAAAAACTGAAAAAACGAGGAATTTAGAATATTTGATTTGCTATCCGGCAGTAAAAAAGTTTTTCTGTTCCGTCAAGTAATAAGGGAGTAATAACTAATTTCCGTCCAAAGTTTAACATTAGACGAACGGAAGAATATTTACTAAAATCGCTTGTAGCTCCATTATTATTCGTGTTTCGATTTCTGACAAAATTGAGAAATGCCTACACCGCGATAACTTTTTAACGACACAAGATATCGAAAAAATTCAAAACGTAAATGTTGTAGTCTGATGCTTTTGCAAGGCAAGGGTTTTTGACATTTTGAAATCGAACAATAAATAAGGAAGATATTGCCAATTTCCTCCAGGGATGTAAAAGCCGCCGCCGCGAAGCGCGCACTCTGTCTCTACTTTTGCCCGTTTCCCATCTCATTCTGACGGACTCCTCCGTGCCCCACCATGGCCCGCAAGCCTCTTAGTATCGTACTCGCCCATACCCGGCGTCTGCATTGCTTGTATTGGGGAATGGTGATTAATTAATTATCAATTAATTTCGTGCTATTTTCATTTTCGTGAATTTGGCATCTTCAAGTGTTACAACAGACGATGAACTATTACATAAATTTAAGCTAAAACAAAACAATTAAGGCGTGATGATAACAAATGAGCAATATGCAAAAAAGGCGGAAAACTGGAGGAATCTACTCTAAAAACTATGAAAACCATTAAAAGATCGGTGAAAATGAGACTTGATGTGGAAACTTACAATAAAGACCTGAGAGTGCTTAGTGATAAAATAAATAATTCGTGTAAGTTAAGGTGCGGCACAGGAACTGTTACTCCTCGTTTACAAGCCGGAAAAACATTTCCACGGCAATGAAATTAAAAGCACAAAGTAGTCATTTGTATAGGAAATAAAGATGTAGGTAACCGAATCAACGACAGACAGAAAGCCAATAAATTGCGATTCTACAAGCCGAATTTTAATATTAATTTATGTGTTTCCTGTAAAAAATTGAAGAAGGGTAAATCTTTGAGCCAGGTGTCGACAACGAATTTCAGTAATAAACGTTAATTATAAGTTATAACCTTTTTAAAAAATTAACACATTAGATTTAATTACTGCTGAAGTCAAATTCCATAGTAATTGTTTCGCGGTAGAGTGGAAAATATATAGTAGCAAATCTGAATCTAAGGTAGCTTCAGTGGATGACTGTGCAAGTTAAAACGATAAAGGGAGTGAGACCTCGCAAAAATTGTTGGGAAATAAAGGCAGAGGACCTACTTATATAATTCCGCTGCAGTTTACGACCGATATGCGCTAATGCGTTAGCTTGAATCCGCAGTATTTCCTAAGGAAACTGAAAATGATTACGTCGTTTTTGTCAAATCTTATAAAAGTAATGAAGCTACTGTACCAAAAATTACAAAATATGTAATATTTATAACGAAGTTGAAATGCTTAAAGAATCAGCGGAATTCTATTATATACTTTTCCTTTGAATATGCCTTGCTTTATTTCCCCAACAGTTTTTTGCCAGGTCTCACGCCCTTTATCGTTTGACTTGCACAGTCATCCATAGCAGCTAATTTAGATTCAGATTTGCTACTATATTTTTCCACTCTACCGCGAAACAATTACTAGATATGGTATTTGACTTCAGCAGCGATTAAATCTAATGTGTTACTTTTTTAAAAAGGCTATAATTATCGGCAGCTATGTCGAGAAGTTTATTACTGAAATTCGTTGTCGACACCTGGCTCACAGATTTACTCTTCTTCAATTTTTGGCAGGAAACACATAAATTGATATTAAAATTCGGCTTGTGGTATCGCAATTTATTGGCTTTCTGTCTGTCATTGTTTCGGTTACCTACCTACATCTTTATTTCCTATACTCTTTGCTTTTAATTTTTCATTGCCGTGGAAATGTTTTTCACGCTTGTAAACGAGGAGTAACAGTTCCTGTGCCGCACCTTAACTTAACGAATTATTTATTTTATCACTAAGCACTCTCAGGTCTTTATTGTAAGTTTGCACATCAAGTCACATTTTCACCGATCTTTTAATGGTTTTCATAGTTTTTAGAGTAGATTCCTCCAGTTTTCCGCCTTTTTTGCATATTGCTCATTTGTTATCATCACGCCTTAATTGTTTTGTTTTTAGCTTAAATTTATGTAATAGTTCATCGTCTGTTGTAACACTTGAAGATGCCAAATTCACGAAAATGAAAATAGCACGAAATTAATTGATAATTAATCACCATTCCCCAATACAAGCAATGCAGACGCAGGGTATGGGCGAGTACGATACTAGGAGGCTTGCGGGCCATGGTGGGGCACGGAGGAGTCCGTCAGAATGAGATGGGAAACTGGCGAAAGTAGAGACAGAGTGCGCGCTTCGCGGAGGCGGCTTTTACATCCCTGGAGTAAATTGGCAATCTCTTCCTTATTTATTGTTCGATTTCAAAATTTCAAAAACCCTTGCCTTGCAAAAGCATCAGACTACAACATTTACGTTTTGAATTTTTTCGATATCTTGTGTCGTTAAAAAGTTATCGCGTTTTAGAAATTTTTCAGTTTTGTCAGAAATCGAAACACGAATAATAATGGAGCTACAAGCGATTTTAGTAAATATTCTTCCGTTCGTCTAATGTTAAACTTTAGACGGAAATTAGTTATTACTCCCTTATTACTTGACGGAACAGAAAAACTTTTTTACTGCCGAATAGCAAATCAAATATTCTAAATTCCTCGTTTTTTCAGTTTTTACCCCCTGGGGGTGTGTTGGACATCGATATCGCCAGACGAATTTAGGGGGTCGTTATACACCCCAAATAGCATCCGAAAACGTACTCGATACATTTTTACCTTTCAATGTACAGCGAACATGATTTCTAGACGAGTTTTTCAAGCGCGCGAACTCTACTACTAGAGACATTCTGGGTCACAAACAGAATGAAAGTAGAAAACCCTGAATAACAAAGGATATTGTGACTAATAGACAAGAGGCGAAAATACAAAAATAGGCTAGATGAAGGAGGGAAATAAAGGTATAAGGTGGTCAAGTGGGAAATTATTCGGAAATGTAGGAAAGCAAGAGAACAGTAGATTGGTAATAAATGCAATGAAGTGAAAGATAAGTCTGAAGTAGGAAAACTGATGAAGCGTATAGAATAATTAGGAGAAATTTCAGAGAAATTGGATCTAGTAGCAAGAACATTAGGAGGAGAGAAAGAGGCAGATAGGTGGAAGGGATAATTGGGAATCTTACATGCGGAACAAGAACTAGTATATATATTAGAAAAGGAAATCAGTGCAGAGGGGGATAACCTAGGTTGTCCTATAATGGAAGAGTTTGAACTAGTACTAGAAAGTTTAAAAAAATAATAAAGTACCAGGAGTAGTCGAATCATTGCAGGCAGAAATTTTAAAGTGCGCAGGTCAAGTGGTAAAAGAGCATTATTTAAACTAGCTATCCGCATATATGAGGTGGGTGAAATTCCAGAAGATTACAAAAGTAACATTATAGTCGCTTTGTCAAAAAGGAAAGGCGCGGATAAGTAGTGTGAAAATTTTAGAACAACAAGTTTCTCACGCGTCGAAAATTGTTACTAGAATTGTGCAAATAGAGGTGGAGAAAAATGCGGAAGGAGATCAGTTCGGATTTAGGTGAAGTAGAGGCCGTTCTAGCTTTACGAGTAATTACAGAAAAAAATAATAGAAAAGGGAGGGAGCTTCTATATAGGATTTAACGAATTGGAAGTGTGACGGTATACGGGGGTCCCAGTAGCGATTTCTGTGACGCCTGGAAATTTCGCAGTTTATGCGAATTTTTGCAAGTTCTACGTAGGTATGTCAGGTCAATGTTTTTGGTGTCATTTTGAAGATCTAGTCATATATGCGAAGTTTGGGGAGGGATAGAAGATCCGAGGGGACGAAAATTTGGGGGTTAAAACGATTTTTTTGACACGGGAGCATTCGGTGCTGCTACAACGCATACTTTGTGAAACATTCAACTTTGATTTCGGGCTAGTTGGAAAAAGGATGAACCAGCCAACATCGTGTGGGTTAGGTTTTGGGGTTTGCGGTGCACGAGGGCGAGATTATAAGGGTGAAAATTTGAGGTAGGTTTTTAGCAAACTTTAAACGTTCGACATTGTTATATCGCATATTTCTGTAATATCCAAATTTAATTTTGGGCTAGTTGGAAAGGGAACGAACCAGAGCACTTCGTCTGGGATGGTTTTTGAGGTCCTTGACGCATGGGGGCGATATTTAGGGGTGTAAAGTTGAGCAACGCTTTCAGCGGTTTAAGCGTTTGGTGCTGTTACAACCCATACGTTTGTAAATAATAATAAATAATTCTGTGCACGAGACGCAGTCGAGTGCAGAAGAATTGGAAGTGTGGCAGTACGCAGGGGTGCCAGTAGCTATTTCTGTGAAGACTGGAAATTTCCCAGTTTTTGCAAATAAATACGAAAATAAATGTCAGCGAAGAACAATAATTAAATAGCTAGGCAGGTACATTAACTCAAAATTAGAATTCAGCATTTTATGAAATGTTTTGAATATGTACGAGTATAATGTTTTTTAATACCTAGGTACTTAATTGGTTGACTAGCATCCTGATAAACAAATATTCTCAGCGTTAAAAAATTACTTGGAATAGTGTCTAACTGATTGAATACGCTATTATTTCTCATCTTCACATCAAGATAAATAATAAATATGTACTTTATGAGATGTTGCAATTGTTGTAGTTCTACTAAAATCTTTTCACATTGAAACTGTTTAACGAATTGGAAGTGTGACGGTATACGGGGGTCCCAGTAGCGATTTCTGTGGCGCCTGGAAATTTCGCAGTTTTTGCGAATTTTTGCAAGTTCTACGTATGTCAGGACAATGTTTTGGTGTCATTTTGAAGATATTGTCAAATGGGAAATTGGGGGGGAAGATAGAAAATGTAAGATTCCAGGGTTGACAATTTTCTGGACACAGATACTTGTGAAACATCCAACTTTGGTTTTGATTTAGTTGGAAAAAGGATGAATTAGCCAATATCGTATGGGTTGGTTTTTGGGGTTTGCGGTGCACGGGGGCGAGATTATAGGTGTGTAAAGTTGAGCTACGTTTTTAGAACATTTTAAGCGTTTGGTGCTGTTACATCGCATACGTTTTTAAATAATAATAATAAATAAATCACACGAGTGTGTGAAATGCACGTTCCATAGAGTTATGTACACTATCTTTCCTATGGCCCCTTAAGAAAGTAAAATATTTATAAAACAGTAGGTAACTTTACTTAATGATTTGTTAGTTATGTTAGTAAATGTCAAAATTTCAAATTTCCATTTGGGATGGATAACTGTATCATCTCCCGATGAGAAATACAACAAAATAATAATATGAATAATGAATTTTTAACACCGGGGCAAAGTTCAAAAATTATAAACACCGTCTCCACAGTTTTGTTTGTTGCAGTGTGCGGACGTCTGTCATTGTTTCGATTTCGAAAAAATATTATCATGTTGCTGAATTGCAACTTTTGTAAATTTTTTGCTTGCTTTATACCTATATTTTAATTGTCACAATACTTATACTAAGTTAATTCGCTTACCTGTGTTAAATATATACCTATTTACCCTTATTAACTATTAGGTAGACGTTGGATAATGTTCTTAAAAATTCATAAAGGGCCATAATATTTATTTATCGCTTTTTACACTTGTACAGGGATGTGCGTTATCGCCTCTAGTTTTCAATTTATGTATCGAAGATGCGATTAATATTGTTAAGGACAAAACAGCCTCAGGGATTAATGTACAGGGCCAAACTATTAACACGCTCAGATCCGCAGATGATATAGGGTAAATGTGCTATATATGCCCCTCGAGGATATATGCCCCACGTTAATAACTAACTAACAAACCGCCATCTAGTGGCAGGGCGCGTATAGTATGTCAGTTAAATCCGCAACAGTATGTGTGTTGTGTTATTTCCCGGCAGTTTGATTGTTTACAACGAAATATTTAGGAAAATATCACAAGTGGTAAGTGCTTGCTTAATTTGGGTCACTTAGGCACCTCGTGAAATTGTTATAATATCACTAAGAAACGTTTTTACTGGGTAATTTTTCGTTCCATATATTGCTATTGCCTTCTACTTGTCTCAGAGGTTAAGAAAACGCCGTAATTTGGACGCACATTTTAAATTTGCAGCGGGGCATTTAACCCACACAAATAATCATCGGGAGGATATTTGTCCCGATTCGAAGGAGGATATATGCCACTTACTTTCTAGCAGTGTAATGACGCAATATGGGTCCGAAAATGCATTACCTATTTTCATTTCAAAAATGAAAGTATAATCATGGTCAGAAGAAGATCTGCAAAGTGATATAGAGAGCGTAAAATCTAAGACTCTTGGAGTTAATGCAGCATCCCGGTAATTAAAAATTTCATCCAGGACCCTTAGGAGACGACTTGAGTTGAATAATACGAAGAAAGTTGCGTTTGGGAAGCCAACGTAAAGAATAATTCTTTACCTAAGCTGTAAGCAATTATTAAAAGAGTAGTACACAAAATATGGATTTAGTTCTATAATTCAATGCCTGGCAGGGTATTTGCCCGAGGAGTAGTTGTTCTAACGATCCAGTACCACTCTATTGAAGTTTGTCAATACCGAAATACTGATTGTAAAGAGCAGGGGCATAACCCCAAGGTGGGGCATAAACACTCTGATCGTGGGGCATATATACCATCAATAGGGCATTTATCCCACTTGGTAGCAAATTTTTTGCTAATTATTAACGAAGGCTCTAGTATATATTTCGGTCTAATTCCATGTATCACAGGCTCCTGAAACACTGCTTCACCGAATTTCATAATCACTATGCGATTTTCATTAATAGAAACGTTGATAAAATTATTGTTTGTGCTTAGGTGGGGCATATAACCACATTTACCCCAGCAGTGTTAGCATCCAGTAAAGAAGAATTAGGAATGGCTTTGAATAAAATGGAAGCAGTTTTGACAGAGGGCTACGGCATGAAAATCAATAAAAAGAAAACCAAAATTTTGGTATGTAGAGGGCGTGAAAATAGAAAAAAAATTTAAATACAAATAGAAAATGAGAAGATAGAGGAGGTCGCGGATGTCTGATATTTAGGAAGTAAAATAACTCGAGATGCTAGAAGCGCTAAAGATAGAAAACAAAGAATAGCGCAGGGTCGAGTTGCGCTTAACAAAAAGAAACAACTGTTGTGTTCGGGAACGGTTAATGTAGAAACTCTGAAGAGACTCTTAAAGTCGTATGTATGAAGTACGACATTATACGGGTGCGAAACTTGGCCAATAGGATAAGCGGATCGAAAAAGAGTAGAAGCGGATCGAAAAATAGTAGAAGCGTTTGAAATGTGGTGCTACAGACGATGATGAAGATACCGTGGATACATAGGGTTAGCAATATGGAACTATTAGAAAGAGTAGGGGAAAAGCGAAAGACAATAAAGAATAGTAGAGATAGGATGGTAGGGCACCTTCTGAGACACGATGGAATAGTGCGCGACATACTAGAGTCGAAGATAGGAATAAAAGGAGGTAGGGTAGACCCAGATTAGACAACTGCTCTCAAATAGTTAGGGATGTAGGATGTTCTACTTTTAGGGAAATGCGTAGGTTAGCTCAGGATAGGAAAGTATTGAGTATGGATACCTAACTATCGATATAATACACTTATGAAGTTTAAAAATGTCGATAGTTAACGGTATATCGGGAATCGGGAAGTGCGGGCCAAAATATTATTCAATATATCGATAAATTTTTAGATGCGTAGAGCGATAAATATACTGAGTCTTGGTTTGTACTATTTATACTTTAACCAAAATGCAGAATTCACGATTGCAATAATTTTAGTATTTTCACTCCCTCGACATACCAAAATTTTAGTTTTCTTTTTATTGATTTTCATGCCGTAGCCCTGTGTCAAAACTGACTCCATTTCATTAAAAGCCGCTCCTAATTCTTCTTTGTAGATGCTAACACTGCTATATTATCCGCAAATCTGAGCATGTTAATAGTTTGACCCTGTACATTAATCCCTGAGGCTGTTCTGTCCTTAACAATAGTATTCGCATCTTCGATATACATACAAGTTGAAAACTAGAGGTGACAATGCACATCCCTGTCTCACTCCCTTCCGGATATGTACTTCTCTTCGTTCCTGCTCAAATTCTATAACTGCCTTGTGCTCTTTGTAGAAATTATGTATTATTATTCTGTCCCTATATTTCATCCTTACCTTTCTGAGCACTTCGAACATCTTCCGCCATTTTACGTTGTCGAATGCTTTTTCTAATCTACAAATCCTATATAGACGCTCTTTCCCTTTTCTATTGTTTTTTCTATAATTACTCGTAAACCTAAAATGACCTCGCCCGTTCCTCTATTTCGTCTAAACCCGAACTGATCTTCTCCTAATATTTCTTCCGCCCTTTTCTCCATCCTTATTTGCACAATTCTAGTTAAAATTTTTGACGCGTGGGAAGTTAAACTGATAGTTCTAAAATTTTCGAACATATCCGCGCCTTTCTTTTTTGGTAAAGCTACTATGATGTTCCGTTTGTAATCTTCTGGAATCTCGCCTGTCAGTCATATGCGACTAACTAATTTAAATAAACTATCTATTACATCTTGACCTGCGCACTTTACGATTTCTGCGTGCAAGCCATCTACACCTTTATTGTTTCTTAAACGTTTTAGTGCTAGCTCAAACTCTTCTCTCATTATAGGACACCCTAGGTTGTCCCCCTCTACACTGCTTTCGCTTTCTAATATATCTACTACTTCCTGTCCCGCATATAAGTTTCCCAAATATTCTTTTCACCTATCTGCCTTCTCCCAGCTTCCGAGTAGGATATCTCCTGCCTCATTTCTAATGTTTTTGGTATTAGATCCAATTTCTCTAGAATTTCTCCTAATTATTTTATATGCTTCATCAGTCTGTCCTACTTCGAACTTATCTTCCACTTCTTTGCATTTAGTATCGACCCATTGCTCTTTCGCTTTCCTACATTTCCGAATAATTTCCCACTTGATTGCCTTATATCTTGTTTCCCTCTTTCATCTAACCTATTTTTATATTTTCGCCTTTCCTCTATTAGACTCACAATATGTTTTGTTATCCAGGGTTTGCTACTTTCATTCTGTTTATGACCCAAAATACCTCTAGCTGCGGAATCTAAACTATTTTTAATGCAATTCCATTCTGCCTCTATGTCCCTAACAATATTTTCACCCGCACCCTTCCTTTGTGTTTTTCTCGAACTTATCGCGCGTATCATCCGTTTTGGATGTTCATGCTCCTGTGCTTATGTCGCGGGTAACAAAGAGGAAGGCACCATGGTTGACGGAGAATATATTACTTATGATGAGGTTAAGAGACAAAGCCTATGCACGCTTCAAAAGGTCGAAAAGTCCGGTGCGCTGGGAGTATTATAGAGCGCTTAGAAACTTAGTTACATCTATAGCTAAAGAAAAGAAGGCATACCTGAATTACCGTCTAACAGGTGCTGGTAGAAGCAACATTTTCAAAGAACTGAATGCGATGAATATTGGTGTACTTAATAAGAAAAGCAGGTTGCTTCCTGATCACTTAAGTAATCCTGATGATTTAAATAACTATTATCTGACTTTACCGACAACTTCTTTTGTCCCTGATGCCGATTTATTGTTTCAATACTCGAATTCTACATGCGTTATGGAGGAGCTTGAGTTTGTTTTTGTTGGTGAAGTTGAAGTACTCAATGTGATTAAAACTATAAAGTCGAAAGCTGCTGGTTTTGATGGAGTCAATATAAATGCAATAAATTACTCCCTGCCTGTAGTTCTGCCCATAATAACACACATAATCAACTTTTGTATTGGTCATGATGTTTTTCCTGATTCATGGAAATTATCACTCATAAATCCCCTGCCGAAGGTGAGCAATCCGCGTGTTTACGGGGATATACGCCCGATAAGCATTCTCCCGGTTCTTTCGAAGGTTTTGGAAAAGGTGTTGCTGTCTCAGATGTTAACTCATTTAAATAGATCTAATGTAATCCCCGATAATCAGTCCGGTTTTCGCAAGGGCCATTCCTGTGAGACTGCATTGCTCCGGGTCACCGATGACATTTTTCGATCCTTGGATGAGGGCAAATTTGCACTGTTGGTTTTATTGGATTTTTCTAAGGCCTTTGATACTTTGAATCATGAACTTCTGTTATCTATATTGCACCATACTGGTTTCAGCTATTCTTCCATAAAATTGTTACCTCTCTAATAGGCAACAAATTGTCAAAGTCGGAGACAGAGAATCTAGAGCGGCATATGTAACGTGTGGAGTTCCTCAGGGGTCAGTTTTGGGTCCACTGTTGTTTGAAATATATACATCCGTTCTTGTAAACTGTATTAAGCATAATAGATATCACTTATATGCCGATGATACCCAGGTGTATTGCTCATTTTCGGCGGAGGAAGCTGACGTGGCGATTGAGAGGGTGAATTTGGACTTAAATAATTTTTCAGATTCTGCAAGGCGGCATTCATTAATTCTTAACCCTAACAAATCTAAAGTAATGCTTTTTGGTGGGTTGGATAGACCTGTTCTTGGGGAGCAGGTAATTGAAAAATTGTCAATTTCAGTTAATAATAACAGGTTGGAATTGGTGGATGCTGCTAAGAATCTCGGAGTTTGGTTTGATGCGACAATGAAGTTCAATTTGCACATCTCTAAATTGATTCAGGCTGCTTTTCTGAACTTGTAATTAATTTACAACATAAGGAAAATATTAGACGTTAAAGCTAAAGTGTTGCTCTGTGATTCGCTAGTTCTTTCCATTTTTCAGTATGCTTCCAGTGTATACGGACCCTCTCTAACCAGTAACCTAAGCAGAAGAATACAGTTAGTTCAGAACTCATGTCTGAGATTGATTTTTGGCATTCGTAGGGGGCAACATATTAGTCACAAGCTTAAATGTGTGCCTTGGCTTAATATGGAGTCTAGACGGTTTCTACATGCTGCATGCTTTTATCACAAATTACTAATTCATAAATCACCACCGTATTTGTATGATAAGATTACGTATCGCACTGATGTGCACAATATTAATATTCGTCGAAAAAGCCTGTTGTCTGTTCCTAGGCATAAGCATAAATTTTTCGAAAGATCATTTTCTTATCAAATATGTAAGGTATTCAATTCAGTTCCATCAGAATTTAAGAGCATGACTCCAAAGAGGTTCAAGTCTTCACTGAAGAAGTATATACTCCACCCTTGACGCTTCTCTCTCTTTTTTGTTTGTTTTTTTTGGGTTTTGTCTTTTTCTTCTCTCTTACCGTTTTGTGTTCGGTTCGTGTTCATCCTTGATCGGCGGTATAATAGTTTAAGCAGTATTGGTCAGCCCATGTCAAACATGATGCACTTATTTTTAATTTTTTTTCTTTAATGAGGTTAAGTGGAAGAACAGCGATCAGATTGCCTGGCGACTGTGAGCTGAACTTCGCCTCTTCGAAGTATTGCATTTATACATTTTGTTTTTTTTTAAATCTTATTTTACTGTTAGTATCATTGTGCAATATGTTAGAATAAAGACGTTTATTATTATTATTATTATTATTATAGTCTTTTATTTTGTCTAGGTCAAGATACCTTCTTCCGCTTCGTTTTTTCAAAATATTAAATTTAAGATTGACCTTCGTAACGACTATATTGTGATCACTATCTATATCTGCTCCTGGATAACTTCTACAGTCCCTAACTTGATTTCTAAATCTTTGCCTAACGAGAATGTACTCGTAATCTATTTGATATCTCCCTAGGTCTCCTGGCATCTTCCACGTATAGCGTCTCCTAACGTGTTGGTGAAATAGAGTGTTCGAGACCTTTAGGTTATGTTTATCGCAGAACTCTATCAGCCTAACTCCCCTATCGTTCCTATTGCCTAATCCAAACGGGCCAACTATTCCGCCTTCTCTCCCTGTGCCTACGACTGCATTGAAATCTCCTACAATGATTAAATTTTTCGTGCCCTCCCACAAAATCTAGCACATATTCAATATCACTATAAACTGCTTCTACGGCCTCATCACTGTAGTTGGAAGTGGGCATATATACCTGTATTATTACTGTTTTTACAGATTTCGAATCTAACCTAACCATAACTACCCTGTTACTTTGCTGTAAGAAATTTTCTACGCTCTGCCCTACTTTTTTCCGCATAACAATTCCTACTCCCGAATTTCCTCCTACCGATCCTGTGTGTATAACTCTAAAATCTCCGCTCCAGAAGTCTCCAGCTTCTGGCCATCGCACTTCACTAATACCTACCACGTCTAATGCTAACCTATCCATCTCAATTTTAAAATTTTCTAACTTTCCTACTTGTTTCATGCTTCTAACATTCCACGCTCCGACTCATGAGATGTTACACTTATCATTGCTGATGACTCCCCCCGAACCAGTCCCTGCCCGGAGATCCGAATGTGGGACTATTTTACCTCCGGAATATTTTACTCCAGAAGGTGCCATCATCATAAACTAAAAGTACGCTGTACTAGGGATAGAACGATGTGTTGGTTTCCCGTTGCCTTCCACATCACAGTAATGTGTATCACAGTGCCATACCGACCCTCACGATCTCTGCCACTATGATTACTGAAAGAGCTGCTGCCCCTTTTCAGGCAAGTTTAGGTTCAGTCGTCTTATTTTTGACCCGAGAATATGTGTTCACGTGTTTTAGAGACACCTGTATATCGATTATTATGAATACATCGATATTTATTGACAATTTTTCTACTATAGAATATCAATAAAAAAGGCAAATATCGCCCACCCCTAGTAGGTACAAAATGAAATTAAGAATAGTACCAGCGTTTCTTAAATAGTTGAACAGGTTTAATGTGGATTTTTAGTAAATAATTTATTTTTACCTTAAATAGCATTATTTTGTTAGTGTAAAGATCCGTACCTGTGAGATTAAAAAAGCCATGCTGTATTGTTTACCGCAATTATACGACAAAAGGTGTGCTCCGAGATATCTCCTATTTCCATAATTCGTCGATGAATACAATACTTTTATGATACCTAAATCCGCCGACGAAACTAATTCGCTTTATAATTTTAATAACTATAGTTCGAGTATATAGCTCAATATAAAGTCAAGGTAATAATTTCATTCATAAAAAGAAATCCTATGGCACAAAATGTGAAATACATATAAGTACTTATTAATGGTTCGAATAAACTAAACTGCGAATTACCTATAACATATATCTTGTAAATTGTAGAAAGTGACAAATCGTGGAGAGAAAATGATTAAATCTTGCAGAGTGCAGACTGACCATATAAGTAAATGATTTAACAAACGTAGGAGTAACAACTATGACGTAGTTGCACCTCCAGTACCGCTCACGTTCTCCGAACTAGTCCTGTGTTCTTCACTAACAGAAAGTGCATCGAAGTTGTCGCATGTGTGCGGATAAGTGTGTCAATAGTTAGTGTTGCATTTTTGTTAGTTAAATATACTAAGTGTCTCAAAATGACCGTAAATAAAGCCGCAACGTCCACTAAAACGAAGAAGAAAACTTCAGCTGCTAGTAGTTCTACAGCGTCTAAAAAATCTGAACAATCAACCAAGGTTAGTAAAGAAATTCTAGATGTGTCCATAAGCACTAACAATTTGCCTGGATCTTCCGCATTACAAATTTGTGATATTTCACATTTGCCAGTGAATACCGAAATTGTCACATACACAGTTACTGAAACTCTTCCTCAAGGTAGCGGAGAAAAGGTTACAACTTATAGTGAATCTGGCACATCTACAGAATATAGGCATTTTATCAATGAAGATAACTCAACCAGTCAGGCTTCAAATATTATACAGATCAGTTCAGTTTTGAACTCATCAACACAGAATTTGTCAACTTTACAAACTGACTCAGCAGCCACGGAGACTTCTTCAAAGTACATAGTTGCTGAACCCACAGAAGATAGTTTAAAAATTCAGAAATCCACTAGTGTTCGAAATGAAGAATTGGTACAAGAATCGTCTTCAGGCATAAGGAAAACTAATGTTCAAACTAGTAGCGGTGAATTATTTCAATCTCACTCTTCATCCGAGCAACACAGTTCATCTAGTAGTTACGCGTATGAAATTGTTGATGGAAAAAAGCGTGTTATTGACGACAAAAGTCGAGAAATGGCTATTTCAGAAGTTGTTATCAATCCTGTGAATGTAGACAAACACGCCACCAAAACTGAAACTCTGTTGGTAGAACAGAGTGCAAACTTTACAGACTCCAAACATATTCATGGTCACCATATGGATTCATTTGAAACGCAAAATGCGGAAAAACCTGGTATTGGCAATAAAGAGCATACAAAGGATGTCAAATATTCACATGGTAACAGTCGCGAAAAATCGGGATGGAATGGTCAATTCACATATGAAACATCCGACACATCTTTGAAAAGTGAACAAGGAAAAAATAAAAAAAAAATCGTACAATCAGAAAAATTGAATGAAGCAACCAAGTTAGAAAAACAAGGTAACATTGAGGCAAAACAAGAAACTGGAGCCTACGAAACTTCAGTCATACGTGATCAACACCTTTCGACAGATTTTTCTTCGGCAGTACAGGACGAGAACATTTCACGTGCTTCTCATTCTTCTAGACATGCAACGGACTCCAGAGATTTCTATGGACATTCTGTCGATTCCACAAATACTTTAGTGAAAAATGTATATGACACGAATGCAACACAAAACACTATTGGTGCTAAAGGAAAAGTAAAAAAGGATAACATTGAAACGACCGATGTAATTTTTTCGAACGATCGGAATTATGGTAAAACTGGGTGGAATGGAAAATTTACTTATGAAACCGCTAAGAAAAGCGGTGTTGATACGAAATCTAAGAAAAATGTTCAAACAAAGAAGACTAAATTAGACGAAATTGACTCGGATAAATTAATAACAGAACACAAGGAAATATTTAACATAAAAAGTGGTGCATGCGACTCCACCTCAGATGTTTTTAAGAAAATATCCACCGATGTTGTTGACAATACTACAGTAAATTTGAATACTAATGAGACTCTGGACATTTCTCATGGAATTAAAGTTCCTACATCAACTAGAAGTGAAATTGTAGCAGAAATAAAGGACATATCTAAAATATCAGATGTTACGAATAATGTATTTAAAACTGAAGTTTCTTCAACTACCGTGCATACCGCTACATCAGAAAGCCAACATTTAGAGAATCAAAATATTTCTCAAAAAACTGAGGTCGTTAACAATTCCATGATCACCACCGATGGACTCAATGTATTTGTAAAAGAAGATATAATTGATGTCAAAAACACCGTAAGTTTTGTTAATTAATTAACTAAATGTTTAAGTAAGCAACATTTTAATTGTTTCAGGAAGAGGTTACAAATATTGTTAACGTTGAAAAAAAATCCGACAATAAATTAATACACGTCGTGAAAACAATAAGGGAAAAATTACCGGACACTCCCGTGAAAATACCATTGAAGGAGCAGTGTATTTGCCAGCTCTGTACATGCGGGTAAGTTGTGCAATTAGATATTACTATACTTTTTGTTATACAATAACTCACGATTCGCAGAAGACGTTTTACCTGGAAATATTCCAACGTTTGCAAGAACATTATTTTTAATTTTAATGAACGTCATTTTGCAGTATAGAGACGACTTCCGTTTCTGCTCGTCGCTGTCATATTTTCGAAGTAGCGAGTCACAAAGTAGTTAAATAAGGAAAAATTGGCATACGGTTAAAACGTTTCAGATTTTAAAAAATAGTTTTTTAGAGACGTGCATTCTGTACGTAAAAGCAAAGTTTTTGGTATAAGGCAGCAAAGTTTTCTATTAGATAATTAAAAAAAAACATTCGGCACTTTTTTTGCTGACAACGGCGTATCAGCTGTGGCTTTAGCTGACGTCAAGAAGAATCTGGGTGGAAGTTTAAAAAAATGCTAAACAAGGAAAACATTAGTTATATTTATTGCTTCAAGTGGAAACCTAATATGCAACTAAATGTAACATTTTTCTTATTTAAACAACTTTGTCCGCTTATACCGCTTTCAAGATACTAATAGTGAACTGAAAGTGGAGTCACCACACAACATGTAAAAATAATTACCTATCTGAGTTTACTTCATGCATATTTTGCTTAAACATTCAATCTAAGGTAATTAAATTCGTTGAAGATAACACTGTCAATAACCACGGAGTTTTAAGCTCTTATGTCATTACGCGTTTTAGAGAATATACACATAAAGGCCCCGCTTTATTTATAGTTTTCCATATTGTAAATTATTTTAGTTTATAAAGACAATACAGAATAGGAGGGATAGGATGGTAGGATGATAGGACACGAAAGAATAGTTCACGACATACTAGAGCCAGAGATACGGATGAAAAGAGGTAGGGGTAGGCCCAGATTAGACTACTGCTCTCAGATACTTGGGGATGTAGGACGTCCGCTACAGATTTGTATACCTTTGTATTTGCCAAAACTTACCTCTGGAGATCTTCAGGATATTCTTAAAAGCGCATTTTACAAGGTCGTCCAATTTCTTGAGCCTTGAGCCCGTGATCCTTTCCATCCTTTCCATGCTTCACATGTTTCATGGTAAGAATGACTTCTACGAAACCTGCTCTATCAATGTCCGTAGAAAAAATTGAAATCGGTCCACATTTAAAAAGAATATTAACGAAAAACTTTGGGAATGTGAATGTATATTTGCTATGATTGGAGTTGCCTGCGATTGTGACGTCATGCCGACCAGACTGGAGGTCTGTTAATCACGGTCGCCTCGCTCTAATTCGTAAATAAAATAACTAATTAAATTACCATTAACAGTGTGCCATGGTTTTCTTAAAACATCCTTTCATCTTAAAATATTTTTTTTTGTTATTCATCAATTTAAACAGATATATTAATTTTATGTGGAAACAAGAATTGACCGTAGACACAAAATGCAGAATCCTTATATACATTAATTTTTTCTGCTGAGCTGTATGAATGAAATTTTATACAAAAGAAAATAATATGTGAATAAGGTTTTCGAATGCGCTTCGCGAACTTGCTCGTAAGAGAGAAATGCTCATCAGTGATGATTCTTTTATAAAAGAGTGCTTGGAATAAAAAATGTTGGACATACAAAGCGAAATAATAATAATAATAATAAATCGGTTTTAATGCAATGCAAACAAAATTTACAAAATTTAAAAATCCCTTCTTACGTGGGTGAAGTTTTACCATTGGTTATTCTAGTACTTATTCACGCCTGTAGATGTAGGTATATTAGTGTATTATAAAATCATCATCATAAAGTTTTCAGTCCGAAGACTGGTTGGACGCGTATCTCCATCCTTTCCTATCGCATTTCCCCAAAAGTTGTACATCCTACATCCATAACTATCGCCTTATATCTTTGTTTCCCTCTTTCATCTAACCTATTTTTGTATTTTCGCCTTTCCTCTATTATACTCACAATGTTTTGTTATCCAGGGTTTTCTACTTTCATTCTGTTTATAACCCAAAATAGCTCTAGCTGCGGAATCTAAACTATTTTTAATGCATTTCCATTGTGCCTCTATGTCCCTAACAATATTTTCATCTTTTATTTTCTTTAGGTCAAGATACCTTCTTCCGCTTCGCTTTTTCAAAATCTTAAATGTAAAATTGGTCTTCATAACCACTATGTTGTGATCACTATCTATATCTGTTCCTGGATAACTTTTACAGTCCCTAACTTGATTTCTAAATCTTTGTCTAACGAGAATGTAATCTATTTGATATCTCCCTAGGTCTTCTGGCATCTTCCACGTATAGCGTCTCCTAAGGTGATGGTGAAACAGAGTGTTCGCGATCGTTAGGTTATGTTTGTCACAGAACTCAATCAGCATATCTCCTCTATTTTTCTTATTGCCTAATCGAAAGGCGCCAACTATTCTCTCCCTATGTCTACGATTGCATTGAAATCTCCTACAATTATTAAATTTTCTAGTCCTCTCTCACAAAATCTAGTACATATATTCAATATCACTATAAACTGCCTCTACGGCCTCATCACTATAGTTAGAAGTGAGCATATATACCTGTATTATTACTGTTTTTACAGGTTTCGAATCTTGAGTTTGCTTTTTTTACTCAAAATTATTTTTATTTATTTGTCAAACAAAACCATGGCAAAATTTATTAACTGGAAGTATTTATTTACGAACCAAAGCGGGTTGGGCGTTATTTGAGGGCGAATATCTCAAAAAGCGTACATTTTGGAGATAGGGAAACTTACAGGTAGATATTCGAAAGCAATTTTGCATAAAACGCAAGTGTGATAAAAAATTATATGGTTTGATTTAAAAGAATTATTGAGTTATGTGGTTTCGAAATATTCTAATTTGGTAGTATAGTTGCTCATTCCCTCATTATCAGTTTTTAATGCCTCTGTACTTATTCGTAGATATTGCTTTCTACCAAGATATGATCGCTACCTTTTTATTATATCTGATTCGGAGATACCTAATTTTCAAAATTCCTCTGCATCTGCCAAAATCTTCTAAAAGATACCGGTAACCCAAGGAGTTTAGACAAAAAACATCTTATAAAACCGCACACTGTTCCATTCCAAAAAAGTGATGTACCGGGCTGTAAGAATGGGATAGCATGGAGAACGAAAAATAAAGTAGGGCCTCTTCTACAACTTTTTTTAGTCGCATTGTTGGGATATCCTGTATAACGTTTTATATAAGTTCCATAATCCATACTATTACTCTTAAATATCTTGCAATCTGCAAATAAGATCCAAGAACACTCAACAATGACCACTTTCTAGTTAACGTATGATGTCAGCTTTTAAAATATTCTCGGACCGTAATTGTCGAGTAACCGGTTTTTATTGTTTCCCCAGAGATACGTCGGTCCAACATAGTTACAGTTCTCTCTGTACGTTATTTTTTACCCGATACTTAAATTCTTAAAGTAGGACTAACATTTTTTTTTGAGATAGTGTATAATTATTACTCACATTTTTGAAGTTACTAATCTATGATAGCATGAGGTTTTTTGTGTTGCTTTATATCCGAGTTGCATTTCTTTTAATTGTCAACATTTCTTGGAAATTTTAGAAATGTTGAAAATTCAATATTTTAGAACTGAATGAAGCAGTGATATTTTTGTGCTATGAAAACAATATATAGGGAAATTCATCGTTCTGGAAAAGCCAACTGGTGCCTTTATTTTTGAAATGAGGTATAAAAGATTTACCTACACAAAAGTTGTTGCTCTGAAAGATGTCTCTTTATTAAAATTATTTTTTGCCATACACCATGTCCCATATTTCTTGTATGGAAATAAACTTCTTTATTTCAAATGGAAGACCCTGTATTTGGCTTTATTTTATGATTGCTTGATCAATTTTAGTGCGAGGTTATACTAAGTGATTTCGCCTAAACGTCGTATTCTTTGAGTTATTGTCATTTTTCTTCAACTTTTGACAGATGCAGAGCAATTTCGAATAATCAATATCTCGGGATTAAATAAAGCTGTAGCAATGATATTTTGGAGAAGTGAAAGCAAGATGTGGGAGTGACTGCCTTCATCACTAAAACCAAAAAATAGTATACATGGTTTGAGCAATTATATGACCAAATCAGAAAATTTCAAAACCCTGTAACTTGCTAATTTCAAATAGAAGTGTACATTTTTTAAACCATTATTGAACTCCTCATAAAATTTACTTTCAGGTTATTATACACTTCCCTATACCTAGAGTTAACAGTTTTTGAAATATTTGCAGTTCCTTGTAAAAAGTGGCAAATCAGGCAACTCAATTAAAACAATATTATGAATTTTTAATTAAAAAGTAACAATTACATACTAGATCAATTAATTAATAGGTAATTCAAATTATATTATAAGCATAGCAAAGGACTAACCGATTTAAACTTCACCAAATGGGAAAAAAGAAGGGCCGAGTATTGATTTTATTATTGTTATAAAATGTGCATAATGAGTGGTACCTACGGGACAGTTCGAACAACTACTACTTGGGTAAGTATCCACGCCACTATAGAAATAAATTCAGATTTGTGCACTGACTTTGGAACATTCGTAGCTTGTCTCTATGTACTCATATGCTTACTAGCAGGTTAAAATTAAAATTAAAGATTGCAAACTTGAACTATGAAATATTCAATTTAACATAAGATATGCAAAATAAAGAAAAAGTTAACAATAATAAATATTTACAATTAATTTGTATTTACTTAAGGATTAAAACCAAAACAAAATCTAACAACAAACATTTTAACAGATTACCAATAAAGTAAAATGTTCAAAGTAGTGCTCATTTTATTTATAGAAATATGGTGAATTATTTGAAAAGAGTAAAAAATAGATTTAATAGATTTGATGGGACATTTACTGTGAAATATTATACAGGAGATACAAAACGAAGGCCTACTGTTTATAAAAAAATATTTCAAAAACTGTTAACTTTAGGTATAGGGAAGCGTATAGTAACGTGAAAGTAAATTTTATGGGGAGTTCAATACTGGTTTAAAAAATGTACACTTCTATTATTTGAAATTAGCAAGTTACAGGGTTTTGAAATTTTCTGATTTTGTCATGTAATTTCTCCAACCATGTATAATATTTTCTGGTTTTAGTGATGAAGGCAGTTACTCCTACATCTTGCTTTCACTTCTCTAAAATATCATTGCTACAGCTTTATTTAATCCCGAGATATTGATTATTCGAAACTGCTCTGCATCTGTCAAAATTTGAAGAAAAACGCCAATAACTCAAAAAATACGAAGTTTAGACAAAATCACTTATTATAACCTCGTACTGAAATCGATCAAGCAATCATAAAATAAAGCCAAATACAGGGTGTTCCATTTGAAATAAAGAAGTTGGTTTCCATACAAGAAATATGTATGGCAAAAAATAATTTTAATAAAGAGACATCTTTCAGTCCAACAACTTTTGTGCAAAACTTTTTTATCTCATTTCAAAAATAAAGGCACCAGTTGACTTTTCCAGAACGTTGAATTACCCTGTATGTATGTATAGGAGTAAGTCGGTATTACGAGTATAAGTACTTATAGTTGTTTTCAGTTATTTTGGCTCGTACGTCAATATGACAGTATGGGTCAAATATGTATTGCATTCCAGCAATTCTCAACAAGTAGAATTTATGATTATTTGAAAGAAGGCACCATAGATTAATAAATTGCTGGAAAATGCATGCACTTATCTATGGATGTAATTCCCAAAGTAGTTTAACGATTCAATCAGTATAATAATTACTATATTTTCGGGAGTTTCATTGGAATATAGCGACGCAGATAAATTACAGAAGTTCAATTTTAGCTAAATGAACAAAACTTAATGCAGACAATAACTAAAGTGATGCTAAATAAGTGGTCGGTAATACGTAAACAAGTATAATATAAATAAAATACAATAATACATGTTACCTAACTGAAATAATGAACTGAAGAAAGTTGAAAAGAAAATTAATTTGAAACATTTACGAAAGAAAAAATTTATAAAAAAGAATTCTAATTAATTGTCGTAATAACTACATATTAGGATCTTAAAAAAGTTCAAAAAATGTATCGTCTTCATCTTCAGAATCTTCAGATGAATCATTCAAGTTTATTATAAGCGGTTCAACTTCATCAAAGCGCACTTCACGTTCCCAGTCTTCCTCCACAATTTTTTCCGTGTGATTTATACAATTTTTCCAAACATCTGGAGTGACTTGGTCTAAAGCTTTTTGCCACATATCTAAAACTTGTTTGTCTCCAAAACCAACTTCTCCAATATGCAGGTCATAATATTGTTTGCAAATACCCCACACCAACTCTATTGGATTATACTGACAGTGGTAGGGTGGCAGTCTTAGGACTTGATGACCATGCTCTTGGAGCATTTCGTCTATAGCGTACCTTGGCTGTTGTTTATTCTCTTTACATAAATTTAGAAGTTCAATTTTCAAAGCCGTTTCCGAAAATGGCACATTTTTAGTTACAAGCCAATCTTTTAATTTTGATTTATTCCAGGATGCATGGGGAACTGGCTCTACTAAGAAGCTATGGTATGATGCATTATCCATTACCACTAGCGACGGTTCCTCAAGGTTTGGTATTAGTCTTTCTAAAACCCACTTTTTGAACGAATTCTGATCCATTGAATCATGGTAGTCCGCCGATTTTGATTTTGTAGAGAACAGCAGCGATGCATTCGGTACAAAACCATGCCTAGTTCCTGAATGAAGTACAACAAATCGCTTCCCATTTGAAGCATGGCCTTTCTTACAGCTTTTAACGCTTTCATCTTGCCATGTGCGCTTACTTCCTCCTTTAGCAAAAATCCATGTTTCGTCGAGAAACACAAATTGTCTGGAATGTTCGCTTTTCATATTTTGTATGTATTCTCGTAAAAACGCAATGCGCTTGCTTGCAATGTGAGGTTGCTCACAAAGAAAACGGCGATTATTCTCCGTTTTGAAACAAAACCCCAAGTTCTTTAAAATACGCCACATCATACTCGTATTAGATACATCTATGACACCCCTTTGCTTTGCTAATTCATTCAGCGTTTGAATTGTAATGTGTTTCTTGTCTTCTCTCATCATATAAAACCTGTTGCGAATTTCGCATTTTATTTCTTCACTTACATCGTCACTCTTAAACTTTCGCCTGTTATGCGATTTTCCGGGGGTAGTAAGAGGATCACCAGATGTAGATTCTGCTTTGATACGACCTATGGTTCTTAAACTTATTTTCAACGCGGCAGAAACTCTCTCGTTCACAGAAGAAAATGGAATCAAAGGTCCTTTATTTTCTGCTTCTGCCTTAAAATACTCCATAAGATCTAGTACAAATTGCCTGCACTGTTTTGTTATAGTACACCCAGGCATTTTAGTTTAGTATTTCAATACCAAAATTGTTAGAAATAAATATTGGAAATTACTAATTTGACAGTTAATGAAATAAACTTGACGTTACAACTTATGAAATGCCAAAAAACATTTTTGTGCGTTCTGTTTCCAAGGAATTAAGATTGCACGTGCGTTAGCTGCCAAAGTAATAAAATTTATACATATTTTGATTGATACGTATGGCGTTTATTGCATCAACATACGTTCAATACAAAAACCATTGTGATTTGAACGAAAACATCATAAACATGAGGCGTTGCTTAGTGCATACACACGCCAAGATAGCTGAAATGAACTATAGCAGATATAAAATCAATTAAAAAATTTTGAAATTCAATAACTTTTTTTCAAAAGAAACCATGGGTCTATTTTCTTAGTATTGAAGACATAAGAATTATTAAAGGAACAAGATAGTACAAAACTTCAAATTTGAGCTAACGTGGCAACATAAGGAACATACAAATCACCGAAATTTTCAATATGAGGCATCTAGCATCTTTGTGACCACGTACGATAAGAAGAAGATTAAAGTGACTTCTCGTCGATATTTATGCCAATGAACACAAATTTGCCTTTTCATAAATAGTTGGCCATAGCCTCATTAAAAAGCTCATGTTCTTAATTCAATTATATGAGGTTTGCTATGCACCTCTTTAAGATTTGTTTTTACACGTGAAGCATTATTTTGGATATAGAAAATTTATTAAATTATGAAAATATTATTCAAATGAATATCCATAATTGACTGGGCGAGTCGGTAAATTTCTTTTCTAACATTGTTGTCCAGAAATTTTATTATGTGCATACCTTTACAGCAATTTATATTAGCTTCCTAGCCTAAGCTAGGTAGCTATTGTGATAGTCGTTTTTTGACCATGGTGTTTTTTCATCAAATGTGGACGTTTCAGGTCATTCTAAGACTTTTTGGCAAGGTGGCACATTTCCGTCCGTATGTATGTATAGGTGTGTGTGTTTGTTTCGTATTATCTGTGACCTCATGTGTGTGATTGTGAGTGTACTATAACCTCTCCAACTATTGTGACCTCATACACCTGATGCCACAATATTTCTTCACGTTTTCTGTTTCTCCACGTCATATAATGACGATTGAAAATTAAATTCGAAAATGGTGTGTATGAGGTCATAATGGACTCAGCATTTCATTGCACACACACAATAAGCTATGACCTATCTAAAGTTACTGTATAGCAGCGCACTCTACAGTTTACACTTTTCCCTAAAATTTGTGTGTTTGAGGTTATAATTGATATACAGTTTTATGAGTTTCCCGCTGCATCCCCTCCACATTATTCGTGCTTTTATTAATTCTCGGCAATACTACAAGTCGCGGGTGATTATTGTAACTATCGACGTTTCGACCCTGTTTGGGGCATTTGTCAAGATTAATTAAATATGAATAAATGGTACACTGTTCTATTATAAACCTAATAAATAAATAAAATTAATTAATTAAGTAAAATATATCAGAAATGACAAATTATTCATCTCCTAATATGTATTTTTAAATAATAAAAATTATTTATAAGGTTAGTAACTTAGTAGAAATGAAAATGGGAATTATAATTTAGGACATATATTGAGTTTATCACTACTATGCGCACTACCAATAATTATTATACCGGATAGCCCGAAATTAGCGTGCAATATTTTACCAGCATGTTCTGTGGTCAAAATTAAGACAAGAAATTCCTATAAGCGTATACCGAAATATGCTTCCCAAGTGAGATAGCTTTCTAAAAGAGGCCTGAAGACGTTTTCTTCTAAGTATGTGTCTTCGAAGCAAGTCCAGTTAAAATTATGAAACTTAATGGCATGAATAAATACTTACCAAATGCTGAATCACTCTAAACATAATTTTCAAAATTTAACAGGGGCGTCTCAAACCTGGGAGTGGCGGAGGTAAGATTTACCCCAACTTATTTAGAACATGTCATTTTCAATTTTTCCATACAAATGTTCAAATTCGGAGTTTTTGCAAAAAAATGTGCTCCCGTCTCGTTTTGATAGGAGGCACCGTTATCGAGCACAATCGATTCAAAAATTTCGCTGCATATATAATTTAATACTTTTATTTTGAACAACATTTTGGTATTTTTAAATAGAATAATGTAGATAGGTATATTAATCTTAACAGTAATAATAAGAAGACAAATCAGAATTATCTTAACTTTTCAAAAAAATCACTCCTTATAAAAAACCCTGCTTGTCCCCAAATTCCTATAGCACAAAATTCTGTACTTATCCAACAATGTTCTAGGAAATTTATTTTTTTTGCGTTTTCTTGAACACAGAAAATATTTATTAAAATTATTAAACCGAAAAAATATTTTCGTGAATATTTTAGGATTCAAATAGTGCATTATTTACAACAATGTTAAAAAATATAAATATGTAGCATCATCTTGATTAAGGCTATATTTTTCTTCTTTAATTTGAACCGATCCAATTTCCAAAAATATTGTTTGCCAGTTTTCGTACCGACATGAAAAACCTGTCTTATTTTTTCCTGAAAATTTTGTAATTACTAAATGGTAGCATTCCTTACCAGTTCCATATGTTACAGAATTAAATACATGTTTACTGTAGTGTCAGCATTAATGAAAATTTTCTAAGTCGATGAGCGCATAAAAATGAGTAAAATGTTTCTTGGAAGAGTTGAATAAAAAATAAAATATGTGCCATGGGAGTTTCAGAAAAAGCAGAGTTTTTTACGTATAGCGATTTTAACATTGAAAATGTTATTAGTATCCTAGTATAGGGTATGATATTCACCGAAAAGATTGTGTTGCATTTGCCACATAGGTACGTCACGCACGCGAGCGGTAGCGGTTAAAGTCGAGCTGTCAAGTGCCTGGCGGCCGCTAGATCGCTCAGTGTGAGTAAGCTTCACTCATAGTTGGAACGGCTAGCGTCGCAAATGTGAGAGAATGCCACAACAGAAATGCAGTTATTATAAATCGGCGCAGCTGTTTTATGAATAATTATTTAACACGCTATCCCGTATGCGGAAATATCCCAAACGCACAAGGGTTACAGTCTGCTTCGTCATTTTCATTGTCTCCCCAGGTTGCATCTTTGCAAAGGCTGTGAATTTTTTCTAAGAAATTGAATCATAATAAAGTTTTCAGTCCGAAGACTGGTTGGACACATACCTCCATCCTTTTCTATCCTGAGCTAACCTACGCATTTCCCCAAAAATTGAACGACCTACATACCTAACTATTTGAGATCAGTAGTCCAATCTGGGCCTACCTCTACCTATTTTATTCCTACCTCTGACTCTAGTATGTCGCGAACTAAGCCTTCGTGCCTCAGAAGGTGTCCTACCATCCTATATCTAAATAATAATAATAATGCTTCTATTTTTTTTTTCCTATCCGCTTCTCCTATCGTCCAAGTTTCGCATCCGTACAATGTCGTACTCTATACATTAAAGAGCCTCTTCCGAGTTTCTACATTTATCATTCCCGAGCATAATACATAGTTGTTTCTTTTTGTTAAATGCAATTCGGCCCTGCGCTATTCTTTGTTTTATATCTCTAGAGCTCCTACCATCTCGAGTTATTTTACTTCCTAAATAGCAGAAATCTGAGACTTCCTCTATCTTCTCGTATCCAATTTTATTTTCGTTTTAATCCTATTTCCACGTCCCCTACACACCAAAATTTTGGTTTTCTTTTTATTGATCTTCACACCATAGCCCTCCATCAAAACTGCTTCCATTTCGTCAGAGCCATTCCTAATTCTTCCTTGCTGGATGCTAATACTGCTGTATCATCCGCGAATCTGAGAATATTAATAGTAATTGAAAACAATATTTTTTTCACTCTTTGTAACCCCATTCAGGGACATAGGTACTGTATTTATGTTACAGTAATTGTGATTAATTCGGCGATTTTGTAAAAATATCGGTAATTATACAAAATCACCACGAAATTTAATAAATCTTTTAATATTCACAGAAATTTGTTAAACTGGCCAGCTTTTATGTACCTATAATACCCGCAACTTATGGGTGAATGTAATAAAAACCTTTAAAATATTGTACGATTTTTTAAATTGACCTGTGAATATTTGAAACCATCAATCAAGTACGGTAAATCTAATAAATTACATTAGATTTACCTTGCCTAACTTGACCTGATTTGACTTGATCGCACTGTATGAAGTTCACCCTAATACTACTACAGCTCCATAACTTGATAATTCGAACAGAAAGTAGAGGAAAATAATATAATGGCAGAGTCTAGGTGCACGCTAACGTGCACGCAAAACTGAAAATTGTGGGCTTGTGAATTGCAAACACATGTTAAATATTTACCACACAATATTTAACTGACGGAAATCTGACAAACGCATTTTCTGTAAAAAAATATTCTGTAAATCTGTAAGAAAAAACTAACCTCTACGGGAGTCGACCCACCAAGCCTAAGGACAACAAACAAAACTAACTCTGTGCGATACTTACCTACCCACCGAAACCACTGACGGTGTTGACAACTAACCAATTACCTAACCAATTACTTAATCCAAAGTATAACGTATATACTCGTACCATGATGATGTTTCGCGTGCCCGCATTTTTTTGTGCACCTAGACACAGGTTAACATAATTTATGATTATTACGAGGTGTTGTGTTTCACTAACGTGATTTAGTTAAATGTTAAGTTGTTTTTTAAGATAAAATGCGGTCCACCCTTTAAATGTGAATTTGATATGGAATTTCTGGACAACTTACTCTGTAGAATCATTAAAATAATTTAATACTTATCTCAGTATTACTGCCCAAACACATATTGTTACACTTAACCCTCTTTTGTTATATTTGTGGCATCTTTCTTACACTTGGTAGGTCTTTCTATATTTGTTGCTTCAGAGGTCACAATACTCAGAAGATGTCACAATATTGTGATGCCAATAAAAAATATTCTGAGGAGTGTATCAAATTCAAACTTGGTTTGTCGAATTTATAACACCATTCTCTATCTCGCTCGTACTGAAATATTACTGTGGCCACAATCAAGCGAGGTGCGGGTGATGCCACAATGTCGTAAGAACGGGTATGTGTGTGTGTGTGCGTGCGTGCGTGCGTGCGTATGTCTGTTGGCACTTTTACGGGAAAACGGCGCGACAGATTTTGCTGAAATTTTGCATACGTATATCACAGATGGTCCATAGGAAACTGACGGGGCGGTTTTTTTAAGCACTTTTGAGCCGAGATATGGCGTCATCGAACATTTTTTTCAATGAGACCGTATATATTTTTGTATTGCATCGGATAGAGGGTATTTTTCTCTACACGATGTGCGAAAATCGTAATAGGTTGTATAAGGAAAAAATTGAGTAAAAAATTACGAAAAGAAGGCGCGCGCCAAACGCGCCCTCCAGTTCAGTTGTGGCTGTGGCTAGGAAGCTGTTCTGTCAATGCGTTGACAACTAGTTTTTGATATTAAGTAAATATCTCTGCAAGAAAGAAGCGCACATCAAACATGGATAAAATCAGAAAATAACTTTTCTGCAACCATAAAATTACACATTTATTACTTGTGCGTTACCGAACCCATAATAAGTTTCGTTATTCTATGGTGATTGAATAATAAACCATTATTCAATGGGCTGTAACCAATCCAAGCTTATCGAGGTTGTTTTGACGCATAAAGGTGACATTTATAATATTTATTTTGCAAGAAATCATGTACATATACTTTGTATGATGAGTCTTTGCGTGTGTATAAAATTAGTTAAGACATACGCGCCTACTGCTAGCCCGTACCATTCCTTAATATAAATGTAGCGACGTATGTCATTTGGTTGTAAGACATACGTCTCATAATACAATATTGAGCGGAACACAAATGCGACTATATGAAGTGATGTCGAAGCGTCATTCAGCTTTACAGTTCATAGGCGTGTGGTATAGGTACCTACTGTCAAGTAAATGTCATAATGTGGAATTAATTTTATAAACTTTTTATAATGTTTTACCGTGTTTCTGATGCTTTAAAGATTAGCTTGAGTACAGTTTCTAGGGTTTCGCACAAGACCAAGAAAAGTCTTGGTCTTGTCTTGTCTTGGTCTTGAATTCGAGACCAATACCAAGACCAAGACTAACATAAATGATCCAAGACCAATACCAAGACTTAACCTCCAAGACCAAGAGTCTTGGAGCAAGAGTCTTGGAAAAGTCTTGGTCTTGATATTTTAAAATTTGTTATTTTTTAATTTATTAAAAAATTAATTAGAACAACTGCAATTAAATTTAAGGAATACAATTTTCTAGGCAATAAGTAAATATAATAATTAGGAAACTACAAAGATATTATAATATTTATTGTTCAAAAACTAAAATATAAATAAAAGCAAAACACTAACACCATGGCATCATTGCGGTCGCACAGCACGGATAAGTGTTTCCGGCGAATCTCTGTTTCGCACTGTACGTCATGCGCGAGAGGTGACAAAATTGGGCTGCCTACCGAGCATACTATACAATATCCTTATACTATAATCTGTACTAGAATAAATGAGATAAGTTTTATGGGAAGTAAGTACATTTCAGATGTCGGATAATTTTTTAGAGCTTTCATTTTGGTTTTTGAATTAAGTTTATTATATTACATCTTAACACAAAATATCAATTTTAGTACAGCCATGAACTAAATACAAAAAATTTGTAGTGTGTCAAGTGAACAAAAAATTATGAAATTATGCAAATATGAAATAGAATTCTTATTTTTGAACTATCTTCCCTTAAGTGGGTGTGGAAACATTGAAATTCATAAATTTCTCGTACTCTCATAAAAACCAAACAAGACCAAGAAAAAACAATACCAAGACCAAGACTTATGTGGTTCTCGTCTTGGTCTTGGGTGTCAAGACCAAGACCGAGACCAAGCCCAACACGATGATGCAAGACCAATACCAAGACTGGTGTAAGTCTCGTCTTGTCTTGGTCTTGCGAAACCCTAACAGTTTCCAGCATCAAAGTACGTTCAGAAAGAAATGAGCCTTTGCTTAGTCCAGGAAAATCCCGGCCGCAAATGCCAAAAAATGGAAATTCGTATTGTTATATACAACATGTATTCACAAGGTAAGTTTATTTTTTAAATAGGTACTATGAACTCACTAAAATCTAGAATTGCATCACAAAATATATCTTAAAAATCTAAATTCTTCTTAGATTTGTGCCAGTTTAAAAATTGTATATATTTTTAAATTTGGTGAATTTTCTGGCAATATATTAAAAATCTAAGTTTCTTTCATTTCTTCTTCTGCTGGTGCCATACCTACTAATTAATATATGATGTAACAGTTAAATTACCATATTTATCTGTACCTGAGCAAAATAAAACACACGCCACTGCTTGACAATACACTCGACCTTGAAATGATTTGTATCATATGTAAGCAGTTGTGACGCACGCGCAAAGATCCATCATACAAACTGTATTATACGTTTCTATATGACAACGTTCTTTCAATGGTTACTTGTTTTGTACACTTATATAAACTAAGGGGTTAGTGACCGTAAAAGGGTATCTTCCCATGAGTTTTTGAAGATAAATTAAAGTATTCCGCTCTCCAGTTATGAATATTATTAACTCGCTCGTAGAATAAAGAGGTCATAACAAACTATGGTTGCTTTTTACAAAATTGTAGCCGAGCACCTCGGCTCCCGTACGAATGGCAATAAAGATCTACCTACTTAAAGTTTTTATAGTTTTTACTTTATATTTTTAAAAGTTCATTTTTTATGTAATTGCAAGAAGTAGGTATTAGTTCATTTAATAGAGCTTGTCTGCAACGTCTACATCATATTTTTAGGATCGGAATTACAGTTTTACAAATATATGTCATAATGGACCTCGAATATGTGTACCTACCTATACGTTCATTTGCATCAAGAGCCTTGAATTTTAAAATCGGTGTTAAACGTATAATGAGTAAAATTTCCGTTTAATATGTGTTCTGTAAACTACACATGGTAACACATAAATAAATAACACCTCTCAAAGGCAATTTTATTTAAGAATCATCAGTTATAATTAATAATTATGATTATCGTGGTAACTAAGTACCTATATGATTAAATTTCACAGTGTGTAGGGGGCGTGAAAATAGGACTAAAACTAAAACACAAATTGGAAACGAGTAGGACTCCGGTTTCTGCTATTTAGGAAGTCAAAGGTGCTCTAGAGATATAAAACAAACAATAGAGCAGGGCCGAATTGCCGTTAATAAAAAGAAACAACTATTATGCCTTTAATAAAAAGAAACAACTATTATGCTTGGGAACGATAAAAATGTAGAAACTCTGAAGTGGCTCTTAAGAAGAACGTGGAGTACGGCATTGTACGGGTGCGAAACTTGGACGATAGGAGAAGCGAATAGGAAAAAATTAGAAGTATTTGAAATGTGGAGCTATAGACGCATGATGAAGGTACCGTGGATAGATAAGGTTAGCAACATAGAGGTATTAGAAAGAGTTGGAGAAAAGCGAAATTTATGGAAGACAGTAAGGAATAGGAGAGATAGGATGGTAGGACACCTTCTGAGGCACGAAGGCTTAGTTCGCGACATACTTGAGTCCGAGATAGGAAAAAAGAGGTAGGTGTAGGCCACAACTCAATCCAGGGGTGATTCACAGAAATCGTTGACTATAGATATTTCCTGATACAAAGCAATTAGGTACAATTATGAAAATTTAGATTCGTACATAAACGCCTACGAACTTTCCAATGAAAATATTTTCAGATTAATGGCACTTCCGATTATGCCGGAAATGGATACCAACTTCATTTTCTTAAATTGAAGGTCATATTTTTAACAGTCGGTTTAGATTCTGCTTGTTTTTATAAGAGGACTTTTATAATATAACCATATCAAAAGGCCAGTCATTTTCGAAACAGCAATTATTGTTTTTCGAAATTTACCGGCTTTGCAACATACTTTTTAAAAATATATTTTTGCTACTTATTCCGAATTGAGTTAGGTATATTTTTTATTACTACTAAGGATGACAACTTAATTACGAAATACGCACCTATATAGTGTTTAGTGTTTCAAATTATTCGTATTAAATAATTGATAATAAGTACGATTTCCAGAAGATTACAAACGGAACATCATAGTAGCTTCGCCAAAAGGGAAAGGCGCGGATAGGCGTGAAAATTTTAGAACGATCAGTTTAACTTCCCACGCGTCAAAAATTTTAACTATAATTGTACAAAGAAGGAAGGAGAAAAGGGCGGGCGGAAAAAATATTAGGAGAAGATCAGTTCGGATTTAGAAGAAATAGGGGAACGCGCGAGGCCATTCTAGCTTTACGAGTAATTATAGAAAAAACAATAGGAAAGGGAAAGAGTGCCTATACGTATAGGATTTGTAGATTTGGAAAAAGCCTTCGACAATATAAAATGGAAGATGTTCGAAGCGCTCAAAAATGTAGGGATGAAGTATAGGGATATAAGAATAATTCATAATCTATACAAAGAGAAAACGGCATCAGTTATAGAATTTGAGCAGGAACTTAGAGAAGTAGACATCCGAAAGGGAGTGAGGCAGGGATGTGCGTTATCGCCTCCAGCTTTCAATTTATACATCGAAGATGCAATAAACATTGTTAAAGACAGAATAGCTGCTAGAATTAATATTTAGGGCCAAACTATTAATATGCTCAGATTCGCAGATGATAAAGCAGTATTAGCATCCAGCAAAGAAGAATTAGGAAGGGCTCTGAACGAAATGGAAACGGTTTTGACGGAGGGCTATGATATGAAGATCAATAAAAAGATACCAAAATTTTGGTGTGTAGGAGGCGTGAAAATAGGACTAAAACGAAAATACAAATTGGAATCGAGAAGATAGAGGGAGTCTCAGATTTCTGCTATTTAGGAAGTCAAATAACTCGCGATGGTAGGAGCTCTAGAGGCATGAAACAAAGAATAGCGCAGGGCCGAATTGCATTTAATAAAAAGAAACAAATATTATGCTCGGGAATGATAAATATAGAAACTCGGAAGAGGCTCTTAAAAACGAATGTATGGAGTACGGCATTGTACGGGTGCGAAACTTGGACGATAGGAGAAGCGGGTAGGAAAAAATTAGGAGCATTTGAAATGCGGTGCTATAGACGCATGATGAAGAAACCGTGGATAGATAAGGTTAGCAACAGAGAGGTATTAGAAAGAGTTGTTGGAAAACGAAATTTATGGAAGATAGTTAAGAATAGGAGAGATAGGATGGTAGGACACCTTCTGAGGCACGAAGGCTTAGTTCACGACATACTAGAGTCAGAGATAGGAATAAAAAAAGGTAGGGGTAATCCCAGATTAGACTACTGCTTTCAAATAGTTAGGGATGTAGGATGTTCAACTTTTGGGGAAATGCATAGGTTAGCTCAGGATAGGCAAGGATGGAGGTACGCGTCCAACCAGTCTTCGGATTGAAAACTTTATGATGATGAAGTGCAATTTCTGTTAAACTGAGCTTTTGTGCTATTTCATAAAAAATATCTTCCGATTCACTTAAGAATAATTCTGAAATTATTTATCTAACCAAAAAATTTTTAGTTAAGACTTAAAGCGAATTAAATCCTCCGTAATTTTCATATAATAGCTATTTTTCGCCTAGGAGATATTAGAAAGGAGATATTGTCACAAAACTGATTTTGGGCGCCATGTTTTCAAGATGGCGGCGCTAGCGGAAGCGTTATGAGTTTACAAACTGCCAAGTTTCAAAAATCCTGGATTTTTTCTAGGTAAGCCCGTTTTTAGCTCCACGTTAACTGGACTAATCTAATATAATCTATCCCTTATCGATTTTCATATATTGCCTGGTTTGAGTAATTTATTAAACTGGCAGAGCTGTAATTTCTTACAAATTAATTTGTTAGTTAACAATTATTTAATGTTAAGATTTCAAATAAACTCTCACGAAATTACAGTACCACTAGTTCAATAAATAATGGGTTAGGTACTCAAATAAGGCAATTTCTGAAAATCGATCATAACGACAAATCCGTAAGAGATAGGTATAGGGAATGCTTATAATTTTTGAAGTAGAATACCATTCTGTTTTAGATGACGAAGTAATATACAAGTGTTCCATTTAAGAAAATTGGCTACTACAAATTTAAAATTTATTCAATACGACTTCTGATTAACAACACCATGTATGTATCTTTAACAAATGGTAACTCATGATGTTGTGTACGTCACTCTTTCAATTCGAAATACGTAGCAAAAATATATTTAAAAAATAATGCAAAGCCGGAATCTTTCGAAAATTAATATTTCAAAAATGACTGGCTTTCTGAATATGGTTACCTATATTGTAAAAATCCTCTTATTGAAACAAGCAGAAGTGCCATTAATTTGAAAATATATTCATTGAAAAGTTCGTAGGCGTTTTTTGGAATTGTATATATGCGTTGTACCAGGAAATATCTATACTCCACGGTTTCCGTGGATCGCCCTGTATGTAGATAATGTATACGTACAATATTAAAAGTTTAATGTAGAATTTATAATATACATATTTCATACGACACACCAATATTTTTTGTACTCGCACTCGTGAGGGTCATGGTAAATCTATAATATTATTTTACAAACTAAAACAATTTTTTTATTTGTTTTATACCTTGTGAAACATCGCGCTCGACGTTGTGCTAGAAAAAATGTATTACAAACTACTGTAAGTACATCAATAACAGAGCATTGCAATGTTAGAGTGGACATGAATGACGTAAGCTCGTTTAATTTACCACTTTGTTGAATTATATGAATAGATTTGACCTTTATTTGGTAAATCCAACAATTCAACGTTCATTTGGTGTCCCATTAATGTCTGAAATCATTAATTGCCGTTTCGCAAAACTTCCAAATACACACATTTATTTTTATATCGTGCAAGTTGCCTGATAAATCTGCATTTATTTTCTTCACCACTCCGCCCGGGACGCGTATTGGCATATTGTACCATTATTCAGAGCAGCTGTATTCTCATTCGCAGTATACTATGACTTCATGTTACCCGTAATTTCAAAATACAATATATACTGCGATTCAGGCCACGAATCTGTTTTAACGGACATATATACTATTTAGTTAAATCGGTTTTGACGGAGGGCTGTGGTATGACGATCAATAAAAAGAAAACCAAAATTTTGGTGTGTAGGGTGCGTGAAAATAGGACTAAAACTAAAACACAAATTGGAAACGAGAAGATAGAGGAAGTCTTAGATTTCTGCTATTTAGGAAGTCAAATAACTCGCGATGGTAGGAGCTCTAGAGACATAAAACAAAGAATAGCGAAGGGCCGAGTTGCATTTAATAAAAAAGAAACAACTGTTATGCTCGGGAATGATAAATGTAGAAACTGGGAAGAGGCTCTTAAAAGTGTATGTGTGGAGTGCGGCATTGTATGGGTGCGAGACTTGGACGATAGGAGAAGCGGATAGGAAAAAATTAGAAGCATTTGAAATGTGGTGCCATAGACGCATGATGAAGATACCGTGGATAGATAAGGTTAACAACAGAGAGGTATTAGATAGAGTTGGAGAAAAGCGCAATTTATGGAAGACCGTAAGGAATAGGAGAGATAGGATGGTAGGACACATACTGAGGCACGAAGGTTTAGTTCGCTACATACTAGACTCAGAGATAGGAATAAAAAGAGGTAGAGGTAGGCCCAGATTAGACTACTGCTCTCCAAATAGTTAGGGATGTAGGGTGTTCAACTTTTGGGGAAATGCGTAGGTCAGCTGAGAATAGGAAAGGCTGGAGGTATGCGTCCAACCAGTCTTCGGACTGAAAACTTTATGATGATGAGTTAAATTCGATCGGCAACACCTTCGTGGCTCATGTGGTTAATGCGTCCTCAACGAAAGTGCAAGTCTAGGGGTTCGTGTCTCGCCACGTTGGGTTTGTTTTGTTCTAGTGATTCAGTTTTTTTCTTATGAACAAAAAATCGGTAAGGTCCAAAAGGTCAGAAAGGTCATCGCCATCAACACCAGAGAAATTTTCACTCACCCTTTATTTAAACCCATTATATACTGCGTTTCAGACCGTTAAACCAGAATCGTGGTCTGAATCGCAGTATATATTGTATTTCGAAATTACGCATAACATGAAGCCATAGTATACTGCGAATGAGAGTACAACTGCTCTGAATAATGGTACAATATGCCAATACGCGCCCGGGACGCCTTTAAACAAGTGTTGTTTCGTACTCCGAGCTTTCCATTGTCCGAATCAAACTTCCATACAATCAGCAATTCTTATGCTATCTTTAGTCCTAGCGGTTAACAAAAAAAACCTGCAAATTGTGTTAAAAGCATAAAACTTGGTCAGCAGCTTAAATAGGTCAAATTAAGAGATTTTGCGCGCAGTACCCAAAAAATACCCCGTAGGAGCAGCTCAGGGGCGGAATATATTTTGGATTTCAAAAATAATAACCAATGTGGGCAAGTAATATGTCATTTTATATTGATTTGATATCGCTGAAGTCAATTTAAACCATATTTTATTTATAACTATAAAATTTTCAAAATGACGGCAAAATTTCCAATTTTAATTCAAAATTTTGTTAAATTCGCAAACAAAAAATTATTGTAAAATATATAACATTTTTATTTAAATTGCAGGCTCTTAACCTGTTCTAATGATATTTTTTTGGTATCCCCAAAAATTTCAAAATGGTTGCCATTTTTGAAAGTAAAATTTATTTACAGTACCCATACCCTGTTGGATATGGATTGACGAACTGAGGGCATTGTAGAAATTTAGTTTTTTGTTTCTCTTTTTATTTAACATGTCGACAATTTGTTTTTGAAGATAACTATACCTACATAGGTACAGGGTGTGTCACGACGAGTTCCTATTAGACGTTTGTAGAGAAGCGCTCACAATAGAATTCTGAAAATTTGTAATATCACGTTTTCAAATATTCTCTATTTAATGAAAATAATGGTAACTTAATCCAACTTTCGCTTATACCGGAAGTGGCACTTAACTTCCTTATTTTAAATATAACTAATACCTAATTTCTTTACACTTTCCAGTTCTCCATAAAATTTTAGATGGACTTTATGTAACATAAATAACCTCTAAATGTCAAAATTCTCTAGATATACGCGAGTTTTCAAATTTTTTACAGTTGCAGGGTACTCTTTGGCGTCTGCGGCAAAAGAAACAAATTCAAATCGAAGCAATTGCCGTCGGTAGCATTAATGACAAAGGTCTAAATTAAAGTTCAGTGAACTCAAAGTTTGAAAATACTACGTACAGTGATTAGGAGGCGACATTAAACTGAGAAATCAAAATATTGCCAGAACTCAACAAAATTAATTATGCACTTTTTGGATTCTACGGAAAATTTTAGTTAGAGTCGATATAAATCCAAAGAGTGCATAAAAAGGGGGCGTTCCATTTAATTTTGTTGAGTTCTGGCAATATTTTGATTTTTCAGTCGCATCCTAATCACTGTTCGCAGTATTTTCAACCTTTGAGTACACTGAACTTTAATTTAGACCTTTGTCATTAATGCTACCGCCCGCAATTGTTTCGATTTCAATTTGTTTCTTTTGCCGCAGACGTCAAAGAGTACCCTGCAACTGTAAAAAAATTTGAAAACTCGCGTATATCTTGGAAATTTTGACATTTAGAGGTTATTTATGTTACATAAAGTCCATCTAAAATTTTATGGAGAACCGGAAAGTGTAAAGAAATTAGGTATTAGTTCTATTTAAAATAAGGAAGTTAAGTGCCACTTCCGGTATAAGCGGAAGTTGGATTAAGTTGCCATTATTTTCATTAAATAGAGTATATTTGAAAACGAGATATTACAAATTTTCAGAATTCTGTGCGGTACTTGACCGTTCGAACAACTACTCCTCGGGCAAGTACCCCGCCAGGCATTGAATTATAGAACTAAATCCAGATTTTGGGTACTACGAGATCTTATACGGGATGCTACCCCAAACATATCGTCGGGCTTGAAACATCCTTAGATCTCTACGTAGGTATTTTTCTGCTCTACCAGCAGTAGTCTTATATATGTCAGAAGTTTTTCAATATTGCATGTTTCGAATGTGCATGGAACACCGTAGACCACTGGTTTCGTCATTTCGAGACTCATCAGTACGGTGCTTTGCCCTACACATCTACACACTCGAACCATGCAATACTGCTTGCTGTATACTTACACGCTTGGTGCAAGTATTAGCAGGAGCTAATTTATTATTAGCCGAATTATGCGCTTCTCCAAACGTCTAATAGGAACTCGTCGTGACACACCCTGTATGTAGGTATAGTTATCTTCAAAAACAAATTGTCGACATCTTAAATAAAAAGAGAAACAAAAAATTAAATTTCTATAATGCCCTCAGTTCGTCCATCCATATCCAACAGGGTATAGGTACTGCAAATAAATTTTACTTTCAAAAATTGCAACCATTTTGAAATTTTTGGGAATACCAAAAAATATCATTAGAACAGGTTAAGAGCCTGCAATTTAAATAAAAGAGTTATATATTTTACAATTTTTTTAATATTAGCGAATTTAACAAAATTTTGAATTAAAATTGGAAATTTGGCCGCCATTTTGAAAATTTTATAGCTATAAATAAAATATGGTTTAAATTGACTTCAGCGATATCAAATCAATATAAAATGACATATTACTTGCCCACATTGGTTATTATTTAATTATATTTGAAATTCAAGCCCCTTGGAGTATGTTCCGCTCCTGAGCTGCTCCCACGGGGTATTTTTTTGGGTACTGCGGGCAAAGTCTCTTAATTTGACCTATTTAAACTGCCGACCAAGTTTCATGCTTTTAACACAATTTGCAGGGTTTCGGCCAAAATTGTCATTAACCGCTAGGACTAAATGACATTTTTATTTATGGGTTTATCTGAAAAGTAGGATTTAGGTATACGCAAAATTGAAAATTCCACCTGACGTAATAAGTTGTGTAAATTTTCAGTTCTTTTATGCTTGCTGACGTGTTCATGTAAACCCTACGTGAATTTATGTCGGAAAATCTTGGAGGCCATTCTATTGCTTCACCTTTGGCTGTCCATCTATTTGGGCACCTTTCGTTCAAAAATCTTCTGACTTTAACATTGGCATTCGAAAATATTTTTGTTGCATATTTTCCTTATTTATTCACCGAATTTGACAAACAATATTTTGCTGTATTCAGCACAAGTAATGCTTTTTTAGAACAAAGCGTCACAAGCGGTACCTTCCTATTTGAAATTTTAGAGTCTGGATTGTTAGGGCATAGCAGGTTAACGGTGAGGGTTTGAAAACACTCCAACAAGTGTTTTGAAAATAAGAATCGACGTGTCGGAAGATTTTCTGCAAGAAAGACTTAATTTTAATTCAGTAATTTTATTTCAAACTTTGGGGTCACACTGTATACGAATCAAAGTAGGGTTGCTTCTGTTTATGATAAACTTTTGGCATTGTAGTTAAGTTGTCTCATTTATTTTTTGCCACCCGAATATCTTATTTTTACAATTTTTACGGTCTCGCTTTTGCACCTCTGTTGTAGATTTAATGATAGGTATATTAACTCATGCCCATGTCAAGTGTCAGTGCGACTTCTTTGCTCGTAAGCTTGAACTTTCAAACTTTCAAATGCAACATTTTCCGAACCCGTATACTTGAAATTGCGCGCCAGGGGTACCGAAGTTGTTGAATAAAAATAGTGGATGCCGCGAGGAGAACTAATTATTATTACATGTGCTTGCAGACCAAATTGGTGGATCTCAATATAGAGAGTTGCAATTTAGTAATTTTTCCTTGCAGTTAAGATGTATTTTAGAAGTTTTCAATTGGGTGTCTTGTTTCTTTCCAAAATTTTTGCTCTCTTTTATCAGCAGACAGCAGATGCAATCTGTTCTCGTATATTCTCCGCTATAATTGATTTGAGAATCTTTCGAGTGAATTCTAGATGTTGCGATGCTGTTTTAAATACCTGGGAAATTCGCGCAGCGAGTTAGTCTTTAATAAATACTGCGATTACGAGGAGTGGTCAAAGAGTTGTGTTGAGTTGAAAAGATAGTTAGACTGTTAAATTGTGTTTGTTCATTGTGAAAAGGTGTTATTAATTAATGCTCCCAATCTCTAATAATAATTATTGTAAATATTTGTAAATAGTTCTTGTAAATATAGTTGCTGTAAATAAAGTTGTGTTTAAATTCAAATACGTATACTTAATAATTGGTGTCACAAGTGCGATTTGCAGCCTAGAAAAGTGAAGAACTTTAGGTTTGTGGTTACCCTGGAGAGTGCGTGAGAGCCTGGGAAGCTGTAGAAAGATTTGGGAACTTCGACGTTTTTGAACTCATTAGTGACTGTAAGGATGTAACGTTGCAAAAAGAAACACAGTAGGTAATCAAGAATTGATTGTGTTTACTTTTAACGTTCTGACGTCACGCTCGGATCCCGAAGAGATGCACGTCACCTGTGTTGGTAGACACAGGTGGGAGACGCATGCGCGCGCCAGTTGAGACGACCGTCAAGCGAGATGGATGGTAGTTGCGGCCGTTACTAATCTGACGTCCTGCATTTTGCACCCGGCACTACTCTTCCCGCTAGAAACTCGAAGTGACCCGCCGCCGAAGACCTCCCGCTCCTCGCTTATAAAAGTGGGTGCTCCGCAGAAGTATTTCAGTATTTGGCCGTCCGGCCCTCAGCTGGAACAAATACTCCCAGAGCATCCGGGATGATGCTGGCCGCCGATCCGACCTAGTAGTAATTGATCGACCGTTCAGATTTCGCCGTGTGATCAAACCGAAAGTAATTATATTATCCCGTAAATATTTGAGTAAGTAACTTTGAGTAAGTACCCTACCTCGTTCGTATCAAATAAATTCAATCTGTTCATGCTGGGGAATTGGGAGTGCTGTCTATGAAGATCGATCGATTTTCCCATCCTGTGTGGCCCTAGCGCCTGTAACAGGACGATATACCGGTGGAAATCGATCGCATCCGGGTAATGGGCGGCTCCTGGTGAAATCTTAAGGTAGAACAAATTGATTATTTGCGACGGAGGAGCTAGCGGCGTTCCCCCAGGCGATTGCACTCGTGTGCTATAACGAGAATTGCCCGCCGATCCCGTCTCGGAGCCGGCACCGTTCGTTGCTCCCACGAAATCTCCGAGACCCCGTAAATATTCAGTATTGATCACCCGGCGGACCGCAAGCGTTCTATCTGGACACTCCGTAAAAACCGTTTCATTTTCTTTCTGTTGTGTTATTCGACGTTTAGCAATAGTAACATAATATTTGGACCCGCCCTTCTGCGACTACGAGCAAAAGGGTGACCAACGTATAAGTCTTACCTGACCGTAAATACAACCCAAGAAAAACGTTCATAAGCGAACGATCCGACCAGCCTAAATATACAGCGTATCCCAATAAGTGATACCGAGGGGTACCGCTGCATATTTAGGGACCGCACCTAGAACGTCCAGAATTGGCGAAGGAAATAAACCCAGACGGAAGTTATCGTTGTATAAGTGACGTCCGAAATCAGGAGAAAGCAATCGTTGTAAGGACTATTAATAATTTGGGACGTGTGCCTTTGATATGGAAGTAATTTTGCCGTCGAGCGTCGACAAGAAGTGCAGCAGTCATGGAGCAACAACTGTAAGTTTTTATGGAATTAATGAAAAACAGTTTAGAAGCAATGAAGAGCGGTCAAGAAGTAATGATGAACAGTCAAGACTTAATGAGGAATAATCTAGAAGAAATTGAGGACAATCAAGAAGAAATGAAGAGCAATCTAGAAGGAGCGATGAAGAACAATCAAGAAGAAATGAAATCGGTTATAGAAAAGAGCCAAGAGCAAGTGGCTGCGACAATTAGTGAAATAAAAACCAAACTAGAGACTCGAATAACAGAAGAAACAGGAGGAAATAATAAAAGTGGTGATATCCAAGATAAGTGATAAATGAGAAAATGGAAAAGAAGAAGTCTCCGAAGTTGGAAGGTGCCGAAATTGAAGAAGATAGAAGAGCTCTTATTAAAGTGAAGCCTCCTACGTTCGATGACAAGTCTTCCTGGCATACTTACGTTAAACAGTTCGAAGCAGCTGCAGCAGCGAATCAGCGGGCCAATACGGGGAAGGCGGTTAATTTGGTGATTGCACTGCGAGGAGGCGCTATGGTCACCAACACCTCCATTTAGTGCACCAGGCTCAGCTTAAGGAAAGGTCTCAACGTTCCAACGAGACCTTGCAAGAATTCGAGGAATTCTTGGAGAGCCTGGAAGTTGAGAATTTCATCGAAGAACTACGAGATAGTGAGACCAATCTTGCACTCAAGCTAGCTAGACACAAAGCATTGTCAGATGCTTTGGCTCACCCCTTGGAGTATGAGGCCGCAAAACAGACCTTCAGGGGATACACCAAGGTGTGTCAGGCCCAGGTGAAAGACGAGCCAAACGAAGAAACAGACTTGTGGATAAATTCTGACTGAGATTTAATAAATAAAAAGAAGACAACACCAATAAGTGAATAAGTGGACTGGTAGTAGATGGAATGAAATGGATAAATTCCTACGATGCTGGAGCTGTGGAGAAAAAGGTCATTTTCAGATTCCGGGATCCGAATGACATACTGGTTCAATACTACGAGTATTAAGTAGAAGTGAATGTGTCAAGACTGGCTCGATTTGGAGATGGTCTGATGATTGAGGAATTTATTGATGGCAGGAATACTGGAATTACCATCGACATGGGATCCAGTAATACGGTAATAAGAAAAGATGCACCAGATTGGAGGATTAAGCCCACCAGTACGAAGATCGATTTGGTTAGTGCTACCCAAGAAAAAGCACCTGTGTATGGAGAAGCGGAAATTGACATGGTGTTAGGAGACGTTGTTGTTCGACAAAGAGTTCTGGTGGCCGATGTTATAGATAGAATGATACTGGGCCTGGACTGCATGACGAAGCACGGGGTTGTACTTGATGTTGGCGCCGGTGTACTTTGAATTGGCCAGAAAGAGCTGGTGAGTTCTCTTGTGCATAAGGACGGTGTTTGTTGAGTGAACGTGAAGGATGTAATATTGCCTGCTAGATCTGAGAACGTCGTAGAGGTATGTGTGGGAGGTGGTCCAAGTTGTCTGGTAAGATTGGTCGAGCCGACGAACGAGAAGAGGAAGGAGTTATTCCAAATAACGAATAGGACGAAAAATTGGCGATTTATTACGGCTGTATCATCCAGCACGGAAGAAAGGACGATCGCCGAAACTGCAGAAGAATTTAGAGGGGTCATGTCGAGTGGTGATAAGGATCAATGATGTCGTCTATCGAATTCAACGATCTCTACGTTCGAAGATGAAGGTGGTTCATCTGGATCGACTTACTCCGTAGCATGGGAGCGTAGAAGACAACTTCTGATCAAGGGCGATCAGTTTTTTATGGAGGGGGCAGTGTTATGAGCAATATTTATTAAGTAGGCCTCCGTTGATGAAAACAGTGCCGCCGTGAATCACGGGCCAGGATAAATCTATTCGTTCCATATGTATTCTCGTATTTTCTCCGCCCTAATTGATTTGAGAACCTTTCTAGTGAATTCTAGATATTGCGAAGCCGTTTTCAATACTTATGAAATTCGCACAGCGAGTTATTCTTTAATGCGATACCGTAATAAATACTGCGATTACGAGTAGGGTTCAAAGAGTTGTGTTGAGTTGTAAATGGTCTGTTAATTTGTGTTTGTTCGTTAGTGTTATGTCGTTGTTAATTAATGTTCCTAGTCTCTAATAATAATTATTTGTAAACAGTTCTTGTAAATATAGTCGCTGTAAGTAAAGTTGTGTTTAAATTCAAATACGTAACAATATTTTATTGGATAGTAATATGTAAATTAAGCAGTAATTTTTTTTACATGAGAAAATATGTAATAATGTCGATATACATGGTACTGCAAACTTCTGTGGGAATTTGCACCATTTTTGTCAGTGTAAGTTTGTAACAATAAAACCTACCTTCTTGAGTTTTAAAGAATTTTATCTTTGTACCCTATACTATATATTCTAATCGAAAATATTCGTCAGCCAGTTATGTATTCATCAAACAGCAGTTTAGTGAACTGAACGCTTTTATGCACTTCAATTCATTGCATGTTGCGTTGTAGTATCGTCTGTGATTGTACCTGTTTTCAAAGCAAACTCATTCAGTCAGTAATTGCAAACGAAATATTTGTACTACTTCCGTGTTAGTAAATTTCCTTAGATTTGTTTGCAATCGTATGAATTCTGCATGTATGAGGTATATTACATTTTACATAAAGTGTCAGGTATAAATGCACTTTGATACTTAGATCTGCTAAAAATTATGTAGGTATACATACAAGATAATATAAATGTTATAAACAAAGTTTTATTACTTGCTTTCCCTTTAAGGGGCCCGCCTGTAGTACCTTCCCGTTTCCTGCGTTCCCGTTTCGGGGGTTTTTGGGTTTCTACCTGTTTTCGTGCCAATTCGAGCGTCAAGAATTTATTGGGTAATTAAATAGTGCCAGTTCGTGCGTTATAGGTACTTGTTGCAATAAAGGCATACAAAACGTACTGCTATGTTTTATAGTTGCCCGTCACTGAATACGGCCAAAAAAGTGGTTCCACGGCCCACTATTTCTGGTCTGTGGGCAAGCTTAGCTCGCGAAGCGAGCTGAGCGTTTAAGTCTCCCCCCCCAAACAAAAAACATTAACATTTGAAAACAATAGGAGAGACATCAACATACACTTTCGCATTGAAGTCTAGTTATTAACAGCGTTGTGTTGTAAAGATAAACTCGAATTAGTGGCTTATTGTATTATCAGCAGGTCAGCGCACGAAACGGCTCTCAAACCAGGTAGAGGTTTGGGACGACGCCGACGCACGAAACGGGACAAATTTTATCGACGCCCGAAACGGGAACGCGCTTGTGGGCCTAAAAACTTTATTGCGTTTCGGAAAATTTTATCATTTTGTTGCAGCTGTGGTATTCCGTAGGTGGTTACTGGTTTCACAAGATTTGTGTTGCTGCCTTTTATATTCCAAATTACCATTTGAAAATATAGCGCTCTAGCGTGGCTTATGCTTAACGAGAATAAGAATAAGAATGTCCAGTTACTATCATTTTCAACAACACTTGTGTGTTTGTTTGGACATGTTTTGATTACTATGTTTGGAATTAAACAATCTGCATCTCCTGTTGCATATAATCGGATACCAATAGTTCCTTTTTTATTATATAAGTACTAATGGTATATTCCAATCAGGGGCGGGTCGTAATGATGAACTCTAGAGCGTCGCCCTCCCAAAAATTTCTTAACTAAAATTAAACAAAATCACGTAACAAATGTTCACCCTTCTCATTTTTATTTAATGATGTGCAATAAAATATAATAATAAATTGTCGTTACTTTTTATCTGACTAACGCCTATGATTGTCATATGCGCACAGCCCTAATCGAATATTCAGTCTGCAGATAAACTCAGCTCTAACGCTCAAATGAGTGGAGCATGTGCGCGGACTAAGCAAGCAAGACCGGCGAGTGGAGATCAGCTCGTCGCCCATTTCGCTTGCAGAGATAACACGCTAATAAATACTTAGCCGTGCCGTACCTACTTCGTTCGCAGTACCATTGATTCTGTAACATGTTATTGGGCCGACCCGGTCGCATTTAAATATTGTGGTATACATTTCGGACCGAGGGGTAAACCGCTGGGGATTTCTGGTGTACAAGGTTGGGGATGTATGAGGATGTCCGTGTGAGTCCAGGGATGTCCGAAGAAGTCTGGGGATGTCCTAGGATGTTCGGGCATGTCTGAGGATGTCCGGAGATGTCCGAGGATGTCTAAGGAATCATTCTGAAGTTTTATTGCGAAATCTGTAAGATCGACCGCATTACGCATGCGTATTGGTTTATATTTTGAGGTTAGGTTAAGTTATATGTAGAAGGTTTTGTGTTTTGTGCACAAGTTTATTAACAACAACAATAATATTGAATTAAATTGTAATGGTAAGTTTTGCTAGCCTTCAAATAATAAGATTGTATGATATTTCATATACCTAGTGTATTTTGTCTACAAATTTGGAGGCAGTAGTTATTAAGGCACCCTACATATACGAAAGGCAATAACTTCATATAGGTAACATCATTTGATGAAACCGAGAATGACATTGACTACGAGGAAAATGCAAGTTTTGGGGCAGATTCTCGGGCAGATTAGAAAATAGAATATAAATAGAAAATAGATTCATTTTAATATAAATATAAGTTCAAAGTGATTTTACCAGGCATGTCTGAATACAATTTTATTATTTTGTATATTTGATGTAACTGCATTATAATACAAAGTGTAAAGTGTAGTAAAACGTCGTGAATTGTAAACTGGCCAAATGGTCGCACTTATTACTGACTTCAAGTATCTTAGCTCAATAAATGCATAATTATAAATTATTCTATTACATTTAAAATAATCATGTATTGTGTTTTATTATGTGATATTCGAGAAGAGACCCACTGGCGTACCTTAAGCCAGATAAACGTTCAGTAGGCGGGGATGATGGGTCAGCTTCGTTAGCGACCCATCTAAGAATTACCACTATAATAGACATCATACTGGTTTAATACAACCATATATCTCTGCTTTATTATAAAGGCGATAACCGTTTAGGAGAACGCCAATAAAAATTAAAGAACAAAACCGTAACAACAGCTGTTTGATTGTTGTCAGTAATAAATTATAATAAATTAATATATTTTGCATCTCGATAGAGAATTCTAAACACTTTTTATTTATGATGACTGAAGATGGTAACCAATCTGATTTTGTACCCAAAATGATTAACGATAATTTAATAATGCTTTGGAAGATATAAATAAATCTTGATGTCTCAATTTTATTTGTGTCTATCAGTCTGTTATTAACATCCTCGCTTGTGATTCTTTCTTATCAAAGTAATGGAATCTGTAATGGTATAGGTAATACACGTAGGTAATAGACGTAGGTAATAGACGGTCACGTGGCCACTTCGACAGGTATTTAGGTAAAATTTAATTAGGTTAATTAATCAGCGCTAAACAGGTAGATAGACAAGTGAGTAGAAACCTACAAGGGTGGGGTAGGGTTCGTTACAATATAATAGTCCGTAAAAATTCCAACGAACCTTGAAGAGCATGAGGGATTGTGAGCAAGTACCAAATATAAAGTCGAATTCGTTTTTATTTGGCGGAATATCTGAGGATGTCCGGGGATATCCAAAGATGTCCGGGGATGTCCAGGGATGTCCAAAGATGTCCGAGGATATTTAGGGATTTCCGAGGATGTCCGGGGATTTTCGAAGATGTCCGGGGACTTTCGAGGATGTCCAAGGATGTATTTGAAAAAGGGGATGTCTGGTGTTCAAATTTTGCTCAGCGGTTTACCCCTCGTTTCGGACCCTTGATTCTATTATTGGCAATTTCAGTTTTACAGGGCAATAGTAAGCGGAATGACGAAATGTATACCATAATATTTAATTGCGACCCGGTCTCCGTCTGAAATGCATGGGGGGTGGCAGGTGCTTTTAAATGGGATTTTGAAATCTTTCAAGAGACTCAATATTTTTCATGTTGATTGGTAACAAAACACTTCAAGTACTGGTAGAAAGTTCCACTCTCAAATAGGGTAGTTTTATGAAGTAAATAAAACAAATTGTCCAAATTTCTAGTATCAAACTGACGCTCCATGATGAAATAGTATATTATACACGAGTTTATAATGAATGCTATTATTACCGAGGATGAAGTTTACAACACGAGCGAGTGAAACGAGCGAGTTTTGTAATCATCCGCAGTGATTAATGTATCTAATTATGATTGAAGAAACACAAGTATAAAGAGTATATTATAAGATAGTCGTGGACAAAGAAATTTATTTAAATATAAATGTACACAAAAAAGATACCTACTCTGATAAGCAAAAATTCCAGGGAGTGCAATCAAGTTATTTCTCGTAAAATGAGCTATGCACGATTCGCCAACTCGCAAATTGGGTAGGATACACACAACACGGCTTCCATGTTGTGCCATCCACGTTAATAATAGCCAATTTAATATAGAATAATATACTATTATCAATCGCTTTTATTCGTACCTACACTACAAGTTTGAGGTCATTTCGCGATGTGCTTGATAATTGACTAGATTTAACAATTTTAACTGTTTTTTAACTTACGCAGTGGGTAGAAGAATCGGGCTGAGATAAAACACATTTTTTAATTCTGGCAGGGTTACTCTGCCATGAAAAGTGTGGGACCTTGTTGAGATCAAAGTCCGGTAAGTTGAAGTCTGAAAAAGATTGAAACATTCCAGTATGCATTCATCACAATGATTTTTAAACAATTTTCTGTCGGATAAATTCTGATAAAACAAATTGTAAAGTAGGTCATTGAAAGCAGTGTATTGCAATGCCAGCAAGAGCGGCACCACCTTATTTGAGGCTCGACTATCTTGACCTGCACGTTTAACAACATATGCGGTTTTTTTGTCGCAATGTTCCTAAAGTCTGAGAATTATTTATAATAGGTAAATACCTATGATAGACGTTGGTTGATAATAGTGTATTTTCGATAAAAAAACATACTGAAATTACTTTATTGTTGAATTTAAGATTTTTTTTCTAAAAAATCTAACCTAAATATCAGTACCTAACCAAAGGGCAATCTGACGACTTTTTTAATTCCGAATTAGAAATATTTGACCCGTGTTTTTTCTTTTTTCGCTTAGGGCACACATTAACTGAGAAAAAGATTAATAAAAATTGTCCCTTGCATGTGGCTGACGTAATAAAAGTCGGAATATATCTCTGTGCAGCATACAGCTGTTTCAGTGCTTACTAAAATTAAGGGTTAAAATTTTAATCATTTTTACATTTATATGGGGTGTTAAATGGGTATATGTAATAAAACAATGCCAATTTTAGGGTAGCAACATAAGTTTATTCAAAATACGAAAATTATAGAAAATAATAGTTTTGATTATAATGGGTTTTAGAACCTATCTCTTCCGTTTCTTACTTAAGAATGAATCAACACACACTTAATATTTAGTGTTTATACATCTTATACCTAATGCCCTTGTTATTTCGCAAGCAATACATATTGTGTTTACATTGACAAATTCTGGGAACCATTGATATCGTTCCTGGCTAGTCCCATAAATTATTCTTAATCACCTTCTCTGGAGCTGACCTTGCGTTTCTGATGACGGCGCGTCGTTACAGTTTATTACAGTTTCGGCCACGCTACTGTCCTTCTACGTCCCCGTAGAGTAGTGCTGTAAATCACATAAAATTCATGAGTGTCACCCTGCGTGTTATCGTGTATTACAAGGTATTGATGTTGACCCAGTCGGTCCGTTATGAGACCCAGTCGGCTCTTTAGTATATGACCCAGTCGGCCCTTTAGTATATGACCCAGTCGGTCTTTTACTATCTGTCCGGACTTGATATAACTTCATTTTATCTACAGAACAAACACCTTTATAGGGTTTTTGTGAGCGTATCGCACCTGGTATCTCTTCAATTGCATACCTGTCATGTGGTAACACAACTTTGATTATAAACGGGCCAGAATATTTTGGCATTAATTTCTTACTTTTACCATCATTACTAGTTACTTGTTTTCTTACCATTACCTTATCTCCTACCTTATACTCAAACGGCTTTCTTCTTTTCCTGTCAAAATATTCTTTTTGCTTTATTTGCGCAGCGGCTATTTTACTTTCGACCTGCCTTCGTATTTCAGTTACACCCATGCGATCCTGTTCTACATCTGTTGCATTACGTAGAACAGAATCGTTCCTGCCTCTGGGTTGGAAACCGAAAAACACTTCAAACGAACTTTTACCTGTAGTTTGATTTACAGTACAATTAAGGCCCCAACGCACTCTGTGAATTAATTCGTCCCAACGTGTTTCATTATCTACCATTGTGGTTAGTGCTGTCAAAATTGTTCTGTTATATTTTTCGACTTGCCCGTTTGCCCGTGGAGTGGCAGTCGCATTATGAATTAGTTTAATATTATACTTTGCGCAAAACTCAATAAAAGCTTTACTCTTATAACAAGGTCCTCTATCACAAATTATTCGTCTAACTGTTTCAAAAATGTCAAAGATATCGTCCACAAATTTTATAACTGGTCTTACCTTCGTACTTTGTACCGGTTTTAAGAAAACAAATTTTGTAAAGCTATCTACAGCTGCTAAAAGATACGTATTTTTACGTTTGCTTGGGACAAAAGGGCCTAGATGATCTATGTGCAGGGTGTCCATAGGTTCACTAATTTTTGGGATGGGGTGTAAGAATCCAGGTTTTTTAGTCCCTGCATCCTTGTTGTAGAGGCATTGTAAACAACGTGAGATGTAATTTTTATGTATTTTCGCATTTTAGGGAACCAATAATGTTTAGAGATAGTATCAAAAGTTTTATTAAAACCATAGTGTCCTACTAAATCATGATAATATGTGACAACTTGACGGCGGGTAGATTTTGGTACTAACCAACAAAGTCCTTGAACCGAATTTCGATATATTTTACTGTCTTTTAGTACAAATGTGTTGTGGATTTCGCGCTCCTCTTTATCCAGTGGCTGTCGTGATAAAACGTCCCTTATATATTTTGCTCTGTCATCTTGCATCTGAGCTGTTAAAATCCAATCATCCTCGGTAATGCTTATTGTAAAAGCTTCATAACTAAGGCTGTCCTCTCCACTTCCCACAGGGTTCCTTGAAAGCGCATCTACATGTTGCATTTTCACTCCCGGGCGATAGTGTACAGTGAAATCGAATTCAAGAGCAAGCATCCACCAACGCCCAATTCGCGGGGTTAAATCTCTTTTTGCAAATGTTGCCCGTAATGCATTGCAGTCACTTATAACTTTAAATTTGATCCCTATTAAATAAATTCTGAAATGTCTCATAGCTGAAATAACAGCAAGAGTTTCTAATTCATAGGAAGAATATCTCTGCTCTTCCTTTGTAGTTTGGCGACTGGAATACATTACTGGTCGCAAGGAGTTATCTGGCTGGTTCTGGAATAAAATGCCGCCTAGTCCCATTTTTGATGCATCAGTATGCAACTCTGTGTCCGCTTGAGAATCATATATTGCTAAAATTGGTCGTTCTATTAACTTTTCTTTTAAAATTGTAAATGCAGTGTCTTGTTCCCTACCCCAAACAAAATCGACATTCTTTTTAGTTAGCGAAGTTAGGGGCCTCGCAATAAGGGCATAATTACAAATAAACTTTCTAAAGAAATTTGTTAAGCCGATAAATTGCCGAATTTGGTGTACGTTTGTCGGTTTAGGGAACTCCTGAACAGCCTTTACATTTCTACAGGTCGGTCGGATACCATCTGAACTGATTTCGTGGCCCAAATAATCAATTGTTGACTGGAAAAACTGACATTTATTCAATTTTAACGTTAAGTGGGCATCACGAAAAACTCTTAACACTTCTTCCAAAACTTTGAGACCGTCCTCAACACTATGAGAGGGAGTGAGAATATCGTCCATAAACACAATTACACTAGAAGAAGCAAGAGAACCCAATACTTGTTTAATCATTTTAAAGAAAACGGAAGGAGCGGTAGACAGTCCAAATTGCATTTTCACATACTCACAATGATGATCGGGGGTCACAAAAGCCGTTTTCGGTATTGATTCCTCATCCATTGGAATCTGATGATAGCCGCTGGCCATATCGAGACTAGTGAAAACTGTACACTTGCGCAATCTTTTGAAACAATCATCTAAATGCGGAAATGGATAACTGTCTTTAATTGTTTTAGCATTTAACGCACGGTAGTCCACGCATAAGCGCTTGTCACCAGTTTTCTTTTTTACTAGTAATATGGGCGAGGCATAAGGACTATCTGATTCGCGGATAATATTATTTTTCAATAAATCGTCTATTATTGTTTGTACTTCCTTTCTCTCAGTGTACGCTAACCGATAAGGGCGATATACGACTGGTTTTTCGTCGGTTAATCTAATTTTCATTTTAGTAGTGTTACACGTTCCTAGTTCCGCCGTATTCTCAGCAAAACATTCACGATATTGGTTTAACAAATTAAGCAGTTTAATCTTATAATTTTCTGACAATTCGTTATCGACTTGAGTTGTAATTTGGCCCATCTCAAAAGGTTGAAACAATTTCGTCTGGCATACATTCGCAACATCTAATTCATTAATAACAATATTTTCCTGCTCACATGACAACCCTCGTGCGATAATCTTATCTTTCAAAACTTTGATAGGTGATGATGACAAATTCAGTATCGAAACATAGCCATTTTTATTCGTAGTTATACATCTAATAATAATATTCTCCTTACCTGGTACAGTACGTAACTGACCTTCCACATATACACACAACATCAAAAGTCTTGGACCCCCTGCATACTGAAAGTTAGGAACTTGATTACAATTTTTTGCTTATATGACAACAAAGTATGCCTTTCTAGGAAACAAGAACCATTGAAAACAAATGAATTCTTCGGTCTGTCAAGAATTGTCACTTGAATGAAATTAATCGTTCAGTTCCACCGCAAATTCTGTAAGGTAAACACCATTCTTATTTCGTGTTTTGTGGTTTATAATGCCAGGACAAGAAATTTCGGCCTTCAACAGAGCCAAAATAGTGGCATTATTCGATGAAGGTGTATCAAATCATCGAATATCGGCTAAATTAGGAATTTCTAGAAGTTCCGTTATACGAATCATCCAGAGGTATCAAGAAACTGGAACCATAGAAAGAAGACCTCGAAGTGGACGACGTAGAACTTCGAATGATAGGGAGAACCGTTACATAGCCCAATATGCTCGCCGCAATCGCACTGCTTCAGCAACAGCTCTCAGGTTACACTGTCAAGCCACCTTTCACCATGTCATTTCAACATCTACCATCCGAAGGCGGCTTCATTCTGCAAATCTCCGATCTAGAAGACCCTTAAGAGTTCTTATATTGTCACCCAGCCATCGTCGCGCCCGGTTAGAGTGGGCGAGGGAGCACAGGAATTGGCTTTTACCAGAATGGCGAAGGGTGCTTTTCTCTGGTGAAAGCAGATTCGGACTGGTGAGTGATGACAGACGGCAAAGGGTCTGGAGGGAGTCAGGTCGACAACAGCGACTCAGTTTTCCCCAAGAAGTTGTTCCCTATCAAGGTGGTACAATAATGGTATGGGGGGTATAATGTTCAATCGCTGGACTCCATTAATTCTCATACCACGGACAATGACCAGTGAAATTTACGTAGAAAACATTATCCAGCCTATCATTTATCCCCTTCGTAACGAAATAGGGGATAATTTCATCTTCATGGATGATAATGCAAGGCCCCATCACGCCCGCAGGGTTCAGCAGGTACTGGAAGAGGGCCAGATAACGCGAATGGCATGGCCAGCAATGTCTCCTGACATAAATCCCATAGAGAATCTGTGGGATAATGTATCTAGAGCAATTCATAATCGAATTAATCCACCAAGAAATTTCCAGGAGCTTGCTGTAGCTGTAGAAGAGGAATGGAACAACATTCAACAAGAAACAATCGATGACTTGATTAGATCCATGCCCAGAAGAGTTTTGCTGTTGTTACAGAGAAGAGGAGAACATACGGATTACTAGCCTTCACTCCAGTCTTCCATTTTGTTCATTTTTCCATTATTTTAAAATTTTGTTGTTTTTAAGAATAAAATTTAATCTGCCATTTTTTAATTTTTAATTTTTTATGGTCTCATTTACCGACCCCCAAGGAAGTGGTTGTGAGTGTAGTAATCACAAAGTAATACACTTTCAAAACTATATTTTTGTTTCTTCAGAACAGCAATATTGTTTCGGATACATAGGGGGTCCAAGACTTTTGATGCTGTGTGTACATCACCTGTGTAGTCCTCAGGACCCTCTACTGGCACGTACCCCACTTCTTTGGGTGGTATGACCAAAGCATGTGTTGCTTTTAACTCCAACCTCGTAGGTGGTAGCCGATCGACTTCTGGTAATGGGAGAAAGTCGTCCGCAACCAAACGGATCTTACTCCCTTTGATGACAGTAGTAATACCCCCATTATTGATGAAGGGCTGCCCTATCATGACATCTACATTTTGCACATCATCCTCCACTATCACCGCTTCCACTTCACTTTCCGCAAGGTCCACTTTCATGCACAGCTTGCACTTCCCAATCGCCTTTGTGACGGCACTTCCATATCCTCGAATAACAGTTGAACACGGTTGCTGCAGAACACCAAGCTTATCAACCGCTGACCGTTTTATAATTATGGCCGAACAACCAGGATCAATGTAGCCAGTCAACTCTTGTCCATTAACTGTACATTGTACGTCCTAGCACTTTTGATCCACGGGGGTGATGATACAATTTGATTTTGCCGTCACTTGTCTAAAACATTTGTCCGCGGTATGACCCAACCTTTTGCAATTCATACATTCCACTTTTGGTTTTTTACACTGCCTATGACTATGTCCTTGACCGTGACAATTATAACATCTTAATAACCTCCTTCTATCGTCATTACGGATGGTCTGGTCGTCACGTGTAGCAATGATCTACGGTTTGTAACGTTTTTGTGTTCCAAAAGATATTTTCATTCGTTCTTTTCCACCCGCCGGATCACGCATTTCATCATTCGGCAGCGTTGACAGATATTCGGCATACAAATCTTCTGGAGTATTATACCGGCCCGCTTTCGCGCCTGTTTGAATAGTCTTATTGTTAATGCCATCAATTATTAATGACACGGCATTTTTGTCAGAAATTTCGCATGCTCTGATTAGTTCAGTTTTCTCAAAATAATATTGCTCCCAAGTCTCGGCAGGCTGCTTAATGCGATTAATTTGCCTACGGAGAATCGAAGCATAATCATGATGCTCCGGAAAGGTTTTCACAATAAGGTCCTTCCACTCGATCCACGTTAAATCATAATTCGTCAGGCTGTTAAACCACGAGCGAGCTAAACCAGCTAGTCGATTTTGCATTTGGAAAATAATGGTATTTTCCGACCAGCCATTGAGTATGGCTAGTTGATCAATTTTCGTGAGCCATTTTACGGATGGCATTGGTGGATTTCCCGGACGAAATTCCGGAATACAGCTAACAGCTACAGGCATATGTCTACTAGCAGTGTCACGTACTGCACAATTTACACTCGCATCGACAAAAGTTTCTACGAGGCGTTCTAATCTATTTAATCTTTCCGCACACACATTATATGGGGCAGGTAACTCAGGTGTGGGTGAACGCGCACCAGTCTCCGGAGCTGACGATTCCGAACGCTCACTAACAAATCGACTTGTACGCTCTTCCATAGTTATAATTTATATTTTGTTTATCAACAAGAACAACCGGCACTCATCGTTTACACACTGTTACAAACACTGGTAAATTAAGTTCATATCCCACCGCTGCATTGTAATAAAACAATGCCAATTTTAGGGTAGCAACATAAGTTTATTCAAAATACGAAAATTATAGAAAATAATAGTTTTGATTATAATGGGTTTTAGAACCTATCTCTTCCGTTTCTTACTTAAGAATGAATCAACACACACTTAATATTTAGTGTTTATACATCTTATACCTAATGCCCTTGTTATTTGGCAAGCAATACATATTGTGTTTACATTGACAAATTCTGGGAACCATTGATATCGTTCCTGGCTAGTCCCATAAATTATTCTTAATCACCTTCTCTGGAGCTGACCTTGCGTTTCTGATGACGGCGCGTCGTATGAGGCGCCGTTTGTGCCATAAGTATTTGTAGTAAAATAATTAAAAAGATGACAAAGAGAGAAGAAAAATGTACATGAAAAAAAATAAAATGTGTATTAAGGAAATATTTTTCAGGAATAAAAAAAAAATCGCGCGGAAATATTTTTTTCACGCTCTGACAAAAAAAAGATTTCGCGGAAATTATTTTTTTTCTCTGGGAAAATTTTTGTAGCTGGAAATATTTTTCTTAAGGAAATATTCTTGCGCGCAAGAAAAAAATATTTCCTTGGCTGTGTAGATTTCATGGGCTGGTGAAATATTTTTTTCAGCTTTCGTTTACTCACGCATGATGGCGCTAATGTGAATCAGAGATCGCAATCCAGCAATGTTGCCACATTTGCTGGTACTTACAATGCGATCTACTGTTATAAAATTTAAATGTTCTGTGTTGTAAATAGTTCAAGTGATTCAGATGATTCACGTACGGCTCATAACTATGTAAGACAAACATACCTACCAAATTCTTTGTTGATTTTTTTCAGTTACGGTGTATGGACCACATAAGTGGCGCGTCACAAACGTCAGATTTTCATTCCAAACAAAACAAAGCCACTGGCTTTCTGACGTTTTAACCTAACCTCAATATAATTATAGTTGTTTTCAAGTTTTTACACGTAAGCCCAACACACAAATTGAAAATGAACTGTTTTCACTGCAACACGTCTATAATTATATTGCAAAAACTAGTTTAAGACGTTGTAAATAATATCGATAAACGTCAAATGGCACGTGCTTATGTTTTGTTTGGAATTAAAATCTGACGTATGACGGAGGCACTTATGTCCCCTATTCAGGTTAGTTCGTAAGTACGACATGTGCAACTTAGCTACTAAGGCAACTAGTAAGTTGCTCTATTAATAATGCACCTATCGTGTTTATATCCCAACTAGGTTTTGCCAATGCACAAATTTAAAGCATTCTGATTGGTCAGCTGCATACGTAGAATGATTAAAAAAATGAAATTGAGCTGCGTTTAAAGGTTTCTAAAAATGATAATGAGAAACTATACAAACCGTTAAAAAAGCAATATGTAATATTATTTTTAATCATCATTCTACTTTACTTTACTTTGCCCAAATTCATCACGACAAACTGTAGTGGTAAAATTGGCATTTAGTTCTTAGTACCCAATGTAAATCCTCTTAACTACTTAAGTAGGTAGGTATTATTAATTTATTTTAGCATGTTAAAAATGGGAAATTTATAGTAACAGTATTGAAAGTTCGCACCATGTGGGAATATATTTTTGTTCTTTAATTTAAAAATTTATTTTATTGTGAAAATGTCCTTCAATCACGTCCCTTATCTCATTTTATAAAAAAATATACAGAAAATTTGTTCCTAATTAAGAGTTATGCTAAAATTTCAATGAAAAGCGCAATCTAAAAAACACAAAATAAGTAATTGTATTATTTTCTCATTAAGCAAATACAAAATATTCATTAAGCAGATATTTTAAAATGAACAAAAATGAATAGAATTAATTACTCACAATACTTTTTATTTGAATTATAGTTGTTGTCAATATAAGTTTGAAGTAAATGGGGACGTTTTCTCTTTGTCTCTCCTTTCTTCTTAAAATATGAATGATCATAGGATTTCTTGAGAGGTCGACCACTCTGCAGACATTTTCTTCCACCGCACTTTATCCATCTTTGTATCGTAATATGATATTTTGAATGAAGGACATTTTTACAATAAAATGAATTTTTAAATTAAAGAACAAAAATATATTCCCACGTGGTGTGAACTTTCTACTGTTACTATAAATTTACATTATTATGTTTTCTCATATGTGTTTCCATATGAGTGATTTTCGAGTCAGTTACTGACAGTCCTCTTCCGAAAAAAACGACTATTTCCAAATGTTCTTTATACTGTTTTTACTTATGAATAATCTCTTGCGAAAAATCATTCTGTTTGAGTTGCCAAATGCTGACTGGAAAATCGCTCATAAGAAAACACATGTGAGAAAACATACAATAATGAAACTAAATTTCTAAAAACAAAATGCCATAATCCTTGCATGTGTTCCTAGATTAGGGAGTAAGCGTTTTTTTGCATTGTATTTCAGTTCTGGCGCCACGCCGCTACGTATGCAGATGCACCTGACCAATCAGACCGCTTTAAATTTGTGCATTGGCAAAACTTAGTTGAGATACAAATAAACGCGTACCTATCGGCAATCGAATGTGTTCCATTCCATGCCTTGATCTTGATTGCTTCATTGCTTATATTTTGTGTTCCCTAGTGCTGGTGCATTAAACCTACAGAACAGAGCACTGCGCAACTGCGTTTATGAACTAAACTGAATACACTACCTATAACTACTAAACAAATCAAACGTAGACGTTGGTATTTCTGTCATACCTAGTTAATGCGATGTACGTGAATTATCTAGGTACCACCTAGATTATTTACAACACAGAAAAAATTTTGAATTTTACATATTACAGTCCCACCCATCAGAAAATAATGGCAACATTGCTGGATGGCGATTCCTGAGTCACGTTAGCGCCATCATACGTAGGTAAACGAAAGCTGAAAAAAATATTTCACCAGCCCATGAAATCTACACAGCCCAGGAAATATTTTTTTCTTGCTCGTAAGAATATTTCCTTAAGAAAAATATTTCCAGCGACAAATATTTTCCCAGAGAAAAAAATTAATTTCCGCGAAATCTTTTTTTGTCAGAGGGTGAAAAAAATATTTCCGCGCGATTTTTTTTTATTCCTGAAAAATATTTCCTTAATACACATTTTCTTTTTTTCATGTACATTTTTATTTTTTCTTTGTCGTCCTTTTAGTTATTTTACTACAAATACTTATTGCACAAACGGCGCCTCATAGCGTCGTTATAGTTTATTACATATAATAATTTTCGGTTTAAGAGCAAAATTTTCTAAAAATTTCATTAGTGTCCGATTGCCAATTAAATTTTTCGAATTATTATTATGTATTAAGAAAATTATTGAGTTGCATTCTGCCCATTTAGTTTGCAAAACATTGTATTTTAACTGAGAGAGATATCGTTGTTTATTTGTGTTGTGCTATAATTTCAAAGCCTACATCCTTTATAATGATTCTTGTGCACCCACGGTTTTCTTACGTGTCCTTTCAACTTATTATATCGTCATCCTACACAACAATGTGGGCACTGATTTGCGATTTTCAGACAAGACTACTCGTGTAGAACCTAAAATCTCTATATTGGCTTGACTCTGTAAATGGAAATAACTTTCCGAGTAATACATCGAGGGGCCAGAAACGCTTACAAACATGCCTGACACATTTAATTTAAAAGAGAAAGTTGCGAAGTTATTCACGCTGACTTTTCAAAATAACTAAAATATTTTATTAGGCATTATAATAAATGTTACTCGCTTATTTTAACTTACTTGCAGTTTCCATTTCTGCGCGACACAAAAAATGTACTGAACGGTCATTTTCGAAGGCGTCAAATAGGAAACTCCCCAGTGAATGGAATTAGAGAAGACTGGCGGTACAATATGGCATGAATTTTTAGGCATATTTCATCAGTTCGAACAAAAACTGATTTTATCTTTTCAGTTCAGAAATACAGGCCGGAAAGTGACATTTACATCATTTCGGCAACCCTTTATAACTTTTGTATTCGTAGAGATAATTTTGTCAAACACAGACAGTATCAAGGCACCTTTTTGCGAGAATTTCATTCCTTCAAGAAATTTTTACGTGTTTTTTTGGGAGTGAGTTGTGACATAATTTTAAAGTGCGTTTTTTAGATTTTCAAACACATTTTAATTTCTTCACAGTATTATAAGTAGTTTCGCTACAAACCACAATTTCCCGTTTTTTTGAATAGCAGGTCTTTGATGTTAAAATTAAAAACACAAATAAAGGACCAATTACTAGAATAATTTTATACTATAGTCTTATTTATCACATCAAACAAGAAAATGTAATGAAGAAGCATTAATAATATCCTTATACCTATATTAATAGCGAAAGTGATTTTACATTGAAACTTTGTTAGTCGGATATCTCATCGAGAACTCCATCGATTTCAATTCCAACAATTGTGGCTCTACCGGAAAGCTCTTAAGCTGTAGATGTGCCTTTTCGGGGTTTAAAAAGCATTTGTTACATTTTAGGTAGCTATTAATTTGTAATGTCCAATATTAGGCATTTTCCGACAAAAGTAGAGTGCCATGCCTTTGACAATTAAATAATTATCGAATGCGAAATTTTAACTGGAGCAAAGCGCCGAGAATGTGTACTTATACCTAAGGTTAAATGAAAACCATGTGATTCTGCTTTACCTTTTCAATTTGAACGTACACAATTCCCACTTCGCTTAGCATTTTGCTTAACAGAAAACAAAAGTAAAGGACAAACGCTTAAGAAAGTGGCCCTTTACCTTCCAGAGCCTGTATTTTCCCTTCCCATAGACAGCTTTTACGTAGCTCTTTCGCGCGTTTGAAAATTTGACTCCATACAAATTTTAATCAAGGACTCTAAGATAAAAGGTTCTTTTCCAAACTATTTAGGTAAATTTACGCGTAATGTTGTTTACACTGAAGTTCTATAATAATGTTATGTGTCCGGTAAACAACAGATTCATTGTTCCCACGCTGATGATGGAACCCGCTATCAGTGTAAAGTCAGCGTTTTTGTATATCTCTCTTCAAGAGAAATCCAAACTGTTATCACACACTTCTGCATAGAATGTCATAGCTATAAGTTGTATTTTTAGATTTAGGAATAAATAATAATTTTAATTGTTTTAAAAACGGATATTTCGGACGGGAAAACATAATTATAATGTATTTCTTTATGTAGGTATAAATCAAATAATAACTTTTCAACATCTTTTATATTTGTTTTTTACAAAATTATGAAGTAATGCGAGTACAAATAATATTATATAACAAAAACATTTACTTACGTTACTCATAAAATAAAACATCTAATATGCCATAAAAAAGAAAATAAAAAAAGTATTATAATGCTATGAAAAAGAACTCATTCTAAGGTTTCCGTTTTCGCTTTATTCTAACGTTTCATTCTCACTTTTATCCGAGTTGTCTACAAGTTGAGACAGAGCATTGTCTAAATTGTCATCTATAGATAAAAATGATTTAAGAAGTTCTTCAGCTGCAGATGAAAAGGTTGGTGCAGCGATGCCTGAATCGCCATCGGTATTGTTTATAGATGAAAATAATGATTCATTCAATTCTTGGCGTGAAGGCAGAGGTGATGATACAGCTGATTGAATACATTCCATCTTTTTTCTTTTATTTATTTTTGCCAAGGCAGCTCTTTATTCTCTGATATGTTTTCTCTTATTTGAGCTGCTCTTTTGTTTCTTATTATCTTACTTTTTTCTTCTGTGTGCCCGCATATTTGGCAATATCGGTTGTATTCGCACATTCGCAGATATATTGCTGAACATGCTGAACAGCGGCATACATTTGTAGTTTTCAGTTCATGTGCCATTATGTATGGCATACAATTGCATCTTTCACATTTTCCTACAAATCAGATTTTCCTTTACGCATAAGTTTCAATTTTTGAAAATAGCTACGTACCAATTTATTATTGTGTCGAATTCCATGTGTTGTCTACTACCGCACACACTGCATAACATGTCCATTTCTGCAATTCACGTAGTTCCGACCCACGTTGTCTTATATTCAGTCAGTACCAAAATTAGATTTTTAGTTCTTCACTCGCAAGTACACATCAACCGTTCAGGTTAGGATACGAGACAGCTTGCATTGCAGAAAAAGTTAAGGTACTGATTTGAGGAAAATAGTATTGATATCCCGGGCCCCGGTTGCCAGATATTTCCCATGCAGAAAAGAATCTTTAATAATCTTAGATGTTAGTTTTAATTAGTGGTACTGGACCGTTCGAACAACTACTCCTCGGGCAAATACCCCGCCAGGCATTGAATTATAGAACTAAATCCAGATTTTTTGTACTACGAGACGTTTCAGACTGCTACCCCATCTAAGATGGCTTTGAAACAATCCTAATTTGTCTCCATGTCGTACGTGCTTTTAAGCAGGTCTTTGTTCAAATATTTGGGGTATTTGCCCGAGGAGTAGTTGTTCGAACGGTCCAGTACCACTAATTAGTACTAGATAATTACTCAAAGTAGTTGTCACTTGCTGATATCTGTCCAGAGCGCGGCAGCATATATAGCAAGCTAAATTGCATGGTTTGAGTGTGTAGGGGAGAGCACCGTACTGATGAGTCCCAGAAGGACGAAACCAGTTGGTCTGCGGTTTTCCATACACATTCAAAACATGCAATATTTGAACTTAGATGTTAGTTGTTAGATGTCGCCCAAAAGCAAGTTGTACTACAGATTCACTAGATTTTCACATTAGTTGTACTTATAACTATCATTAATACTCCACAGAATAACTCGCATTCGATCACCGACAAAATATTAATATTAACCAAACCATACACTGCGCGACTGGGCCCTTGGCATCTCTTCGATAATGTGAAGTGTCCTTATCTTTTTAGTTTTTCTTTGTTGTGTAATTACAATTTTCCAAACAACAATTCTGAAAAGGCGTGTGGCGTAGCCCACGGGTTCCACTTGTTACCTATAGATACTCTTTATGCAGCGTGTCCACCTGCTAGAGATTTTCAACCTCATATTTTTTACGATAGAAAAAAGGCTCGGTTGTATTTTTTATACATACTTTCATGACTGTTGTATTTGCACGTGCTGTATTGTTTTACCGAAAAATTCTTTAAATTTTTTGCTGAACTGACGCGATTATTGTTTTTACCTCCGGAATATTTTTCGTACTTTTAATTTCATAACTTTCATACGCTTATTTGTTCAAAACTCTCGCTTATCATACAAAACACATTAATTTAAGCATATGGTTACCTATAGGAGAGGTTTGTAAACGAGAGCCATAAAGTTGGTCATGTTTTCCAGCTGTATTTGAAGTTCCGCGTTTCATACCAGAGGCGCGCACAACAGCAGGGCCTTGATTTTATTATAGGATCTTATGGAAGTATCAAACATAAATTAACATTTCTACGAGAAAATCAAAAGGTTAGGCGGAAATGTTTTAATGAGTTGTCTAAAATAAGGTACTCGAAGAAGATCGATTTCAAGAATCAACTTTCTGAACCTGGAATTTTATTTTTTTAAGAATAAAGCAGGTGATATTCTTACAAATTTGAATTACGCGCTATGTCACTAGTTTGAGTTTTTGACAACTCCCTTGTTTTAATCATCTGTCAATCTGGCGGTTTGCTTTAAGGTAGTTTACGAGATAGTTAAGGTTTAAATTTTTGTATTTTTTACGTTTTATTCACGAAATAAAGAAGACTTACATCAAATAATTTGTGGCATCAAGGGGCAAAATGTTTTATTGACATTGAATTCGCTTATAACAGGTATTTAAAAATTACAAACTTATTACCTCAGTTTTAATACCAAATAGAAAACGGATCAAAATGATACAACCATATCATATCCTTAGCCGTATAAATAAATAGTTGAAATTAAACTAAGTTCTGCAATAAAGGTAGGTACCAACCACTTGTATTTTCAGTGTTATCATATTTAACTTACCTTTGAGATTAAAAACAAGTTTATCCTACTTAAACTAAGAATTAAGATTTGACGTTTGATATCCGAGCATAACCTAAATTATTGCTGTGAGATTTCAACACAAAATTTTTGCGAAAATAAAAATAAATCTTACAAAAAATATGTTATACCACTCCTTTATGACTAAAGCTTCCACAGAAATTTTTGGGGCAATTTTATTGCCTTATATTCAGAAATATTGAACAAAATTCTCGGTCGCCCCGTTTAACGCTTAATAAAAACGAGGCCCTAACGATCCAGTTGACATCTGGCGGCTTCAAATTGACATAGCTAAGAACGATACCACGCGATTTACATTGTGGAATAGCGGCGATTGGCATCCTCCCCTCTAGTTATCCATATTTAAGCATCATGTACACTGAAGCCTCTTTCATACGGGCGATTTTTTGTCGTCGAAGTCAACCCACAAAATGAATCGACTGCCGCCCAACCTCAATTTACTATTGCATTCGATTTCGATCACAAAAATGAAATAAGCCGGCAGCAGTCGTCGTCGGCGACAAAAGTCACTCATATAAGTTTGCACTGACCAGAAATCCTTAAAATTAAAAAGAAATGTTAATTTCAAAATGCTTAAATGTTATTGAAAACACCGTACATAATGAAACTAACGCATATATTATAGTGTCCCAAAAAGTACGTAACAGCCAAATATCTCTTTTATTACTTATCGCATCAAATTTTCGTGCAGACAAAAGAAAATGTTGTAAAACGGTATCCTTGAAAACCCAGTCTAATACATTATATCTTATATGAGGAGTGTTCAAAACGGAAAAATTGTTTGCTTTAAATGAAAGCTGTCTTATTCTACGTAGAATCGAAGAAAGTTTCCGGTTCTGAATAAATTTTCTATGATTTTTTCAATAAATTAAGACGGCTTCCCATTTAACCCAGAAAGTTTTTTTCTGCTTGAATATTCCTCGTATAAGATAGAATTTAAGAGACTGCAGGTTTCGAAAAGAACTTTTCACAAGATTTTTTTTATTGAAACGAGAATTAAACGTCATAAGTAATAAAAGAAATATTTGGCTTTCACGTACTCTTTGGGACACACTTATATACAGGGTGGTCCAGTTTATATCATCAGGATTTCACCAACCGAAAGTTTATCAAAAAATAAAGGTAGTTTGTCTAATAAAACATGGTCGAATTTTGCTTCCTTTTTGATGTACAGGGTGTTAAAGAAAATAAATTATTTTATATAATCTGCTATAAATCATTAATAGAAAAGGGTAGCCTTCTGAAATTTTGCATAGATCATTTCTTTTGTATTCTCTATTAAATAGTGGTTGTAATTATTTTATTTAGAACACAGAGGCGTGCATACGGGTTTCCTCAAAAATACTTTATTTAATACAACGTACGCCACTGGTTTTTTTTAGGACACCAAATACAAAGACGATTTCTCATTCAATTTAGAAACCTTTTTGTATCTTACAATTTTTTGATAACTCGACTCAAAACAAAAAAAAACATTAAAAAGTATCATGTGACCAATTACTGAATTTATTTACTTTTAAAGGAAAAACAACATTAAGCTTAGCTGACATATCAACTAGACAAGAATCACAATTGAATTAATGTAAGAACTGTTCGAAAGAGGAACCATTTTGCTGGATGCACAATTGGCAGCGTCTTATGATTGAGTGGTTTAAGTTTAGTAAAACATTGTTATTAATATTTGCACAAGCATTCTGAATTCTAAGGAGCAGTTCCTCCCGCGTAGGCACCGGGGTCGCATAGACGGTGTCTTTAAGATAACCCCAAAGATAAAAATCTAAAGGCGTTAAATCTGGAGATCGCGGAGGCCAAGCAACGGGTCCCCCACGACCAATCCATCGTCCCTCAAAATGTCTATCAAGCCAGTGACGAACATTTCGGCCAAAATGAGCTGGGCATCCATCAAGTTGGAACCAAACTTGTCTACGCATATTAAGAGGAATTTCATCCCACATATTGGGACTCTCTGCCTCCAAGAACTCTAAGAAGTTTACGGAATTAAGGCGGTGCGGTAGTATGTAAGGGCCAAAGAGATTACCATTGTAAATCCCGATCCAAACATTAATACTGAACTCATTTTGAAAATTTCGTGGCCTGATTTCATGAGGGTTTTCATGTGCCCACACATGCTGATTGTGAAAGTTAACTATTCCTCTTCGAGTAAAACATGACTCGTCTGTCCATAAAATATTGTTTATGAAATTCTCATCATTTTGAACAGAATCCAAAAGCCATTGACAAAATCTCATTCTGCGATCTTCATCCCCTGGCTGCAAGCCCTGAACTGGTTGTAGATGAAAAGGTCGTCTATGATCCCGTCTTAATACTCGTAAAATAGTAGTTTTTGGAATTCTAAGAGTTCTAGAAACTCTTCTCTGACTTGTTCTAGGATCTCTGTCAAATTCAAGCAAGATGCGATTGTTTCTGATTACCTCGTTGGCGATACGATGATTGGGATTTCTAGGTACAAATTTCAATCCTTGAGTAACAAATTGATGGTGCACATTTGCAAATACATTATGTTGTGGTTGTCGTCTATTTGGAAATCGCAAGTGATATTCTCGAGCTGCAGCAGCTGAGTTTCCATCGCAAAATCCGTAAACGTAATGCATGTCAGCATATTCTTGATTTGAAAAACGAAAGGGCATTTTAGATTTTAATACTTTAACCATACGTACACAAATTTTATAACTTAAACGTAAGTTATTTACTTATAGCACAGATCACCGATTGACAGTAACAAGTTCAGCCAAAGTGCAAAATGTCAAAGCCTAATCACAGCCTCCTTGTGATCAATGGCTTTTGGACGATGGCTGTTCAAAATGGTCAGAATTTCATAAACAATATTTTATGGATAGACTAGTCATGTTTTACTCGAAGAGGAATAGTTAACTACCACAACTACGAACTTGATGGGTGCCCAGCTAATTTAGGTGGAAATGTTCGTCACTGGCTTGATAGACATTTTGAGGGACGATGGATGGGTCGTAGATTTAGCGCCCTTAGATCTTTATCTGTGGGGTTATCTCAAAGATACCGTCTATGCGACCCAGGTGCCTACGCGGGAGGAACTGCTCCTTAGAATTCAGAATGCTCGTGCAAATATTAATAACAATGTTTTACTAAACTTAAACCATTCAATCATAAGACGCTGCCAATTGTGCATCCAGCAAAATGGTTCCTCTTTCGAACAGTTCTTACATTACTTAATTGCGATTCTTGTCTAGTTGATATTTCAGCTAAGCTTAATGTTGTTTTTCCTTTAAGTAAATCAATTCAGTAATTGGTCACATGATACTTTTTAATGTTTTTTTTTGTTTTGAGTTGAGTTATCAAAAAATTGTAAGATACAAAAAGGTTTCTAAATTGAATGAGAAATCGTCTTTGAATTAGGTGTTCTAAAAAAACCAGTGGCGTACGTTGTATTAAATAAAGTATTTTTGAGGAAACCCGTATGCACGCCTCTGTGTTCTAAATAAAATAATTACAACCACTATTTAATAGAGAATCCAAACGAAATGATCTATGCAAAATTTCAGAAGGCTACCCTTTTCTATTAATGATTTATAGCAGATTATATAAAATAATTTATTTTCTTTAACACCCTGTACATCAAAAAGGAAGCAAGATTCGACCATGTTTTATTAGACAAACTACCTTTATTTTTTGATAAACTTTCGGTTGGTGAAATCCTGATGATATAAACTGGACCACCCTGTATATTGCATACATATAAGAGTTGTGATAACTGTTTAGTATTTATTTGTGCGTTATTTACATGAATAAATATTTTGTTTCGTATTTATAACCTTGCAGAATGAAGGCGAATTTATTCGCTAATAACGTATGTCTCAAAAGTTTTGGAACAACATTCAGATTGGTTAAAATAGGCGATAATGATAAAATACCAAGATGGCTTTGAAAACACAAATTCTTCAATTAATATTCTTTATTGTAACAGTTCAGTGTTAAAAATTATTGCACTGAAATGTCATATAAATTAGATCTTTGAAAAACTATATACAATTTAGTTGGGCGGATGCCTAAACCGGAAATTGTATTCGAAGATCAAAATATCGCTCGCCGTACTATTTATCGTACAATTAATAGCTGAGTGTGAGTAAGGTGTACCTTGCCTAAATTTGCAAAAAGTCGTAAAAAGTGGAAGATCAAGAATTTTTACTCGAGACAGAGCAGACAGATTGGTGAGAAGAGTCAAAAATAGAGATGGAGTGTCTCTCAGGAAACTGGTACTTGAGTGTCGTACTTCTAAAGACACAGTTTCGAGGGAACTGAACAGAAATGGTGTAGATTATGGAAAACGAAAATAATTCCTTAAATATACCGCAAACCAGTTGGTACAGATACCACAATATTGTCTTTCCATTACGCACGAGAAACTCAAAATGGGCTCAACGCTCAGAACATACCATTTGTAGAAACGATAGCCTCCTCCTAAACTACCCCAGGCTTGTCCAATCGACGATTTTTGGGTCCTTTTAGCTAGAAAGGTAGAAAAGTGGAGGTCCGGAAGCTGCAAATGAAGAGCAGTAGAACCTATAGAAAAATTAGAAAGATAGATGGCGAAGCTGCCCAAAACCTAATGTGGGAATTCCTCAAAAAGTTGAGCCTTGTTGAGGAGCACGGACCCCTTCATTTAATTTGAGTTGTTAATTTTGTTGTTCATAATATTGTTATTCGTGCATATAATTAAAATGTAAATAAAATTATCTTTGTTTATTAAAATTTAATAAAGTAATTTGTGCCAAAACTTTTGAGACCTACTTAATTTTTTATGGGCATTATTTACAAATTAAATGTAGGTACTCAAATGTGAACGTATTTAATTCATGAAGCTTAAAGCAGGTTTTGCATAATTATGTCTTTCGTGTACCACGTTCATTAAAAGTATTTGACCATATCGCATTATGATATAATTCTGAAAATTTTAAATCATTGCTCCTGAAAAAAATTATTTTCAATAACGATTAACTTTCAATTGTGCCAACTTCTATTTATTCCTATCTCCACCTCTGGTATGTCGCAAACTAATGATGATGTCTCAGATGTTCTCTTTTTCCTACCTCAGTATTATTGCTAACATTATCTGTCCACGATATCTTCATCTTCAGCATGTATCTGTAGTATCACATTTTTTTCTATTGAGTGACCAAAACATTTTAGCGAAAAGTTTGTTGTTATTCGGTCGATCTTAATAATTTTTGGGTCAATGCCATATTACTTTTAGCTGTTTTGGCAGTGTATCCTTATTTTGGAACACACTCGTGGGGGCTCGGGGTCAGATCACCCTCACTAACTAATGCTGAACAATTTTTTGTAATTTCTAAGGTCATTTTCAAATTTTTCAGTCTGGTTCCATGCAAAATGGGATGTCTATTATTGTTGAGGTAAAGCAAAAAATCTGGAACATGACAAATACCTACTAAATTCCAAACCTGTATCAGACGTATAGCAGCATTTGCTACACGTATGGCCCCAATTAAGTACCACCAGATCAAGTACATAATGCCTAATCCTGATAGTTTCCATCAAACTAACGTGTTACTTAAACGAAAGTATAACGTATAATGATGACGTTTCGCGTGCCAGCAATTTTTAGTTTTGCGTGCACATTAACGTGCACCTAGAAACAGTGCTAGTGAGCCAGAACATTCTCCTTCGCTTGAATCCCAAGAGCCTTATTGAAAATTATAATGTACTTCCCTAACAGCTTTAAATAATAATTAAGAATAAGAATAATAATAATAATACAAATTTGCTATAATTTACAAATATAAATGTCCGATAACAGGCACTAAACAAACCTCTGCAGATTGGTCATGTTCATTTTCATTTATGTGGAAACCGGCAGAAAATTCGCACCGTATGGGGAAAATTTTCGTGTTTTCATTTAATAAATTATTTTTTTGTAAAAAGGCCCTGCATGTTTTTAAACCTAAGTATTACCTATTGAAGTCTGCAAAGGTTTTGTACGTGTAGTTTACCAGAGAGGCAAAATTTTTAAATTGCTCGAAGAGTAAAGTAGCCTTATTCTAGAGAAACTGTTATTAAGAAAAATTGTTTCTATTTAAACAATATTCCCGAATATTTTCGTTTCTTGAGGATGGAAAAAGGGTTTCTATAGTTTTTTCGGGCGTACATACTCGTATAGCAAGTTAGTCAAAATTTTTGAAAAATTGTATAGGGTAGCTAAAACAACTTATATCAGGGTTATATACTAAGTTTTTGAACTATCTATCCGACATAAGGTCTCCACCAAAAATAAATCTTATTCTTGATTTTTATTCTTGTCAAGAACGGCAATCCTGTTTTCGAATGCTTTCGCTCGGTCTCTTTTCAACTGGCGGAGATCGTATGGGTGAGGTCGTGCACTCGATCAGGTGTTTTTTAACGCAAATAAGAAAATTGCATCGGCATCATTTCGATGGACGCTTGGATCTGCCTAGTTCAACCTGGGGGCGTTCAACGTCGCACCCGTAGGTAGAATGGTTTTTGCCGTATTAAATTAAACCCAATTAATTATTTAAGAATATTCTATGGGAATATTCTGTGGTGCACCTGGGATGCACCTACGTTTTAAGTATAATTACTACACCGATTCCCCACTACGTAAAAGTCGTGGAGCGTAACCTACGGGTTCATAGTAGGGCTGGGCGATACCAGAAATGCGGAATTGAATATCGATACCTTCAAACTATCGATACTATTCAAAGTATCGAAAGTATCGAGAACCGAAAGTATCGAGGTATCGAAAGTATTGACAGTATCGAAAGTATCAAGGTATCGAAAGTATCAAAGTATTGAGGTATCAAAAGTATCCAAGCATCGAAAGTATCGAGATATCAAAAGTAGCAAGGTATCAAAAGTATCTAGAATTATAAATTATTAGAGGAATAGGTAAATTGGTATGGATATTATGTAATGTATGTATATTCCATGATAAATTTGTTACTACGTATATGGAAACAAATTTATTAAATAAACAAAACAAAAACATAACCCTCATTATATTATAAAAATAATAAGTAGTACCTACTAGTACTACCTACTCTAATATAAAATTGGTACAAACCAAACAGACTGCCTATGTTGGTAGAAATTTTTTGTTCGGGAAAATATCAAATTTTACATAAAATGGTTTAGTTGCTAAGGTAGGTAGGACATATTTATTTAATATGGTTCAGCTTTGCTCCACTAGGTGCAGCTATCGAAGTATCGAAATTATAGAGATATCGAAAGTATCGAGGGATCGAAAATATCGAGGTATCGAAAGTATCGAGGTATCGAAAGTATCAAGGTATCGAAAGTATCGAGGTATCGAAAGGATCGAGGTATCGGAAGTATCGGTATAGATATATTCGATACTTCGATACCTGCATGCAGTCAGTATCGACGATCGATACTTCATTAGGTATCGATACCTTCTTTAAGTATCGAGACTTTTCCCAGCCCTAGTTCATAGTTGTTTTTAATGCTCATGGGCCGAAAGTTGCCTATATTCGTATTATCGCCTCCTGTATTCGTTTTATCACCTACTTTATGGATTGAAGTAACAGTTTTGAATTTACCAGACACCCTACGTGTTTCAAAAATCAGGTGTATTATACGAGTCATAGGTTCAAGTACAAAAGGATGAAATGGTTTTATTACTTTGACACCAATGGCATCCAAGCCAAAAGCGCTGTTATTTTTTTATGATTTTATGTGTTTTATAATTTCATTCCTATTAACAGGTTTAAAAAATATAGCTGAAGTTGTATGATCGATACGTGATTTTATTGTATTGTATTGTAGGCCAACATTTACTAAAATTTGTTGCAAAAATGTACCTTCTTTTCGACAGGGAAGCAAATGCTATTATTTTGTATTTGTATATTTTCTTCATGTTATTGCTACTGCTCTCCAACTTTTTCCTGCAAGTCATATTTACATTTCTTTGTGTTAAGTTCATCCCGATTGTCTAACGTCTAAGTTGACTGAACAATGAAAAGTTAACACGTAAAATTGATTTCGGGCACTCGGTTTCAACAGCGAATGTTCTTGTGGAGTTACCCGGGAGATATTTTTTATTCGGAATTGTAATGTAGTTAATATTATCTTCAATTACTTTTTGGTAGAAGTTCATGATGAAACAAATAATATTACTCTGCGAACTACCAATAATAACGTTTTATTTGAATATCTGACGGGTTTCAAGATTTTTTATACAATCTCATCATCAATTTTACATTTTCTGATGATGAGATTGTATAAAAAATCTTGAAACCGGTCAAATATTCAAATAAAACGTTATTATTGGTATTTCGCAGAGTAATATTATTTGTTTCATCAGAATTGTAATGTTATTTTCAATAAGTGTAGATCTACTTACATCCAAGAAACTACTTGTCAACCATTATTATTAAATTTTAGATGGTTGGCTCTCGCTCTTGTTAAAATGAACCTTATTAATAATTAATAAATTTCATTGATTGCCAATATTTTTCTTTGTCCATATATTGTTTTCAATTCTGCATTTTGTTTCTTTTCATTATCCATTGCATTCTTTGCACGTAGTAGAATTTTAAGTCTTTCTTATTTTTGAATTGATTAATTTCAATATTTTTTATTGAAGATTAGGATTGTGAAGACGATGTTTCATAAATCCACAATGATACTTTAAGTAGGTGGTCAGTTAATAAGATTGTTTTTTTTCTCTAAATTCATCATTTCCGCAATTTGCTATGTTTCCTTCTGGTGTGGTAAGAAATATATTTAATTAAAAATCCCAAAGGACTTGTACCTTGACGCAGTTCTAGTAATACTGGGACGGGTGGGATGGCTTGCGCGCTTCAATGATATAAAGAGCCGAACCATAGGTTAACCATATTGGAGGGGTTTTTATTTGAGAAGCCAGACTAAATCAAGTCCCTGGAAGGGGGCAGCAGCTCTTTCAGTAATCATAGTGGCAGAGATCGTGAGGGTTGGTATGGCACTGTGATACACACTACTGCGATGTGGAAGGCAACGGGAAACCACCACATTATTTTATCCCTAGTACAGCGTACTTTAATTTATGATGATGGCACCTTCTGGAGTAAAATATTCCGGAGGTAAAATAGTCCCACATTCGGATCTCCGGGCGGGGACTGCTTCGGGGGGAGTCATCAGAAATGATAAGTGTAACATCTCACGAGTCGGAGCGTGGAATGTTAGAAGCATGAAACAAGTAGGGAAGTTAGAGAATTTGAAAATTGAGATGGATAGGTTAGCATTAGACGTAGTAGGTATCAGTGAAGTGCGATGGCCAGAAGCTGGAGACTTCTGGAGCGGAGATTTTAGAGTAATACACACAGGATCTGTAGGAGGAAATTCGGGAGTAGGAATTGTTATGCGGAAAAAAGTAGGACAGAGTGTAGAAAATTTCTTACAGCAAAGTGACAGGGTAGTTATGGTTAGGTTAGATTCGAAACCTGTAAAAACAGTAATAATACAGGTATATATGCCCACTTCTAACTACAGTGATGAGGCCGTAGAGGCAGTTTATAGTGATATTGAATATGTGCTAGATTTTGTGAGAGGGCACGAAAATTTAATAATTACAGGAGATTTCAATGCAGTCGTAGGCACAGGGCGAGAGGGCGGAATAGTTGGCCCCTTTGGATTAGGCAATAGGAACGATAGGGGAGTTAGACTGATAGAGTTCTGCGATAAACATAACTTAACGGTCGCGAACACTCTATTTCACCATCATGTTAGGAGATGCTATACGTGGAAGATGCCAGGAGACTTAGGGAGATATCAAATAGATTACATTCTCGTTAGGCAAAGATTTAGAAATCAAGTTAGGGATTGTAGAAGTTATCCAGGAGCAGATATAGATAGTGATCACAACATAGTCGTTATGAAAGCCAATCTTAAATTTAAGATTTTGAAAAAAAAAAGAAGCGGAAGAAGGTATCTTGACCCAGAGAAACTAAAAGATGATGATATGCGCAATAAGTTCGAGAAAAAGACAAACGAAGCACTAAAGGGCACGGGTGGAAATATTGTTAGGGACATAGAGGCAGAATGGAATTGCATTAAAAATAGTTTAGTTTCCTCAGCTAGGGATATTTTGGGTCATAAACAGAATGAAAGTAGGAAACCCTGGATAACAAAACATATTGTGAGTCTAATAGAGGAAAGGCGAAAATATAAAAATAGGTTAGATGAAACAAGGAAACAAAGATATAAGGCGATCAAGTGGGAAATTATTCGGGAATGTAGGAAAGCGAAAGAGCAATGGATCGATAATAAATGCAAAGAAGTGGAAGATAAATTCGAAGTAGGAAAGACTGATGAAGCATATAAAATAATTAGGAGAAATTTTAGAGAAATTGGATCTAGTACCAAAAACATTAGAAATGAGGCAGGAGATATCCTAATCGGAAGTGGGGAGAAGGCAGATAGGTGGAAAGAATATTTAGGAAACTTATATGCGGGACAGGAAGTGCAAGATATATTAGAAAGCGAAAGCAGTGTAGAGGGGGATAACCTAGGGAGTCCTATAATGAGAGAAGAGTTTGAGATAGCACTAAAAAGTTTAAGGAATAATAAAGCACCAGGTATAAATGGCTTGCAGGCAGAAATCTTAAAGTGCGCAGGTCAAGAGGTAATAGATCGTTTATTTAAACTAGTTAGTCGCATATACCTGACAGGCGAGATTCCAGAAGATTACAAACGGAACATCATAGTAGCTTTGCCAAAAAGAAAAGGCGCGGATAGATGCGAAAATTTTAGAACTATCAGTTTAACTTCCCATGCGTCAAAAATTTTAACTAGAATTGTGCAAAGAAGGATGGAGAAAAAGGCGGAAGAAATATTAGGAGAAGATCAGTTCGGATTTAGACGAAATAGAGGAACGCGCGAGGCCATTCTAGCTTTACGAGTAATTATAGAAAAAACGATAGAAAAGAGAAAGAGCGTCTATATAGGATTTGTAGATTTAGAAAAAGCCTTCGACAACGTAAAATGGGGGAAGATGTTCGAAGTGCTGAGAAAGGTAGAGATGAAATACAGGGACAGAAGAATAATACATAATCTCTACAAAGAGCAAAAGGCAGTTATAGAATGTGAGCAGGAACAAAGGGAAGTAGATGTCCGGAAGGGAGTGAGACAGGGATGTGCATTGTCACCTCTAGTTTTCAACTTATATATCGAAGATGCGATTAATATTGTTAAGGAAAGAACAGCCTCAGGTATCAATGTACAGGGCCAAACTATTAACATGCTCAGATTAGCAGTGTTAGCATCTAGCAAAGAAGAATTAGGAGCGGCTTTGAATGAAATGGAAGCAGTTTTGACACAGGGCTTCGGCATGAAAATCAATAAAAAGAAAACTAAAATTTTGGTATGTAGGGGATGTGAAAATAGAACTAAAATGGAAATACAAATTGGAAATGAGAAGATAGAGGAGGTCGCGGATTTCTGCTACTTAGGAAGTAAAATAACTCAAGACGGTAGGAGCACTAGAGATATAAAACAAAGAATGGCGCAGGGCCGAGTTGCGTTTAACAAAAAGAAACAACTGTTATGCTCGAGAACGGTTAATATAGAGACTAGGAAGAGACTCTTACCGTCGTATGTATGGAGTACGGCATTATACGGGTGAGAAACTTGGACAATAGGAGAAGCGGATAGAAAAAGAGTAGAAGCGTTTGAAATGTGGTGCTACAGACGCATGATGAAGATACCGTGGATAGATAAGGTTAGCAATAGGGAAGTATTAGAAAGAGTTGGGGAAAAGCGAAAGGTATGGAAAACAATAAAGAGTAGGAGAGATAGGATGGTAGGACACCTTCTAAGACACGAAGGAATAGTTCGTGACATACTAGAGTCAGAGATAGGAATAAAAAGAGGTAGTGGTAGGCCTAGATTAGACTACTGCTCTCAAATAGTTAGGGATGTAGGATGTTCTACTTTTAGGGAAATGCGTAGGTTAGCTCAGGATAGAAAAGAATGGAGGTACGCGTCCAACCAGTCTTCGGACTGAGAACCTTATGATGATGATGATGAAAAATTAAATCTTATTAATCAAGTACCTATGTAAGTATTATTAAATACCGAGTCGACCCAAAGACGAGAAAATCGTCAGATACAGAGACTGTGTGCGATAGGGATTGAATTTAAAATTTATACGAGGCGTGGTGGCCTAGTGGTAGAGCACTAGGATACAAATACAGCGGACGTGGATTCAATCCCTGTCGCCTACAGTGTCTGTATCTGACGATTTTCTCGCCTTTGGGTCTCCTCGGTCTAAGGAAATGAGTACCTAGGGTAAAACCTTGGGTAATAATAGGCTTCTTGAGTCGTAGCTAGTAGTGCTGGCTCCATTGCCCTCTGAAATGCACGTTGTGTATTTAATTATGCCGAAGCTAAGTTAAGCACCTCTACAGTGTTTACCTACTCGTACACCTGTTGGGACGGCGGTTTTTTTCGTTCGTTGCCATTTTCGTGCCAAATAATCACGTCGGGGTCACCAATTATGGATGTTGTTCCCGGTTGTATGCGTGGGTCACCATATAATGATTTGTTCGTTGCAATTGGAGAAAAGGAAAAACCATACGTACGTCGGATAATAATTTTATTGTCTTGAATTACATACTGGTCTGAATCTGAATTCTGAATGTTATATTTATGCAAGCTAGTTATTTTATATCATACGTTGAAGGTTGTACATATAGTATTTACAAATATACACATGAAAGTTATTTCGCTGCGGTGGCTTCTTGATCAAAGCGTTCCGGATAGCTAAACTAGGTCGGCAGTGTTCCAGTGGCGTATAGCTGCCACAACGGTATAAAAGCAAGACCATTATTATTATATGTTATTAAAATTGAACCTCCTAAAACATTCTCAGTTATTTTCAATTTATCGTTTTGACGCGAGTTTACCTATTAAGGTCATAATCGCTTAGTGCATTAATTTGTAGTAAACTTCGGTGTTAGTAAGTATTAACGATTTGCAGTATATTCGCCTTCTAACACGATAGAACTATTATTTTATAGATTTTTATTTCATTTACTTATAAGGTATTGATCAAACCAAAATGTAGGTTAAATACAATATGGATTATTCTTATAGGGTCAAATTGAAAGTCGCTTCCATCAAATATCTCAATAGTGCTATCATTGACAAAGGTGAAAAAATTATTATCAAACGCTTTCTTGCAAAGCGCGGGTTTTCAGTATTAACTAAATAAAATTGCATTAAAAAATATACCATACGCGCCGTAGTTGTTGTGACTTGCGTCTTGCTTCGAACATTTGTAATATTTTATCAGGTAAATGATCGTTCTTGTTAATGTATTCGTTTCTAAACTCCAATAATACATTTATAACCTATCTGAAGGTGCTCTATAGAAGGTTTCAATAATTATTGAAGCTATTGCTGTACTATGTAAGTTATGTTGTTATTACGTTAATTACATTGACTTGTTTGGCGCTTTTAATTTACAGAGATATTACTAAATATAGGTAGGTAGGTAACTAATAAATTTTTCGAAAATAAATTACATTGGAAATGAAAATTATTTGTAACCTTTATATAGCTAACATAATTTATCGGCAGCAATATATTTATATTGTCAAATGAATTCACATAGGTATACATAGCAACAACGAACTAAAAATGAATTTAATTGAAACTGAATGTACTAATTTCATTAGAGACTCATGGTGCTCCACGAAGCAAGTAAAAAGCTAGCTAGCCAGGTTAGCAAAAATAGCTGTACCTACTTAGCGTAATTCAAATTTTTATGCGATGGTTAAAATGACCTATTACTTATACGAGTATATTATAGGTACATGTTTGTAACAAAATCAGTTTAAAGGCACGTTATCGTGCATATACAGTGCACAGCAGATTGGTTTGCATCCACTGTCCGCAAAGCTACCGCCTTCTAGAAAAGCGTTGCCGTCATATTATAGCGTAGAGGCGTTGATTGAGAAGACTTCTCAATCAACGGTAGAGGGAACGGATAAATATAGCCATTATAGCGCTGGCTTCATATACAGTGTGTTTGATTTCATGTGTCACGGCTGATATCTCGGCTATTGTAAGAATTTCAAACAAATGTTATATATGAAAGTTATTAGACATTTTAAATTCAATAATTTGTCAAAATCAGAAAAACAATTGAGCATCAAATAATTGCGATACAGCAAATACATTCAAAATTTTAAACGTAACGTGCCCAGTAATATTACATAATTATTCTAAATCTGTATGAAATTCCCTTTTCAGCGATATATCACATGTCACATTTATCTAATCAATTATAGACGTAAATCGATAATTAAGAACCTTTACCAACTGCACGCTTACGTTACTTAGAGCTTCATTCGAAAGAGTGGGCCGTGAAAATAATGAAATTCGGATGTACTTATGTTTCTACATGATACAATGTTACTTAAGACTAGCTTGACAAAATGACTATTCAACACAAACACGACATAGCAATAGCACCAAGAAAGTAACAATAAATTAGTAGGCACTTTTGTTCAAAGTGACCTCCGTTGTTATGGAAATTAAGAATACGCAGGGATTTACTCAATTAATTTGACAGTTCACGCGACCGCAATTGAGGACCTTGCTGTAAGAAGGGGGCAGCTCCATTTTTGGTCGATTTTGACTTATTATATGTTTAGCATGTAAAAAAGAATGAGGCAGATCCGACCATAAATGAGCATATTATAAAAGGTTTTGGATCTGCCTCCATTATTGTTTGGTGCAATAAGGAGGCAGCTCCGGAGCTGCCTCCTTTTTACACCAATCAATCGGACTGTTTCGGCAACAGTCGGTATTGCCCGAAAACTTTGCATCCGCTCATGTTAAGTAGGTATGTCGTGTGTTTGCAGGTTTGCTTTTGTGCTGGAGTAATACTGTAACTGCGAACGTGTACTTTATAGTTTGTTTAAGTGTTGTCGAGTGTTAATTTTCAAAATGAGTGACACAGAATCTGATCGCAGTAGTTTCAAACCGTTTGACAGTGGATCATCAGATTTGTATAATCCATCTGGCTCGGAATCTAGCTCTGATCCAGATGTAGCGGGTCCGTCAGTGGGAAGAAGGCGTATAAAGAAGAAACGTAAGTCTACAAGGTATGCAAAGTACCTAACCTCAAATTTTATTTTAATTTTCTTTAGAAAAACGTCATGTAGAAAGTCAGAGAGAAAACGAAGAAGGCGAAGTTTTACCTGACCTGATAAAGAAAAAAAGAAAAAGTGTTGATCCACGTACTTGGAAACGAAACATAAAGAAGAAATGTATTGCTGAAGGAAAGAGCTATATTAACTGGAAAGGTGTAAATGTTGGGCCTAGAAAATGTGGTCCTAACTGCCGTTGCAAATTTGAATGCTTTGAGAGGCTGAATGAAGAGAAAAGGAAAGCTGTGCTGGAAAAGTTTAATAGAATGGGGGACAGACAGATCCAAAATACCTATTTGGCAGGTTTAATTCAAACAAGCGCTGTTCAAAGAGTTCGTCCTGTCACCGGTGAGGGAAAGGGTCGGAGTAGTTCTCACATATACAATATTAGACTGGGCAAGGAAACAGTGAGGGTTTGTAGAGCTACATTCTTCGGTATACATGGAATATCAAAGAAACGTGTAGATAATATTGCCAAATCCATGAGTGGTCAATGTATTGAACCACCGATAAGTAAACAAGGCAAGCACAGGAATAGGAAGAACCGGATTCCAGATGATTTGGTGCAAAAAATAGATAACCACATCAGAAGTTTTCCCCGCCGTGAGTCACATTATAGCAGAAGCAAAAGTGCTCGTTTTTATTTGTCTCCGGATCTCAATATTAAGAAAATGTACCAACTGTATTTAGAACGCAATGAACCAGAAAGTGTTAGTGATAAAAAGTATAAGCCTAAAGTGACTTATGAATTTTATTTTCGTTACTTCAAACAAAACTTTAACTACAGTTTTGGATCACCTCGTTCAGACACTTGTAAGAAATGCGACATATTACACAATAAGTTAAAAGATCCGACCATTGATGACAGTGAAAGAAGAGTGCTGGAAAATGAAAAGAAAGTCCATGAAATTAAGGCAGAGAGTTTCTTTAAAGAATTGAGAGAGAAAACCAAGCTATGCAAAGAGAATGATGATGTTGAAGTTTTAACATTTGATTATCAGCAGAATCTACCTTTACCAAAAGTTCCCGCCGGCGAGGCCTTCTACAAACGCCAGCTTTGGACGTACAATTTTTGTATCCATTCGGGTAAAACAAGTAAAGCTCATTTTTATATTTACGACGAGACAACCGCTAGAAAATCACCAAATGAAGTGGTTTCTTTCTTATACCATTATATAAAAAATATTCTACCAGAAAACATAAAAGTGCTCTACTTGTTCTCCGATAATGCTGCAGCACAAAATAAGAATGCCACTCTGGTACAGTTTTTACATCTTCTTGTAAAAACGACTTCTCTGCAGAAGATAGAGCACCGCTTTCCAGAACCAGGGCATAGTTTTTTGCCGTGCGATCGCTGTTTTGGTGTCATAGAGAAGTTCTTGAGAAAGAAAGATTACGTGTTTTCTCCTACACAATACCGTCAATTTATAGAAGAAGCGTCCAAAAATTTTGAACCTATTAATGTCGTCCAAATAATGATTCTGGATTTTAGTGGCCATTATTTGGGACATTTTAAGAAGATTATTGTGAATGCTGATAAGAGAAGGTTCAAGATTTCTCAGTACCGCATCTTTAAGTACGAAAAGGACCATTTGAATAGCACTGCTGTTAGTGTATCAACCAGCTTCCCTGTCTTTGAATCTTTTCAAATTTTGAGGGACGTTGAAGAAAATTTGCCAGTTGAACCAAAAACCCCGGTTTACAACTTACCACTTCCCGTAAAAAGGGCAAAATACAAAGACGTTATACAGTTGGCTACCAACTTTGTTCCTCCCAACGAAATGGGGTATTACCAAGCCCTTAAAAGTGAAATGGTTGGTGGTGAAAATGATCCCCAAATTTCTGGCACGGATGACGATGATCAGGGTGACGAATGACTGGAGTAATTTTTTTTGTCAACAGAAGTGATGTTCCTTTGTTTATTTTCGAATATTGTTAAACACGTATATTAAAAAGTTTATTTTTTATTTAGTAATAAATGCAAAGGTTGCGGCATTTTTTTAAACTTTGGTGCAAGAAGGGGGCAGCTCCAATTTTTTTTTTCAAAATTTTTTATTCAAACAATGACTTATAATCAGAAAACTAGTTGCGAGTTGTAAGTAAATACGTCAACTTTCTGATAGAAATTTTTAGTTTTTGCTAAAACCAAGGGAAATTTTTATAAACAGTTTTTTCTTGTTTCCCAAAAGTAACGAAAAATGGAGCTGCCCCTTTCTTGCAGCAGGGTCCTCAATTCTTGCCAAAGCCTACTCTTTCGATCAAAACTCTAAGTCATGTAGACGTGCAGTTCTTACTTAATTATCGATTTGTGCCTTTAATTGATTAGATAACTATGACATGTGATATATCGTTGTAAAGGAAATTTCATACAGTTTTAGAATACATAATAACACTGGGTACGTTCCATTTAAAATTTTGAATGTATTTGCTATATCTGAATTATTTGATGCTCAATTGTTTTTCCGATTTTGACAAATTATTGAATTTAAAGTGTCTAACAACTTTCATATATAACATTTGTTTGAAATTCTTACAATAGCCGAGATATCAGCCGTGACACATGAAATCAAACACACTGTATATGTGTCGCAGGGATATGATAAAAACGGTGATTTAATGAAATCTCTAAGGGAAATGATCAAGTCACGGGAGATGTTAAAATGTCAACTTTGTTTTATCATTTTCCTAATAAAATCAAGTGATTTGATCAAATCTCTGAACGGTTTTAGTTAAATGACAAAAATAAAATCTCTAATATATTAAACAAATTTATTTAGTAAACCAGACATTATTAGATATACCTATAGTAATCGACAACGGTCAGAAACATTTATTTCGAACGAATCGACAGAAGAAGTATCAAAAAAGAAATGCAAGTTTTTAGTACCTAATTAAAAGTATGTTTTTAATGGAATGGCATTAAATATAATGTTCATTTATTAGAACACGTTGTAGATTTGTGGCATCTCGAGTTACAAAGGACGTTACTTTTTTTACAGGCACAGCTTTTTGTTTTACATTTTACTTTGGATTTTTCACAGGAACTTTTCTTGAACCCTTGACCTCCGAATAAAGATACATTTTCTGCAATTTCACGCAAACTAAGCTCAATCGGTGGAACGGTTTCGGCAAATGTTGTCGTAGCTAGTTGAAGAGCGTTTCTAGGAAGTCAATCTTTTATAATGCCGACAGAAGTACCAATTTGGAATAATTTATTTTTTATATTTAATACAATCCCCGTAATGTTATTTTCATCTACCTCAGGCACATCAATTAAAACGGTGAAATCTACAAATACGTCTTTGAATTTCTTCACAGAAATATTTTTCATTTTTTCAGCTGATATTTTTAGGTTTTTTTTGCTGCACTTCCCCTTTGGTCGTTAATGATCTCTTCTTTTTGGCACCAATAACATAGTATTCTCGATCCATATCCTTCTCCCAACGTATTTCCACATATTGCGTGCACTGGATTTTTACAAATATCGCAGGAATGGGCTCCAGTAGATTCCATTTCACACACGACACAATTTACTTTTTCTTCGCTGTCAACGGCTGCTCCCTCTGATGCAATTAACAATACAGATGTTTTAACTGTCGATTTAGATGTTGAAGCGTTGTCGTTAATTAATTCGGCTGCTGGCAGATAATCTGAACTCAAAGACGTATTTATAGATTCCACCGTTTTAATTGAAGTGCCTAAGGTAGATACACTGAGAAAAAAGTGTTGTCCGTAATATCATAAAAGTTGCATGCAATACAACATGTTGTTGCTATATATGCGCCAGCTACAACGGATTGTATATTTTACAACAAAAATTCTGTAATAACTTTATGACAAAGAATACGACACAAAATATATAAACATGTCCCTTGTGAAGTTCGCGCATACAAGGCAGTTGTTGTAATAATTAATAGTTGAAATAGTATACGATATTGTGGCTGTTCCGAAATTGTTACGGGATGTGTTTTCTATCATACAGTTAATTTCAATCTATACTTACCGTTTTTACAGTTCTGTATAACATATTAGTTCCATTCTTAATAACTTTGTAGATCGGCTTCTTATACTTTACTCTTTCTTATTTCTTAACTCCGATATCTGTGTATTGACAAGTTAACAAAAAGTAAGAGATAATTGAAAATATTTATGTAAAATTATTCTGGAAGGTATGAAAAAAAATCATGATGAAAATATAGCTGCTTTATTTGTTTTAAAAATACAACCTACGTAATCATTAACAAATAAATAAAAAATTAAAATATAAATTTGTATAGTGTACAAACATTAACGGCCATTAATAAAAATTATATTCTATCTTGGACTACCTCAATATTTTTAAAACATTCTTAATAGTGAGGTGGTGGTTCATTTTAGTAGGTCCGTAATACAGGGTCTTTCAATTTAAACATACATTAGACATTTTATCTGAAAATTTGCATACGTCTAAGAAGAAGAATTCTAGGTTCATGCCATGGATCCTCTATCCATGGTTGATGCAGATCTTACAACTAGGTATTTCTGTAAAGAAAATAAGATACTGTAAAATGATACCCCTTAAGAAAACCCCGTTTTAATCTTTTAATCGACCCTATCTAAATTTTCACGGAGAATTCAAAAATGTCATAAAAATATAGCAATCTATTTAAAATTACTAGGTAATATAATAATTAATTTTCTGGAATTTAATAAAGAATTGCACACACTTGTAGATGTTTTGGCAGAATGTATGTAAAAATTTCAATATTGTTGTTGCTCTGTTTAGGTACTTATAGTTTTTTTTATAAGGATGTGAAATGCAACAGCGTTTACCTTTATGATGAACACCCTGTATAGCAAGAAAAACATGCATTTATGGTGTTAGGCAATGTTAATTTTGTGCTAATTATTAATTGTTCGTAAGACACATTAATTTAAGCTTCAGAAATGTCCTCTTTTACAATCTTCCATGCACAACCTACAGTAATTTACTTTAAGACTTCCAGAAATAATCATTATTTGTGTTAAGATCAATGTAATAAAGAGAAAAGTAATAGTGCAATATGATAAACGTGAAAAATAATATGTAGGTAGGTACCTAACTGATGTTGCAAGGATACATCATTTAAAACACAGCAAATTTTACTTACCGATAAAGACGAAGACATGTACATAGGTACCAAATCTTGAAATCCACAAAGGTTTAACATGTCTTCCATTTTCAATAACAATAAACTGCAATTGATTTCAGTACTTAACACACACACTAATAGCTCTTCTGCACTTTTGATGAGACGCAAAGGTTGCAAGTTAAAACTAGAGAACAACTGTTTGGTAGTTATGATGTGTTGCGCAGGTGCGTGGCACCAGCTTCGACCAATCATAAACGAAAACTAGTTAAATTACAACGTCGTTGTTGTAATGCTTGCAATTTGAGCAGTATATTATTTACAAAGTCATGAACGATATTACTTAATGTTTGTCGTATGTCTTGTCTGCAATTTGAAGGTATGTATATCGCAAGTAAATGTAATCCATACGAACGAGCCTTAATGATAATAACACTTTAAGGAAATTTGTTTTTCTATAGTATCGTATGCAAGAAACTTGGCGTATGCAAGAATATTCTATTTCAGATTTCTGATACACCCTCCGTTTTCGCAATGGGTAAATGTATTCGAAAATGAAAATGTGTTGCTGGATACGGTATCTCAAATACAATTTAAGTGTAATATGAAAAACATTCCATATTGTAAGCAGTGTATAAATATTGAATATGATAGAACATAAAAATGTTATACTATACAAAAAGTTCCCAGCAACTGCATTTTGTATAAATATTTTGTAAAATTTCTCTCAGTGTAGAGGTCCATTAGATGGAAATAACATTACGGGGATCGTATTAAATATAAAAAATAATTTTTACCAAATTGGTACTTCTATCGGCATTATAAAAGATTGGCTTTCCAGAAACGCTCTTCAACTAGCTACGACAACATTTTCCGAAACCGTTCCACCGATTGAGCTTAGTTTGCGTGAAATTGCAGAAAAATTATCTTTATTCGGAGGTCAAGGGTTCAAGAAAAGTTCCTGTGAAAAATCCAAAGTAAAATATAAAACAAAAAGCTGTGCCTGTAAAAAAGTAACGTACTTTGTAACTCGAGGTGCCACAAATCCACAACGTGTTCTAATAAATGAACATTATATTTAATGTCATTCCATTAAAAACATTGTCATTTTTGTCATTTAACTAAAGTCGTTCAGAGATTTGATCAAATCACTTAATTTGAGTAGGAAAATGATAAAACACAGTTGACATTTTCACATCTCCCGTGACTTGATCATTTCCCTTAGAGATTTCATCAAATCTCCGTTTTATCATATCCCTGCGACATATGCAAAGTTAGAAAATTTAGCGGCGATGTCATATTGCGTCATCTGCTGTAAATCAGCTTACCGCTTGTTGTTTATTACTACCAGAACACACCTTATCGCAATAAATTATAAATATGTAACTGTAAAAAATTATTTTACTGTGTGGTACTTAAATACGCAGCTAACAAATGTCATGTGACCAATGCTACTGCGACCTGCGCGAGAACTGAAATAAAAATCACCGTTGCGTCAACTCCACCGTCAAAAAACGTTGACGAATTGCTTATGCGACGTACCTACCGCCAATGTCTTATGTATTTATGACGGCACCATATTATTACGTTGCGGTGTTCAGTACCGCTTCCTAAAGAGGCCCACACACTATGCAATTTGTTGTACGACAAGTTGTACTACAAATTGGATAGACAATCGGTGCAACAAGTTGCTTAGTATTGTGCCCACATATTCAAACGATAAGAACGTCAATCAGACATGAAAATTTGTAGTACGTTTCGGTTGTCAGTTGGGAAAAGTGTTATGGCACAGACTATTTCGAAGAAAAATATGGCGTCATTAGTGATCGCTTTATTGTATGATATAGGAAAATCACGAAAATTTACATCCCACAAACATGCCTGTACACGATAAATTTCAATAGTCAGCCCAAAATTTATTATCATCATCCATATAATTTTTATAATAATACTAGCGGGCCCGGCAGACGTTGTCCTGCCTGACATTAAAAACATTTTCGTAAAAAATCCTAGAACCCGATTGCAGCGCCACCTACCGGGTCCAATTGTGAATGTAAACCATCCAGAGACCCACTCCAACATACACAAAAAAATTCATACATAAAAAAAAATTTCGTCAAAAAAATTCCTAGAACCCGATTGCAGCGCCACCTACCGGGTCCAATTGTGAATATAAACTATCCAGGGACCCACTCCAACACACACAAAAAATTTCATCAAAATCGGTCCAGCCGTTTAGGAGGAATTCGGTGAAATACAAACGTACAGACTGTCAAAGACTGTCAAACGCGCGAAGTTAAAATAGTCGTTACGTTTTCTCAAATTTTTCAATTTTCTGCGCAATTTTCTTAATTTTTCGTTCCGTAAGAACCTCCTACAAAGTATTAGAAACCATAAAATAAAAGATGAATGAAATCGGTTAAGTCGTAGATTGTTCATACAAAAATACTAAAATCAGGATTAAAAAATGGGTGGTGGGGGTAGGAGGGTGAAAAATACTTTACGACCTATTCTCATACCTACCAAACGTACAAAAAAATCAATTATTTGGATATTGTTCATACAAAAATACTAAAATCGCGATTAAAAAATGGGGGGTGGGGGTAGGAGGGTGAAAAATACTTTACGACCTATTCTCATACCTACCAAATGTACAAAAAAAATTTCATAAAAATCGGTCGAGTCGTTTCGGAGGAGTGCGACAAACACCGTGACACGAGATTTTTATATATTAGAAGAATTACTGCCCAGCAACGTGTCACCGATCGACGGCGACGCGACGGTTTGAATTTGAAGTCGTTTCAAACACACACGACGCGCGCACACACTATGCAATCTGTCGTATACCAGTGCGGTTGTACACCAAATTTTTCACTAGTCAAACTTCCATACGATTCAACCGTATCGTACAACTTGTTGAACGACAACGCCACAGACTATGCAATTATCGTTTCGACGGTCGAATCTACTTGGGTTGTACTACTTGTCGTACAACAAGTTGCATAGTGTGGGCCGTTTAGGAAATCACTATAATTATTACATATGGAAACGCTTTTCTTGACGTCTCCTACCGCTGTAATATGATGGCACCGCTTTCTAAAACGGCCCACACACTATGCAACTTGTTGTACGACAAGTAGATCCGACCGTTGAAACGATAATTGCATAGTCTGTGGCGTTGTCGTTCAACAGTTGAATCGTATGGAAGTTTGGCCAGTGAAAAATTTGTTGTACAACCGCACTTGGTATACGACAGATTGCATAGTGTGTGTGTGCGCGTCGTGTGTGTTTGAAACGATTTCAAATTCAAACCGTCGATCGGTGACACGTTGCTGTGCAATAATATTAAAAAAATAATTTGGATAATGATCATAAATTTTGGGCTGACTATTGAAATTTGTGGGATGTAAATTCTCGTAATTCTGTGCCATAACACAAACTGTATCTATACAAATGGAATGTTATTTCCCCAACTGACAATCGAAACGTACTACTAATCTTCACGACAGATTGATGTTCATATCGTTTGAATATGTGGGAAAAATACTAAGCAACTTGTTGCACCGATTGTCTGTCCAATCTGTAGTACAACTTGTCGTACAACAAATTGCATAGTGTGTGGGCTCCTTTAAAAACTGTAGCTTAACTGCGCCCGCGAATCTGTTTCTTATTTTATTTTAGAACGTAAGCAACCTGTTGAATCCTTTCTTGCTGAAGAGCTGGTGCATAAAGGTGAGCGCGCACTTATTTGCATCGGACAAAAGAATCGGACGGAGATGATTATTTTCATTAATTTAAATTTTAAAGAGAACAAAACACACTGATTATTCGCATCGGTTGAGCCGAATTCTCAACAATTGCTTTTGATACTTATTACTTAAGTTGTCCTTCAGACAGCCTTCGATAACTTTCACATACATGAGCCCTCATTCTGTAAGCGAAAACGTTCAATTTTAAGATGCTCTAATATACTTACTACTTTTTAAGGCAAAAATGAATTCTGTAACAGCAGGCATCTGCGCTAGAATGAAACATTTTCACAATGTCGCTAAAATGATCGAAAATCTTTAAAAACAAGTAAAATACCTCAAAATTGCACCTTAGTAGGCACAGAATTTGAAAACGAAGAAAAATGTTTGAAATGTAATTAACACAATTTTAGTCTTATTTATTTTCTGCCTACTACATTTTACTGTTGCAAATTTACAAGAACACGCTTAACGTAGGAAAAATACTCATTTTCTGGTAGCAGATTTTTTTTTAATAATAATCGGTTAAAAATAAGACCACAGAATTTTGTTTTGGAAACCTTTGCAAAATGAACTTTCTCAAGAAATATACCAGTTGCATACATACAAGTTCGACACATTGCTCTATAATCTCCTCTTAAGACAAAGATAATGTTTAACTTTTGCTACAAAAATTAAAATTAATAATATTATACAACAAAATATATGTATTGTTGAATATTATCATTAATCAGGAAAATAAATTTCAACCATGTATTTAATTTTTAACTCTGAATCCTTGATTAAACTCTCCATTCTGGCTGATTTATGGGTTTAGGGGAACACTATACATTATACACATATGCAAAATTGCACAACTGTAAAGTCTGTATCATATAACTTGGCGTATGTGTTGTCACATGCATGTGAACTAATTTGTCAACGCTTTAATGTCAGTGGCAACCAAACATTTTTTTAAAGTAATAACCTGTCATCTAGCATAACCTACCTAGGGCCCTCTACACGTACGCTCTTGGAAGGCGGGAATGGAGTGGACGCGCCAATCACGCTTGCTAAAACTGCAGGTGTAAATGGAACTTGCTCGTATGGTTTTGACGCGAGTGTTTGATCGCATGTGTCTGTCGCGCGGTCCATCCTTTCTTCAAAAATTAAAATAACGTTCAACCACACATTCCATTCCAGCCGCCTTTACTGTAAACATGGCAGAATTCAAATTTTGGGCTAAAAAAGACGTAATCTCTTTTATAGAGTTATACAGATCTTTGCCATGTTTATAGAAAATTCAAAGCAACGAATATAAGAATAAAAATTAAAAACAAGAGTCTCGACAAGAGCGTATGAAAAATTAATCGAATTTTTCAAGAAAAGTGGTGTAAAGTGTAAACCCGGATGCAAACAGAGATTTTGTCGTTCTTCTGCACAAATACTTTCTCTCATTACAGTGTTCTTCTTGGTAATAAGAGGACTAACTATATTTAGCAATTCCTCGAATGTTGTGCTATCCATCCGTAAATAATTACGAAAGTTGTTCGGATTATTTTCTCACAACTCACGGATAAGTGGCATATGTCCAAAACGATCTCTGTTCTCCCGCCATTTTTTCGACGTTTAGTCTTTAATTATTGATTGTTGAAGTACGCATAAAGGGCAGCGCATGCTATTGCCGTGGTTTATTACTGTTTTTAAACATTATTATTTCCACTAGATAAATACAAGGAAGCTTCTGAAAGCATTTATGCCGATCCTACGCGGTATAACATTAGAGCTAATGCACCGTTCCCTGATTGGTGTATTTCTGCCGCGCAACAACAGTAAATCAATAACAGTAAATCAATAACAGTAAAAGTCAACAAATTAGTGGATGTCTGTCTCGCTTGATGGTGATCCCCTAGCTGTCGTTTTGGACCAGAACAGATTTTTTGGTCAAAAGAAAAAAGAGAAATCATCATAACAAAAAAGAGCTACTGCGAGGTGCGAACCCTCAACGTTGCGGCTTGAGAGGCTGACACATCGACCACTGAGCCATGAAGGTGTGGTGCTAAGATCGGTTACGAAAATAGTATACTGCGTAGGATCAGCATAAATGCCTTCTGAAACTCACTATCACTAGCGTCAATTCTTTTAGAACTTCTGAAATGCCAGACGCCACTCCATTCTCAACCGAATTAATTAATTAATATTCTAAACGATGGTATCAACTATTAATACCTTGCAGGAAGAAAAAACACATTTTAGTCTTCGTCACTGGAATTATTTAAAAAATCTTCTTCATCGGAACTTTCTCCGAGATGTATAACTAATTCCGGATTTTCGTCATAGCGTACTTGATCTTTCCAATCCTGCAGGATTATTTCGTCCGTATGACAAACACATTTGGACCATACTTCAGGAGTCACAGTTTCTAGGGCATCACACCAAGTTTTTATTACTTCTTCATTGCTCTGTCCATTCTCTCCAACGTGGTGGTCGTAATGATTTTTGCTTATCCCCCAAACGTTTTCAATAGGGTTGTATTGGCAGTGATAGGGGAGTAATCGTAAAACTTGGTGGCCATGTGCGTTAATCATTTCATCTACCACATATCTTCTTTCACTTGGGCGATGTTTTTGCAAATTTCTAATAATTCTACCCGCAAAGCAGCATTACTATATTGTATGTTTTTTTTCTTGAGCCATTCTTGTATTTGAGTTTTGGTCCAAGAAGTGGTAGGTACTTTTTCTGCAAGTGCACTGTGATATGGAGCATTGTCCATAATTATTAACGAAGGTTCTTCCAAGTTTGGTAATAATTTTTCTAAAACCCATTTCTCAAATGATTCTTTATTCATTGAATCGTGGTAGTCAGCACTCTTGGAATTTGACGAAAATACCAAGCTAGCATTTTCCACAAACCCGTTTTTTGTTTCAGCGTGAAGAACAATAAATCTTTTCCCTACCCCTTCATGCCCTTTTCTACAACTTCTTATATTTTCATCTTGCCACGTTCTTTTAAAAGCGCCCTTCGAAAAAATCCACGTTTCGTCCAAATAAACACATTGAAGAGGACTTTCACTTTTTAAATTTTTGGTATATTCCCTTAAAAACTTAATTCGTTGATGGACTACATGAGGAAGCTCACAGAGATATCGACGATTATTTTCCATTTTGTATTTGAATCCAATAATTTTTAAGAGTCGACCTAAAGTAGCGTTGGAAATATGAATTATTCCTTTTCTCTTTACTTCGTCGTTGACTGTTTTGATTGTAACATGCCTTCCATTCTCCTTCATGTTATAAATAATTCTTCTAATTTCTGCCTTTACACCGTCAGGCACATCTTTAGTTTTTTTTTCAATTTTATTCGTCTTTTTCCTGGCGTATGTAAAGGCAAACCCCCTTTACCTTCAGCAGATATCCTTGAAACACTTCTTATACTAATTTGTAGTGCATCCGCTACCCTCCCTTGTACGTTTTCTATGTTTAATAATGGACCATTATTATCTTTTTCGCGGGTAAAATAGTTCAAAAGATTGAAAACCAACTGCCGGCACTCACCACTTAAAACTTTTCCTGGCATTTTCAAATTATTTATTTTGCAAATTGTATTTTGACATTGACAGTACTGTGACACTAATAATAGTTTCCCTGATTACGTTTTTGGGACTAACTATTTAGTACGAAACAAGCAAAGACGTACAAATACACTGTTCTCCAACATTAAAAACGAGAATGAGTGAAATAAAGAGTTACAATGGAAAATCTTGATTAATTCATCCTACGTTAATAATTAGCAGCCATATCAACTGGTTGCGTGCGAGGGGGACATCAGACTAACATAATGCGTAGATTATTTCAACCATACGCCAACTTATATGATACAGACTTTAGATAGTTTTGGAGGATTATAATGTGTAACCATGCAAAGATCTCCCCTAGATATTTCCTTGAGCAATCCGTTATTATGCTCTATTATTATTTTTAATCCATAACCTGACCTGACCTAAAGTATTTTCCGGAGAAATAAAAAATGCTACTGGTAGCCAAGGTTCTAGTGAATAACCGATGTCCTCCAATTAAATAATTGCTAGAACCAGTATCCCATAATGTTGCTGAAGCATTCTCTTTGCACCACATGCCATCCAAATAGCTGAATCATAAACAAAATCTGGAAATCGCCCGTTTATGTTTAAGGTAGTGCGATTAGAATGGCAAATTATTTGAGTATTTATTGCATAAAATTATTTTCTGCAGTAACAGGCATGCCCAATGGTGTTCTACATGTGGTGTTACGTGCAGGTGGTGTTCTGATGTGTGCACCATGAATCAAACCTACAACAACAGCAAAAGCTGAAGCCAAATAGTGAAAACGTCTTTTAATCCTTTCACTTTCTTCATTGGAATTTGGTAACTTAATTCATATATTGAGCAAATGAGTAGTCACGAGGTTTGCAACGTCTGCTGTGCATCTGTCTTGGGCTATCGAGTAGCCATGACCAATATCTACCCACGTAACAACCTCCTTGGTGAAAAAAGTGCAATGCAGTTGATATCCTTAGATGAATTAGCACTGTAGTGACCCTTTCAGGTTGCTCCTTGTGGAGCGATAAACTTAATCAGATTTTGTGGATATTGTTTATTTAAAGGGAGCAACCTCAAAAACTATTCGTCTGGGCAAATTAAAGTGATTACTGGTGTCTTTCAACCGCCTTTGAATGATTCAAACCTCTTTCTTAGGTACCTACAAAACTGAAAATCAAATGATTTACTAATAATTATTGTAACAGAAATACTATTATATGTTCCGGGCTGGCTGCCACGTCGTCTAATAGATACATTGAAAGGCATACCTACTTGACGTTTCGACACTCATCTCGGTGTCTTCTTCAGAAGATGATCTGAAGAAAAGACACCGAGATGAGTGTCGGAACGTCAAGCATGGTGTATCTATTAGACGACGTGGCAGCCAGTCCATCATCATCATAAGGTTTTCAGTCCAAAGACTGGTTGGACGCTACCTCCATCCTTTTCTATCCTGAGCTAACCTACGCATTTCTCTAAAAGTAGAACATCCTACATCCCTAACTATTTGAGAGCAGTAATCTAACCTCTTTTTATTCCTATCTCTGACTCTAGTATGTCGCGAACTATTCCTTCGTGTCTTAGAAGGTGTCCTACCATCCTATCTCTCCTATTCTTGATTGTCTTCCATACCTTTCGCTTTTCCCCAACTCTTTCTAATACTTCCCTATTGCTAACCCAATCTATCCACGGTATCTTCATCATGGGTCTGTAGCACCATATTTCAAAGCTTCCACCCTTTTTCGATCCGCTTCTACTATTGTCCAAGTTTCGCATCCGTATAATGCCGTGCTCCATACATACGATTTTAAGAGTCTCTGCCGAGTTTCTACATTAACCGTTCCCGAACATAACAGTTGTTTCTTTTTGTTGAACGCAAGTCGACCCTGCGCTATTCTTTGTTTTATATCTTTAGTGATCCTACCGTCTTGAGTTATTTTACTTCCTAAATAGCAGAAATCCGCGACTTCTTCTATCTTCTCATTTTCTATTTGTATTTCAATTTTAGTTCTATTTTCTCTCCCCCTACATACAAAAATTTTAGTTTTCTTTTTATTGATTTTTATTGATTATTGTGTTTCATAGCACATTTTTAGAAATTCATAATTACACATCCGGAAAGCCGTGTCTATTATGAATTTTTTTGTCATTTCTAGGCTCAGAATGCGTCGCTCTTTTAAATCCCTAACAGAAAATAGGCGCCAATGTTTAATATTCTTGAGAGTGACACCATAACTTCGTCAAATGTGGTTGCAAAAATGGTCATGTCAAATACAGGGCTTTAAAAATAAAAATCAGCGTGTCCCGGCCTTCCTTCCTTTCCGGAAATGAATCTTGAATTTTTAATCTAATTTATGTGCTAATTTTTACTCGCCCTGTATACTGTAGTTATTAAAAGTATATTCTGAGTTTCTAGTCATTGACAAGTACAGAACTTTCATTAAGATGTTAAACAGTGTTAGATTTTGGTTGCATTTTGTTTTTGTTTGTATTTGGACAATGGTACTCTCAGACTATTACTGATCAAAAAATACTTAAAATCAACCTCAACGCCCTCCATGCAATAAAATATGTGGATAAAGTGTCAATATCTTTGCAATTGTTTTTTTTTGTTTTCTAGGCGTCACACGTGTCCCCACAATCCAGACAATTACAATGACCATTTACATTTGGATGGTCCATTTATAGGACAACCAAAGGATGAATATAATGCCACAAAAGGAGAACGTGCTCCTATTAAAATACCTAAAGATAACTTGAAACCGGAAGGTGAGTTTGAGAAACGCAAGCCTCAGCCTTGGCAACCTGGAGAACGAGCTACGTTTAAGAAACCGCAAGACAGTTTACATCCAGAAGGAGATTTCCAAACCCGTGAACCGCAAAAATGGTCGCCAGGAGACAGAGCACCAGTTATCAAACCTCGCGACAATCTTAAACTGGAAGGGGAATTTGAGAAAAGAACTCCACGAGAATGGATACCAGCAGAGAGACCTTCACAGAAAAAGCCGCATGATAATTTACATCCGGAAGGTGACTTTGAGAGAGCTCCACCTCAGACTTGGCAACCTGGGGAGAGAGCACCAGTTAAGAAGCCACGAGACAATTTACATCCTGAAGGAGAATTCCAAACACGTGAACCGCATAAATGGTCACCAGGAGAAAGAGCGCCGGTTGTCAAACCTCAAGATAATCTTAAGCCAGAAGGAGACTTCGAAAGAAGAACTCCTCAAGAATGGAAGCCAGCTGACAGGCCATTGCAGAAAAAGCCGCATGATAACCTACATCCCGAAGGTGAATTCGAAAAACGTAAGCCTCAAAGTTGGCAACCTGGAGAACGAGCTCCAATAAAGAAACCCCAAGACAATTTATATCCTGAAGGAGATTTTCAAGCCCGTCAACCGGAAAAATGGTCACCAGGAGAAAGAGCACCAGTTAAAAAACCCACAGATAATTTAAAACTCGAAGGAGATTTTGTTGACACAAGAACCATTATACAAGACTTCTCTTTACTGAAAGGCGAGCGTGCAGAAATTATTCGCCATCAGGAAAATATAACTATTGGTGGTGAATTTCTCGGTAAGTACTTTGTGTAATTTTACAAACAAATCTGAAATATTGCTTTCCATGCATACCTGCATAAAATTTAAGTGTTTAGATTTTACTTAACATGGACTTTGCCTGGTAATGCATCGGTCAAACTGAGGATTCTGCAAATTATTTGTAAACATATCTTGCCTTTTTTCACGTAATTCTACCATTAACGCAATTCATTTGCTCTCAAATGTTTATGTAACTTTCTGTGCGTCCTCCAAAGTTAGTTTCTTTTTCGGTTTGGTTTGGATTTCGAAATTGTAGTTCCACTTTTTTCAAGATTTTCAATTCGATTAACTCTTCTGAAGACGGGATGTAAATACTTTGAAACTACAGTAAATACTGACTTATTATATCATATGATTTTTCTGAAGCAGTACATAGCAAATTAACAAGCGAAACATGTTTTCTAAAAATCCTGCTCCCCAGTAAAATAATGTAATAATTTAAACAAACACACTTGGATATGTTCTACGTATATTTTATTTACTCGACGATCGTTTTGGAATTTTATGCCATCATCAGGAGTACAGAGAAACACTTGTACTAAATTCCAATAAATCTTATAGTCTATTTATACTATTCTAAATAACTAAAGAGTGGGAGTTATTTAGAATAGTATAAATAGACTGTAAGCTTTATTGGAATTTAGTATAAGTGTTTCTCTGTACTCCTGATGATGGAATAAAATTCCGAAACGATCGTCGAGTAAATAAAATATACGTAGAACATATCCAAGTATGTGTGTTTATATTATACTCGTAGTTAATCATGTTCTACCAAGCGCCTAGCGAAAAATCAGTTAAAATTAAAATAATCTAATTAATTGATTAATATTTTACACCTATTGAAAGCAAATTTTTAATCATAACTTTTAGTAATCAGTGAAAAACTATATGGGGTGATTCTTTTAAAACGCACATTCGAAAATTTTCGACTTCTACTTATGCTAGAGCTATGAAACTTGGAACCTAGCCATAATCGACGATTCCGAGACGAAATTAAATATTTACAGGATGACGTCACTCTTAAAAATGGCGGAAGTAGACGCCATCTTTGTTATTTTAAATGGAATGCCCGTATTTTTATTACGGATTTAGATTTTTGGTCGAATTTTAAGGTCCCCTTATGCAAAACATCATATCGACGGCGTTACGACAAAAAAGCGTAAGCGACAAAAATCTGAAAATTAGGTTAGTTTAGCAAACGAGTCGTAAGAGGCTTGCCTTTTGGCTAATACTACGGTTGAATCCACCAAAAATTCGAGAGTCCTGAAAATTTGAGTTCAAGTGGTGTAAGCGACAATTTCAGTTGGAATAAAGTGAGGTTATAAAAGTAGTAACCGCCAAAATCTCACAGTGGCACGTGCTGTTACGCCAAACATGATTAATTAGACGCCCTGACAAGGTATGGGTTTTGAACTATTATTAATCTTATAACTATTGTGGCCAGGGCTTAGATTGCAAAGAGTTGTTGGCATTTAGAATTAATAATAATTGCGGAAAATCCTCGAAAACAGATTTTGTCGTTTACGCCTTCTGGATGCCGTAAATTTTGGTGGGCTTAAATGCCATTTTCCCATGCATAACGTATGCAATGTTTGAGCGTCTTTTTTAAAATTACCTATGCCAAGATCGCTAAAATGTTTGAACAAAATAGATTAGAAGGCTACTTTAATTTTTTTTAAATCAATGTACATTAATTATAGATTCAACAGGTTTCCCCAAATTTAACTTTGAATTTTCGTTTCAATACGCCGCTTATGCCTGTTGTTTTTTTTCCTTTTGTTAGATGTCTCGGCGTGGCCAAAAATATTTTGAGAGTTAAATTTTAAAACTTTCAGTTTGTTTCTTGTTTTTATTATTCTTCAATAAAGTATTTTTCTTAAAATAGTTCGGATTTTGTCTACTTTCTATTGTTTATTAGAGGGCGTATATACCGATTATCAAAATATTTCATAAGAAATGTGAGGGCGTATGCGAGACTCAAACGACTCTTCAAAACAAAAAAAAATACTCCAAGAGGCTTATGCCAAAGATGGCGTCTGCTTTTCCGCCATTTTTAAAAGTGAGGCCATCCTGTAAATATTTAATTTCGTCTCGGAATCGTCGACTATGGCTAGGTTCCAAGTTTCATAGCTATAGCATAAGTAGAAGTCGAAAATTTTTTAATGCGCGCTTTAAAAGAATCACCCCGTATAGCGCACATGAAACTTATCTTTGACACTTTTTGAAATATTTGCATTTAAAGAAGTCAATATATGATATGGTCAAGTACGCTGTGATTTCTTTTGATCTCATTGTCTTCATTAAATTGTCATTAAAGGCTCACTGTTAACCTGGAGTGTCTTGCCAAGTAACTTTTATTTCAACTATGACATAGGCACACATTAAGTGTATAAGTATATTTAAGTACAGGTTGAATGTCAGTTGTTCAATCAGAACCGTGGCGTGGCGCAAGAGGGAGTCCGGTCGCTTAGTGATTGGAAGGTTTTGGGTTCTATGCTCGTGAGAGATCTAACTTTTTTGCATTTTTCTGGTGTCCCGTCAGGTAAAGGATCGTCATTTAACACCAAAGGAGGTCACACTTATTTCATATAAAAAAATTAGCATCCATCAAAACTGCATAATGTATTGTATATAACGGTCTGACGTCATGGATGAAACAAAAGTTACTGCGACGAGGCGCTCGTCTGTTTGCCTGCTGATTGCTTCTCTTATTAGAAATGTCAAATCTGGTGAAGATAATTACAAGTAATATGAATCGCAGCATACTTGACTGCACGTATTTCAAAAAGTACCTATATGAAGGAAAAGATTCATGCTGCATCTCTGTAATAGGAATAAAATTGCCTGTAAGTTGATTAATGTGTTTCATTAACAAATTATTGAAATATTTATAAAGTAAATACAAATAAGAGGATACACGGAATGTGTATAAATTGGCAAAAGAACTACACGTGACGATTTTGATGATAAAATTCTGAGTCAAAAAATCTTAATGCCAAAATGTTGAGCTATGCTTCCTCTGTCCTCTTGGACCATTTTAAGAGGAGGTTATATCGCTCGGTTTTAGTCGAAAAACACCGCTTCCAATCTAAAAGATTATTAAACCATTTCTTAAGTTATAAATGTCAAATTTTTCTAGTGCATAGTTAGAAGGTTGGAATTGAATTCTACATGCCGTTCTCTCAATTTCCTCACTGTGAAACCAAAAAAAAAAAAATTTAAAATGCACAAAATTAATGCAATTTCAGTCACATTTACGTTCCACTGCATGTTACTGCTGCAAACTTATGAGGAAAAACTCGATGTAGGCAACATGCTCAAAATTTTGCTATGACAGCAAGCTTTCTTCATTAATGAAGAAATGTAGGATGGTAGAGCGGTAGGACACCTTCTAAGAAACGAAGGAATAGTTCACGACATACTAGAATCAGAGATAGGAATAAAAAGTGGTAGGGGTAGGCCTAGTGTTCTACTTTTAGGAAAAAGTGTAGGTTAGCTCAGGATAGAAAAGGATGGAGGTACGCGTCCAACCAGTCTTCGGACTGAGAACCTTATGACGATGTTCCTCTTCGGTTTATACAGCTTCTTTTTGTGATTTCCTCTAATGTTATGTTAAATAGTAATGTGGAAAGGCGGTGGTCCTACTTTATACCTCTCGAATTCCCTAGATTCACATTCATCAATAACCACTGAACTTGCAGTCTTTTCTTAACGTCATCTTGATCAGTTTAATCGCCATATCCGGAACTCCCAAGTCTCCCAGTACCTTCAGCATTTTTCCTCTATTTACTGAATGACGTGCAGTTTTCAAATCTATAAACGGTAGACGCCAAGGAATGTCACATTCACAGTATGCGTTAATCTTATAGGTGCTCATTAATTTCATTCGTCTTTCGATAGCTAAGTTGTCGTTGCTTTATCGTGTTTTCTGTGTCCGCCTGTTATTCCTTAGTATTCCTTCGTTGGCGACTTTTGCGTATAGATCTCATATTACAGTCTTCAATTCCTTGCTTGAGGTTTTATCTTCTATTGCTTCTAGGTGTTCATAAATTTCATCCTTTACGTCATCTTCTTTTCCTTCAGTTGGTGCATGTAAGTACGTTCACCATAGTTATGTTATACGTTTAGGTACCTTTGATTTTTCACACAAACTCTATCCAGATATTTATTGCCTCAGAATTTATCACTAATCACTTGAGAGCTTCTCATATTAGAAAACCTGCCCAATCTCCCACTTCCACTTTCGCTAGTAAACGTAACGTAATTATTACAATATTTAAACGTATAATATGATAATTATCGTCGTACGAATATTTTCGCGATTGTGACAATTGTCCAGAATTTAAGAAAATCAGGAATGACAATGAAAATCCGTTGTCATTAAACTTCTTGATTATGTTTTTTTTTCACAGATACCACCACCAACAAAGTTTCATATACTGGTGAAGTAACTCCTCGCCCAAGTCCAATTAGAAGAAATACGTGGACTAAAGTAGAAGGAGAAATTTTGACGGATACAACAAGTCGTACAGAATTTGTAGACTACTCTCAAAGTGTAGATAGAGCAATTATAGACAGAAGAAGCGACAATTTATGTGTTGAAGGTAAAATGACGTTTGATACATCTTCACACCTAGACTATACGGAAAAGATATTGCCAACTGAGCGTACTCGAAAAAGAACATGGACTAAAGACGATGTGCAAAAGTTTTATTCAACAGATGAAACCGGAATATCAACAACATCCCAAGAAATGTACAAGTCTTTCAACGAAGACTGTCGTCAAGTAACAGTTATTAGGGAGGATAATTTGAAAACAGTAGGAACCTTCGACGGAGTTACTCAATCTCGAATAGATTATATCCCTAAGCAGTCTGATCGTCCTCAGCCCAAAAAGCCGCAAGACAATCTTAAACCAGAGGGTTCCTTTAGTAAAAGAACTCGTGAAAAAGTAGAAACAACTGAACGTCGAAGATCACCCATCAAACATGCTGATAATCTGCGCCCAGAAGGAACATTTGAGCGACCAGAAAAATTAAAATACATTCCTGCAGAAAGACCTACGCAGAAACGACCGGAAGATAATTTGGCTCCCGAAGGTAATTTTGAAGTTCCGGAAAAACCAAAGTATAGACCTGCTGATCGTCCCAAACAAATTAGGCCTAACGATAACTTAAAACCAGAAGGCGAATTTGAACGTCCTTGTCGGCCAGAATTTCAACCTGCTGAGAGGCCTATCCAGAAACGTCCAAAGGATAATCTCAAAACTGAAGGGGCCTTTGAAAGACCTGCTTCAACAAGAATTGGTCCTGGTGAACGCAGGATGCCAATTAAACATAACGACAATCTCAGACCAGAAGGCGATTTTGAAGTTCCAGAGAAACCTAGATATATACCAGCTACTCGACCCAAGCTGATTAAGCCCGATGATAACTTAAAACCCGAAGGTGAATTTGAACGCCCCTGTCACCCAGAATTCCAACCAGCCGAGAGACCTGTCCAAAAGCGACCTAAAGATAATCTCAAACCTGAAGGTGACTTTGAAAGACCAAGTCAAACGACTGTGGGTATGGTCGAGCGAAGAACACCCATCAGACATAACGATAACCTTCGACCAGAAGGTGACTTTGAAGTTCCAGAAAAACCTAAGTACATACCGGCTATGCGACCCAAACCGATTCGGCCTGATGATAACTTAAAACCTGAAGGTAGATTTGAACGTCCATGTCATCCAGAATTCCAACCATCTGAACGACCTACCCAGAAACGACCTAAAGATAACCTTAAACCCGAAGGTGATTTTGAAAGACCAATTCCAGAAAAATTTGGTCCAGCCGAACGTAGAACTCCGATTAAACATGATGACAACCTTAGGCCCGAAGGTGACTTTGAAGTACCAGAAAAACCGAAGTATATACCAGCTACTCGGCCCAAACAGATACGGCCCGATGATAACTTAAAACCTGAGGGCGAATTTGAACGTCCATGTCACCCAGAATTCCAACCCGCTCAAAGGCCTGTCCAAAAACGGCCTATAGATAATCTTAAACCGGAGGGTGATTTTGAAAGACCAAGTCCGACAAGGGTTCGTCCAGCGGAGCGAAGATCACCGATAAAACACGATGACAACCTTAAACCAGAAGGTGACTTTGAAGTGCCGGAAAAACATAAGTACATACCAGCTTCTCGACCCGAACAAATTCGGCCTGATGATAACTTAAAACCCGAAGGCGAATTTGAACGTCCACGTCAGCCAGAATTTCGACCAGCTGAAAGGCCTGTCCAAAAAAGGCCTAAAGATAATCTTAAGCCTGAAGGTGACTTTGAAAGGCCAAGTCCAACAAAAGTTGGTCCAGCCGAACGTAGAACCCCAATTAAACATGCTGACAACCTTAGGCCCGAAGGTGACTTTGAAGTACCAGAAAAACCGAAGTATATACCAGCTACTCGGCCCAAACAGATACGGCCCGATGATAACTTAAAACCTGAGGGCGAATTTGAACGTCCATGTCATCCAGAATTCCAACCCGCTCAAAGGCCTGTCCAGAAACGGCCTATAGATAATCTTAAACCGGAGGGTGACTTTGAAAGACCAAGTCCAACAAGGGTTGGTCCAGCGGAGCGAAGATCACCGATAAAACACGATGACAACCTTAAACCAGAAGGTGACTTTGAAGTGCCGGAGAAACCTAAGTACATACCAGCTTCTCGACCGGAACAAATTCGGCCTGATGATAACTTAAAGCCCGAAGGCGAATTTGAACGTCCATGTCAGCCAGAATTTCGACCAGCTGAAAGGCCTGTCCAAAAAAGGCCTAAAGATAATCTTAAGCCTGAAGGTGACTTTGAAAGGCCAAGTCCAACAAAAGTTGGTCCAGCTGAACGTAGAACCCCAATTAAACATGACGACAACCTTAGGTCCGAAGGTGACTTTGAAGTACCAGAAAAACCGAAGTATATACCAGCTACTCGGCCCAAACAGATACGGCCCGATGATAACTTAAAACCTGAAGGCGAATTTGAACGTCCATGTCATCCAGAATTCCAACCCGCTCAAAGGCCTGTTCAGAAACGGCCTATAGATAATCTTAAACCGGAGGGTGACTTTGAAAGACCAAGTCCAACAAGGGTTCGTCCAGCGGAGCGAAGATCACCGATAAAACACGATGACAACCTTAAACCAGAAGGTGACTTCGAAGTGCCGGAAAAGCCTAAGTACATACCAGCTTCTCGACCAGAACAAATTCGGCCTGATGATAACTTAAAGCCCGAAGGCGAATTTGAACGTCCATGTCAGCCAGAATTTCGACCAGCTGAAAGGCCTGTCCAAAAGAGGCCTAAAGATAATCTTAAACCTGAAGGAGACTTTGAAAGGCCAAGTCCAACAAAAGTTGGTCCAGCTGAACGTAGAACCCCAATTAAACATGACGACAACCTTAAGCCCGAAGGTGACTTTGAAGTACCAGAAAAACCGAAGTATATACCAGCTACTCGGCCCAAACAGATACGGCCCGATGATAACTTAAAACCTGAGGGCGAATTTGAACGTCCATGTCATCCAGAATTCCAACCCGCTCAAAGGCCTGTCCAGAAACGGCCTATAGATAATCTTAAATCAGAAGGTGACTTTGAAAGACCAAGTCCAACAAGGGTTGGTCCAGCGGAGCGAAGATCACCGATAAAACACGATGACAACCTTAAACCAGAAGGTGACTTTGAAGTGCCGGAGAAACCTAAGTACATACCAGCTTCTCGGCCAGAACAAATTCGGCCTGATGATAACTTAAAGCCCGAAGGCGAATTTGAACGTCCCTGTCAGCCAGAATTTCGACCAGCTGAAAGGCCTGTCCAAAAGAGGCCTAAAGATAATCTTAAGCCTGAAGGTGACTTTGAAAGGCCAAGTCCAACAAAAGTTGGTCCAGCTGAACGTAGAACCCCAATTAAACATGACGACAACCTTAGGCCCGAAGGTGACTTTGAAGTACAAGAAAAACCGAAGTATATACCAGCTACTCGGCCCAAACAGATACGGCCCGATGATAACTTAAAACCTGAGGGCGAATTTGAACGTCCATGTCATCCAGAATTCCAACCCGCTCAAAGGCCTGTCCAGAAACGGCCTATAGATAATCTTAAACCAGAGGGTGACTTTGAAAGACCAAGTCCAACAAGGGTTGGTCCAGCGGAGCGAAGATCACCGATAAAACACGATGACAACCTTAAACCAGAAGGTGACTTTGAAGTGCCGGAGAAACCTAAGTACATACCAGCTTCTCGACCGGAACAAATTCGGCCTGATGATAACTTAAAGCCCGAAGGCGAATTTGAACGTCCCTGTCAGCCAGAATTTCGACCAGCTGAAAGGCCTGTCCAAAAGAGGCCTAAAGATAATCTTAAGCCTGAAGGTGACTTTGAAAGACCAAGTCCAACAAAAGTTGGTCCAGCTGAACGTAGAACCCCAATTAAACATGACGACAACCTTAGGCCCGAAGGTGACTTTGAAGTACAAGAAAAACCGAAGTATATACCAGCTACTCGGCCCAAACAGATACGTCCCGATGATAACTTAAAACCTGAAGGCGAATTTGAACGCCCATGTCATCCAGAATTCCAACCCGCTCAAAGGCCTGTCCAGAAACGGCCTATAGATAATCTTAAACCAGAGGGTGACTTTGAAAGACCAAGTCCAACGAAGGTTGGTCCAGCGGAGCGAAGATCACCGATAAAACACGATGACAACCTTAAACCAGAAGGTGACTTTGAGGTGCCGGAAAAGCCTAAGTACATAGCAGCTTCTCGACCGGAACAAATTCGGCCTGATGATAACTTAAAACCCGAAGGTGAATTTGAACGTCCATGTCGGCGAGAATTTCGGCCAGCTGAAAGGCCTATCCAAAACAGGCCTAAAGATAATCTTAAGCCTGAAGGTGACTTTGAAAGGCCAAGTACAACAAAAGTTGGTCCAGCCGAACGTAGAACCCCAATTAAACATAATGACAACCTTAGGCCCGAAGGTGACTTTGAAGTACCAGAAAAACCGAAGTATGTACCAGCTACTCGACCCAAACAGATACGTCCCGATGATAACTTAAAACCGGAAGGTGAATTTGAACGCCCGTGCCATCCAGAATTCCAACCCGCTCAAAGGCCTATTCAGAAACGGCCTAAAGATAATCTTAAACCCGAGGGTGAGTTTGAAAGACCAAGTCCAACTAGGGTTGTTCCGGCGGAACGAAGATCACCAATAAGACATTATGACAACCTTAGACCAGAAGGTGCCTTTGAAGTACCACAAAAACCCAAGTACGTGCCAGCTGCTAGACCCAAACAAATTCGGCCAGACGATAACTTGAAATCTGAAGGTGAATTTGAACGTCCTTGTCGCCCAGAGTTCCTTCCAGCTGAAAGGCCTGTCCAAAAACGCCCTAAAGATAATCTTGCACCTGAAGGTGAATTTGAACGGCCTAGTGCAGTAAAAGTTGGTCCTCCTGAACGCAGGACACCTATAAAACATACCGACAATCTAAAACCTGAAGGTGCCTTTGAAGTTCCAGAGAAATCCAAATATGTACCAGCAGATCGACCTAAACAGATTCGACCTGACGACAACCTGAAACCTGAAGGTGAATTCGAAAGGCACTTAACAAGCAAAGACGAATATAAAGTAGTAAGGGGAGAAAGAGCTAAATATGTGATTCACGAGGACAATCTGAAAATGGAAGGCAAATTTGACGAATACAGGAAGAATAACCAATATTATAATGAGAGAAATACTAGCGCAAAAGTCGTTCGAGCTGGTATTGTAAAACATCAAGATAATTTAAGGATGTCGGGAGAGTTTGACGCTTTCAAGAAAATTACGGAAGACTTTAAGCCTGTTGTTGGTGAAAGATCGCCAGTTAAGAGACCACAAGATAACTTGTCTATTAGTGGGGACTTTTGTGACATAACTGTCCAAAAATCAGATTTTAAGGTAGCTAGAGGTGAGAGGGTGACACAACAGAAACATAAAGATTCTTTAAAAATTGAATCTGGACCAATGGAATGTGTTACAACTGCGAAAGACTCTTTCCAAATATCACCAGCCAATCAATCTAGCGTTGCAATGATTAATAAAAGGAGGCACACCGAGTCCAACATCATATTAGGCGAAAATAAAGGAAAACTAATGAATGTTCAAGAAACAAAGGAAGTGAAAAGAACACAAGTAAATCAAGCAGTTTCATCGCGTACAGATGTATCTTTACGTTCAAAACAAGCAGTTAAACAAGATACAACAACAGTAGTTCAGAATGAAGTAATCGCAGGCGGAATTACAAAAACTTCGTCCAGTACTCATATTCAGGAAAATAATACGAACTGCAGTTCTGCCGCTCAGACTGATACTGACAATGTTAGCCATACTTCAATTCACAAACATGTTACAAACGAAAATGTAAGTAAACATCATCGCAAAAATGTCTTAAGTTCTTCAGCTGAAGTTACTAATCAAATATTATATCGCAAAGGATTACAAACTTCGTCAGAAGCACAAGCAATGCATGCAACAAGTTCTGCTGCACTAGATATGAGAAAATCTATTTGTAATATTCATGAGCAAGGACAGTATACAAGCAGTTCTTCACAAAATCAAGAAAGGCATAGTCTGAGTTCAATGCACAGATCACAAGAAAGTGGTGCTTCTCGACGGGGACAACAGTGGTCTTCCGTAGCATATCAGTCAGTGGAGCGTCCACAAAAAATTGTTCGAAAAGATAATCTCACTGTTGGGGGCCAATTTTATGGACAGTCAGAAGCTCGATCGTATGGAAACTTTTCGAAACAGCAGAATATTCAGAAGGTCGAGAGAATTACTAAAACATCCAATATATCAAATATAAGTTTAGGTAACAGTAATGTTTCCGTTGTTACTTCATATAAAAAGGAATATTCTCCGAGAAATATTGGACCTTGTCCAGCGACTCTTGTCGATAGTCCCAAGGGTAATTTTAAACATACGAGGGATACTAAGTCTCATAAATTTTACATGCCAGTTGTAACAAACTGATTATTATAATACTTGCATTTTCAGTAAAATTTAGGGTTGTATTTTAGTGGTGTTCTAACAATGTGATATTTAGCTTTTTCATAATACAAAACAGGATTTCATCTATATTAACTAACCTAAATGCAATAACATATACACGCAATATTATACATACTATATTTTTATATACAATTTACATTCTGCTTGCGGTTGCTTATTCGAAGTAAATTTAAATTGTTCAGGGTATACCTAGAATGCTATAATTATATTTGAGTTTTATAATTTTCAGTGAATTGCTTTTAATAAAGGTATATTTATACAAAGAGTTTTTTATTTATTTTTGTCCAACACTCCTACATAGTATAAGAAGCTTTCGACAATAATCTTTAGGGCTCTGGGATTTTTAAAGATAAAAATAAAGGAACGCTTAAAATAGTTTCAAAAACTGAGCAATTAGGCTTAGAAACAAAATTTAATGTTAAAATTAGTTTATGGTTCAACGTTTTTCCGTCTTTCTGGTACATAATGAAACTGCTTTTGACTTTCTTTCGACTATCTCCGGAGCGCAGTTTCATATCGAACACCAAAGATCGCCCAGTTCGGTTTCCGAATAGAAGACTACTAGTATTTGACCGTAGTTTATGTATGTGGAATAGTATTTGTATGTGGAATAGTATTTTTTTGGTGGAATAGTATTTTTTGGTGGAATAGTATTTTTTGGTGGAATCGTGACTTTTGGTGGAATAGTATTTGTTGGTGGAATAGTATTTGTTGGTGGAATAGTATTTTTTGGTGGAATAGTATTTTTTGGTGGAATCGTGACTTTTGGTGGAATCGTGGATACGAATCCATTTTCGTGTGATGTTTAGATTTATAGAGGGATTATATATAGTCAGCTTGCTTTAGCATTATTTGATTTAGATAATCTCCTGTTGCCATCTAGAGGACATTGAAGTCGTGGACGGGTGTCGCATGTTGGTAATTTACAGCCGTTGACAACTGATGTACCTATTTTGACATGTTAAGTTGTAAAAATCGTAAATGTATTTGAAAAATATCGTAAAATAAAATTTTTGAAAAGGAAAATTGAGAGCGCCTCTGGATAGGTGTGGGTTAGTTGTCGAAATAATGCGATGAAAGTTTTGTTCTATTTATCGTTATTTGGAAAACTGTTATTTTTTCAAATTTTTGTGTGCACCCTTCGGGCGCAACACAGGATCCAGGATTTATCGTTATAAGGGAGTTATGTAATTTTTATTTATTTTCAATTTGTTGAAAGTACGCCACTGACCTTTGAAAACTAATATTTGTCCGTATCATTCACACTTAAGTTCTTTCGGCATATTTAATCGTCAGAAGCAGAAAAGTTTTTAGAAATCTTGGAAAATGCGAGATGAATAAAAGAATTACGTACGTCACTGGAAATTAGGGGGTCAGTCGTGAAAGTAACAACAACGAAGTTTTCGTGTATCTCGTTTAATAAGAAGGTTACGCAATCTCCATCTATTTTTAAATTTTATCGACTACGCCGCTGCATTTGATAATCGAAATCTGTGTACGTTCTTATTAAACAATTTATTTCGATACGTCTAATTGTGAACCGTAGAAAATAATTTTAAAAATATAGTAAATTAAAAAAAATATTTGAAAAGTTGAGTACGCCACTGGATAGGTGTAGGACAGTCGTTGAAATAATACGCTGAAAGTTTCGTTCTATCTATCGTTATAACTGAGTTATTAATTTTTATTTATTTTCAATTTGTTTAAAGTACGCCACTGACTTTGAAAGGCTTACATTTGCACGTACCATTCACACTTACATTTTTCCGGCATAATTAATCGCCAGAAGCAGAAAGGTTTTTAGAAATCTCCGAAAATGCGAAAGGTATAAAAGAATTGCGCACGTCACTGGAAGTTAGGGGGTCGACCATGAAAGCTATGTTAAGGAAGTTTTCGTGTATCTCGTATAATAAAGGAGTTGCGCTATGTTCACCTATTTTCAAATTTTACCGACTACGCCACTGCATCTGACAATGGAAACCTGTGTACGTTCTTATTAAACAATTTATTTCGCTACATCTAATTGTGAACCGTAGAAAATAATTTTAAAAATTCTTTCGGCATATTTAATCGTCAGAAGCAGGAAAGTTTTTTCGAAATCTACTAAAAAGAGAAGGGCATAAAAGAATAGCGTGGCGGTCGCTGGAAATTAGGGGGCCAGACATTGAAGTAAAATTGGGGAAGGTTTCATGTATCTCGCATAATAAGGGAGTTGCGCAATTCTTCATTTTTTTTTTAATTTTCTCGGCGACGCCGCTGTATTTCACAATCGAAATCTACGTGCGTTCTTCTTAAATACTATATTTCGACAGCTTTTTTACATGCCGCAGAAAGTTACTCGCAAAGTCGCAATCAACTGCAGGAAAAGAAAGAATTTCTTCGAAAAAAAAATTTTTTTAGGGTAGCGAACGCGATAGGGGATGCTTCAACTTATCCGTCATAACCCGCCCACGAATAATCTTTAATTTCTAATGGATATCGCGAAAACCGTAAGAACGTGAGTTTTCTTAACCAGGCAAAAATTTAGCTCAAGTTTTATTTGTTTGGCCCATTCGGAACGCTTCGAAGGGATGAAAGTGGATCGGGCGTTCATTTTCTTCCAACCGACGCATTTTTTCCTTATTCGGGAAAACGGAAAATATTTTAAAAGGGTGGAAGCAAGAATGTGCATTTGTAACATTCGGCACCCTTGGACGGGGGTGCGAGGGAGCGAATCGCGAAAAAACGAACCGGAGCGTGTTCCAAGCAACGACTTCTACCTCCGTTCCGAAAATGAAACGAATTTAATTTTTTTGCGAAAATTTATTTTTTATCAATGCATAATAAATATGTGTGCGAGTAGTTCCAGGAAAATTGTTTGCTTGTTTACATCCGAGATCATATCTTTGCAATGGGTCGCCGTATCGGATCCGTTGATGTCTTGTTGGATTAACGAAACTTGAAATGTTACCCCGATTCGCGGCATCTTTCTCCAAGACACGCCGGAAAGACACAAAAGAATAAGAAACTCTAAAAAACCGCGAAGAAACTGCGAAACGGCTTTCAATTTTTTCCGACTCGAGGGGTGGTCGAGCGGCGGCCGAAACGGGTGCAACAGGATTATTTCCTCGCTGCCGACATATGTTCATACCACGTCGATTTTTCTATCTCTCACCTGCAGCGAGTTAGGCCGTTCAGATTTAGTCAGCCTCAAAATATGCGAAATTGTCAAATATTTGAATTATAGTTTTGGGCGAAAAAAAATTAAAATTATAATTCCCAGGTCGGAAACGTACTTCGCGTATCGATACGACCCGCGATAAGTGGAAAATTAGGAAAAAATCGATAAAAAGACAAAAATTAGCGCGGTCCGAGATTTGATCTCGTAGCACCAAAACAGTTTCGGATTCGCAAACACGGAAGCCGTGCGTTTTTGCATTGGCCCATTTTCGCCAAGTCAATTAAATTCTTAATAGGCATATAAAATTGACATCACATGATGAATTTTATTTTTTCCATAATTTCCTTAAATACACAATTTTATTTGTTAACACGACTCCTTTCGCGTCATAAAAGGAATCAGCGACGTGAAATTATGCGAAATTCCCGAAGAAAGCGTTAAAACTGAATGTTTAATTTACCTGCCTCCGGGCACCCCTCTGGTTTTTAGTCAATAACTTTTTCAAATCTCCGCCGATTTCAATTTTTTCGACGGATATGAAAAGAGGGAGCTCAGAAGAACCCCATTCTTGCTTCGAAACACGCCGATACTCCCCCGGAAGAGCTTACGGGGCCGTCTCGATTAAGCGGGAGATTTCGGAAAACACGTACTTTTTAGGGGCGGCCTGCAACCCCGGGGAGACCTCTTTTTTAAAAACCGAAAGTGAACTGTCGAAGGGGATGGAACGGAGCGTCCGCCCGTGCAAGAATTTCCGTCCTGCGACCCCGTTTGACCCCCCAAAACATTAATTGAAAAGTGCAAAAAGCAGGGGAAATGCGTTTACATTTTGCCCAGATTCGCGGCCGCGCGACATAAATCAAATCTGAGCTCCCCTGGAAATGTCCACCTAGGTATTATTATTTTTGCAGCTTGCGGGCTTCGAGAAATTAATTCTTTTGACGACCTTCCGGTGGGCTTGGACGGTTGAAAATTTCGCGCGGCATCCACAAATGTTTTTTCTTGCGGAAAAAGAAGAAATTTCGAGAAAATATTGTATTGGAGCCGGAAAAAATCGCAAAGTTGCGGCGTGTCGCAAAAAAAAAATTTTTGGGGGGGTAAACGTTACGGGGGAGAGACGACAGTCGGCCCCGTCTATACAGACACTCCGGGCACTAATAATCCAGAATTTCCCAGCGCCATCTCCGAAATTGCCGATGCGGCAACTCCCGAAAGACGTCGATGCCTTGAAATTTTCTAAAAATTTCGTCCGAGTTCGGATTTTCTTCCCGACCCTTTCGGAACGTTTCGAAGGGGTGAAAGTGTGTCGGGTGGACGCGCTCGTTAATTTTCTTTCATTCGACGCCACTTTTTCCACATTCGAGAGAGAGGAAGGGATTTTGTAAGGGAGGAAACTCAAATTCGCAATTTTTAACATTTCGCACCACGCGGCGCTCGCGGGGGGATGAAGAGGGGAAAATGGCCCTCGCTCGTGCGGAGCGGCGAGTTTTCTTTCCCAAAAAGGCAGAAATTTCCTTTCCGGACTTTCCCTTTCGAAGCAAAAGGAAATTCCGCATTTTACCCTCCCCGAGAGTTTCCGAGGGTAGTTGAGCCCCGATCGGGGCGCAACTTTCGGAAACCGCCGCCTTTTGCAGCACGCCTCCACACACGAAGCCGATTTTCGTTTCACCCGGTAGTTTTCGAAGAAAACGGAGGGTTCGAAAAATGCAGTCTCCTCTCCGGGAGCCCCTGGCGAGAGGGGGGAATTTTTTTGGGGAAAAACAGCGGAGGGACTTTCTACACTCCGAAGACCGTACTTTAACCTCCCGCCGTTAGAAAAATTGCAGGTCTAAAACTAAGTCCGCGCGGCGCTCGGAAAAGTGCGGTTTTTTGAGCTGCGACAGCCGAAAACGCGCCCCTCGGATTTTTCGCTAATGACTTTCTCAAACGTCGACCGATTTCCATTTTTTCAACGGATATCGAAAGAGGGAGCTTCATAGAACCTTATTCTTACCATTAGACACGCCGAGCCTTCCGCAGGTGAGGAAGACGGCCTCAAGAAAATCGAAGATCTCGGAAAACACGCACCACTCGGGGGCGGCCTGCTACCCCCGCGCGACCTTTTTTGGAAAATGTAATGAGACGTTTGTAAAGCGAAAGAGACGCGCTGTCCGCCTGTGCGAAAATCTTCAACCTGAACTCGCGTTCGACCACCTAAAACGTTAATTGAAAAGTGCAAATTTTCGTAAAATCGCGAAATCTACCCCGGAATTTTCGCTCGTCGCGGGGTGGAGACCCGCGACGGGGGCGATCCGCATATCGAAATGTCATCTCGAAGGGTCGAATAATCTTTATCGAGAGAAAGCGCGACCCGGGGCGGTCCGGGAAAGTCACCACGAGCGAAATAAAATGAGCAATTTCGGCGAAATTCTGACAGACGGGTGTCTGAACTCGTAAAATTTCGCGATCGCCCGGACCTCGTGTTGACCGTTTTCAAATGCACTTTTCTACCCTTAAACGTCGACGTGTCCAAAATTCCGCCCAACTTAACACTCTGTGGACTTTCCTCTTTCGAACTGTACCCCGCGCGACTCTCCCCCTTCGACCCCCAGGGACGAGTTTGGCCCCCCTTTTTGCGTGTTTTTCGACCGGAAATTTTGCATTGCCTCGGGGAAAAAATTATTTCGCATAGTAACCGGGGTGCTGGGGGGTTGATTTTCGGATATTTTCGGTCCGATCGACGGGACTTTCGGAATCCGCCCTCGAAATTATCCGGCGACCCCCCGTTCGGCCGGTATAAAAAACTACCCTTATTTCGAGGGCGCCGTATCTCTCTCGTCGTTTGATCTGGAGGTTCGAATTTCTCCTAAAATGGACAACTCTGGTGGGCGAAGAAGCGGGCGGCGCCGGTTTTTCCGCACAGCTTACCGGTTCTTCCGGCCGCGATAGAATAGTTTAGACCACTTCCGGTACGCTGACTTTGTTATCGCTTGACGACGGGGTGTTTCGAGGAATTTTGAAAAATCTCGAAGTTACCCGGGGATCCGGGAAAGATCCCCCCGCCCCCGCGCCGAATTTCGTCACGATAGCCCCGTTTTTCGCGGAGAAAAAAAATATTTACCGTTTTCGACGTTTTCGCCGCCCCTCGCTTAAAGCGGGGGGGGACGGGCGGTTTTATCCGGTGATTTTGACCCTTTTTCGGCGTTTTCAAAATTTTGGGGGCGTGGCCCAAATACGTTTAGTAGTATTTAACTAGTTTAAATAGGCGCTCTCTTACCTTACCCACACTGATTTCCTTTTCTAATATACAGAGTGGTACACGAAAAACGGCCAGAGCTGTAGTGTCGTTATTTGTGACCCGATTTTAAAATTGTATACACCAAATCATATGGCTGAAAGGATGCTATTTACCAATATTGGAGACTTTTTTCCAATTTTGAAAATTTCTAATTAATTTGTTTGCTTTCAAATTTTTTTCGGGTTGGGCCTTTTTTTCTGAACACAATGATGTGAATCGTGGTGAAAAAATTTTATTAATTGATTAAAATTGACTCTCTTAATAGCATCAAATGATCCATGACACGCCATCAACTAAGCTATGGAAGAAAGTGATATTCAACAGCAAACGATAGGAAACAACAATAACATTAACATTTAGTAGGTACTTTTTATTTTACAATGAACTCATAATTAATGGAAAAACGAAACAATAAATAAATAAATGTTGTTATAACAGTTGCTGAAAATGACCACCAGTTTGCTCAATGCATAGTTGGCATCTCCTAAAGGCGCTGGAAGTTTAAACGGATTCCAGGAATTTCACGGCACGCTTCAACGATTCGTTGTCTTAAGTTTTCAACATTTTAAGGAACTGTTAAATACCCCTATCTTTCAGGTAGCCCCATAAAAAATTCTAATGGCGTCAAATCTGGACTACGCGCTGGCCACCGAAGTCTGGTGTTACCCATCCATCGTTCGCCAAATTGTGCATTTAAATAATTCACAATTAAATGCGTATTAAGGGGCGGAGCTCCATCTTGTTGGAAGTAAATCTCGTTCAGATTGGCAAGGGATTGTTCGTCCAAAAAATTTTAAAATTCACCAGAGAGTAAATCAAAATACTTTTGTTGATTCAAATTTATTACTTAGTGGTACTGGACCGTTCGAACAACTACTCCTCGGGCAAATACCCCGCCAGGCATTGAATTATAGAACTAAATCCAGATTTTTTGTTCTACGAGACGTTTCAGACTGCTACCCCACCTAAGATGGCTTTGAAACAATCCTAATTTGTCTCCATGTACGCACGTGCCTTTAAGCAGGTCTTTGTTCAAATATTGCATGTTTTGAATGTGTATGTAAAACCGCAGACCAACTGGTTTCGTCCTTCTGGGACTCATCAGTACGGTGCTTTCCCCTACACACTCAAACCATGCAATTTATCTTCCCATATATGCTGCCACGCTCTGGACAGATATCAGATAATTACTCAAAGTAGTTGTCACTTGCTGTCCTTCTGGGACCCATCAGTACGGTGCTTTCCCCTACATACTCAAACCATGCAATTTATCTTGCTATATATGCTGCCACGCTCTGGACAGATATCAGCAAGTGACAACTACTTTGAGTAATTATCAAAGTAGTTGTCACTTCTTGCTGATATAGCAAGATTAAAAAATTGCATGGTTTGAGTGTATAGGGGAAAGCACCGTACTGATAAGTCCCAGGAGGACGAAACCAGTTGGTCTGCGGTTTTCCATACACAATCAAAACATGCAATATTTGAACAAAGACCTGCTTAAAAGCACGTACGTACATGGAGACAAATTAGGATTGTTTCAAAGCCACCTTGGGTGGGGTAGCAGTCTGAAACGCCTCGTAGTACAAAAAATCTGGATTTAGTTCTATAATTCAATGCCTGGCGGAGTATTTGCCCGAGGAGTAGTTGTTCGAACGGTCCAGTACCACTAATTAATGCCAGATAATTACTCAAAGTAGTTGTCACTTGCTGATATCTGTCCAGAGCGTGGCAGCATATATAGCAAGATAAATTGCATGGTTTGAGTGTGTAGGGGAAAGCACCGTACTGATGAGTCCCAGAAGGACGAAACCAGTTGATCTGCGGTTTTCCATACACATTCAAAACATGCAATATTTGAACAAATTTATTACCACCGATGAAAAATTCCGCACCATACGTTTAAACTAAATCTTCTTTGAAAATTAGTTTCCACAATAACGTGGGGATTCTCTAGAGACCAATATCTGTGGTATTTTCTAATGAAAATTCAATTTTTTCCGAAAGTGCATTCGTCAGGACCAGATTATTTTCCTATGAAATGCAAGCTCTTATATTGAACAGTTTTATAAATTTCTATAGTACGGGCTTTTAAGTTTCTACTTTCATTATTTCTGTTCATTATCTTTCTATACAAATACTTCAAATATATCCAGAAAGACAAGTCCCATGTAAAAAATCTCAAAATATAAGGAATAACCCAGTACAGTATATTGACTGTGCATCTTCTTATAAGTAAATATGCATATAGTACATGTAATAGCCTATACCGTGTGTCCCGGGAATTCTGAAGCATCCTGTTTAACATGGGAAATTTGAACATTGCGATTTGTATGTCCCCAAAGTGTTTTAAGAATATTCCGAGTATCAGGACACATAAAATGTGCACCAGAGAACGTTTTTGTGCAATAATTTTCAAAGTTTGACAAAAAATATCAATAATATTTCCAAAAATATAACACGTGCGAATCAAATTAGTTTAAATACGAGTTTCTTCCTTCATTTTGGTACTTTTTTGACCGAAAATTTTGCAAGGTTTCGGGGAAAAAATTATTTCCCCTAGCAACCCCCGCGCGATTTTGCCGATTTTCGGATATTTTCGGTCCGATCGACGGGGCTTTCGGAATCCGCCTTCAAAATTATCCCGCGACCCCCCGTTCGGCCGGTATAAAAAACTACCCTTATTTTGAGGGTGCCGTAACTCGCTCGTCGTTTGATCTGGAGGTTCGAAATTCTCCTAAAACACACAACTCTGGTGGGCAAAAAAGCTGGCGACGCCGGTTTTTCCGCACCGCTTACCGGTTCTTCTGGCCACGATGGAATAGTTTCGACCCGTTCCGGTACCCCGACCTCGTTATCGCTTGCAGACGGGGTGTCGCGAGAAATTTTGAAAAATCTCGAGGTTACCCGGGGATCCGGGAAAGATCCCCCCGGCCCCTCTGAAAATTTCGTCCCGATCGCCGCGATTTTCGCGGAGAAAAAAATTATTTACAGTTATCGACGTTTTCGTCACCCCCGCGAGACAGTCGACGGGGGGGGGGGGACGGGCGGTTTTATCCGGTGATTTTCACCCTTTTTCCGGATTTTCAAATTTTTGGGGGCGTGGCCCAAATACGTTTAGTAGTAATCAATAAAAGGCCTTTTGCAGACGGTGCGATTGCGATGCCATTTTCCGTTTACGGCATGCCGCAGCGATACCGCGAACAATCAATATTACATGCAATTTTATGAGTAATTTTCACATTATGCGGAAGCGTCAAAAAAGAACGGAAGCTGATTGCGGCATTGTATCGCATCGCAGCACAGTACGTTGGTCGGTCAAATATCGTCCGTTGTTTTTTCGTGCGGTATTCGACCAGCCATGAAAAGAAATGTACATTTCCACACATGTCGCTGCTTGTCGCGAGATTTATCAGTGAATAAAATTTCAGGGTTGCAATTTTAGCATTTTGTTTTGAGCTTCTCAGTGTAATAGGTTGTTCCTTAGCAATGAAATTGAAATTCAAATACGAAATATTGGATTTAATAGAATCCGTGGAATGCAAGCATGCTCACACCACACCTGCACTCCACTGGCTACGAAGACAAACTGAGCAACGGCAACACCGCGCACTTATTTATTATATTCAATCGTTCGAAACTAAATTTTATCGCCCCGTGTGAAAGCTTTCTGCGAATGCGACACGACATCCCGCAAACGGAAAATCGCATCGCAGTCGCACCGTCTGCAAAATTAGTTTATGGTTCAACGTTTTTCCGTCTTTCTCTTACATAATGAAACTGCTTTTGACTTTCTTTCGACTATCTCCGGAGCGCAGTTTCATATCGAACACCAAAGATCGCCCAGTTCGGTGCGATTGCGATTGCGTTATGCATCGTTTGGTGACATTGGCAGTGCAGTGCGATCTGTCATTTTTGCAGAGCGACAGTCAACTTTTTTTTTTCTTTATGGCAGCCATATTCATTTCTGCCGTTGACATTAAGACAGCATTATTATGATTATAACGGTTTTTTAGTTTTTTAAATCGAACTTCAAATAAAGAAGTTACAGAGAGAAACGTGTTAGCCATGTAATCAAGGTAGCCATATGCAACAAAAGAGCCGCGGTAAGTAAAAATTTTTGTCAATAAATAATTTACTTTTTGTGGAAGCCCACGTATTCCCACCTTTTCTATTTGAAGAGATAGAGATTCGGTTAAATCAGCGAAAACTTGCCCAATTACTAGCAATAAACAGTGGTTCCAGAAGAGTTTAAGAAATCGGCTGTGGTCAAAATATTTATGGATATTTTGAAAAGGGTCAATTAGTACTTGGATTAAAATAAAAGCCTACATTTATTTAATTTTTTTATTAACTATGGAACTTTAAAGAACAATAAAACAAATTAACTAAAACGAATAAACAATTTAACAAAATGCCATGAAGCAACAATGTAGGATTTTATTTTAATCCAAGTACTAATTGACCCGTTTCAAAATTTCCATAAATATTTTGACCACGGTCGATTTTTTAAACTCTTCGGGAACCACCGTTTATTGCTAGTAATTGGGAAAGTATTCGTTGATTTAACCGAATCTCCATCTCTTCAAATAGAAAAGGTGGGAATACGTGGGCTTCCACTAAAAAGTAAATTGTTTATTGATACTTACCGCAGCTCTTTTGTTGCATGGCTACCTTGATTACATGTGCTAACATGTTTCTCTCTGTAACTTCTTTATTTGAGGTTCGATTTAAAAAATTAAAAAACCATTGTAATCATAATAATGCTGTCTTAATGTCAGCGGCAGAAATGAATATGGATGCCATAAAGAAAAAAAAGTTGACTGTCGCTCTGCAAAAATGACAGGTCGCACTGCACTGTCAATGTCACCAAACGATGCACAACGTTCTTTTATGTAAATATTCCAAGTTTCAAGCCATTTGCACAAACCACAGTTGAGTTATAAACAAAAGAAAAAATCGGAAATTTTAATTTTTTAATTATATCTAGAAAGCTGTAAAAATTTTTGCAAGTTTGAAAGTAGGTTTAAGATGGCCCCAAAATAGTGCAACTTTTCTCTCATTTAACCGACTTTGTAGCTCTTCAAATAACAAAAATACCCATACATAGAAGGATTCCTGATTCACCCTGTATAACTACATAATAACTATTCACGGATATAATCGAATATTCACAGGACACAAACGTAAAAAACGTAAATAATCACAAAACACGATAGTAAGTATTATGTAATTATACAACGCGTGATATCTCAGCTACTCATGCATGTTTAACTCTCTTTCTGCTTCTCTCAACGTTATATCTTTCGTCTCTCTCGTGTAACGAAATGCTCGAAAGCGTGACGCGACCTTGAAATTTTACTCTCAATTCTCGAGCAATTTTCGAGGTGCCACTAAGTACGCCGGATAGTGACATCAATATTAAAATGATTTTCGCATGTGGCAGAGGTTATAAATTCGGTAGTTTGTGTGATGGCAAACAGGAAAATTGACCTTTACCCACCCCGCGTCGGACATTTTACAATTGACATGTCTTCAAAAATTTAAAAGAAAGAATAAGTTAACCTAAATCTCTTCAGCGCCTCTGCCTTATGATTCAACTTAATAATTGAATCATAAAAAACGAGAAAATACCCGAGGTAGAGGTTCTGAGCAGTCCCTGAGCAGAGGCAGAGGTTCAGAAAGTGTTTGGAAAGTAGGCCTACTTAGATTCAAACGAGCTGAAATGACTAAGTAGAGCTACTTTTCTAAGCACATTTAAAACGTCTTCCTCTGACCTGAGGCTGTTCAGGATCTCTGCTTCGGGTATTTTCTTGTTCTTTATGATTTAATTAATGAATTTAACCAAAGACAGGGGTACTGAAAAGATTTTGGTTAACTTTTTTCTTTCGCATTTTTGAAGACCGGCCAAATGTAAAATGTCCTACGCTGGGGTCTCGATGGACATCCTGATTTCCAACAGACAATTTACAATTTTATATGAATACTAAGGGCGCTGAAATCAGTTATAAAAATTGTCGCTATCTGGCGCACTATAAAGAAGTTCCACTACAAAAATGCGCGTATAGCACCGTATACGTGATAGAAGTGAAACGCTGGGGTCTCGCACATGGATATCCTGATTTCCAACAGACAATTTACAATTTTATATGAATACTAAGGGCGCTGAAATCAGTTATAAAAATTGTCGCTATCCGGCGTACTATAAAGAAGTTCCACTTCAAAAATGCGCGTATAGCACCGTATACGTGATAGAAGTGAAACTTTTGAGAGATATTTACTTATATAATAACTGTTCACGTATATAATTGAATATTCACAGGACACAAACGCAAAAAATCGTAAATAATAACGCGATGGTAAGTATTAAATTAAATTAAATTAAATTATTTATTTTGACGTGCATAAGTACGACTTATAAATCCGTAGAAAAACGTGGACCATATAGGAGGACATGTAACAAAACCTGAGCGTCACGAAAAATAGACATTGTAAAATCACTATAGAACCTAAACGCAGAGTCATAATAAAGTACTGATATGTACAGGGTGGGTAAAATTGCTTGTTAGTATATGGGGCAACTCGGTAACTATGGCAGTTATAGAAAAATGAACTGCCTACCCTAAGTGGTAGAATAGCCTTTGGCTAAACTTCGCCCACGAACTATTATATTTAAACTTCATTTGAATTTCTTTCATTTATAATAAAGCCGGTTATTATTAATGTTATTATTATTATTATTATTATTATTATTATTTGTTTTTTCGGGAAGAACTCGGTGCCGAAAACCAAATTTGACTATTGCCTTTTGTTTTCAATTTATAGCTCATGATCATAAGGTTCTCAGTCCGAAGACTGGTTGGACGCATACCTCCATTCTTTTCTATCCTGAGCTAACCTACGCATTTCCCTAAAAGTAAAACATCCTACATCCCTAATTATTTGAGAGCAGTAGTATAATCTAGGTCTACCCCTACCTCTTTTTATTCTTATCTCTGACTCTAGTATGTCGCGAACTATTCCTTCGTGTCTTAGAAGGTGTCCTACCATCCCATCTCTCCTACTCTTTATTGTCTTCCATACCTTTCGCAATTCTCCAACTCTTTCTAATACTTCCCTATTGCTAACCTTATCTATCCACGGTACCTTCATCATGCGTCTGTAGCACCACATTTCAAACGCTTCTACTCTTTTTCGATCCGCTTCTCAAATTGTCCAAGTTTCGCACCCGTATAATACCGTACTCCATACATAAAACCTTAAGAGTCTCTGCCGAGTCTCTATATTAACCGTTCTCGAACATAACAGTTGTTTCTTTTTGTTAAACGCAACTCGACCCTGCGCTCCTACCGTCTTGAGTTATTTTACTTCCTAAATAGCAGAAATCCGCGACCTCCTCTATCTTCTCATTTGCTATTTGTATTTCAATTTTAGTTCTGTTTTCACACCCCCTACATACCAAAATTTTAGTTTTCTTTTTATTGATTTTCATGCCGTAGCCCTGTGTCAAAATTGCTTCCATTTCATTCAAAGCCGCTCCTAATTCTTCTTTGCTAGATGCTAACACTGCTATATCATCCACAAATCTGAGCATGTTAATAGTTTGACCCTGTATATTAAACCCTGAGGCTGTTCTGTCCTTAACAATATTAATAGCATCTTCGATATATAAGTTGAAAACTAGAGGTGACAATGCACATCCCCGTCTCACTCCCTTCCGGATATCTACTTCCTTTCGTTCCTGCTCACATTCTATAACTGCCTTTTGCCCTTTGTAGAGATTATGTATTATTCTTCTGTCCCTATATTTCATCCCTATCTTCCTCAGCACTTCGAACATCTTCCTCCATTTTACGTTGTCCAAGGCTTTTTTTAAATCTGCTAGAATGGCCTCGCACGTTCCCCTATTTCGTCTAAATCCGAACTGATCTTCTCCTAATATTTCTTCCGCCTTTTTCTCCATCCTTCTTTGCACAATTCTAGTTAAGATTTTTGACTCATGGGAAGTTAAACTGATAGTTCTAAAATTTTCGCACCTATCCGCGCCTTTCTTTTTTGGCAAAGCTACTATGATGTTCTGTTTGTAATCTTCTGGAATCTCGCCTGTCAGGTATAAGCAACTAACTAATTTAAATAAACGGTCTATTACCTCTTGACCTGCGCACTTTAAGATTTCTACCTGCAAGCCATCTATACCTGGTGCTTTATTATTCCTTAAACTTTTTAGTGCTAGCTCAAACTCTTTTTACACTATAGGACACCCTAGGTTGTCCCCCCTCTACATTGCTTTCGCTTTCTAATGTATCTCCTACTTCCTGTCCCGCATATAAATTTCCCAAATATTCTTTCCACCCCTTCTCCCCGCTTCCGATTAGGATAACTCCCGCCTCATTTCTAATGTTTTTGGTACTAGATCCAATTTCTCTAAAATTTCTTCTAATTATTTTATATGCTTCATCAGTCTTTCCTACTTCGAGCTTATATTCCACTTCTTTGCATTTATTATCAATCCATTGCTCTTTCGCTTTCCTACATTTCTGAATAATTTCCCATTTGATCGCCTTATATCTTTGTTTCCCTATTTCATCTAACCGTTTTTATATTTTCGCCTTTCGTCTATTAGACTCACAATATGTTTTGTTATCCAGGGTTTCCTACTTTCATTCTATTTATGACCCAAAATATCCCTAGCTGAGGAAACTAAACTATTTTTAATGCAATTCCATTCTGCCTCTATGTCCCTAACAATATTTTCACCCGCGCTCTTTAGTACTTCGTTTGTCTTTTTCTCGAACTTATTGCGCGTATCGTCATCTTTTAGTTTCTCTGGGTCAAGATATCTTCTTCCGCTTCGCTTTTTCAAAATCTTAAATGTAAGATTGGCCTTCATAAGGACTATGTTGTGATCACTATCTATATCTGCTCCTGGATAACTTCTACAATCCCTAACTTGATTTCCAAATCTTTGCCTAACAAGAATGTAATTTATTTGATATTTCCCTAGGTCTCCTGGCATCTTCCACGTATAGCGTCTCCTAACATGATGGTGAAATAGAGTGTTCACGACCGTTAAGTTATGTTTGTCGCAGAACTCTATCAGTCTAACTCCCCTATCGTTCCTATTGCCTAATCCAAAGGGGCCAACTATTCCGCCCTCTCGCCGTGTGCCTATGACTGCATTGAAATCTCCTATAATTATTAGATTTTCGTGCCCTCTCACAAAATCTAGCACATATTCAATGTCACTATAAACTGCCTCTACGGCCTCACTACTGTAGTTAGAAGTGGGCATATATACCTTTATTATTACTGTTTTTACAGGTTTCGAATCTAACCTAACCATAACTACCCTGTCGCTTTTGCTGTAAGAAATTTTCTACACTCTGTCCTACTTTTTTCCGCATAACAATTCCTACTCCCGAATTTCCTCCTACAGATCCTGTCTGTATTACTCTAAAATCTCCGCTCCAGAAGTCCAGCTTCTGGCCATCGCACTTCACTAATACCTACTATGTCTAATGCTAACCTATCCATCTCAATTTTCAAATTCTCTAACTTTCCTATTTGTTTCATGCTTCTAACATTCCACGCTCCGACTCGTGAGATGTTACACTTATCATTTCTGATGACTCCCCCCGAAGCAGTCCCCGCCCGGAGATCCGAATGTGGGACTATTTTACCTCCGGAATATTTTACTCCAGAAGGTGCCATCATCATAAATTAGAAGTACGGTGTACTAGGGATATAATAATGTGTTGGTTTCCCGTTGCCTTCCACATCGCAGTAGTGTGTAACACAGTGCCATACCGACCATCGCGATCTCTGCCACTATGATTACTGAAAGAGCTTCTGCCCTCTTTCAGGGATATGGCTTATACCTCAAAATTCGATTTTTCGCATTATGGTTACAATAGGGTATCTCTGTTGTTCGTAAACTTGGTGGAAAGTTATTAACACATTCTTGATGAACATTTTTGAGTAGAATGCAATGGTCTTAACCATTTTGTGTTTTAATGATTAAATTTCATATTATGACATAAAGTTATATTTTTTAAATGCAAACCATAGTTGCCCATAATATAGTTAAATAGAGCATTTTCATCAAAAATTCACAATTTCCAATAGGCGAGACAAAAGAATAATAATAATGAAAGAATAAATCGAATTTTAATGCTTCTAACCAAGCGCTTTGTGGGGTAACGAGAACTGAAACGCTGTGTCCTCGCTTTACTGATGCGTGACGCTTGCCTGAGAGAAACAACGCGAAGCATGAGACAGAGCGTGGCTAAAGAGTGGGGCTTTCGATATTCCCTTTCTCCTCTGCCGCTCTGCCCGTCTTCTCAGACTCCTCCCCTCCATTCGTTTCACTTTTCGTAACGCTCGCATTTGCCAACACAGGAACTTACTCTACCGAGACAAAAGAAGTTTCACTTCAATAGCATAAAAGTTCCCACCTTGTGAAACACAATTTAACACTCACAAATTGAGTAACTAAGAAAAAATAAGTTACAATTTTTTATGTACGTGAACGCTGTTCGGTAGTTTAGCCAAGGATGTCTTTAAAATGCGTCCTTTTTCTTAGTTTGGAAGTAAATTCTTCTACACTGGCCTAGTATTTGTTTTTTTACTGCATTCTCAGCTGTCTTTATGTCTGGCTTCCACCCTCGAGGTCAGGAGATGGTGATCCCCTAAAGCTGGATCATTACAGTAGTGATACACCACTTTCAGCTTCAATTTTCCGATTGGGGGGTTCCAGACCAGTTTGGGCGTCATTTTTATACGTTTTAGCCTGTCGACGCCCAACTGCTACGTCACGAAAGTTGGGCGTCAGCGAAACTGCGCATGAGCGTGGTAGGAGCCACAGGAATCCCCCTAAACATACTACTTAGTCCTAGAGCACTTAGTAGAAGTATGTGGGACAAGTATCATTTTACCGAGGAGAGAGACAAATTCGAAAGTTTTTACACAGAGTTATACAACGAGGACGTCCTAGAGTTGCACGAAAGAGAGTTACGCAAGGTTACGTCACATTATAATGAAAATAAGTTAAGTAAGTTGTGAAGAGTACATCATCATAAGGTTCTCAGTCCGAAGACTGGTTGGACGCGTACCTCCATTCTTTTCTATCCTGAGCTAACCTACGCATTTCCCTAAAAGTAGAACATCCTACATCCCTAACTATTTGAGAGCAGTAGTCTAATCTAGGCCTACCCCTACCTCTTTTTATTCCTATCTCTGACTCTAGTATGTCGCGAACTATTCCTTCGTGTCTTAGAAGGTGTCCTACCATCCTATCTCTCCTACTCTTTATTGTTTTCCATACCTTTCGCCTTTCCCCAACTCTTTCTAATACTTCCCTATTGCTAACCTTATCTATCCACGGTATCTTAATCATGCGTCTGTAACACCACAGTTCAAACGCTTCTACTCTTTTTCTATCCGCTTCTCCTATTGTCCAAGTTTCGCACCCGTATAATGCCGTACTCCATACATACGACTTTAAGAGTCTCTTCCTAGTCTCTATATTAACCGTTCTCGAACATAACAGTTGTTTCTTTTTGTTAAACGCAACTCGTCCCTGCGCCATTCTTTGTTTTATATCTTTAGTGCTCCTACCGTCTTGGGTTATTTTACTTCCTAAGTAGCAGAAATCCGCGACCTCCTCTATCTTCTCATTTCCTATTTGTATTTCAATTTTAGTTCTATTTTCACTCCATCTACATACCAAAATTTTAGTTTTCTTTTTATTGATTTTCATGCCGTAGCCCTGTGTCAAAACTGCTTCCATTTCATTCAAAGCCGCTCCTAATTCTTCTTTGCTAGATGCTAACACTGCTATATCATCCGCAAATCTGAGCATGTTAATAGTTTGGCCCTGTACCTTGATCCCTGAGGCTGTTCTTTCCTTAACAATATTAATCGCATCTTCGATATATAAGTTGAAAACTAGAGGTGACAATGCACATCCCTGTCTCACTCCCTTCCGGATATCTACTTCCCTTCGTTCCTGCTCACATTCTATAACTGCCTTTTGCTCTTTGTAGAGATTATGTATTATTCTTCTGTCCCTGTATTTCATCCCTACCTTTCTCAGCACTTCGAACATCTTCCCCCATTTTACGTTGTCGAAGGCTTTTTCTAAATCTACAAATCCTATATATACGCTCTTTCTCTTTTCTATCGTTTTTTCTATAATTACTCGTAAAGCTAGAATGGCCTCGCGCGTTCCTCTATTTCGTCTAAATCCGAACTGATCTTCTCCTAATATTTCTTCCGCCTTTTTCTCCATCCTTCTTTGCACAATTCTAGTTAAAATTTTTGACGCATGGGAAGTTAAACTGATAGTTCTAAAATTTTCGCATCTATCCGCGCCTTTCCTTTTTGGCAAAGCTACCATGATGTTCAGTTTGTAATCCTCTGGAATCTCGCCTGTCAGGTATATGCGACTAACTAATTTAAATAAACGATCTATTACCTCTTGACCTGCGCACTTTAAGATTTCTGCCTGCAAGCCATCTATACCTGGTGCTTTATTATTCCTTAAACTTTTTAGTGCTAGCTCAAACTCTTCTCTCATTATAGGACTCCCTAGGTTATCCCCTTCTACACTGCTTTCACTTTCTAATATATCTTGCACTTCCTGTCCCGCATATAAGTTTCCTAAATATTCTTTTCACCTATCTGCCTTCTCCCCGCTTTCGAATAGGATATCTCCTGCCTCATTCCTAATGCTTTTGGTACTAGATCCAATTTCTCTAAAATTTCTCCTAATTATTTTATATGCTTCATCAGTCTTTCCTATTTCGAACTTATTTTCCACTTCTTTGCACTTATCATCGATCCATTGCTCTTTCGCTTTCCTACATTTCCGAATAATTTCCCACTTGATCGCCTTATATCTTTGTTTCCCTATTTCATCTAACCTATTTTTAGAGTACAGTCGCGAGTTTATTTAATAACCCGTTGAAGCTGATGCTGGACCTGTTGAAGCTGTTGCTGGACCTGCTGAAGCTGTTGCTGGACCTGTTGAAGCTGTTGCTGGACCTGTTGAAGCTGTTGCTGGACCTGTTGAAGCTGTTGCTGGACCTGTTGAAGTTGATGCTGGAGCTGTTGTAATACGCTACCCAGTGGATACCCGGTGCCGGGATTTGTTACTATACGTTGCATTACAGTGTTCACAGAAATAACCAGAGCCGAAGGCAGCAGTCAGGGAAGTAATAACATTGTAATGCCCCTCGTGGTACAGTAAATTGAGCTTCAGCGGTGCGTCTGGCCCCTCGAAGATCTTGTTGCGTGTCCCATACTCGTATACGGTGATCTTGTAATCTTGGAGATAACCCTGAAGGCCTCTAATGTCCTCTACACCGGCACCCTCTTCTGGAATATCCACGCCCGATGCACTTAACATCTCGAGCGCCTTTTGTTGTTGTAGTTTTCCCACATCCTTCCGTATTTTTCGATACTCTGGGTCTTCGGTAACCCTCGCTATCGCTACCGAAAGGGATCGAGGCAAACATAGATGGTCGTTATTGTTTATCTGCATGAAAAGAAACAGGCTTTATCAGAATATTGTTTTATGTTTGACTAATGAAATTTAAAACAAAGAACTAAGCATTTACCGCAATTATTCCGTGTCTTTTCCGGCACTCTTCTTCGAAATTGTCGTAATAGCTGGGATACCGGCGCCCCCTTCCTCTCGGCTCCTCGATACTGTGGTGTATTTATTTGAATGTTAACTTTTTGTTTCTTTTTTCTGGCATGAACCTTTTTCTTTTGATGTGTGTATTTGCAGGTAGAATATTTTATTTTGCACAGATAATAAATGGAAATCAAACCAAGAAGTTGTGTTTCAATATATGTACACTTAATACAAATAATTAAAATTATATTAAAACGTTACATTTGGCGACGAGGATGGGATGTTGACATGTCGGTCGGTAAAATCGGAGAATTTCAACCGGGATCTAAAAACTGGAAAACATATGTCGCTCGGTTGGAACAGTTTTTCATTGTGAATAAAATTGAAGATGAGATGAAGGTGGCGACCTTATTAACGGTAGTTGGGGATGAGACATACGAATTAATGATGGATCTGTGTAGTCCTGTCAAGCCAGAAGAAAAAACATATCGCGAATTGGTAAAAATCGTAAATTACCATTTGCACCCGCAACCATCGGTAATTGCCGAGCGCCACATATTTCGTCACAGACGGCAAGAAGATGGTGAAACAATTGGTCAATTTGATGCTGCATTGAAGAAACTGGCAAAAAGTTGTCAGTTTGGAGAATCATTGAATGAAAACTTACGTGATCAGCTGGTGTCAGGTCTGTCTAATGAGTTAATCAAACAACGATTATTTTCAGAAAAAGCAGAAACATTAAATTATCCAAAGGCTTATGAAATGGCTAGATCTATGGAAGCGGCAGAGAAGAATGTAAATGTTGTAGAAATATCGAGTTCAGTAAATCAAGCGATAAACCATGTCGAAGATTCAAAATTTAACTCCAGTTCCAGTTTTTTGGGAAGGAAAAAACGCGTCGAGCAAGAACAGCGGGCGTCGGCACAAAAACCAGAGAGATCATCTGCACGTTCCTGTAGGTGTTGTGGACGTAAAAACCACGGAGAAAGTGAGTGTTTTTATAAGAATGCATTCTGCAAAAATTGCGGAAAAAGGGGTCATTTAAAATATGTCTGTTTCAAGAATAAATCTGAATATGTTCGTAAGAATAATTATTATGTTGATGAAATAACAGAATTGCGACAGGAAATAGGAAACGGGAATACTAGCGATGCCGACTCCGATTCATCTTCCAATTTATTTACCGTAATTTCGAAGAACTTAAAAGATAGACCTATCACAGTCAGGGTAAACATTGAAAATATTAAGCTACGAATGGAAGTTGATACGGGGTCTGCGGTGTCGTTAATATCAGAAGAAATATATAACTTGTATTTTAGCAAATTAGTCATAGTAAGTTCAAAATTGAATATATCATCCTATACCGGAGACGAAATTAAATTAAAGGGTTTCATTAATGTGAATGTTAAATTCAATCAAGTAGTTGAAAGGTTGAAACTATACATTATTCCGCGAGGTGGACCGGCGTTGCTGGGTAGAAAGTGGATACACGCATTGCATATTAATATCGTGAATAATGAGGTGGTAAATAAAATAGCTACAGGGATTATCTCTGCTCATGATCAAAACGTTAAAGATTTAATAAAAGAATTTCATAGTGTTTTCGACGGCCATTTAGGAAAATTAAAAGGGTTTCAAGCAAAACTGTATTTAAAAGAAAACGCGGTCCCCGTATTTTGCAAAGCGCGTCCCCTACCTTTTGCCATGAAAGCTAAAGTAGAAAGTGAATTGAACAGGTTATGAGAACAAGGAATTTTAACACCGATAGATTATAGTGAATGGGCTACTGCCATAGTTCCCGTTATAAAAAAGGATGGGGGAGTTAGAATCTGTGGGGATTTTAGAATAACGGTCAATCCAAATTTACATATTCATAAATATCCAATCCCAAAAATAGAGGAAATTTTTGCAACATTAAGCGGGGGCAACCTTTTTAGTAAACTAGACCTGTCTCAAGCGTATGCTCAAATAGAAATGAATGACGAGTCTAAAAATTTTTTAACCATTAATACACACAAGGGCCTTTTCATGTTTAATAGACTGCCATACGGGGTCGCGTCAGCACCTAGTATTTTCCAAAAATTAATGGAACAACTTTTCGTAGACATGAAGGGAGTTATTGTATTTTTGGATGATATTTTGATAACAGGCAGAAATGAAGAGGAACACTTGACTCGTCTGAAGCAAGTATTTTTAACCTTGTTTAATTGCGGACTCAAAGTAAAATTAGAGAAGTGTAGTTTTTTCCAAAAATCAGTAAGTTATTTAGGGTTCACAATAGATGCAGATGGGCTACACCCTTCATCTGAAAAAGTTAAAGCTATCAATGAAATGCAAGTGCCTAAAAATAAAACTGAACTGCAAGCTTTCTTAGGGTTGGTAAATTACTACGGAAAGTTTCTTCTGAATTGTAGTAAACAATTAAGTCCAGTATTCCGGCTTTTAAAAAAAAATGCCAAATGGGGTTGGAATAGCGAATGTCAAAAAGCATTTAATTGGGTTAAGCGGGAATTGGTATCACCCAAACTATTAGCTCACTTTGATCCGGAATTGCCAATAACCTTAGCATGCGACGCAAGTTCATATGGTTTAGGGGCAGTTATTTCACACTCATACCCAAATGGACTTAGTAAACCTATTGCACACGCGTCCCGTACTTTAACAGACGCAGAAAAGAATTACGGGCAAATCGATAAAGAAGCATTGGCCATTATTTTTGGAGTCACAAAATTCCATCAATACCTCTCCGGAGGGGTACATTTTACACTAATTACGGACCACAAACCCCTATTGGCTATTTTTGGTAATAAAAAGGGAATACCACAATTAGCTGCTAGCAGACTTCAGCGGTGGTCTATTATTCTATCGGCTTATCGGTATGACATAAAGTTCGTTAAATCTCAATATAATAGTAATGCCGATGCATTGTCGCGACTTCCATTACCTAAAACTCACTCAAAATCAACAGATTATGGGCATATTTTTTATTTAGAGGAGTCGTTACCGATAACCTATAGAATGATTGCTACAGAGACGCAGCGAGATGAAACGTTACGTAACGTATATAATTATTGCAGTAACGGTTGGCCACCAGATGATAAAGGATTGCAGGAAGATGTCAAGCCATATTTAAATCGTAAAAATGAACTGCATTTAGAACATGGGTGTATTCTATGGGGATTTAGGGTTGTCATTCCTACAAAATTAAGAGAAATAATATTAAAAGAAATTCATTCGTCCCATTTCGGAATTAATAAATGCAAGTCCATAGGTAGATCTTTTTGTTACTGGCCATCAATAGACAAAGACATTGAAAATATGTGTAAAAGCTGTCAAACGTGTGCCAGTTTTCTAAACAACGTTCCAAAAGTTGTCCTACACCCCTGGCCACAGGCTACAAGGCCGTGGGAGAGGATACATGTGGACTTTTTAGGCCCAATTCGGAACGAAAAGTATTTTATAATATCAGATGCTTACACGAAATGGCCAGAAATTTTTAAATTAAAGAATACAGATGCAAAATCAACTATAAATGCACTACGTTCAGTTTTCGCTAGATTTGGAAATTGTGATACTTTCGTAAGTGATAATGGCCCCCCATTTCAGTCGAATGAAATGGCTTACTTCTTGAAATGTAATGGGGTAAAACATATTTTTGCACCACCTTATCATCCACCAAGTAATGGGGCCGCGGAAAATTGTGTCAAGAATTTTAAACTGTGCATTAAAAAGGCACTTCACGAAGGGAAAGATATAGATCGCGCACTGTATAGGTATTTGTTCGATTATAGAAATACAACTCATTGCACCACAAACGCAAGCCCAGCAATGCTGATGTTAGGACGGAACTTAAAATCTAGACTCTCGCTTTTAAAGCCATCTCATAAAGCAATTGTTAATGATAAAATTCAAAGACAAGTAGATAATTATAAGGGAACGGATTGCGCGAAAAATTTAGGAACAGGAACACCTGTACTTGTCAAAAGTTATTCAAACCCGAAACATCCAACTTGGGTCACGGGCGAAATTAAAGATAAAATTGGCAATGTGATGTATGATGTAAAGGTGGGGGAGGATAAAGTTGTACGCCGTCATTCAGATCAAATTAGAAAACGTACCTCTTTACCCTACCCTCAACCTCTAACGGATGAAAATAAAGATGTATCTACAACGAACAATGATGCGAAAGTTGAGGAATCAGATGTCGCGGTAAATGAAGCGCCGTCTGAAATGAGTAGTGAAAATCGTTATTTTTTAAGGCCGAGGAAGTAATGTAATTCGTATATGATTTAGTTGATTGTTGTGAGAACTTTTGTATAGTTTTGAGAAAATTATTTTGTTATTGTAGTCTTCAAATATTGTTAATTTAGAGGGGAAGAGATGTGGTGTATTTATTTGAATGTTAACTTTTTGTTTCTTTTTTCTGGCATGAACCTTTTTCTTTTGATGTGTGTATTTGCAGGTAGAATATTTTATTTTGCACAGATAATAAATGGAAATCAAACCAAGAAGTTGTGTTTCAATATATGTACACTTAATACAAATAATTAAAATTATATTAAAACGTTACAGATACAGGTGACACCCAGGCGGAATTTATCGGTGTTTAGGCCCTCTGAGTTGCTTTGGTATATTTTGGAAACCATGTTCCAAATATTCCCGAATGTTATACTAGTCGCTTTACGGAAGGTCAGATGCAACTCTTTATCGCCATCTACTGTTGTAAAGGAGAACCCCACCCTGCATAAAGGGTCCATGTTGGTAGTCATATGGTTCACTACGCCCTCTACACCAGTCTTTAACCACTGGACTGCGTCTGTATTTTTAGGGATGTCGTTTATTTTGAAAACAATGTTGCGGCGGGCGATCTTGTATTTCTTGTTTTCCGATGTGTATTCCTCTAGGACCTTGAAAGCGGGGGCCGATGACGCAACACTATTCTCAACCGCGTCACTGGGCGTAGCCCCGGTTGGTGTCTCGTGGGTGCGTCTGATATGTCGTTCGGCATCGTGGGCTCGCGAGAATTTCTTATCGCATTGAGGACATTCATGTTTTAAATTTGTAGAACCACCACCACCACACAGTAGACGATGTCTCTTCAAATTGTCTGGTCTTGAAAAACACCGTTGGCAAATATCGCAGGTGTTGGACATGTTGATTCGTTGGGCAGTACAGATGAACTGATGATTTTAGTCGCTGTGCGTCTCTTTTCATACCCCTGCACGTACCGCGTACTAAACGCTCGAGTTCTTGGTATTCGGGTGCCTTATCTGATTTGTGCTACTCTTCCGTAAGGTACAATGATAATCTCTCTATTCCCTATCCCTACGGTGCATCTTCACACATCAAGGCTCAAGGTCAAGTTGCGGTTTTAAGATAGAGGTATTCAATAATATTCCTTACAAGTGTACCTCCGTATTCTTTATACATCTTCCTATGTGCTTCTGTTTTGAAAATAAAAATCTTCGAAGCCCTATGGTTGTTTCTTACATTTTTAATTCTACTAGGTGATCTGATAAAAATCTTCGTATGATTGTTTCCTACATTAATAACAGATGGCAGTTTCCGCCTGAACCTTAAATTTTTCTTTCAGCTTAATTATTAGCGTCTCATGGTGATGTCATCATCATCGGCGCCATGTTCAAATCTTTTTAATAGCCGAAGGAGAAGAATAAGAACCACTCAGTATTAAGACAGCGGTGCTCCGAGATGGACGTGCGTGCGCGTGTGCATTAATTTTGAGGTTATGTGGGGACCCATTGATGATTTTTATTTGGGGGGCTAACGCTCTTGGGACAAGCTTATAGAATTATTTCAGGCCAAACAGTTGGCCCCAATTTGGGTAAGCGCTTTTGACAATATTCACCTCAAAGAGGGGCCTCGTTAAGAGGCCGCCATCTTGTTTTTGTTTTTGACGGAGACGGTATAGTAAACCTAAGTGAACTCAATACCCCCTCGTACGACGACCATATGTTGAAAATAAAGTCTCGTGACCGCCATTTTCATTTAGCGGCTCGTAAACAAACCACACCTCTTATATACCATTCTGTTTTTAAACCTCAAGCGAACTCTTATCTTAAAACCACAACGCATATTATTATTCTAACAATAAATTATTTCAAGCTGTCAGTTGTCAGCTGTAAATTATTCTGTTTGCACTGTAACCCGCGTGGCACCCTCGCTCACAGTCACTAGGACCAAGATGGCTACCCGCTTGGTGGGAAATTTCTGATGCAGGTATTCAAGGGCCGCCATTAATTTCAACAAGATTGATGATGCAGTCGTCTGTTAAAATGGTGGCCGACGACGCAATCCGGAGGAACCCGACGACGCAATCCGGAGGAATAGACTGGAGCCGAAGGGATCCGGAGGGATTACTTCTCCACGCATAAGGAATACATTGTAAGTACTGCCAACTAACAAAAAATCACCAGATTTCCCCAAAATTCCCTAGATTTTAGCCAAAAATCCCCATATTTTCACCAAAAGTCACTAGACCTGTCTGACGGCGCCAAAAGTAACCAGATCTGGAGACAAAAGTCACTAGAACTGTCTGGCCGCAGTGTCCCCTTACCTACTTACGCAATTAATTAATTATTTAAGACTGTTCTATGGGAATATTCTGTGGTGCACCTGGGATGCACCTACGTTTTAAGTATAATTACTACACCGATTCACCACTGCGTAAAAGTCGTGGAGCGTAGTCCACGGGTTCATCTGGTAACAATTAAAAGTTGATAAAACAAATTTATTGAATTGCCAGTATTGGTAAAATGACAGCCGCCTACTGTAAGAAAACTTCGAAAGACGATATTTCATAAGTATTGGAAATTGCGAAGTTTTGAAAAAATGAATGAAAATGAAAAAATCGACCTCATATGTATATACATATTTGAAAAGAGGGAAAAGTGCTCTATTTAACTATCATGGGCAACTATGATTTGCATTTAAAAAAAATCAACTTTATGTCATAACTTGAAATTTAATTATTAAAAAACAATATGGTTAAGACCGTTGCAAAAAAGTATTGACAAACAGCCGAGATATCCTCTTGTAACCATAATGCGAAAAATCGAATTTTGAAAACAAAAGAGAGAGAGAGAGAGCATTTCACTAGTTGGCTAAAATCATGAGAATAAAATTTAAAAATGTTGTCTTGTCATACACACGTTTGTATGTACTTTTATTTTTAACAAAAATTGTATCATCTCACAGCGTAGTTTGTAAGTGAATCTTCAAAATTTATTAAGTGATGTTTAATGTAAAAATGGTTTTGTAGTTCCTGACGAAGGCAATAAAAGAATTATTGCCGAAGGCTACAAAAAATACAAAGAATTTTATTTATCTAAAGACTGCATCCCCGATGAAAATGTTAAGTAATTCAAACAGAAATTTTCGACAAAATTTTTGAACACCCTGTATGATTCCTAGCATCTGAAGTTATTAAAGTTTTTGAATTAAAGTCAATACTAGGACTTTGAATGAATGCGGTACTTACTTGATGAAAATTGATATTGTTCATATTCAAAATAACATAATATTTTAAATATCAGTACAAGGATTTATTTCTCTCAAAAAGTCGACTCCTAATAATTAGGCATCTGCGCAATATGCCATTCCTTCAAAGTCATCAGTCTGATGGGCACACAAAGCCATATACGTGTCTATAAATAACAGATTTGTGTGACTTTGGTTATAATTTAAGTTTTTTACACGTTTTTTCCCTCATTTATTAACAATTAAGTGATATGTCCGTCTGGTGTTTGGTGATAGGCTGAGGAAGCTGAAGTTAGAGAGACACAACAAACCTGGAGTTTCTTCTGGATACGGCCATTGAAAGCGAGTGACTTGCGAACGCTCAGAAGAAATAGGTGGATAGCTGCCCTTAAAAGAGATTATTTATTAGAATCAAATTGACCACAATGTGAGAATATTATGTTGCAAGTATTTTGTTTTAGATAAGTTGTGTTTTGTTATAAAATGCATAAATAGCATAACAGGTGAACTAATAAGTTTGGATATACAAGATGATTCCTTTACTGCCTATGGGTCATTTATCTACGACCATTTCGAAAGAACAACCGAAGATGTGGATGCAACAAAGAAGAGTGGAGAGTGAGAATAATTTTTGTGCTTTAGTTGTATTTGATGAAATGCAGCGATTGTTGAATAGATATGTATAAAATGGCATGAAGTATATAAGTTTGAATTTCACGTTTATACTTTTTGGCTTTTTCATCCAAACTTGGTTTTTCAACAAAATTAAACAGTTTCTTGATGCTTATTGATAATTCATAGTAGAAAATATTGTAAGCCCATAATATAATAAATGTAGCATTGAGAGTACCGGCTAACATTTTATTTGAAATGAAATTTAATATTTTGTTAAGTAGCGGCATTCAGAAACAGTCTGTTCAGTGATAATATATCTGGACGATCTTCAATCTTACAATAGTCAGAAACTTTTACCTCACATACCAAATGAGGATTTATTCTCACACTATTTATTGTATTTCACATAGTACACAGCGTGTTGTGGCTCTACTAATGAAACATAAACTACCTAGGTATAACTTATTTTATCTTTTATTCCCAATCACTTTTTGGTGTTTATTTTTAATAACCTAACTTTTATACAGTATGTACATTTTTCCCACCTTATTGGCCTTAGCTTATCGTAGTAAGACATTTATTATGTTTATTGTCATTGTCATTTTTTGTTATTTATCTTAGTCGTGCTCAGAGAGCACCCAGTGAAAGACAGATCAACCTGCCTTTAGCGGGGATTGAACTCACTACCGCTGAGACACAACGACCAGAGTCTCCCAACTCTAGTCGATGCGCACCTGTGGCCACACCACATATTTAAAGATAGGTATATCGCGCAACGAGTGTGTCCGACTGGCCGAAAATTGCTTTTTGTCCTTGACGCCATTTTGAACTACCTTGTCAAAATGAAAATAGAGGTTATGTAGAATATTTATATTTCTAAATTTACCAATATTTTATTTATAAGATGTTTAGTTAGTGAATGCTACTATTAAAAGAACAAAGGCATGTTAAATTGAATGTTGTATTATTTTTTTATTATGAGTGCTTTAATTCAGAGGTCAGGAACATATATTATATGCCTAGGACTTGGGACTTCAGTTAATAACCAGCACTCCACTGTTCTTATAACAGTGTTTTTCCCGTTGGTGTCTTCTTTCAATATCATAAATGAGATTTATAAATTGAGGTAAGCTGAAAGCAAGACTTAGCAAGTGGGAAGGAAAAGTATTTTTTGCTTTCTCGATATTTCAGTGCCTCCACTTCTCTTGCAAGCAAATGAACTTTTATTACTTAAAATACTGTTTAATGCTTCGAGTGCATTATCTCTATCATTGTACTTTACCGGTCATTAAACGGTTTGGCACTGCAATGTGCCATTACTCCCGTTTGTTACAGATGCTCCGAAGCAGCTGGTTGACAATTACAAATGAGTATATCTAGTAACTCCATGTTAAATGCACAGGATACAAACACCCTCAACATCATCTACTCTATTTGTTTTCTGCTTGTCAGCTCAGGTAAAGTCTTGGTACGAGAAAGCTATGACAGGTCCCTTATATTGGAGACAACTGTATTGCAGTGGCGCATTGTATCACTTTACCAGCTTTAGTCTCCACGAAAGCCACTGCAACCTTATAGTAAGGTTGTATTTATAGTGCTCGCCAGGAATGAAAAACCTGCCCCGAGCTGTGCCGAGTACACTTTAAGGAGACCTTGGCTCGTGAGTACTCTTGATTCATGAGTACAAATGCACTCGTCAATTATGAGTACAGGAGCATATTTTTTAATGCAGTAAGTAGTTTCACTACTTGACTACTTGTACTGGTATATCTAATAATTTATTGAACAATTATACATATACATATAGCTTGAGCTTGCTGAAATAGGAAAATCCGGCTAAGGAATTTACCTACTTGAAAATTAAAAACATTGCGATATCGTAATATTTTAATATTTTGTTAACAAAATAAACATTCTGCTTTGAGATTTTGGCGAAGTGGGATACAGTGTAGACTCACCAGTTTATGTCCACTGTTAGACCTGTTGCGGCGAAAGAAGAACCTGACACGTGTTCTGCGCGAAAAACCAATTTACGTAGCACGGGTCTTCAATGAAGTAATGGGGGTGTCCGCTGTTGCTGTCAGCTGCAGTGTCGTGTTGGCCTTTATTGTTTACATATTTATGCTGTTGTGTGTGTAAATGTGCAAATAAACAGAAACCAGTCAATGCGCACGAGCGACCACGTGACAGGTTCTTCTTTCGCCGTTTTTAATAAAGCAAAATCTAAAACAAAACTAAATAAATACATTAATACATATTTTGTCAATATTTAAACTGCATATTTTAAAAACAAATTTTCATTTCTGAATAAACAACAGATTGTACAGATATGGACCATCCTCATCGGGACCATCCTGCTCGTGACGTAGAAGGTTGTTACATTTCTTCAATTGCTTCCAAACTTGCAGACAAATTTGTAGAGGTATAAAAAGGTATAGTGATCTTCCTGATTACATGCATCGGACCTTTTTGAATTATGTCTTCAGGATGAAAATGTTCAGAACATACAAACATTGACGCCTTCCAAATTTTATCTGACTTTCCTTGCCCCAAAGCAAACAACCAAGCATTAAACACATGCATATTCTTAGGAAATCTGAAAATGATGGCCAGATTAGTATTTTTCAGTGTATAGGTTGTTAACTTACCTAAGAAATGTAATTTTCGACTCGGGAGGTAATAACCTCACTATTTTTGCAGATTTTTACAAAGCAAGTCATTTCGCACAGCTATTACTGCCAAAACCAAATAAACACTCATAATAAATTGTTCTATAAAATCCAAGTATAAAATAAGAGAACTAATGAAGCAATAAACACAATCCGCGCTTAATAAATGACAAAGAAGTGGTTCAAAATGGCTGCAATGCAGCGGCGGTTCCTTAATAAGTGCGACGTGCGCGCGCACTGCCTACAAAAATATGGTTTTAACCTTTTTTGATAAAAGGTTCAAAACCTTATACATAATTATAAATTTTGGTATATTTTGTGCCAGTTATATTTTAAGATTTCAATTTTTTGTGAAATGCTGGCATATCATATAATTAAAACACTGGATAAATCGACGTTTCGCCCCCGTTCGGGGGCTTTATCAAGATTTATTGGTATAAATATAAAATATAAATTTGTCAGTAAAAATTTCTGACAAGAACAGAATTTTTCTCAAACAATAAAAATTATTTATGTAGGTAACTATGATGTAAATATAAAAAAAATTTTAGCGCTTTTGATTTTGAATACAATTGAAATTATGAAAGAGAAAAATGTGTATGTATTTAATTTAACAATAATAATAGTAAGTAGCAGAGAGAATGATTTATTTTATTATATTACAGTAAATTTGACTTAAATTTTGTATATCAGTTCTATCATTAATAGAGTTTTGTTCTTTTTTTATATAGATCATTTCTAAAAATAGTCGAGATTTTAAATTTTTTTCTTGTTCTAAAATTTTGGTGTCGTTAAATTCAAACGTATGATTGCTGTCTTTCATGTGTTTACTAATTGCTGAATTACTGTTTCTGTATTTGTGTTGTTTTAGTCTGGTTTCTAAATGATTTTTAGATTGGCCAATATATGTTTTTTCACAGTCTTTACATTTAATTTTGTATACAGTATGAGTTTTCATCAATGGGTGGGTGTTTTTAAATTAGAATACAAAAATTTTAAGTTATTATAATTTTGGTGCGATACTTGTAAGTTGTGTTTTACTAATAATTTATTAATATTTTGTGACATGCCTTTAATATATGGTAACGAAATGTAATTTTTATTTTCTTTCGGTTTTTTACTATCGGTATTATTATTGTAATATTGATGGGTTCTATTTTTTATAATTTTCATAATGAAATTTTTAGGATAATTATTTTTTATTAAACAATTTAACACTTTTTCTATTGCGGATTTTCTAAATTGTGGGCTGGAGAGTTTAATCGCACGGTCAGCTAGACACATAACAATACTCTTTTTGTGGGAAGTGGGTTGTTCAGAATTAAAACAAATATAACGGCCAGACCAAGTTGGTTTAGTGTACCATTCAGTTTCTATTGAATTTTTCATTTTATATAAAGTTAAATCTAAAAAATTTATTTGTTTTTTTGTTGAAATTTCAATAGCGAATTGTAATTTAGGATGATAGTTATTAAATTTATTAAGAATTTCGTTATATTTTTCTGGAGGAACAGCAGTTAAACAATCATCCACATATCTAACAAAAAATGGTAAATTGAAAGATAATTTAGGAATAACTGTTGTCTCTAAATCTTCTAAAACTAACTGAGCAATGGGGCTAGAAATTGGGGAGCCCATGGCACAGCCATTTGTTTGTTTGTATATTGAATCTTTAAATTTAAAATACGTAGATGTTAGAGTAAGTTCAATTGCAGTGATGAAATTATTTAGAGTGAGAGATGTGTAAGGTTCGATTCTATTCCAATTTTTTTTAACAGTGGAAATTGCAAAATCTAATGGTATATTTGTGTAAAGTGAAACTACATCTAGGGAAATTAAATTGAAGTTTTCAGGGATATAGAAATTTTTAGTTTTTTCTTTAAAAGACCAGGAGTCTTTGATATAAAATTCATTTTGCCCTATGATGTTAGAAAGAACGTTAGCTAAAAATTTTGATAACTTATAAAATGGGCTTTGAATGCAAGAAACAATTGGTCTGAGAGGAATATTAGTTTTATGTAATTTTGGTAAGCCATATATCCGTGGAGGTAGAGAATTTTGAATTTTAAGTTTGCTACTAAGTTTTGGAAGAATGTTACCTTTATCAAGTAATTTAGAAACAAAATTATTCTTTTTGTTTTGTAAGTTGATAGTAGGATCTTTAGGGATAATTGAATATGTTGATCTATCATTTAATAGTTCATAAAGTTTATTTTCGTAATCTATGGAGTTCATTATTACTGTCTTATTGCTTTTATCAGGTTGTAATACAATTATTTGTGGGTTATTTTTGAGGAAGGTTTTTGTAGTTTTAATGTTATTTAAAATTTCTTTTTCTTTTTTATTTGTTTTTGAATTAGAATTAGTGTATTTTTTAATAATTTGACAAATTTGATGTCTGATTAAGTTTTTTTCGTCAGATGGGAGTAAGGATATACCGCTTTCTATAGATGCAATAATGTTATTGATTGGAAAGTGTTTATTATTTGTATTTAAAGAAAAGTCAGGTCCTAATTGTAAATTTTTTTGAATATTTGTTGGAATATTTGTGGAGGATATATTATGTATCCACTCTGTGTTAGTTGGATTGTTGTTTTCATTTTTGTTTGTAAGTTTTATTAATTTGCGTTGTTGTTTTTCTTTTATGTTGATAAATGTAGTATTGAATTTTTGGTGTTGTGAATGATAAAAGAAATTGATGTAAGTTTGGGGTAGGAAATTATTGATTTTAAATTCTAAATTTTTCAATTCTTTTTTTGTTCTATAAATATTACTATAACAATTTGAAATGAGAACGTTTAAACATGATCTTTGGCATTTTTCAAAAATTCTATTAATTTTAGATTTATAATGGGAATTTTCAATATTTATTTGTTTTGGGTTTATATAATTTAAAAATTTGGGAATAACGTCATTCTCTCTGCATTTTAACAAAAATATTCTATTATTTACTAGATGTGTCAGTTTGATATTTAGTTTTGAGAAAAGTTTTAAAATATTTGTAATTTGCCTACCGAAATTATGAGTGACTTCCTTATAAAAATTTGTTTGTTGATATTGTCCAAAATTGTTCATTTTCTTCTAATTTTGTATGGTTATATAAATTTCTTCGAATTCCTTCTAGTTAATAGATTTCTTCTAATTCTTGTGCAGGATTTCTTCTAAATTTTCTAAGATTATACAAATTTCTTCTAATTAATAAATTTCTTCTAATTTTCTACACTTTTTCTTCATGTGTTGTTAGAAATTTTGGTATATTTTGTGCGTTATATTTTAAGATTTCAATTTTTTGTGAAATGCTGGCATATCATATAATTAAAACACTGGATAAATCGACGTTTCGCCCCCGTTCGGGGGCTTTATCAAGATTTATTGGTATAAATATAAAATATAAATTTGTCAGTAAAAATTTCTGACAAGAACAGAATTTTTCTCAAACAATAAAAATTATTTATGTAGGTAACTATGATGTAAATATAAAAAAAAAATTAGCGCTTTTGATTTTGAATACAATTGAAATTATGAAAGAGAAAAATGTTTATGTATTTAATTTAACAATAATAATAGTAAGTAGCAGAGAGAATGATTTATTTTATTATATTACAGTAAATTTGACTTAAATTTTGTATATCAGTTCTATCATTAATAGAGTTTTGTTCTTTTTTTATATAGATCATTTCTAAAAATAGTCGAGATTTTAAATTTTTTTCTTGTTCTAAAATTTTGGTGTCGTTAAATTCAAAGGTATGATTGCTGTCTTTCACAAAAAATTGAAAACATAATTATAAACTTATAAGTTTAAAACTTTTTGAATCTCTGCCGCAATATATATTAATTATTATGCGAGATAATAAATAGTACGCGCTCTAAGCATTCCGCGTCGTCTTTGAAAATGCCTACCACACACGAATCCAGCCGTCCGAGTACCGAGGTGTGGCCAATGCATATTCGATATGGGAGCGAGATCGGCGCGACTCGGGAAAATTTCGTCGTATGTGCTTTTAGGTGGAAGAATTATAGCTCGTCTGGGAGCGCTGTTTGAGCACACACACTGTTGGGCGAAGCACGAGACGCGGAGTTTGTATTTCTGCGGCAGTGTTTATTGTTTTTGTTTACCATATTTAGGTCTGAGATAGCTCGTTGAATTGCTTATAACGTGAGTAATTAGCTGCATTATCGTGTTTATTTTTAAATTTCCAATACTTAGCATGGCTAGTGGTTTGGTTTAGTTAAAGTCAACACTTAAACATTGTGGAGTGAACTTTCACAAAGTGGTCGCCTGATTTTTGCAATTTTCAAAATTATTATTGTGTTGTAATACTCCATTCAGTTAAAAATGACTTTTGACGAAAAACTTGAAATAAAATGAAATGGACGTCCTAAGCCTGTGCGAAGTATCAAAAGCTTTTCGAAAGGTCGCGGTAAAAGTTGTGTGCGAAAGTTTAACCTTTTGGATTTGGGATTTTCGTTAAATATTGCGGTGAGTGAAATTTCTTGTTGGAGAATGTTTGAAAATGGCTTCTAAAGCACCCCTGAGCGGTGATTTCATTCTAGAGCACTGCCAAGTTCTAAAGTCAGGAGCCGCCACTGCTGCAATGGCGGCCAGTTCTCTATCTTCTTTTATTTGATGTGCGGTATCGCTGCGCAGTGGACTAACAGTGGTATATTTATCTAAGTATGTGGGCCACACTATGTAAATACAAATTCAATGCAAAACAGTAATTGTCACCGGGAGGAGGGTGCAAGGGGGTGCACTTGCAGCCCCCTGCTAAGAAAGAAAATACACAGAAAAAGATTAAGAAATAAAATTTGTATTATTATAAAGTCACTGTTTGAATAAAAACTTAAGGTGTCTAGGTTGTTAATTGTTATCCAAATTTGTTCAACACATTTTGTACCTATGTTGAATTTAAGTGTCCTCTTCTACCATTTTCCTATGAACACTGAGCATGCACAGGCCGTTAAGCCTAGCGTATCCCATCGTTGACTGATTCCACGTCTTGACACGTCGTAACGTAGGTACTAAATGAACGTTCAATGCTACATGTTGTCGCTGGAATAGTTAGGCCAATCTTGATTACCTCGCATACCGCTGGGTAAACAGGGTGGTTTGAGCAATCAAATCTGCGCATTCGACAAGGGATTCATTTAAGGCCGCATCACTCACTTCCTCTTTCTTAAACATCTCGTACCACGTGGTAGCCTCGGCAATAAAATTCTGTAGAAAGCCTCCGTAAAGGTTCTGTATATCTTCTGCCAAGGCTAAAAATAAAGATTTGTCTAATTTTCTTATATGCACTGTTATAAATTATATCTTATTAGTTAATTGTATAATGTGCCGATGCAGATGCACCTCCCTGAAAGTAATCCTGGCGGCGCCCATGGTAATTGTTCTTCTCAAAATAAATGTTATATCACGAAACTAGTACAAACTCGAATATAATATGAATTCGTACGAAACACAAACCAAAACAATGCATTGGCATCCATTGTGTGCCCACTAAACCCTTAACTATCAAAATCTGTTCCTTTAAACGCAGATGCCTAATAAACCATCATATTTGTTGGAAAAATTAAAAATATGTACCTAATTTCACAATTTGGTCTGAATTAAAAACATTAAAATATTAATTTCCCTGATTTGATCATGACAGTTTGAATATTTATGTACAATAAGAGGATTTATTAGTGATCTTGAACTTCCTGTATCGATGAGAAAAGGAACATTCAAATTAGGAGTAGATTAGCTTTAAATGAGTTTATCTCAATTATATTATATCCTGTGTGACTCATCCTTCCATGTCTTCCGTGATCTTTTTCCATTCCCTTCTATTTTATGCCTTTTCCTTCCATCTTCGTACTCCCAGCCTTCGTAAGTCCTCTTCAACCTCTCATACCATCTACTCTTTGGTCTACCTCTTCGTCTCCTATTTCCCGGTTGCCATTCCATTATCGCACGTATTTTGCTGTCAGCCCCCGACCTCCAGATATGTCCTAACCACCTTAACTGTATGGATTTGATGTTTGTTACTATATCTACGCAATCCAATTCTTCTACTATTTCTTGATTCATTATCCTTCTTATGCCATTTTATCCAACTTTTGCGGGTCCCAGTATTGTTCTCTTATCTTTCTCGCCATTATACTTAACATTTGTTGCTCTTTTTGAGTAAAGAACATGGTTTCTGCAGCGTACGTTAGTATGGGTGTTATTATAGTTCTATACATTTTAATCTTTGTACCTACTTGTGTTTATGGATCTGCTACACAGTATCTTTTTATTTGCATAGTAAGCTCCATTTGCTGTCTGTATTTTTTCCCTCCAGTTCTAAGGAACCAATTTTATTGTTCTTATGTTCAAAATAGTTCTAAGAAACCCTATAAGTTTATCGATCCCTTTCACTTCAGGAGTGGGGGTACAATGTAATGTAAGATTAGATTTAGATTAATCTTCATCTCCTAAGGATGCTTGCGTTGTCAGCGAAACAAGTGTCGAGTTTAATTACTGTGTCACTGTCTTTTGGCGTGTGGGGTTAACTTATTAAGAATTCATAGTTGATACCTTTGATTTCGGAAATTGTGACCGTCACTTTTAGGTGTCGCAAATTTAGAAAACTGTGGATGAGGTTGAGCAGGAAATCTATTATACATCTGCCAATTAGGTTTTTGTCGAAAATTAAACATTTGAGCATTCTGTCTGAAAGAGTTGAACGGAGTTTGAAAATTCTTAGTTGGCTGTTGCCATGCGTGTCATACATTCATACATTCTATGCCATTGGAGCTACATAGTTGTTGAAATGGCCTTGATTGAAATTGCCTTGTTGATTAGGCAAAGGTTGCCTAAAATTCGGGAAAGACGGTCTAAAATTTTGAAAATGAAAATTCCGGAGAAAAATGATTGTTTGGTGAGTTTTGAAATCTCGAGTGCCTATACAGGGTGTGTTTTTTAAGCGTCCGCGGAAGATTATGCCTAAATGACGAAAAATATCAAGAACATATTTTAACTAATCCCACCTCATTTTTTACGCTCTATAATCTAAAAATGTTTTTACTTATACCAGGTTAGTCCAAATAGTTGGAATGATGGTCAACTTTGTTTTTTCTTATGGAATGTGTTAAATAGTGATACTGGACCGTTCGAACAACTACTCCTCGGGCAAATACCCCGCCAGGCGTTGAATTATAGAACTAAATCCAGATTTTTTGTACTACGAGACGTTTCAGACTGCTACCCCATCTAAGATGGCTTTGAAACAATCCTAATTTGTCTCCATGTACGTACGTGCTTTTAAGCAGGTCTTTGTTCAAATATTGCATGTTTTGAATGTGTATGGAAAACCGCAGACCAACTGGTTTCGTCCTTCTGGGACTCATCAGTACGGTGCTTTCCCCTACACACTCAAACCATGCAATTTAATCTTGCTATATATACTGCCGCGCTCTGGACAGATATCAGCAAGTGACAACTACTTTGAGTAATTATCAAGTATTAATTAGTGATACTGGACCGTTCGAACAACTACTCCTCGGGCAAATACCCCGCCAGGCGTTGAATTATAGAACTAAATCCAGATTTTTTGTACTACGAGACGTTTCAGACTGCTACCCCATCTAAGATGGCTTTGAAACAATCCTAATTTGTCTCCATGTACGTACGTGCTTTTAAGCAGGTCTTTGTTCAAATATTGCATGTTTTGATTGTGTATGGAAAACCGCAGACCAACTGGTTTCGTCCTTCTGGGACTCATCAGTACGGTGCTTTCCCCTACACACTCAAACCATGCAATTTAATCTTGCTATATATACTGCTATATATATACTGCTATATATACTGATGAGTCCCAGAAGGACGAAACCAGTTGGTCTGCGGTTTTCCATACACATTCAAAACATGCAATATTTGAACAATTATGGAATGTGCATTATTTAATTTTTTACTTGATTCAGAACAATATTTTAATGGCACTTTCTTAACATAATATTATAGTATTTTTGAGATAATATTTTTTTTCTCGATATTTTTACAGTTACATCATACATTTTAAAAATTCATATTTCTGCACTGGTTGAAGATGGAATAATGATATTTTTGATAGCGGCCCTCATGATAATCATGATTAACACTGTTTGCTCAAATTTTGTATAAAATATACGAGGAGCATTCAATAATTTGTCAAATAAAAATGAGAGAAAATCATCAAGAATGACACGGTATATTTTTTATAGCTCCAATGGAAAGAGCAGAAAATTTCGCATGGGCTCACCTAATAAAACAATATTGTTACATCAGCATAATTTTTAAATATTTACAATATTGAAATTTTCATTTCAGAAATCAAAAATAAAGTTAGCCTTGTAAAAATACAGCCACAGAATATAAAACCCTATAGTAAAACAACAACAAAACTGTAGATATTCCAAAGCTACTTTATTTTTGATTTTTGAAGTGAAAATTTTAATATTGTAAATATTTCAAAATTATAGTTACGTGACAATATTATTTTATTGGGTCAGCCCATGCGAAATTTTCCGCTCTTTCAAATGGAGTAATAAAAAATATATCATGTCATTTGAAAAAGCTGACTTTTTCTGGTGTTTTGTCGCTTTCATATGATAAATTTTTGAATGCTCCTCGTATATTTTATATAAAATTTGAGCAAACAGTGTTAATCATGATTATCATGAGGACCGCTGTTAAAAATATCATTACTTCATCTTCAACCAGTGCAGAAATATGAATTTTTAAAATGTATGATGTAACTGTCAAAATATCGAGAAAAATAATATTATCTCAAAAAAGAAAGAAAATTACTATAATATTATGTTATGAAAGTGCTATTAAAATATTGTTCTGAATCAAGTAAAAAATTAAATAATGCACATTCCATAAGAAAAAACAAAGTTGACCATCATTCCAACTATTTGGACTAACCTAGTATAAGTAAAAACATTTTTAGATTATAGAGCGTAAAAAATGAGGTGAGGTTAGTTAAAATATTTTCTTGATATTTTTCGTCATTTAGGCATAATCTTCCGCGGACACTTAAAAAACACACCCTGTATAGACAGTGTCCCACTTAACTTGTTTAGTATGGGAAACTTTTAAACCGCGGTAGTTACAAGGGTGCTCAAATAGGGAAAAATGTTGCTTATTATAATTGTAATTCAGCAGTACCAAGAGAACTCCGGAAACTATTTCCGTTTCTGAGAAAATCGGGAAAAAGTGAAAATGGCCGAAATATTGTTTTTGTTCTAGAGCCCTTATTTGTTGATATTTTGATATGAAATTTTAAACCAAGTTATGCTTGAAAATTCTCAACAGGCCGGTGGTATCAATTTTTATACAGGGTGTTTAATTTAGGAGTACCAGAGGTTAAGTTTGTTTTTTCTTATGGCCGCCATATTGATATTAGTCATATTCTAGTAGACGGTTTCAAGAGCTTTTCAACCATGTATAATAGTCCGCATAAAAACCTTTAGTTAACAATGAAAATCGAAAAATGTGCCTTTAAGAGTAACAGTCCATTAAGAATGCCACATTTCTCTTCTCTAGCAAGCTATGGAAAACAAAGCATTACGTTTATTATGACAACATTTAAATAAGATAACTTAATTATCGCAGGTAAATGTAGTTCAGAACGTTTGGTTGCAGCAGGATGGTGCACCTCATCACAATACACACAGAGTTCGTCAATCGTCAGAATCTAAACAATTTATGATAGTAATAAGTTACACCCGACGTATTTTTAATATACAGGGAATATACAGGATCAATACACTGGCCAGCTCGCTCCCCGGACTTAACACCCCTAGATTTTTTCTTGTGGGTTTACATAAAAATCACGTATACAGTCAAGAATATGAAAATCAGCATGCTCTTCGGGCAGCTGTAGTGACCGCTCTTAGAGAACTTCCTCGTCAATTTTTGATAAATGCGGTCGACTCGGTGGAAACTCGATGTAGAAACTGTTTAGATGCTGACGGAGGACTTTTTGAACAATTGTTGAACTAGATAAGAGAAGCTGTGGCATTCTTAATGGACTGTTACATCTTAGGGACAAATTTTTCGATTTCCATTGTTAACTAAAACTATTATACATGGTTGAAGAGCTCTTGAAACTGTCTACTCGAATATGACCAGTACCAATATGGCGACCATAAGAAAAAACAAACTTAACCTCTGGTACGCTTAAATTAAACACCCTGTATAAAAACTGACACCACCGACCTGTTGAGAATTTTCATCAATAACTTTGTCTAAAATTTCATATCAAAATATCAACAAATAAGGGCTCTAGAACAAAAACAATATTTCGGCCATTTTCACTTTTTCCCGATTTTCTCAGAAACAGAAATAGTTTCCGAAGTTCTCTTGGTACTGCTAAATTACAATTATAATAAGCAACATTTTTCCCCATTTGAGCACCCTTGTAACTACCGCGGTTTAAAAGTTCCCCATACTAAACAAGTTAAGTGGGACACTGTGTATATTAGGTTTATAGTGTTAGTTAATGGGTGGTAAATGCTTATACGGAGTGGGTTGAAAGTTATTGTTTTGAAATATATAAAATTTTCCTCTTCAGTAACAAATGCGAGATATAAGCTTGGTGTCTGGGCAACGCGATATTTACAGGCCCGGAATTTGTAGGATTAGCCTAAAAATTTTATGACTTATTACTAACTGTGAGTTTAACTAAATACAAATTTTATGACTTCTTTCTAACTGCGAGTTTGAGTAAATTTTCCATTAAGTCGTCTACCTAAATAAATTTTAACGCAAATTGAATATATTTTATGGTGGATAATTGTTAAGCATACTCAAAAATACGAGAAAAAATATTATACTTATAACGGAAATTTTAAGACGGATTGAGTAGGTACATATTTACATTAAAATCACATGTGCGAACGTATTAATTTTATTTATTCTTGTTTAGTTAAATTTCTTAAAATTAGGTGCCTCTATATGTACTATAGGAATCCAGCGATGATTGTCTGTTTCCTGGTCTTCGTATTCTAATCCAGGATTCGTTAATGCTTGTCCTTATCCTGTTTCCTTGACTTGACCCAGGTTGATGGCGATTTCTATCGTCTTCCCGGTCGTTCCCTCAAAGTCATCAATGTTCCGAATGTTGATTAATCGTTGAAACTACTGACGATATTTGTCCACGTGTTTTCAGCAATCCTACCGACTGCGCCAATTTTAATTTCGACTTAGAAAAACGAGTTTTTGCAAAATGCTGGCTCGAAGTTGAGCGCTTGGATTAACAATAGGCAGGTTCGGTAATTTTCAAATTTCATTAAAATTGATAGAGTTTATTATACTGAAGGCAGTTATGTTGTTAATTTTTGTTAAAAAAAAAATTCCTTCGTCTGTGAAGCCGTTGCAAAGTTTTCCGTCGGTGCGAGGCTAGAAATCGTACCTTGCAGCGAGAGTAGGGCGCGTGACGTCAGAACTTAGTATAACGTACAAGTCCCAGCTTCAGCGCGCAGCAGTCCCATAAGTATTATGCATATGCATGTGTAGTTAAATTGTTAAATATTATTAACTGGTTCTAACTGCTGTTTTCTGTTTTGTACCCAGACTAATACATCGTACAGCACACCAATAAAACGGAAAAAGTGGTTCGTTGGAGCCAGAAGGAAAATCGGTCAGCATTATCGACCCCTTGGTACTTGGTAACGTGTTACGGTTAGCATAATTTGAAACAGGATGCTATGAGCATGACGGAGCCAAATTCTGAATTGCCGTAGCGTTCCCTCCCTGAACTAAAAAAGGAAATTTTATTAACTATTTTACAATAATAATTAAATATTACGTCATCATAGAGTTCTCTTTTGAAGACTGGTAGGACGCGTACCTCCATCCTTTCCCTGAGCTAGCCTACGCATTTCCGTAAAAGTAGAACATTCTACATCCCCAACTATTTGAGAGCAGTGGTACTAATCTGCTCCAACCTCTACCCTCACCTCTACCTCTTTATTCCTATCTCTGACTATTCCTTTGTGTCTCAGAAGGTGTCCTACCATCCTACGATCCTATCCCCTATTCTTTATTGTCTTCCATACTTTTCTCTTTTCCCCTTATTGCTAACTTGTCTATCCACGGTATCTTCAACACCCGTCTGTAACATCACATTTCAAACGCTTCTACTCTTTTTCAATCCGCTTCTCCCATTGTCCAAGTTTCGCACCCATAGGTATAATTTCGTACTCCATACATGCGTCTTTAAGAGTCTCTTCCGAGTTTCTACATTAACCGTTCCAGAATATAGCAGTTGTTTCTTTTTGTTAAACAAGTACCTAGTACCTACGTAGCGTAGTTTTTTGATTCGCGTGAGTTGTATTTATATAAAGAAGGTGTAACAGAAATCCGATTATCCTCGACACTCTAATAGAGTGTCGAGGATAATCGGATTTCTGTTACACCTTCTTTATTCAAATAACCTCGATTATGGAACACTTCAACAATTTTATTGAGTTGTATTTGTTTCCGTTTTTTTAAAAAAAATTCCAATCCGTTATAAAACTGTTAACTTGATAACTTGTCAGTCACTTAGGTATACATACCTACATAAATGAGTAGGTATGTATTGTACTGTATTAGAGAATATAGGTAGGTACCTATTTTACAAACAGAGTAAGCAGGTATCTACAATCTACATACCTACTTATACTGAATTATAAAAGGCATGTACAGTTAATAAATTGTTGACTTTGTTTTACTTATACCGGTCTGCCTTTACACTTCTGTTTTGAGGTTGAATGAAATTGGGGTTAGATGCAAGAATCACACAACATTTCCACATTTACCGGGACATTTACCTTCCTACTACATAAATATGGCAAATTATGTGAATCGGACTTTTGATACCCTTGTTGCATCATTATATCGATTATGTTGACTTTGTTTTATGTTTCCTTGACACCTTGCTTTAAAAATTCACGCTCGAAATAGTCCCAATAAGTATGTTAGGAGATAGGTACCGCTTCACGGGCACTTCAAGAGAAGTGGGAGGAGCGCCTTACGAATCTCTGACGTCAAACCAATAACAAAGCGAACTAGCATGTGGGCGTGATAACCTAATTTCTCTCGCTTATTACGCCGCAAAAAAATTTTTTTGAAAAAAAAGTTCGCCGTAAATCAATTACAATAACAATTTTCTGTCATTTTCATGCCAAAAATAGATATCTTATTTTTCTCCGAACCTCCCTATTACTACTGCATATAATTCGAAAGCAAAGTTATATACAGAGATTCACAGAAGAGGTACCTAATACAATTTGGGGTTCTCTTCTTCTCTTCCATGAATCTGCCGATAGGATTATACATAATGTGCATAATAGGAAGTGAGCAAATATTGTTTAGCAGCGACTCAAGGCGGCGCAAATGTAAATTTTTGGTGTTAACTAAGTGTCAAACTGACAGAGGTGACCGTATAAATTTAAGCAATGGATACTGTTATATATTTCGGCTTTAACGCTGTGAAATTTACGCATCGAGGTGAAGCTGCGTATAAGAAAGGTTTGGAATTGGTTCGTTCCAAACAATTTTTAAACGTTAGTGAACTAAAATGTTTTGAAGCCGAAATCCGAAATTGGAAGACGGATAGTAGGTCATATCATAAGGAAACAATGTTAAATATTGACCTGAAAAATATGGCACAGTCTAAAAGTCTGGTGTTAATTTTGCAATCTGAGTAGGAATGCGTGCCGGCCTCGGCTTTCCTTTTATTAAATTTCGTCTTCAGATGAATACTTTTATTTAAATGGAATAGATACTTACGAATTCTCTCTGCGGATGCTTCTGATCCACAATAAGGGACGTTCCTGTTCATGAGGCTTTCCAGGAAACCGATAAAACTTAACATTACTACCGGTTCTTGCGCAAGTGACAACACTTAGTGTTGTAACAATAAATAACACAGCAATTTTGGTTGCTTACACGACGCGTTGCACTCATTATTATGTTAGATACTTTAACGTTATACGACAATTAAAACTGAAAAAAATTATAAACGTCAAATCTGACAGCCCAATACCACCAAAACTTTTAAACGGTGGCGCTGGCTGAAAATTCGCTCACTCATAACTTGCGTAAAGTTATATTTTGCTAACCATAGAGGTCTGTGATATAAGATATCCGTCAGGCATGTCAAATTATGCTGTCAATAAGTTTTGTGTATTTTTTTCTTACACTGATAACATGTGAAATTGCATTTATAATTCCTGAGACTTATGATTGGGACAACAACCAAAGGTTAAATTGCAAACTAACCAAACCAAGGATTCGTAATTACATTTAGCTGTTGCAGAATTGATGTCTACTATCCTTTTAGTCCCAAAAACAGAAAAGCTCAAGGAACTGAGAAGTAATTATATGTACTCTTTCAATATTATTATTTATGTATGCATTTCTCCGTTCACTGACTATGTTTTAGACCATTTTTAAAAGACTAATATAAAAACACTCGGTTCTGTCGTTTCACTTTATATTGAAGTAAATTCTAACACATATGTTTCGACCTTTCGGTCATTATCAAAGAAGGAGTGTTTTTATTCTTATATTAGTTATAATGTTTCACCTAGTGCCAACCGCGGAATCAATTAATGTTAGGTATTTTTAAAAGACAAGAGAATCAACACCTACATCTTATATATATGTATAATCATTTTCCCTTCTACCATCTGGTGTAGGGTGGATTTCTAAATGTTTATCCGTAGACGAATCTGCACCATTCTTTCCTGTTCACTGTCATTGCCTTTGCTTCATTCCACGTTACACCCCTGCTCTTCAAGATACCTCCAACTACCTGGTCCCACATCTCCCTTGGTCTTCCTCTTCTTCTCCTCCCCTGTGCCCTAGCTTCCCATACCTGCTTGACTGGTCTATCACAGCCCATTCTTTGAAGATGTCCCCACCAGGCAAGTTGGCTTTGCTCTATGAAAGTAAAAATCGAGTCTGTTTAAAATTCTTCTCTTATCTCTTCATTTCTTCTTTTATCGTACTTAGTAATACCACGAATTCTTATCAAAAACTTCATTTCTGCTGCCTGTAGTTTATTTTTTTTAGACTCTTAGATAGTACCCATAATTCGCACCCGTATGTAAGGATTGGCCTGTATATTACTTTATAAATATTTATCTTTGTTCGGCGTGACACTTTCTTTTTATTGATAAAACTTCTCCTTAGGGCGTGATAAACTTTCATTGCTTTTCCAATTCGCTAGCTTATTTCCACTTCTTGTTTACTTTTTTCATCCATCATGATACCCAAGTATCCAAACTGACTTACTTGTTCAATTTGAACGTTCTCAATCTGGATGTTTGTTTGTACTCTTTCTTCTGCCATTACCATCAACCTTCATCTTATGAAAGTATTATTATTTAAATGTTCCTATCAATTGGTGTCTCTTTGTAGGCTAGAATACGGTATGATTAATGAAGATGGTGAAATAAACGATCAAAGCACTTTTACAAATGATCCTTTATATAAGGAGAATTTATTGTATAAGAAACGCGCAGCACAAAATCCAATAAAATCGTTCCAAGTTTCGCCTTCATTTTATAATAAACTGCCGCCCACCGGAATCATGAATTTTGGAATTAGCCCCTACACTATCGTTTATGAGCGGGGAGAGCCCGTAGGAATTCTTCAAGTAAGCGTCAACTAGAATATTTTTATTTAACAGACATTGTGGAATAGGGATGCAAAAATTGCTAATTAAAGTCCTTGCGCCGGGGCTTCCTGATAAACAAGATGAAAAATACCGAAGTATGTCAATTTTTGTTGAAGATGTAAATATTTCAACTATAAATCAGTCTAGGTAAGCAGCATGCACTATCCGACTTAATTTGTTTAGTATGGGGAACCCTTAAATTGTAGCAATTACAAGCTCGCTTAGATGAGGAAAAGAGTTGCTTATTATAGATTTATATAAACAGTATCAAGAGAAACTTGGCAATTATTTTTTCTCTGAGGTATTCAAACTTAAAAGAGAACGAAATTTTCCTTTTGCCCTTGATACTTATTTACTGATATTCATAAAGTTCTCAGCCCGAAGACTGGTTGGACGCGTACCTCCATCCTTTCCCATCCTTAGAATTTCCCTAATAATAGAACAACCTACAGCCCAAACTATTTGAGATCAGTAGTCTGACGTGGGCCTAGGTACCCCTTTCTATTCCTATCTCTGACTCTGGTATGTCGCGAGCTATTCCTTCGTGTCTCTCCTATTCTTTAGTGTTTTCCGTACCTTTCTCTTATTCCCAACTCTTTCTGATACCTCTCTATTGGTAATCTTATCTGTCCACGTTATCTTCATCATGCGTCTGTAACACAACATTCCAAATGCTTTTATTCTTTTTCGATCTGCTTCTCCTATTGTTCAAGTTTCGCACCCGTACAATGCCGTACTGCATACATACGTCTTTAAGCGAGTATCTTCCGAGTTTTTACATTAGCCGTTCCCGAGCATAACTGTTGTTTATTTTTATTAAACGCAACGCAACCCTGCGCTACTGGCTGTTCTTTGTTTTATATCTGTTATGATCACAGACCGATTTCGAGCAATGGCCAGAAAAAAACGAACAGAACGCGTTCTATACAATATCGCCGAATTGTCAAAGTTCCATAAGTCACGTTCTGGTCGTTTTAAATAGACCAGGGCGCGTTCTATTAATTCAAAGATTGCCAGAACACATCCTGGGATTTCGGTTATTTCCAGAACTTGTCGTGCACTGTAACACTAACGTCCAAAGATCGATTTCATGCCTGCGTCAAAGAATAGGTCTAAACGATTCATCACTTCCTAAAGAATTATTGTCTTATTATATTTATATTATTCAATCTCTTGAGTTGCCGATGGAAGCGTTCTATCATACCATTTGCTTGAGGGTGGTATGACGTAGTTCTGAGGCGAGTCGTACCTGTGAAATAAATAAGATTCTTGAAAAGGTGTGACTCGAATTGTCGGCCTTGGTCTATAGTTATGCGAAGGGGTGTTCCAAATCGTGTTATCCATCCCTCGTAGAACGTTTTAGCTATTGTTTCTGCCTCGATGTTGTTGGTCGGAAAAGCTTTTAGCCATCTAGAAAATATGTCGGCGCAGGTTAAGCAATATCGTTTAACTTCGAATCTTGCAAATGTGGCGGGAAAGGTTGCGAGCGGGCTGGAGATGTGGTGATGTATCTTCGGTCTCTGACATTGTCTGCATGATTGGGTCTATTTTCTGCAGTCTGCTTTGATGGACGACCAGACGTAGCGCTGTGCTATGCGTTTGGTCCTCGCTTTAATGCCGGGGTACGAAAGTCCATGAATATCACCGAAAATTTGTCTTCATGACAAACAGGCGGATGCCGGACGTGGATGTGTCGCGGTAAATGTGGGTGTCAGATGCGAGTAGGTATATTTCTTTGAGTCGTAGCACAGAATCGATTCGAAGAAATTTTTGGATCTCGGGGCTATAACCAGAGGAAATTTATGTTTGGAACATCTGGCAACACTGAAGCAAACCAAATTTTCGACAGCTGTTTGTTGTCGCTAGTAAAAATGTAAAAAATACATTTCTTATCTCACTAGAGATTATCCTATGATATAATGTGTTTACAAAATGCGTTCTCAAAATAAATGGCTGGTAATTTAATAATAATTTGAAGGATTTAAATAAATCTTGTTTTCTTAACGTGGGGACTTTAATGGTATGCATAAAACACAGCTTCAATAATAGACGATCACGCTACCACATTGACAAGTTTTGGGTAAATTTTGAATTAGGTTAATTTAATCAGTGTTGAACAGGTGAACAAGGGAACAGGTGAGTGAAAACGAAAAGGGTGGAGTAGGGTCCATTATACAGCGTTCAATTTGCGTAACTTGTTACTGCTAAAGTTTTTCAGTTCCCCATACTAAACCAGTTGAGTGGGGACAAAATGTATTGCTCAAATTACTTATCCCAACAATTTCCATAAAATAAAATGAGTTTCTGTGATTATAACCGGAAGCCTAAGAAAATTCAAAATACTTCAGATAAAAGAACTGACTTTGGTAATGCTACAATATATATATATATATATATATATATATATATATGTACAGGGTGGTCCAGTTTATATCATCAGGATTTCACCAGCTGAAAGTTTATCAAAAAATAAAGGTAGTTTGTCTAATAAAACATGGTCTAATTTTGCTTCTTTTTTGATGTACAGAGTGTTAAAGAAAATAAATTATTTTATATAATTTGTTATAAATCATTAATGAAAAAGGGTAGCCTCCTGAAATTTTGCATAGATCATTTCTTTTGTATTCTCTGTTAAATAGTGGTTGTAATTATTTTATTTAGAACACAGAGGCGTGCGTACGGGTTTTCTCAAAAATACTTTATTTAATACAAGGTACGCCACTGGTTTTTTTAGAACACCAAATACAGAGACGATTTCTCATTCAATTTAGAAACCTTTTTGTATCTTACAATTTTTTGATATCTCAACTCAAAACAAAAAAAACATTAAAAAGCATCATGTGACCAATTACTGAATTTATTTACTTAAAGGAAAAACAACATTAAGCTGATTTCATGAGGGTTTTCATGTGCTCACACATGCTGATTGTGGAAGTTAACCATTCCTCTTCGAGTAAAACATGATTCGTCTGTCCATAAAATATTGTTTATGAAATTCTCATCATTTTGAACAGAGTCCAAAAGCCATTGATCACATGGAGGCTGTGATTAGGCTTTGACGTTTTGCACTTTGGCTGAACTTCTCCTGTGCTATAAGTAAATAAGTTACGTTTAAGTTATAAAATTTGTGTATGTATGGTTAAAGTATTAAAATATGAAATGCCCTTTCGTTTTTGAAATCAAGAATATGCTGACATGCATTACGTATACAGATTTTGCTATGGAAACTCAGCTGCTGCAGCTCGAGAATATCACTTGCGATTTCCAAATAGACGGCAGCCACAAAATAATGTATTTGCAAATGTGCACCATCAATTTGTTACTCAAGGATTGAGATTTACACCTAGAAATCCCAATCATCGTATCGCTAACGAGGTAATCAGAAACAATCGCATCTTGCTTGAATTTGACAGAGATCCTAGAACAAGTCAGAGAAGAGTTTCTAGAACAAGAACTTTTAGGACCGGTTGTTAGAACGTGGATCAAAATGTAACGCGAGGCTACATTTAATTCGACTTTCGTTGCTAAGGTACTGACTTTTTGATTGGTTGTATCATAGCAACGAAAGTTGAATTAAATGTAGCCTCGCATTACATTTTGATCCGCGTTCTAACAACCGGCCCTTAGAATTCCAAAAACTACTATTTTACGTGTATTAAGATGGGATCATATACGACCTACTCATCTACAACCAGTTCAGGGCTTGCAGCCAGGGGATGAAGATCGCAGAATGAGATTTTGTCAATGCCAATTGTGCAATTGTGCATCCAGCAAAATGGTTCCTACACTAATTCAATTGCGATTCTTGTCTAGTTGATATTTCAGCTAAGCTTAATGTTGTTTTTCTTTTAAGTAAATAAATTCAGTATGTAATTGGTCACATGATGTTTTGTTTTGAGTTGAGTTATCAAAAAATTGTAAGATACAACAAGGTTTCTAAATTGAATGAGAAATCGTCTCTGTATTTGGTGTTCTAAGAAAACCAGTGGCGCACGTTGTATTAAATAAAGTATTTTTGATGAAACCCGTACGCACGCCTCTGTGTTCTAAATAAAATAATTACAATCACTATTTAACAGAGAATACAAAAGAAATGATCTATGCAAAATTTCAGAAGGCTACCCTTTTTCATTAATGATTTATAGCAAATTATATAAAATAATTTATTTTCTTTAACACTCTGTACATCAAAACGGAAGCAAAATTAGACCATGTTTTATTAGACAAACTACCTTTATTTTTTGATAAACTTTCGGCTGGTGAAATCCTGATGATATAAACTGGACCACCCTGTATATATACGAATCTGAACGGTCTAAAGGTGAGTACAGACTTGAGCGAATTTGCGATGTAACAGCATCAAACGCATAAAATTTTCTAAAAACGTAGCTCAACTTACACCTCTATAATCTCCTCTTCGTGCATCGCAAACCCCAAAACTGTTTTATCCTCTTTCCAACTATCCTCTTTCCAACTAGCCCAAAATCAACGTTGGGTGTTTCACAAAGTACGCGATGTAACAGCACCGAACGCTTCCGTGTCCAAAAAAATCGTCTTAATACCTACATTTTCGCTTCGTCGAATCTTACATTTCCTATCCCCCCCCATCACATATGGCGAGATCTTCAAAATGACACCAAAAACATTGACCTGGCATACGTAGAACTTGCAAAAATTCGCAAAACTGCAAAATTTCCATACCGTCACACTTCCAACTTATTTATTATTATTATTATTTATAAACGTGTAACAGCACCAAACGCTTAGAATTTTCTGAAAACGTAGCTCAAATTTACACCCCTATAATTCGCCCTCGTGCATCACAAACCCCAAAAACCGACCCATACGATGTTGGCCGGTTCATCCTCTTTCCAACTAGCCCAAAATCAAGGCCGGATGTTTCATAAAGTATGCGATGTAACAGCACCGAACGCTTCCGTGTCCAAAAAATCGTCTTAACCCCCGCATTTTCACCCCTTCGAATCTCACATTTTCTATTCCCTCACCACCCCCAAAGTTCGCATTTGACAATATCATCAAAGTGACACCAGAAACTTTGACTTGGCATAGAACTTGCAAAAATTCGTCAAAACTGCGAAATTTCCAGGCGTCCGTCACAGAAATAGTTACTGGGACCCCCGTATAGGAAGTGAGCGAATATTGCTTAGCAGCGACACCGAGGCGGCGCAATTATAAACTTTTGGTAGTAACTAAGTGTCAAATTGACAGAGCAGGTGACACCTCTGTCAGTTTGACATTCCCGCGTAAATTTAAGCAATGGATACTGTTGACAATTAAAACTGCAAAAAATTATAAATGTCAAATCTGACAGCCCAGTACCACCAAAACTTTTAAATGGTGGCGCTGGCTGAAAATTCGCTCACTTCCTATACCGTCACACTTCCAACTTTCATAAGTAATATCATAACAGCTTAGATTTTACCGGCAAAATTTTTCAGTTGTCACGGGAGGTTGCCTAGCAATTTCTTGAGTGAAATTTTACATAAAAATTACGAGATGTCAGTCGAGTAATTTTTGAAAATCTCATGAAATGTCAGACTTCGATTAGTATTCATAATTGTTCTCTATTTCACCCCGTCACGGAAAGAGAGCCGTGGCATATCCAGATGAAGAGAGAAGAGTAAGCCGCTACGTCACGAAGATAAATAAACAAGAGCATCAGAAGAATGGTGGTGGCAAAGTACCTCCACGTCACACGTTTCGATGGTAGGAATGCGAGCCCGACTGCCGACCGCCGACCGCCGAGTCTTTTCGAGTGGCTATAAAAGGAGCCACACATCCGAGATGAAGACACAATCCTGTCCACCCGCATCCGAACAAGGAACAATCCTGTCCACCCGCATCCGATCAAGGAGACACTGCTGTCCACCCGCATCCGAAGAAGCACTATCTTCACCCGCACCCGATAAATATTAACCGACAGCCCGCTTGAATAAGTTTAATTCACGGCGTGTGATTTTCTGTTCATTTTCCGCATCCTGTTTATTCTAAGTAGAATAAACATTCAAAGTTTTCATCGCTGGTATTTAATTATTGAAGCCGAAGGGCTACCAATAATTAAATTATCCTGACCGGAGTTGATTGACGTGTGGTAGGAGTGTAGCTGACTTAATTAGGTAGGTCCATTTACCAGTACAGGTGCAGGAAAAGTAGAACCTATATAGTTTGCATACATTGCGGCGGATTATATAGCCTGTCGATGTGCAAAGTGCAGCGGGGGGTTCTACCACAATCTGCATATGTCCTGGGGTGGACCCGTCAGTTATAAAGCTGTTCAAACGTTAACTAATAAACCTGGTCTCGTACGGGATTACACCCTAGGTGTTCCGACGTATATCCCAGACCTGAAACCCCGACTGGCTACTTTAGAATTGCTTCTACGAAACCGCCAGTATCCGGAACAGTTAATCATACGTCGAAGTTACTGGTATTCAAGTGGTAGCTGATCCCGAGAGAATAGTCCACGAGCTGGGCATCCAGCCCGATTCTCGTGCGCTACTCGTCAGGGAAGCCGGTTACAGTACCGTCCTGATTTTAATACTAGAATTTCTCACTTATTTTCTGTAGTAATACAATAAGTGGTCTGGAATTGTCGGAAATTTTATGAAAGCTGTTGCGTTGCTTGGTAGCCACGAGTGTAAATTTGACAGTTAAAAGATCACGAGCGCTTGCGAGTGATCTTCTTTCAAATTTACACGAGTGGCTAGTAAAAGCTTCAGCTTGAGTAAAATTACCTAAAAATTCCAGACCACGAATTGTATTTGACAAGATTATTTTTTGAATCGAAGCAAGGTAGTTCAAAATGAAATTTTATTTCAATTAATTCACATACAAAGAAATGTGTTGGGAATATTTGACGTTTGGCAGGTACTAAGGTAACTAGATTATACATTATAAATGCACCTACAAATTCGAAACTATGGCAACTTATCAACAAGCAAAATTATCGAAAAAAATACCGAAATAATACAAGCTTCTAGACCCAAGTGCAATGTTCCTATTGGTCAATTTGACGATGAAAAAAATAATCGTGTATATATTCTTGTAAATATCCGTTCAATTTCCGTTTAAAATGTAAATAGTTAAATTAATAGACACCCTTTTAATTTGTTTATGTTTTATAATTCACCGTTTAGCAATACGGCATTATACGGGTGCGAAACTTGGACAATAGGAGAAGCGGATAGAAAAAGAGTAGAAGCGTTTGAAATGTGGTGCTACAGACGCATGATGAAGATACCGTGGATAGATAAGGTTAGCAATAGGGAAGTATTAGAAAGAGTTGGGGAAAAGCGAAAGGTATGGAAAACAATAAAGAGTAGGAGAGATAGGATGGTAGGACACCTTCTAAGACACGAAGGAATAGTTCGCGACATACTAGAGTCAGAGATAGGAATAAAAAGAGGTAGGGGTAGGCCTAGATTAGACTACTGCTCTCAAATAGTTAGGGATGTAGGATGTTCTACTTTTAGGGAAATGCGTAGGTTAGCTCAGGATAGAAAAGAATGGAGGTACGCGTCCAACCAGTCTTCGGACTGAGAACCTTATGATGATGGTTTAGCAATAATGAACCCTCCCTTCTTCGACTTTTGAGCGAGGGTATTATCGACGATCCTGACCGACCAGATGCAACCCCGATATATCGTTAATAAGATAACGATCCGAATAGCCTAGATATACAGAGCGTCCCAGATACCGAAACCGAAAGAGCGCGCTGTATAACTGGCTCCAGAGCGTCACTAGGAAGTGTCGGTGCATAATTTACTCCCGAACCCGATCCGACATCGTTGCAAGTGTACAATTTATTGACAAATTTTGTCACGTAAAATCTGAGCTCGAATGATATTCATCATGACTCTTTCACAAAACAAACCACTAAAGTCAAACCTATGCTTTATTAGTTGTGATAAATGCATTTCATTCGTCGTATGATTCTAACCATATTTTATTAGTGATGTCAAATGCTGGCTACGTGTGTGAATAAATTGAGTTGCTAGACAACGACCTGGTAGTCTAGAAAACTTTAAAATTTTGTCGCTGTAAAACCATGTAGGTTGGTGAATGCTAACAGTTCACAGGCTTATTACTCCCGATAAAATTTTTAGCAGGTACTTTTTCCACTGTAATACATCAATATATTCAGAAATGGCGAGTTTGGATTGGTTTAAAATTCGATGAGTGGAATAGTGGAATGTTAAAACTGGTACGACCGATATTTTGCCATTCAAACTCCGCGCACAATTTCCGTCGACACCGACAACGAACTAATTGTGGGTGCGATCCAATTCGAGCATTCGTACGCGCAAACAGTTCGTGCAACCAAATTTGCTCCAGTCTGTGCCCACTATAATACGCATTGCACTTACGGATATTTTACAAATACTGAATTTCTTCATTTCAGCCATTCCCACAATATTTTCAGAAAAAAATGGGAAATCAAGATTACGCATTCTCCAACAAGTTAGATCAATCGGCAAATTTTAATCCTTACTTTCAAGATATGTTAGTCGACGAAACGATTGACAACAAATTAAAACTCGAAAATTACGTCAATTTCGCAAATGAAAAGTACGCTGATATTTTGGCTAAATTTAAGATAGACACTAGGCTTAATTGGCGAGAAAGTGTTGGACTAAATAGAAAACTTGCAGAAAGTGAAACTGCGAAACAAAAGTTAAATTCAAAAAGATATATATTTAAACCAACAAATGTGGTCAACCAACAAGATTTTATTACAACATACACGTCTGCACAAAACGATAATGCCAAATATCGACCTCAAGAATATTTTCCCGATTCGATTAAAACTGATCACAAAAAACATATTAGTGAAGACAATGCCAATGCAGTGAACTATAAACTGGATAATGAGGATGAAAATTTAGAAACAGGATCTAACAAAATAGATATGAAGAAACAGTATCATGAATTTAATATTGAGCTACGAACGAAACGTAACTATCTACAAAACGAAGCAAAAACAAAACTGTGCGATGATTTAGGTGGTACAAAAAATGCTAAACTAGAAAATAAGCCGCAAAATTATATTGACGTGTGGGAAAATAAATCACGCCTTGATAAAAGAACTGCGGAGGCTTCGTATGAAAATATAGATGTCATGAAAGATTTAGAAAAATCTGGCGATTTAACTGTTAGTGGAAACAAATCACCATTAATTTTATTAGCGGTTACACCGAAAAGAAAGATTAACAATTTTTCTAACGGTCGACAGAATGAACTAACACGAACAGAACGGGACTTACAAAGAAAAATTATAAGAATGAAAGAAAACGTAAAAAGTGAGGACGGTCAAGAACAACAATTGCTTGGAGACAATCAAATTAAACAGAATTTGTGGCGAAAGAAAAGGCAAATATATTCTTTGTTAAACAAAGAGAATATATCAATCAATCCAAACGAAAGCGTTGATATATTTCTTGAACCCCATGTCAGGAAGAAGAGAAAAGTAACTGCTTCTTACGATACTAAACAAAACGATTTCAAAAATGAAACAAATTTTAACGCACCAGAAAGGATTGCACGTTTAGCGGCATTCAATCAAAACAACACTAAAGTTGAAACAAAAATAAATGGTCTGAAACTATTTAGCTCCAAAAGGGCATACAGAGAAGATGATGATGAAGTAGACGATGAAGGTGATGAGTTTGATGACGATAGTTTTGATGGTAGAACTGCAGATTTGATGGACAAGAGACTAAATTATTACTATAGCAATAAAAATTTTCCACTTTTCAATCAAATAGAAACACATCAGTCATATAAAATCCCATATAAAAGAAGCAAGCCATTTGGCAAAAATAGAAAATTCTACATAAAAAAAGGTCCTTATTCGTTTAGGGTACGCAAATCGGAAAGTGAGTTAAAATTCTTAGGCTCAAAATCAAAATATTCGCATATTCGAGATAGGCGATACTCAAAATTGCTGAATGCCAACAAAATAGACAATATGGCAGAATCCGATCTCTTTGGAATTTTACCGCAAAGTTACGTCGGTGAACTTTCACGATTTAAGAGGATCAAACGGAAATCGAAAATACCTACTAGATGAAATAAAAAATATTTTAACATTATTTATATGTGTTGACGTCAATAAAAAGATGTAAATTCTAATGTATATTATTATTAAAAACGTCTTATCGGATATAACACGTTTTACGTTCAAAAGTATTGTTACGTATCGATTTGAAACACAACTTTATTTACAATAACTATTTACAATAAATTATTGATAGTGATTAGGAACATTAATGAACAGCAATGATCTAATACTAACGAACAAACAGAATCTTAACCAGTGGCGGTTTTTCCTTAAGGTCAATTGGTCAATGACCCTCCTAAAATATTGTAACGTATTTCGATTTTACACTCAATTTATTTACAGTGACTTTATGTATATGTACAAATATTTACAATGATTAACAGTGATTTGAGAACTTAAAATTAACAAATTGAACAATAATCAGCGAAATATATGCAAGCAGTAAGTAACAACAAGCAGTGAAAATTAAACAATTAAGCGAACAATTGAGCAATTAATTACCTAACCTAAACAATCCACAGTACACAAGTCCACAGTTTAAACTCTCTAAAACACGCGTCTTCAACCGACGGTTAATCACATATGTAGACACCCCGGTACACTTAAAACGCCACCAAAGAATTCGCACTCGCGTACCGTACCGACACTAAACGCGTATCAAGACTTATACTCGCACGGAACTATTAAACGCCCGGTTCTTATCGCATTCGACATCTGCTTCCAAACTTCAGACTTCAAACTGTAAGACTGTAAGACTGTCCACTCGGCTTCTTGCTTTCCATTTTAAAATGGTGATAGAACATTGTTCTATCTCTAGAAAATTCCAGTATTGGAAAATTCTCTTACTTCTCGAACTTTTCGGAAGCCATAAACAGCGACAAGGTCGCGCCGTAATAAATCAAAGCCAGCTCGCCGTCAAACAAATAATGTGTCACCACCAGGGGCGTCGCTGACGGGGCAAAAGTTCGTATCAATATTCTAATCAAAACCATAATTTTAATAAAAATATTTCTTGTCTAACAATCTCAAATTTAAAATCCTCAGCGGTCTAATTCGCAGCTATATTAGAAATAGCCGAGCGTCAAGCCGCGCTCGCGCTCGCTAACAAGCCGGGCCGTAATTTTCTATTGACCCTGCACAGCTCTTATGCTTATGGAGAAATGCATGTAAAGAAGAACAGTGGGTGAAAGTGAGAGTCACCTTTTACTCCTATATCTATGGTGACCATAATTTTCCAAGGAAAAAAAAGGACACATGAAATAATAACAACACTTAGGGCCGGTTTTTCAAAGAATCCAAACCGGATTAAGTCTGACACCGGCTTTGTTGCTATGCTACAACCAATTAGAAAGCCGGTATCATAGCAACGAAGCCGGTGTCGGACTTAATCGGGTGTTGGATTCTTTGAAAAACCGGGCCATAGAGTCGCGCGCTGCTGCGCCATCACAATGTGGCACGGCGAATTGCATCTAAATCTTGAGCTTCGATTCCGATCAAGGTTGTATTTATCATTTGCATATTTTTTGATACCCGACCGCCGGCGGATTAATAATAGGGCAGTTCAAGTACTTTGTTAGTTGTAAACGCCACCAGCAGCGTCCGTGGTTAGATAGGTATCGCATAGAGTTTGTGATTTGGTATTCTCGGGCTGGGTGGGGTCGACTCCCGTAGGGGTTGTTTTGTTTTTATTATGTTTCTACACTATCTTTTTTTTTAAATGCGTGTGTCTGCTAAGGGTTCTGTTTAAAATGGGTCGTGTCAGTCTTTTTCGTTCCGAAAAAGAAGCGCGCACGAGTAAATGTAACCTAGATCTGGATAGAAACTCCGGATTTAGGTGCATCTGGCACGGTGGCACTCGTGGCGCCCACTCGTGATTGCTCTGCAAACAAACGAACGTGCAGTGGCGTGGAAGATTTGGTATTTTTATTATTAAGGGGCATCGGAAAACAAAAAGCGATTATTTAATATGGTTGTCTGATTACTGAATTAGAAAAAGTACATTTTAACGTACTTTACCTGCCATCAAGGACTGTAGGACATAGTTCCCAAAGAAAGTACTGTCCTACTAAAATAAGTACGTATGGTCACCATACCTATATCTGTAAAGCCGACGCTACACATGCGACATTTGCCGAATCCCGAATAGCAAATGTTCGGAATTCGGCGAATAGCTCAGCACTACACATGCGGCAATATCCAAATGTTTGCTATTCGGCAAACATTAAACATTTCCCGCCGATTGTCGGTAAATCAGCACGACTCAAAGTAACTGAACTGTTTGATAAATGCGATATCGTTCTCGATAGACGCATATGTGTAGATGTATGTTTGGTGTTTGGCAAAGTGGTTCGTGACGCGCCAAACATTCGATATTCTGCAAATGCCGCATGTGTAGCGCCGGCGTAAATAGGGATAACGGCCCGATGACAAGTTGTCATTGACAACTGCGCAAATTCGAGCTGATCAGTTCTTGTTCTTCAGTAATCAGTATTCTGAGTATTCATTTCTAAGTTACTCAGCAGCGCGCGAAGCGTGTACCGTGTACGTTGCGGTCCGTGAATTGTGATTGTTCGTTGTGAAATTTTGTTTTTAGCAAAACAAGTTGAGTGTTGTTGAGGAGATATTTGCCTTGAAGTTAGCTGGAACATTAAATTATGAACGACGGCTTGAAAAAGAGAAAGTGGGCGACCTAAGCCAAAACTGAATTTGAAGCAGCAAGATATCCAAAGATACCTATTTTAAAGAATCTATGTACGATTTGTGCGACTGGATTTGTGGATGTAGTGTTAAAAATTGCGTTTTTTTGCTATCTGTGCTTATTATTTTCAAATGGGCTAAAAATGGTGTAATCGATATGAAACATTTAAAAGACAAAATTAAGAAGGATGCTTCATCCGCTACTCATATAAATCGTTCGATGAGTTTATGAGTTACGCCAGTTTAGGACGTGTAGACAGCAACTTGATAGTGCGTATCGCAAATCAGTGCACGACTTTAATGAATCGGTTTCTAAAAATAGGTATGTTTTAAAATTTAAACAAAATTATTGTGTAAAATTTTGCGGAGTCTTTGGAATTGCATTGCGCGGTCATATACAGGGTGATTCTTTTAAAGCGAACATTAGAAAATTTTGTACTTCTACTTATGCTAGAGCTATGAAACTTGGAACCTAGCCATGATCGACGATTCCGAGACGAAATTAAATATTTACAGGATGACGTCACTCTTAAAAATGGCGGAAGTAGACGCCATCTTTGTTTTTTTAAATGACAATCGGCCATTTTGATTTCATATTGCAATTCGGCATTTAATTCCGGGTACAACTAACCAAATTGTCACTACTTATCTGTCACTTTTTGACGCCCATTTACTCAAAAACTTCAAATAGCTCCAAAACGATTGGAGTTAGGTATAGCACATGCTAACATAACTCCCTTTAGTATATATATTTTACATCCAACGGTGACATAAAATTTCACACGTGCCATTTGAAAAAATTGAGTTTTTGACATTTTGCGATACCGGTATTCAAAAAATTGTAGCAACCGCTGGCAAACTCGTTATGACTTCGGTTATCAATCAAAACATTCCTTAGAGCTTAGGGAATGGAAGTAAACAAATCATCGACTTATCTTCAGCGGTTCAAGAGATATCAATTTTGTAATGAACCCTTGCATCTGCAAATTTGAAGAGAAAATGTGGCATATGTCAAAAAGTATGACAGATAAGCAGTGACAATTTGATTAGTTGTACTCGGAATTAAATGCCGAATTCAAATATGAAACCAAAATGGTCGATTGTCATTTAAAAGAACAAAGATGGCGTCTACTTCCGCCATTTTTAAGAGTGACGCCATCCTGTAAATATTTAATTTCGTCTCGGAATCGTCGATTATAGCTAGGTTCCAAGTTTCATAGCTCTAGCATAAGTAGAAGTCGAAAATTTTCTATTGTGCGCTTTAAATGAATCACCCTGTATATATATTTAGTTTAGTATTAATTATAAGTTTCAAAACCAAAATGATCTCCCAGGTTATTAACCCACGAGCCCTCACTGATTTTAACAGTCCCGACTACTTCTACAACTTAACACGCACTAGGTTAATTCACTATCGCACTGCACTCGTATATTCGCCTTTCCCTTATATTTATGGCGGTATAATTCAAAGACTCGCGGCAGATACTCATAAAAACTTCCCGAAACATCTACATCGAGAGCAGCTACTATTAATCCGGCAATGGAACAATATTATTCTGTTTCCAAAGAGGCATCGCCATAAAAGGGCAATAAAAACTGCCATCTCTCATTAACTAAACATCTAGCGGCACGTTAGACGTTAATAGGGGACATAGGGTTGCCAGACGCCCCGATTTGGGCGGGATTGCCCCGATTTTTCAGTAGTTGCCCCGCGTCACGCCGAACTAACGAAATGCCCCGATTTAAGGTGGCAATGTTAGGATTTCCCGCATTTTTCATAAATTCGCAAGTTATTCAAATTTCTATGGTACAACGCATCGCAAACTTCGCGAACGTTCGCGTGCGTGGAGGTTCGGACAGAAGTCGGTAAAAGAGGCCCGAGTCAAAGAGACATTTGGACAAGTGCAAAGGAAACGCATACCCGCTACACACTATGTGGCGAATGTTTGCAGATTCGACACCAACCCAAATAGTTTCATCTGAACTTTTGTCGAGGAAATAATACAACAAGGGGTGGAATAGTAGTGTCATTTTAAATTTTTTAACTATTTACGAAAGATATTCCCTTATTTGTGAGATATTTACGGAAATTCCATGAATATGCCAACTAAATTGTCCCTTTGGCTTATGCTTTTGGAGCATTCAGCACTAGGTGGATGAAAAACTTATTTATTTTTAGAAAAATACCTCTCCCACAAGCAGTTTTGTAGACTATCTAGGTATTTTTACCTAGATAATAATATAGAATCAATCATCTCATCTAGATGATGTCATTTCATCGTTATCTTTATCTCATCTTAGATAAAAATAGTGTTTATCTCCGGAAAGTTATCTAGATAATTCGACTTGCACATAAAATTCAAGTTTTACATTCTCTGAATGACATAAATGACATCACTCTAATGTTTATAGGGCTTATTTGTTATTTATTTTGTGGTTTGTAAAAATCCCTGCAGTAGGTATTTTATTGTTGTGTTTTTTGTACATAGATTTTTCATAGTATCTGACGTTTATCTAGATAAATTTTAAATAAAATTATCTATTAGCTAGATGAAATTTGTCAAAAATATCTATGATCTCATCTAGATTAATGAATGGTCATTTATCTATTATCTCATCTAGATAAAATTAGGTTATCTAAGCCAACACTGCCCACAAGATAGGTATACCTACAAGTATAAACTTAGTTTAGGTAAAGCATTGTCCTACAAAGCCATCTTGAAATATTCAACATAATTTTAAGAGCACTCTGTTAGTCAGAATATAAACTTCATTTATTAATTATAAGATGTAACGTCATATACTGTCCAGTGGCGTCATACAATGAAGACGTTGACAAACCGCCAGTATGTTATGCTCCATGCTTCTAATAGAATACTAAGTACCCTAATTACGGTTCTGCATACAATTACTCTGAAAATAATAATTATCTTGTTCTAGTGTGATCGACAGACACCATCCACCACCTCATTTTTCTCCTAGTTAAGGCTTTTTTCCTTTTCAATCGCAACACATGTTCACACATTATTATTTAAAGAAGCACTTGCAGCAATAATTTCGTCATCGTTGTCCTCCATCACTTATAACAAAACCAACCACTTCGAATGCACGAACGTTTGTTCCTTTTCCCGCCACGAATGTCACACCGCATATGTTTGGAGATTTGGCACATAGTGTGTATGGAACATTCGACGCACGCTGACACTTGCCGAATCTATAGGTCAAGTTTGGCAAACTTCATGCATCGCAAACGTTCGCCTAGTTTGCCACATAGTGTGGAGCCGGTTTAATAGGTATATGCTAAAGGTACGTTTAGACTGTCGAGAAATTTGCGAGAGTTGCTGTCAGACACTGCTGACATGAGTGTAAAAGTAAATACTACAGCAAGTCGACTTACCAGGACTCCCCGCAGACTTTCGGAAGTTCTTCCCGGACACTAGCACTTGCTAGTCTAAACACATAAAATTACACTCGCCCAAGTTCTTGCAAAAATTCGAATTGGTTTCTATTTTTCTGCGAGTTTAGTTGTGGACTGATGCTATTGTAACATGACGTCTACAAGTGAGAAAAAGAAGTGGTCGGACAACAATGACGTAAAAATGTTGATTACATTATACGAACAGAGTCCAATTTTATGGAATATAAAGAGTGTTCACTATAGAAGCCGGGCAAAAGCAAGAAACTCTTGTATTCACTCATTGTAGACACTGGAACTCTAAACAAGTACATTAATGAGTGATATGAATCTCGTGAATGATTTAAAAGAGAAAAAATAGAATTAAGTATCGATATCTACTTGCCGGTAGCCAAAAAACGTATGTAGTGTCACTTATCAAAAGTTCGCTAGATGTAATTGAAGGGCGCAACTTTTTGCTAACGAATTACTTAAACGTATAACTATGATAACGTTTCGCGTGGTGAGCAGAAATAATTGTTGAGTGGCGGGGTGTAGGCGCTATTTAAGGGGTCGTGGAAAAATTATTTTGTCCACGACTATCTTATAATATACTCTTTATACTTGTGTTTCTTCAATCATAATTATATACATTAATCACTGCAGTGATTAATGTATTAATCACTGCAGTGATTAATACACCAATAAGAACTTCGCTTTGACCCTTTTTTACATTTATTTAGTGGCCCGCAATCACGATGTGTCAGTTCAAATTGAAATGTCAAATCAGCATGGTTTGCTTTTAATTTGAAAATTAATGCATATTCTAAAAAAGAAGATGTAATGAGTAGTGAGAGTGAAAATGAGGTTTCTTTTTAACACCACTAGCATAAAAAGAATCTGCAGAAATTGCTTCATTAGATTAATTGCCCGAAAAATCAAGAAAATTATACCTGACAGCGTATGTATGAATCTTTCTTACACTGGAGAAGGGAAAAGAAAGTAAATTCCTTATCAGAATCTGTTTTAATAGTCGTCGACAAAGTATAGTATACAACTCGGATGATTACAAAACTCACTCATTTCACTCGCTCGTGTTGTAAACTTCATCCTCGGTAATAATAGCATTCATTATAAACTCGTGTATAATACCTATACTATTACAAAACTGTCGGTGGTTGCTAAGCATCTAAGCATGTTTTTATTATACAGTCAATACTTATCACAGCCTTCTTACACAGAAATGACAAAAATTATGATTTTTAAGAGTTTTTGTAAATATCCCAAAAGCCGTCGAGTTTGGGTATAGAAATACCTAATATGGTTAATTAGGAAACTTTCTCCGCTATTCACGGGTGTGATTAAGAACATAGGGTTCTATTTAAGAAAACGGACTTTTAAGCGTTTGAAGTTTGTGTCCGTTATTTAGAAGACTTTTTTATACTTCCTAATTTATTGTAAAGAGGCCAATAAACGATTCCTCGGAGAGCAACATTCATTAGCAACGAATTGATAATTTTAAGCTAGGTAGTGGAGAAAATGTGTGAAAATTACGAAAAATAATTTTTATTTCAAAAAAGAGAAGAGATAACAAAAACTTTCCGAGTTAAAATAATTCAAACTCATGTGATAAAACCAAATATTGGTATATTTGGGGGTTGTCCTATTTAAAAAACTGAACTTTATGTCAACTTCCGGTATAATCGGAAGTGTTGGAAGTCTGAGAATATTTTAGAAAAGTAGATCACTACCAACTATAATTCCATGCAAAGTTTCAAATTTATGCCATTTTTCGTTCTCCATATAGAAAAAATTCGTTAATTATAATAACCCAGCTTTTATACCTCTTGGCGATAGTGTACGGGTAAGCACGTTAGAGTGCTTAATTTAACCTGGCAATATTTAAATTCACAATGTGTACCTATTTCAGAGGTCCCCTGATATTGTCCCAGACATTTATTTACTTAGGCTGAGTTGACCCATAGGTGAAAAAACTGTCAGGTATAGGGAATGCGGGCTCTGCAGATTGAATCTTCGTCCGTTGTATTTGTAGTCTAGCGCTATAACCACTAGACTATCGTACATCTATAGGAAAAAGTTGTTACAAACATTGCTTAAATATAAAAATTAAGATGCATACCTAACTCGAACCTTAATTTTTTCTTGCCTATCGGTTTCTTAGATCGGGACACCACGTTTTATAAAAATACGAAAAAAGAAATAAAACGAATTATGCATCTCAGATTTTACATATGGATAATATTTTAAGTTTGTCTAGTCTTCTTTAAAAATTAATTAAGGCATTTTACTATTAATAAAAAACCATTTAACTTTATCTAACTCCTACTTTATTCATTTTAAGTGTAGTATCAAGCACCAACTTTTGTGTAGATCTACAATGAAAAGAAATCCATACATTGTACACTTCTTTGGGCACACTGTATGTATGTACTTATAGGTGTTTTGAGTTCTGACCAGTAACTACCGCGGGCCGCATCTCATCTGTCGCACAGCAGTCCCTCTAATGAATCATAATCACAATCAAAATCTATTAATCATAGAACTATTTTCCATTAAAGATTGTTTCAGTATTTCTGTAGTGCATATGTTTTCTCCAAATAAAACATCATATATTCGTGTGCTTTTGGATTCCTTAATTAATTTTAATTAACTTTTATTCGTCTACACTGCATTTTTTTACATTATAGGCATTTTTCTGAACCTTTTGACAGATTTTAAAAATGTACCATTGAATGAGTCCTTGTATTAACCTTTCCATGGGATGGAAGCATGGAAGCAGAGCAAGAGGAAGTACTAAAACGCCGAAATATTACATGGGTATTAGCAGTTACTTGGTCAAATTAGAAAATTTCGAAACTCTGTGCCTAACTTATAGTTTTTTAAATTAAAGTATATAAATTTTAAGCAATTGTTTGCTGTTTTCTATATCAAATTTCTTTTCAATTATGAATGAACTTCCCTGAAGCATTTCCCTCAAATATTGATTCTTAAACAAAAATTAGTTTCTTCACATTATATGAGCACGTTTCCAAAATGACATAAAAGGGATATATAAAAACAATATGTATCCGGTCTTATGTCTTTTTGGAAATGTGCGAAGGCTGTTCTAATAATTAATTTTATGTTTAGAATTTAGAGATGGTTAGGCGAGCGGTTTTTATTTTAGATTATACAGGGTGATCAGTTAAGGTTACGGAGCGGCTGTATCACGGAAACCATTCACGCTACAATTTTGGGATAAAAAATTTATTAACAAATATAGCCAAAAGAATTTAACCAAAAATATTTTTAAGTTCCTAACTTCATTCCTAGGGGTCGCATTTACTATGGCGTTACAAAAATCTTTAATTTCTCAAAATAGCTTAGATATAATGTAGGTCGAAAATACATTTTTCAGAATCTCTGCTCAGTCCCCAATAAATTTTGTTTCAATTTGTTTTTCTATTTACCATGGCAGCGGCAGGACGAAGAACTACAATTTAATTTTTTTTAATGATGTAATTTGCATTTGGCTCAGCCGAATTTAACAAACTATAGCTTATTTTGAAGGACTCTTTAACCCGATTTACTTTTATTATAAACACGTTAAAAATTAATTTGTATGCTCAATGACAGTTGACGCTATTAAAAATATGTCATACTTGATCTGATTTCTTCAAAAAATTAAATGCAACCCTACAGCTTGTTTTATGGGCCATTGTATGAGATAAACAAATCTAAAAACCAGAGGTGAATATCTCTTTTCGTTTTAAAATTATTGCAAAAATAGTAGATGAGGATCGGAGGGTCCGTCTTTTTTAATTCCCTAAATAAGATTAACTTATTCTAAATGAACAATAAATGTTGAAACTTTATCAAAATTTATCCACAAATGAATATTCTTTCCCATACGAGTATTTTTTAGTACCTAATTAGTGTTTTATTGTTTCATTTTTATTAAGAAGGGCATCATAGCATTATTTATTTAATTATTGTAAGTAGGTACCCTATAGCGAAGCGGGCCGTGATCTATTACAATCACGGCCCGCTTCGCTATAGGATATTTACAATTAAATAAATAATAATGCTATGATGCCCTTTTTAATAAAAATTAAACAATAAAACACTAATTAGGTACTAAAAATACTCATATGAGAAAGAATAGTCATTTATGGATAAATTTTGATAAAGTTTCAACATTTACTGTTCATTTAAAATAAGTTAATCTTATTTAGGGAATTAAAAAAGACGGAAACTCCTATCCTCATCTACTATTTCCGCAATAATTTTAAAACGAAAAGAGATATTCACCTCTGGTTTTCAGATTTGTTTATCTCAACCAATGGTCTATGAAACAGAGTAAAAAGAGCTGTAGGGTTGCATTTAATTTTTTGAAGAAATCAGATCAAGTATGACATATTTTGAATAGCGCCAATTATCAGTTAGCATACAAATTAATTTTTAAAGTTCTTATAACAAAAGTAAATCGGCTTAAAGAGTCCTTCAAAATGAGCTACAGTTTGTTAAATTCGATTAAGCCAAACACAAATTACAGCATTTAAAAAAAATTAATTGTAGTTCTTCGCCCTGCCGCTGCCGTGGTAAATAGAGAAAAATTGTTTAAACAAAATTTATAGAGGGTTTAGCAGAGATTCTGAACCTACATTATATCTCAGCTATTTTGAGAAATTAAAGATTTTTTGTAACGCCACAGTAAATGCGACCCTTAGCAATGAAGTTACGAACTTAAAAATATTTTTGGCTAAATTCTTTTAGCTATATTTGTATGTCGTTGCATTTAAAATCATAAAGTTATTTGGTTTTGAAGTTTGATGTAATTACTTTGTAAAAAACCAATTTATGCTTATTTATTTATTACTGCTGGATATTGGATTTCTTCCTGCGACACTTTTATTTAATCAAGAAATATTTATTTACAGCATTTTTCGAAAAATACTTTTAATTCAGACAAAAAAAATACTCACATACAGGGCTTTCCGTTTACCAGAAGCATAGTGGAAAGTAGTACAGAAATGATGAGACGCTGCATAATGGAAAATAATTTTGCTACATAAGAGAGAGAATAAACTATAAACTGTTTTTTGGTGTTTCTGAAACAATAAACTATTTTCAGGTGTCCGAAAACTCCTGTCAGAAAAAAGAGTGGGATTGTTATGTGTCCGGTAAACAACAGATTCATTGTTCCCACGCTGATGATGGAACCCGCTATCAGTGTAAAGTCAGCGTTTTTGTATATCTCTCTTCAAGAGAAATCCAAACTGTTATCACACACTTCTGCATAGAATGTCATAGCTATAAGTTGTATTTTAGATTTAGTGAATAAATAATAATTTTAATTGTTTTTAAAAACGGATATTTCGGACGGGAAAACATAATTGGCGCAGTCGGTAGGATAGTCGTGGAAATTACATCGAGTACTTTTCCTTTGTTTCAACAATTTAACGGCTATCCTGAAAAGTGACCTACATCGCGTAGTGCCAGGCGGAACTTTTAACTGTTTTGAACTCTTTGGTGCGCATTCTTCAAACTTCAAGAGTGCCCGTATAGAGCCATCAGTGTCTGTGGCATACCCAAAACAAGTCAAACGGAAGAAGGCGACGCGAAATTAGACACTCAACATTGGTCTGATTTGAGAAGTACCCAGAAGGAAGAAAACAATCGCTGTTCAGAATCCTGATCGATACTTCATAACTAAGAAATTCCCAGCATGAAAATCCTTTTTGTAATGTAAGTACAGATTTCATGTCAATTGAAAACTTAACAAATACTTTAGCGTCTTTAAAAATTAACACGCTTTATACTGATTTACCCGAACTTCCTGCCTCACCTACAGAAATGGCGCAAGCAGAGAATTCTTTTAAATCTGAATACTTAAACTGTGTTCCGAAATTCGACGGAAACCCGAATGAATTAAATAGATTTTTGTCCACAAGTGAAGGTATAATAAATGCTTTTTATGACGTGAAGAACCCCGGTAATTTTACGAATCAATATATTTTAAACTCAATTATTAATAAGCTAGAAGGTAATGCTAAATTAGTTGTAAACATCCAGCACGTATCAAACTGGAATGAATTAAAATTAGTTTTATATAGGAACTTTGCAGATCAAAGAGATGAGTCCTGTTTAAATAGGGATCTAGTCTTATTAAAACAAAATGTAAATGAAAAACCGCAACAATTCTACGATAGATGTTTGCAATTGTTGAATTTACTTTGTTCATATGTAGATATTCACGCCAATAGCGAAGGCGAGAAACAATTAAAACGGGATCTATATTCCAATTTAACTTTAAAAACGTTCTTATCAGGTCTTAAGGAACCATTAGGAACAACAATTAGATGTATGCGGCCCGCAAACTTGAGCGACGCATTACATTTTGTAATTCAAGAAGAAAACGTTAATTACTACCAAAACCCACAAAAACAATTTCCTACCCGAAACATCCAAACTAATTATCAATCAAATAAAATCCCAAATAGAAATCCTTTCCAGCAACAACCATTCAATAATAATTATCAACCTCCAAGATTTCAACCGAATTTTTCACCGAATTTTCGACCAAGTTATCAACAAAATTTTCAGCAACAAAGACCCCAAAATTTTCCTAGCCAACCTATAAATATAAATCCAAGACAACCAATTACCCCGCAAAAGTTTCCTACTAACTCACAAGTATTTGGCACCCCCAGACCAAACGCTTTTAGACCAAATCAAAATACCCCGAAACCGATAAATCAAGGTCCAACTCCAATGTCTATTTCGACTAGACAGACCAACCAAAATTATTTCCGAAAACAACCATACCAACCTCAAAATAAATACCGAGTAGAAGAACTGTACAATTTAGAAACTGACGAACAAAAATACCAGCCGTCATATTCTCACGAAAATTCAGATCAAAATTATTACTACCCTGAACAAACTGAAGGTGACGAACACATTTCAGAAAACAATTTCCAAGACGAGGAAAATCCCCAGGATTTTATCCCGGAGACACCGCCAAACGAAGAAACATAACGGAGATTTCTTTCCACAACGTAAATTCGAATGACCTACCTTATATTAATTTTCCGGAATACAAAATTAAACTTTTAATTGATACCGGATCCACAAAATCCTTTATCCACCCAGAAATTGCAAATAAATTATTTTCTAATACAATTCAAGATGATCCTTTCACAGTATCCACAGTTTTTCAAACATCAACTCACAAATTCAGTTGTGAAATTCCCCCTTCCAATATTTTCAAAATTCCCAATAAAGATTTAAGACTAAAATTCTATCTTTTCAAATTTCATGACATATTTGACGGATTAATAGGTCTTGACAACTTAAAAATTCTTAAGGCACATTTAGATTTTAACAAAAACATTTTGATTACCCCTCATACGAAAATTAATTTGCTATACCAACCGGTAAGAATGAATTTAAATAATGGTACAGTACAATCACGCACTTTACAAGTAATAGAAATTAATTCATCCATTCCAAATGGCGAAATTGTAATCCCATACACAAAAATTGAAAATTGTGAAATTCCAGAATCCTTAACAGTAGCGAAAAATGGTAAAGCTATAACAACTATTCTAAACAGCGAAATGCACCCTGTAATGATAAACCTTTCAGAACCAATTCAAGTAGACGAATATGTAGACCCTAAAACTATCGAAATTAATAATTTAAATTGTGACACAGTATTTGATACTGATCAGAAAAAACCTTTACTCGACGTGACTAAATTACGAACTGGACACCTTAATTCGGAAGAAAAGGCAGCCATTTACAAAATTTGTAAGGAATATTCAGACATTTTTTATCATGAAGGAACTCCCCTAACCTTTACTAACCAAATTAAACCCCGCATAAAGACTTCAGACGAAATTCCTGTTTACACGAAAAATTACATATTCAGGCGAGCAACTTAAAATCAAATATTTCAAGAAGAGCAGCATTAACACTGGATACACTAAATTATGTAAGAATTTTAGATCTAATTGAAGGAAAAGTAGAGAGCAAAATTAAGGAAATATTACCACATCCTAGTCGATTCAAAAGAGGAATTATAGATGGTTTAGGCTCGATATTTAAGGCAATAACTGGCAACTTAGATGCTAGTGATGGAGAAAGATATGACAGAATAATTCAACAATTACAGAATAATCAGAAAAATTTAAAAGACTCCATCTTAAAGCAAAATTCACTATCAATCAAACTAATTGAAAATTTTAATAAAACCGTATTAAGCATATCACGTCACGAAAAGCTTATACGAGGACAAATATCTAGAATCGAACAAGCATTTAAGGAGGAAACAGCTTTTAATCAATTCCAAATTACGAAGAACATTTTGGATCAATTAATAAATGTTTACGAAATTATAAACTCAGTACTCCAAGATATCGAAACTTCAATAACCTTTTCCAAATTAAATACACTTCATTCCAGTATTATTAGTAAAAGTGATTTGTACCGCGAACTATCAAAACTTTCACAGGAATTAAATCCAGAGCAACTACCATTAAAAATCACAATTGAAAATACCCTTCTTTTAGAAAATTTAATAGATGTCGAATGTTATATTTTAAATAACAGAATCAATTTCCTATTACATCTTCCAATTTTTTATCCATCAAACTTTAATTATTACCATTTACATCCGATTCCTGTTTTCCGAGGGAATCAATATAAAGTGATTATTCCAAATCAAAATTTTGTTCTTGTAAATGAACTGTACTTTGCATTCACAAATGAAGCATGCGAGAAGATACAACCTATGTACTACGTATGCCCGCCGAAGAGAATTCAAGAAATACAAGTTAACAACCCTTGTGAAGTTCAACTTCTGCAAATGAAAAATAGTTCAAGCTGTCGTTCAATTAATGTCAAAATTTCTAAGCCTCTGTTACAATCAATTACACAAACAAACCGATGGATAGCAGTTTTTCCAAAACAAACAACGATTAGTTCAAAATGCCCTCATGGAGAAGAAATCAGAAACCTATTTGGAACGTTTTTGATACAAATCCCACAAAATTGTGAAATTTCAACAAATTCGGAAACCATAAAAAATAAACAATACGTCCTAGTAGAAGCTCAACCGCTATTACTTCCAGACATCGAGGCTAGCCCTAATAATGAAGAAAATTTAAATTTAACTTTACATTTGGACAACCTTAATCTCGACGAATTACAGCAAATTAAAAATCAAATTAAAGAAAACATTCCTCAAGTGGACACGTCAAATATTGTGTCTTCGTACCCAAGTGTTTGGACAATATTATTATATTCTATTATAGTTATTGCTATAGTTATCCTGTGCTGCAAGAAAAAATTATGGGCAAGGAGGTCATCAAGAAAAACTGAAGAAGGAGTCGAAATGCCCGCGTTGGATTTGACCAAAGTTCAACTTTAGTGACCTTAAGTTGAATCTGCGAAGGGAGGTGTTATGTGTCCGGTAAACAACAGATTCATTGTTCCCACGCTGATGATGGAACCCGCTATCAGTGTAAAGTCAGCGTTTTTGTATATCTCTCTTCAAGAGAAATCCAAACTGTTATCACACACTTCTGCATAGAATGTCATAGCTATAAGTTGTATTTTAGATTTAGTGAATAAATAATAATTTTAATTGTTTTTAAAAACGGATATTTCGGACGGGAAAACATGATTGGATATTCTTTATTCTACGTTCAAAAATATGACCAAAAGTTCATATAAACATGTAATGTTTCCTTAAATGCTTCCCTGAAGAGTTACGAGCATTTAAAAATGGTTTTAAAAAAATGTTCTTTTAAAATAACTTTACAGTCATTTGAGCTAGAAGCGCCAGATTGGGCATGCAATATTACATACCTACCTAACGAGTTGTTACATTTTGCGTAATTTTTATCATATTCGGTTATGTGGGTGTGGGCGAAGCCTAACGATACATCAAGCCAGAATGTAGCGGGCGTGACGTAGTAATCGTGGCCAACTCGGTACAGACGATTGGCGTTCGCGGCGTGGAAATAATGCTATAATCTACCAATATATTCAATAACAACTATTGTACTTTTGAAATTTTTATTAAGAGAATATACCTGAAAGGTATAATACCATATTTTCCTATTTTGAACAAACGCTTAACATTAAAAACCCGCAGAATTTAAATTCCATATGTATGTAAACATTATGTAATAATACGAGTATTAAATGAGCCTCACTCCGCATCAAGAACAAAACTAAAAAATATAGTAGAAAACATTGTCGGAAACACGTGATCCTAAGGGTAATAATCATAAACTTTTACTTGTTGGTACTTTCGAGAGACAAAATGAAATTTTTAAGAAAGCGAAGGAACTTAATGACGATGCAATATTACATAAAATCCGAGGTTTTTTCTTTGATAATTGCGTTGATATGATTGCCAACGATTTGCATTATCAAAATTTTTGCTTAACTTTTACTCAAGTCTGTTAGTAAAAGCCCTTCTAAAACAAGACCCAACATTTTTTATATATTCTTTCGTATTTGTACCTACTGTGCAACTGATTCAAGAAAATCTCTCAAGTACCTATTGCTGATATCAGAAAACTACCGGATTCAGAATGTAAACTCTTCAATATTGAATGACATCACTTACGACATTCAGATCTCTTCATCTTAGAGACTGCACCGCCACAACTTAATGTACAACGTATTACGTATTAATTACTGATTGCAATTACTAATAAATTACTAATAATACAACAAAACGTTTTTATCATGCATAAAAGGACGCGAACACCTATGTCGCTACCTAGCAACGTATCAGTGCGGCTAGCGCGCACAAATTATTTATGTTTATTCAACTCGCCGTAATTTTTTTCAGAAACAATATTAATGTTTCGTTTCTCCACCAAAAATAATTTCGAGCCTTTGTTCGTATTTGGTCTCGCATATGTATATGTGAATTCCGAAAAATAAGATTACTTACCCAGTACATGAAAAATACATTACACAAATTTGTGGTCTAGCAATTAAACATTTTTTTTTACAAAATTGGAAAGTTTTAGAGGCAACGTGAGTACACTGTGATGATCAACACACTTCAATGTATATTCCATGAAAAAAACAGATCTCTAACTCTTTTCGTTGCTGAAATACAACAAGAAAAGTATTAAAAGTAGTCGAAACTTGATTTAGGAAAGTTCAGGAAAAATCGATTTTCCGGCATTTTCGCAATTCCCTATCTTCTCGTGACCTCAAAATTCGAATCTGGCAGGTCATTTTACATAAGAATCGGCTTCATATTTTTGTGTGTGTTCGAGTTGTGCAGAGGGTATCAAATTAGAGCAACTTGCTTCCCGACTAAGCGATCTGTCCACGGCTGTGACGTCACAGCAGTGCTCCACGCGCTACATTCTGGCTTCGGTGTGGGGCCGGGTTTTCTAAGGTCACTTGATTAATTAATCAATCAGTTTTAGGAACTTTATAGGAACTTTTCGTCATATTTTTAAACGTAGAATATTCCACTCTTTTTCCGGACATAAGTTTCCGGACGCCCTATATAAGAAATATTCGAGTGCGAGGAAACCTGTATTATTTTTCAAGTTAAAGATAATAAAATTGTTCATAATTTTAAACAAAAATGCTTTTTCCAAAATAATTCCGCTACCGGATTTAAAATCTTGAGATAAGTAGCGTAGTGTTTCCGTACAATGAAAAATTCCAATTACACTGTATTTACTACTTATAAGTGAGCCGAAGCCATAACTTCGCTATAGCGTAGTCAGAGCTTTTCGCGCGCTTGTAACCTACCCGCAATAAGTTAGAATATTACTATGCTATTGAAAAGTATTATGTGCGTCATGAGTTACAATTTATTATTATTTACTGCTGCACCTATTCATTTAAATCTCATTTGTAAACTTACCTATTTATTTCTCACCAAATGTGCACACTAAATAAAAAGCACTCAATGTAACTTGTGACTCCTGTTAATAAATAATATGAAGAAAAGTCGGCAAGTATATTAGAGGGCGCTGCGCGATAGTGAAATACAATGATGGTCAAATATGAGGTCCACACAATTATGGCGAACATTTTGTTTTTCACACATCATCATAAGGTTCTCAGTCCGAAGACTGGTTGGACGCGTACCTCCATTCTTTTCTATCCTGAGCTAACCTACGCATTTCCCTAAAAGTAGAACATCCTACATCCCTAACTATTTGAGAGCAGTAGTCTAATCTAGGCCTAGCCCTACCTCTTTTTATTCCTATCTCTGACTCTAGTATGTCGCGAACTATTCCTTCGTGTCTTAGAAGGTGTCCTACCATCCTATCTCTCCTACTCTTTATTGTTTTCCATACCTTTCGCCTTTCCCCAACTCTTTCTAATACTTCCCTATTGCTAACCTTATCTATCCACGGTATCTTCATCATGCGTCTGTAACACCACAGTTCAAACGCTTCTACTCTTTTTCTATCCGCTTCTCCTATTGTCCAAGTTTCGCACCCGTATAATGCCGTACTCCATACATACGACTTTAAGAGTCTCTTCCTAGTCTCTATATTAACCGTTCTCGAACATAACAGTTGTTTCTTTTTGTTAAACGCAACTCGTCCCTGCGCCATTCTTTGTTTTATATCTTTAGTGCTCCTACCGTCTTGGGTTATTTTACTTCCTAAGTAGCAGAAATCCGCGACCTCCTCTATCTTCTCATTTCCTATTTGTATTTCAATTTTAGTTCTATTTTCACTCCATCTACATACCAAAATTTTAGTTTTCTTTTTATTGATTTTCATGCCGTAGCCCTGTGTCAAAACTGCTTCCATTTCATTCAAAGCCGCTCCTAATTCTTCTTTGCTAGATGCTAACACTGCTATATCATCCGCAAATCTGAGCATGTTAATAGTTTGGCCCTGTACATTGATCCCTGAGGCTGTTCTTTCCTTAACAATATTAATCGCATCTTCGATATATAAGTTGAAAACTAGAGGTGACAATGCACATCCCTGTCTCACTCCCTTCCGGATATCTACTTCCCTTCGTTCCTGCTCACATTCTATAACTGCCTTTTGCTCTTTGTAGAGATTATGTATTATTCTTCTGTCCCTGTATTTCATCCCTACCTTTCTCAGCACTTCGAACATCTTCCCCCATTTTACGTTGTCGAAGGCTTTTTCTAAATCTACAAATCCTATATATACGCTCTTTCTCTTTTCTATCGTTTTTTCTATAATTACTCGTAAAGCTAGAATGGCCTCGCGCGTTCCTCTATTTCGTCTAAATCCGAACTGATCTTCTCCTAATATTTCTTCCGCCTTTTTCTCCATCCTTCTTTGCACAATTCTAGTTAAAATTTTTGACGCATGGGAAGTTAACTGATAGTTCTAAAATTTTCACACAAGAGTTTTTTAATACACTGACCGGCAAAAAAAACCGGCCACCTTAATATTATCACCTTCTGCTGATGTTCACACTTTATGCGTCGTAGAAATATTGTTTTTTAGAAGTAGTGGATCTCGGGAATTTACTTTTAAAAAAAAATTGCAATATCTATCGGATGATACCACCAGAACAAGTGAAAACCGCTGATGAAAGAATTGCGTTATTCCAGCATGATGATTTATGGAGTCGTAGACGTTTATGGATTAAAAACAATTGAAGAGTAGTGTGCACAAAATTGTTTTAATTTTATTTGACAGTTTGAAAACAATTTTCGAGCTGTTAACATGGTGCTAAGTATTGTGAATGTTGGTCGAATTGTTGCTTTGTTGGAAGATGGTCGTAGTCAACGTTACGTGTCTCGTACGCTGCAAATTCCTCCAACGACCATCCAAGATGCTTGGAGTCGATACTTACAGACAGGACAATTCACCAGACGCCCAGGATCGGGGAGACGGAGGTCAACCTTGCCCGTTGATGATCGTTTTATCGTTCTCAATACATTAAGAAATCGAAGGGTTACTGCGGTTTCTCTTCAAATGCGCTTAGAGACCGTTCGTGGAGTCCGTATAAGTGACCGAACAGTAAGACGAAGGCTTGCAGAAGTCGGGCTCCATGCTCGTAGACCGGCGTCAGGGCCACAACTTCAGCGGCGTCATCGTCAAATGCGACTTCGCTTTGCTCAAATGCATATGAATTGGACGGTAGAGCAATGGGGAAACGTACTCTTCACTGACGAGTCCAGATTTTGCCTGAGGGCACCTGATGGTCGTGAACGAGTGTACCGACGCCAAAATGAGAGGTATGCTGAATGCACGGTTTCTGAGCGGGTATCCTATCACGGCGGTTCTCTTATGGTTTGGGCGGGTATATCGACAGAAGCGCGTACGGAGCTTCTGTTTGTCGAAAACGGAGCCATAAACGCCCATCGATATGTGACAGACATCCTTCAAGAAGCTGTCACCCCGTATGCACCATTCATTGGAGAAAATTTTATTTTGATGCATGATAATGCAAGGCCCCACGTTGCGCGAATTGTTACAGAGTATTTGGATGAGGTTGGTATTCGACGACTGGATTGGCCAGCTTGTAGCCCGGATTTAAATCTGATCGAGAATCTTTGGGACTACCTGCAAGTACGTGTTCGACGCCGTCCCGCCTTGCCAGATACTCTCCAAGAGCTTCGGTTTGCATTAGAAGAAGAATATGCTTCAATTCCTCAAGACACAATCATAAACCTCATTCATTCGATGCCCCGTCGTCTACAAGCTGTCTTTGATGCAAGAGGTGGGCACACGCGTTACTAGACAGCAATAGCATTGGTCTGTGGCCACCTTCCGCGATTTGTTCTTGATATTGTTTAATGTTTCTTAAAATGCTAATAAAGATCATTTTCACCATGACGGCTTTATTATTTGAAATCTTCTATAGGTGCTGTCTAAGTTATTGGTTTCAGGTTTCTGACTTAAAATGAAACAGTGCTTTAATTATTTATATTTCAGGAACGTATATTACAATGCCAACTGCACTAACCCAATATTTACCAGCCATAATGTGGTGGCCGGTTTTTTTTGCCGGTCAGTGTATTAAAATGTGGACCTTCGCTTAGAAATGAAATTTAAAGTGGGGGCCCAAATAAGTTATTAAATACCGCTAAAAATTATGGGGACGGGTGTATGTCCTCACAATTGGTGAAGTCCAGAAGAATCCATGTTATATTCTGTCCTAGGTTCACATAATGTTAGCAAAACATACGCACACATACACGCATCCACGCACATGCGAATTTGACCGTATCTCGGACACGAATTTTTCTCAGTAGGTAATGCAATACTTCAATTTCCTTATACGGGACATGGAAGTAAAAAACAATAGAAAAGGGAAAGAGCGCCTATACAGGGTGATTCAGAACGGGCGTGCCAAATTAAAATGGGTGCTAGAGGAACTCCAAATAAGACGAAAAGTTTATATGAACATGTGTTCTAAAGTGACTACTAACAAATATACAGGGTGTAAAAGTTTTAATATTTTTTTAAATATCGTAATGTAATAATTGATGTGTTTTCTCGTTCTTCTTGTTAGTTTTGTTAGTGTTATTCTTAATAAACAATTTTTTTTCAATTTTCACTTTCCTTGCATATCAGTGAAGCCATTATTGCATTATGGAAAATTTCAGTGCATGTGCACGATTTCACAAAAAGCTATTTCATTCAGAAATTAATCATTTTACGAAAAATTTTGAAGATGCCAATTTCTTCCCAAATTGAACGTAGATCTCAAATACATTAATATCACCTGCATTCGCCAGTGGCGTAACATTGGATTAGAGAAAAAAATAAACGGCCTACCCCGTAGCAACGCTACTGATGGAGCTAGCAGAGCAATTTTTTTGTAAAATTAGAACTTGGCAAATGAAAACGACACCTTAAATTTCAACTCAGTAACTTTCCTAGTTACTAATATAATAAAAAAATATTATAATTTTACACCCTGTATCTTTGTTAGTAGTCACTTTAGAACATTATGTTCATATAAACTTTTCGTCTTATTTGGAGTTCCTCTAGCACCCATTTTAATTTGGCACGCCCGTTCTGAATCACCCTGTATAGGATTTGTAAATTTGGAAAAAGCCTTCGAAAATGTAAAATGGAAGATGTTCGAAGTGCTCAAAAATGTAGGGACGAAGTTTAGGGATAGAAGAATAATTCATAATCTATACAAAGAGTAAACGGCATTTATATAATTTGAGCAGGAACATAGAGAAGTAGATATCCGAAAGGGATTGAGGCAGGGATGTGAGTTATCGCCTCTAGTTTTCAAATTATATACAGGGTGAGTCACTAAGGCGAAATCGGCCTATAACAAAAGTACAGTTCAAAATGGGAAAAACTTTTTCAAATAAAAGTTTTTGAAAAATAAGTGCTTAATGAGATAAAAATATTTTCAAATATGGCGGACTTCCGGTTATACCGGAAATGGACACTAACTGTGTTATTTTAAATGGAATACCCTGTATTCGTTTGCATTTTTTGATTTCTCATGAAAAATAAATGTCAGTTTGTTAATCAAACATTGGGTCTCAGTCGAACCGCTATGGAGTTTTTTAATTTTTTTTTAAATTTTGACGTTTGCAGTAGTTGGCGCCATTTTGAATATCTTCGAAATGAAAGCACTTAGAGGAATGCGGTTTCGACAGTTCGTCTCTGGAAGTAACGGCCTATCACACACAAGTATAACATGGAATCGTAACTTTTTAATTAAATGAAATTTATCCATGCCAATATTAACTAATTCAAACAGGTATAACTCTTTTTTTTTAAATAGAATGCTACATTGATTCTCACCTCATAAGACGCAAAATTCAATTTCCTTTCTGATGATATATGGTTGTTGGCATCTGTCACCAGCAGTTTTTAAGAAATTTGCGTTTTTCTGGAAATTTTGAATAATATCATATTTATGCATTAACAATGGTTGACGTTTGACGATATTGTTTTGTTTTGTCTTACAAAATGTTCGTTCCAAATCTTCTATACTATTTCCAAAACTTCAAAGATCATTAGATAATAACAGCAACAAAAATAAATTAATGTAATTAGATTAAATGTTCGACATAACCGCCATCCTCACGATAACAAACACGCAATCGTTTCAACAAAGAATTGTTCACATTTATCAACATATCTTCATTGATACTTTGAAATGCATCGCGAACTCGTTCCATCATATTTTCTCGAGTAGTTGGAGGTTCCCTGTAAACTAACTGCTTTACGTACCCCCACAAGAAAAAGTCAAGTTTTGTTAGGTCTGGAGATCGCGCTGGCCAAGGTGGGTGACGGACCTCCTCTTCCTATCCATGTGTTTGGAAATGCTGCAGTCAAGTGCTCCCTTACATCCCTCCCGTAATGTGCAGGCGCTCTATCTTGTTGATACCACATATGTTGTATTGCAGCAAGTGGTAAATTGTCTAACATTTCTGGCAAATCGTTTTGTAAAAATTGTAGGTAGCTATTACCGTTCAAATTTCCATCGAAAAAATGTGGTCCAATTACGTGTCGTTCAATTATGCCACCCCATACATTCAAAGACCACCTATGTTGATGATCCAATGGCCTTATCCAATGGGGATTGTCAGTACTGTAATAATGGCAGTTGTATCTTGAAATAAAACCGTTCTTATGAAACGAAGCTTCGTCCGTAAAGAGAACATGATCAAAAAAGTCATTTCGCTCCTGAAGTTTACGTAAAGCCCACTCACAAAACTGCAACCGATTGTTGAAGTCATTTTGATCTAGTTCCTGAACCAACTGAACGTGGTACAGGTGAAATTTATTTTTGCGCAGTATTCGAGATACAGAAGTTTGGCTTATTTCTAACTCGCGACTAATTTCTCTGGTACTTAAATGAGGATCTCGGACAACAGTAGCAGCTACTGAAACTTGATTTTCCTCATGTGTCACTGATTTTACACGTTCTTTCTTCTCGTATCCCACACAACCAGTTCGTTCAAACCTCTCTTTTAATTTTGCGAATGCCGTTACATTTGGATGTCTATGCTCGGGAAAACGTTGCGCATACATTCTTGAGGCAAGTAACGAATTTCCTTCTGCTTCACCCAAGGAATACACCATAGCAATTAATTCTTCTTGAGTGTACATTTTCAGTTTTCTTAATTGTGATATTTATTAAAATTGAAATCAGTACTCTCACTAATTGAACTCAAATTGCACTCTTACTTAACAATAATTTAATAGAAATGACATTTCGTTGGCAAAACAAAACAAAATCGCTGAACGCCAACTATTGTTAACGCAATAACACGATATTATTTAAAATTTCCAGAAAAACGCAAATTTCTTAAAAACTGCTGGTGACAGATGCCAACAACCATACATCGTCAGAAAGGAAATTTAATGTTGCGTCTTATGAGGTGAGAACTAATGTAGCATTCCATTTAAAAAAAAAGAGTTATTCCTGTTTGAATTAGTAAATATTGGCATGGATAAATTTAATTTAATTAAAAAGTTATGATTCCATGTTATACTTGTGTCTAATAGGCTGTTACTTCCAGAGACGAACTGTCGAAACCGCATTCCTCTAAGTTCTTTCGTTTCGAAGATATTCAAAATGGCGCCAACTACTGCAAACGTCAAAATTTTCAAAAAAAATTTAAAAAACTCCATAGCGGTTCGACTGAGACCCAATGTTTGATTAACAAACTGACATTTATTTTTCATGCGAAATCCAAAAATGCAAACGAATACAGGGTGTTCCATTTAAAATAACATAGTTAGTGTCCATTTCCGATATAACCGGAAGTCCGCCATATTTGAAAATATTTTTATCTCATTAAGCACTTATTTTTGAAAAACTTTTATTTGAAAAAGTTTCTTCCATTTTGAACTGTACTCTTGTTATCGGCCGATTTCGCCTTAATGACTCACCCTGTATATTATCGAAGATGCGATTAATATTGTTAAAGACAGAATAGCCAAACTATTACATAATATGCTCAGATTCGCGGATGATATAGCAGTATAATTAAATTAGCATCCAACAAGGAAGAATTAGGAAGGGCTCTGAACGAAATGGAAGCGGTTTTGACGGGGAACTATGGTATGAAGATCAATAAAAAGAAAATCAAAATTTTGGTATGTAGGGGCGTAAAAATAGGATTAAAACTAAAACACAAATTGGAAACGAGAAGATCGAGGAAGTCAAATAACTCGCGATGGTAGGAGCTCTAGTGAGTAGTTAGAATATGAGAGCCTCAGATCAGTCCATCCAGTTCTCCAGGTGCCATCCACTTCTTCAGCAATGACTTTGAAAGACACCAGAGGCTGCTGAAGGAGTCCTTGAGTCAGCCGAAGAAGTGGTCATGTCTTCAGAAGCCTCTAGTGTCTTTCAAGGTCATTGCTGAAGAAGTGGACCAGAGTACGCACCCAAGCCGCAATCTTGACGTCTACGTCATCAAACCATACTGCGTCAAGATGGCGCCATCGTTAAGCTGTACGCCACAGGTAATGAGAGTGGCTGTGGGCGGGGCAACCGCCAATGAGAGTGGTTGTGGGCGGACAGCATCCAATCAGAACTGATCTTGTTGTGGTGGCAATCGGAATTATTGTGGGTGAGGCTGTTGAGGTGGGTGGTAAGGTTCAACTAGTGTTAGGTGCTGTTGGACCTTTGGCTGTGGCTCAGGCGCATGCGCCGGTGTTTCCGCAAAAAATCTGGAAATGCTGATGCAATAGTACACAGAAGTTGCAGAATAATGTTTTTCTCGGAAATTCGAACGTTTGAAGTTGGTATTGTTTTTATTAAATAAATATTGATACGAAAGTTTAAGAAAGAAGCACGTCCGACGTCGATAAGAGATGTTATAATTGTTTATATTATTATGAAATACTAAAGTTCTGGTGAACAAAACCTTTCAACTTGCCGACAGAACATGTTTGTTTGGGTTTACTCCCACGTTCTGCATGTTAATCTGTATCGAAGTACATGTGCACTTTTAATACGTTGCAGACACTACAAGGTGACCGAGATTATTCTATACCCGTTTGTTTGTATTATTACAATAAAATAACATTAAGGTGGCAATGTTAGGATTTCCCGCATTTTTCATAAATTCGCAAGTTATTCAAATTTCTATAAATATTTTTAAAAAAAGGCTTTTTAGCGACCTAAATAAATTCGGCATTCTTATCCATACACATTTTTGAATCGTATCATTAAGTATTAAAGTCAGAAAACTGCAGCTTCGCGAAAAACGACCCAAATGAATTTATGCAGTGTCTTCATTATATTACACAAGGAAACGATCCAAAAATGTGCATGAGTATAAAATTTGAATATATCTAGGTCGCTAAAAAGCCCTTTTTTAAAAATATTTATAGAAATTTGAATAACTTGCGAATTTATGAAAAATGCGGGAAATCCTAACATCGCCACCTTAAATGAAAATTCTAGAACAAAAAACGTTTGAAGTTTAGCGCCTAGCAATCTCGGCGTTCTTCGGTTTGTTTATTTTCAAGTTTTGAAATTACTTGTTACCTTAATGCGGTTCGGATACGTGTGAGAGGATTTGCTGTATAATTTTAATGTGAATTCAACAAGTGGGTGAGTACAGGAACTACAAATTGAATGTCGGTAATATAGAACGCATGTAGATTTTTGCTGCACCTATGGAGCGCATCCTCTACTGCCGGAAAGCGGAACCAGTGCTGATAAACCAGAATTATAAAGGAGCTTTCTATAAAATACGGATTCACACGACCTCAGATTTAAGTATGTGTTAGCACATGCGCAACTGAGTCCTAAGCAGGACCCCGCCCACTGACCACGCACCTTGGACACGCCCACTGACCACGCCCCTTGCCACGCCTCCTTGCCCCGCCCACTTAGGTCATGTAGGGTATCTAATTAAACAGCTCGGCGAGACAAATCTGTATCTACAGTTATTCTCCTACTTCCGAATTCTTATTAGTTGTCTGTCTGTCTGTCTGTCTGTCTGTCTGCCTGTCTGTCTGTCTGTCTGTTTGTCTGTCTGTGTGTCTGTGTGTCTGTCCTCCTCAAGACTGTTGCATCTGGCAGACTGCGGAGTCGGTATCCGCGCATGCGCGCGGTATCATATTGTATGGTGAGTATTTAAGCAAGCAAATTAATGGTGCTGTCAGTACTTGTGCTTCAACAAGAGAAGGTTAGTATTTGAATAATGACACACATAAATGTAGACACGTTTCGTATTATGGACGGTGCTGCTGCGGATGAGTCAGCACGTCGTTTTCAGGTGCACGTACATCAGCCGTTCGTGTCAACAACATTCAACGCCAATGATGAAATTCGCATACCAATTCACCAACAAGACGTTTACGTATTGCCGCATCTCAGTTGTAACCACAATGTAGATTCTACATAAAAGGCAGATTCATCAAGGATGCAGGAGGAAGAAATGCGGCTTTAATAAACAACGCCCTCACTTTCATCTTCGACGAAATCCGCTATGAAATAAACAGGGTGGAGGTGTATCGGACAAAAAACGTGGGCATCACGAACACACTGAAGGGTGTAGTTTCTCTGAATGAGGGTGAGGTACGTGCCCTGGAGAATGCCGGCTGGACGACTACAGGAGACTCACCGAGCCACCTTCTCGACGTGAACGGGAACGGGAACTTTAACGTGTGCATCCCGGGAAGAATTCTGTTGGGATTCTTGGAAGACTACCCCAAACTTCTGTTAAATGTGTGTCATGAGCTGTTTGACTCGATCGAAAAATTATAGGAACGCTTTCGTGGGTAACGAGGACACCAGAATTGAGTTGAGCAAGGTTCATTGGAGGGTACTATAATAATAAATAAATGTTTATTTAGCATACAGCTACATACAATACTAAATAATTGATCTTCTCACAACCAAAAACAAATTCAAATCAGCTATCCCTCAACTAAAAACAAGAAAAAAAAGTCTCCCATTTCTAAATTACATATTCCTATACATCTCCTTCAATCTTACTTTAAATAAATTTACATTTTTAAAATTTTTTATGCTGTCCTCTAATTCATTAAACCTCATGAAACAAACACTGAATTGTAACCCGTTCCTTTATTTGCAGTTTTAATGTAAAAATTGTTTTTACTGCGCGTATCATACCTATGAATGTCTTTACAATATACCAAATATCTCTCAAAGTAGGATGGCATACTTCCCACTTTTATCTTATATGCAAAAACCAATGTCTGATACTCAAATAACTGTCTTACATTCATCCAACTCAAGCATTCTAACATGTCTCTTATTCGAGTATACCTACTACAATTTAATATCATTCTCATTCCTCTATTTTGCATCTTCTGAAGTCTATCTATTCCGTTGTTATCACCCAAATACAGTATTGTACCGCAACAATAAAACATTGGTAGAATTATCGCATTATACAACATATACCGCGCATACTGTGTCAACATATTCTTGGCTCTGTACATTACACCTAATCTTTTTCCTATATTCTTACTAATGTAATCAACATGTTTTTTTAAAATTAAGCTTATAATCTACCATTACTCCTAAATACTTCAACACTTCTACAAATTCTATATTTTCTCCATCAACAAAAATAGTCTTTTGATCGTCCATGATTCGCCTATATTCGGTTTCATTACTAATAAACATTGCTTTTGTCTTATTAACATTAAGTTTTAACTTATTTGCTGCAAACCAATCACTTAATTCCCTCAATTCCCCACAGCAACCAACTCTTCCACATCGTAACCCTCTAAATAAATAATTGTATCATCTTCAATACAATGATATTTACACCGCTTCACTTGCATCTGAAGATCACTCAAGTAAACAGCAAACAGTAATGGCCCCAAGACACTTCCTTGTGGAACTCCTAATTTGACATCCCGCAATGTCGATTCCTTATTTCCACATCGAACCTTTTGTTTCCTATTATCTAGATAATTCCGAAACCACTCCAGACTATCTTCCCTGATTCCGCAAGCATACAGTTTGTTGATTAACCTTTCTCTATCTATTGTTTCAAAGGCCCTCTTCAAGTCGAGAAACACCACCACTATTGATGCTCCTTTATCCCTGTATTCCTTCCACTCTGCAATCACACACAGCAAAGCAGTCTCACAACTGTGTTTTCTCTAAATCCCGATTGAAACTTAGGCAAGATGTCATTATCTCTAACATATTCTTCTAGTTGTGCATAAATTACTTTCTCCAAGATCTTCTCAATAGCCGGTAGTGTATTCACGAGCCTAAACACTCCTCACAGTTTATTGTTCGCTCTAAGAGTACCTTTCTCAGAGGTATATTACCACCGATATCTTTAAACTCTCTGGTACCACACATCTTTCTATTGATGAATTAATAACATTTAGTAAAGGATTTTTTACTTCATCCCAATATTCTTTAATAAAAGCAATAATTGTTATTCCATCTGGACTACTCTTATTTGGTAAGCTAAATACAATCTTTTTTATTTCTCCCTCCTTCGTAAATTTGAAGTTTGCTAAACTACATTTCCCAACACCATTTGATTGCCACTTTTCCTTATCGCACCTATAATTTCTTCTACACTGTCTATAAAATAATCAATAAATTTATCTGTAATTATACTGTTTGGTTGTCAAACGTCGTTAGGAAAGTTATCATAGTAACCGTTGCTGTTTATAAAAAATATTATTAATTAATGACAGATGTAAAGAAAAACATAAATAGAGAAAAGTTTCAAGTAATTTCATTTTTCTATTTTGATCTACTTCTTGTCGTTAAACATGGTCCTTCGAGCCGGATCACATAGCCACAGAAGCGATATTTGCAATAATATCAACAAAAGCAACGGAAGGTAGTCGTAATCCACTACAACGAACAAACTGGTACCCACGATTAACGCCCGGACCAGGGTAAGTGGTGCATACTGATCATTTCCGTTACTTAAAATTCAAACGAAAATCCATTCGAATATCCTTGTGTTTTCATTGGGAGTGTTGCTTGTCAGCGTGTGTAGCGGCTGCATTTTATTTGTTCAATACATAACACAATAAAAATGTCGCTAGAAAATCTTAAAAGAAATCGTAAAAACATTAAGAGTTTTTTTACACGCACAAGTACTTTCATCACAACCACAACACAATGGACAGATAAAACAGTTGCAGACTTAAAAAGCAGGTTTCAAAAATTTGACAAATTTTATGAAAATTTCGAAAATTTGCAATCACAAATAGACATTTTGGAACCAGACATAAGTGAGGAGATCTCTGATCATGAATTCGACGAATTTGAGCGAAAATTCTTCGATCTTTCAGCAAGCATTTCATTAATTTTAGAGAATCATTCACAAGCGAGTAAACAATCACAATTAAACAATCATGTTAATACCTCCTCGGGAGATCGCATGAATGATCAAATTGCACGAATTAAACAATTTTTTGAGAGCGGATACAACAGTAATCTTGTCGAACTCGAATATCGATTAAATCAGTTAACAGAGTCGTGGAATCGATTTGAAATCGCGTCAAACGGAAGTATAGCAGACATAGAGGATAATTATTTCCATATTTGTGGTACAATTAAAAAGTTTTTAATTGATAAAAATACACCAATACATACAAATCCTGTAAATCATAATTCTCTAGTTATACCTCAAAACATCAAATTACCGATAATAAATCTTCCACAGTTCAATGGCAATTACGTAGATTGGTTAAAATTCAGAGATTTGTTTAATTCAATGATACACTTAACGTCAATAGCAAAAATTCAAAAGTTTCATTACCTCAAAACGTCACTAATCAAGGATGCCGCAAATGTAATAGATTCGTTGGAGGTAACTGAAGACAATTACGAAATAGCATGGAAATTAGTACAGTAACGATTCGAAAACAAACGCATTTTAATTCGTAATCACGTAAATGCTATTCTCGAACTTCCAAATTTAACTCGTGAGAGCTATACTGCGCTTAGAGAATTGATTGACACGGTAAACAAACATCTAAGGGCACTAAAGACTCTCAATCTTCCAGTTGATCAGTGGGATGCTATTCTTGTCAACATAGTCACATCCAGACTGGACAATCAAACAAAGAGGGAGTGGGAAATGTCAAATACATCTGATGAACCATCCACCTTCACAGAACTCATACAATTTCTAAATAATCGTTGCAATTATTTAGAAACATTGTACGCAGGAAAATCACAGTCAAAATTCGAATCACAGACAAAATTCGAATCAAAATCAATTAACACAACCAAAAGGCAACCAGGTAAGCAAACGCAATGCAATGTAGCAACTACACACTCGAACTGGAAGACATGCATTTTCTGTAAAGGTTCACACGTCATATTTAAATGCGATTCCTTTCGAAAACTTCCAATCGTTACAAGAACGTCAGAAATTAGCAAACTCAACTTGTGTACAAATTGTTTTCGTTCTGGTCATGGTGTCAACGAATGCAAATCCTCCAATTGCCGAGTCTGCAATAAAAAACATAATACTTTATTGCACACTGATTCATTCACGTCAATTCAATCACAAACACTTCCGTCAAATATTCAAACTTCATCAACATTGACAGCTCAGATTAATTCATCACAAATTTTGTTGTCAACAGTACAAGTAATAGTATATTACGTACCGAGGTGGAAAATGTTTCATTACAGCCGAGGGCTAGATAGATGACCAAGGCGCGAAGCGCCGCGGTCATCTATAGCGCGAGGCTGTAATGAAATTTTCCAGCGAGGTATGTATACTATTTTATTCACAATCATTAGTTTTAATGAACAATTATTAAGGAATAAATATTTCATATTATTTTAAACATTGCACTTTCGATAGCTCTTGGCAGGCTGTGAAATTGACAATTATTAATTATGTCAATATTACACATCATATTGAAGTAAATTTAAGCAATGCACTTTCAATAATTCTTGGTAGGCAGTGAAATTGACATTTGTATTTTTATTAATTATTAAACTGACAAGCATCGTTTTTTTGACAATAAAATAACTGAATATGAAAGAGCATTTCTGGTGGTAAAATATATCTGCCAGTCAGTTGGAGTACACAATACACTCGAGCAGAACTCCCAGAGACCGCAGAAAAAACTGTATGAAATTTTATTCCAAGTTTATTACATAATACATACTTAAGTATAAAATCATACAGGCACTGATTTTTCAGGTTGGAAAATTTTCCACCCAAGGGTGGAAAATTTTCCAACCCGGTCGGCAAGTAGAAGTCAGGAATAACCTACTTGCAAACTTTTTAAAAGTTGGCAATTGACTTATTACTAACCGATTGTGAATAAACGTATATGACGCAGAAGGTGGCATTCATGAATTGCGGGCATTATTAGACTCAGGTAGCCAAAGTAACTTCATAACAACAAACGTTTGCAAACGTTTGAAAATTCACACTCATGCCATAACTCAATCAATTTCTGGCATTCACCAAAGTTCAATAAATGTAAACGAAAGAACGAATGTAACAATCCATTCAAGGGTAAAGCAGTTTTCTAAGGAAATCTCGTGTTTAGTACTTCAGAAATTAACTGAGAGTCTTCCGTCTGAATACATTTCAGTGTCACAATTGCGAATTCCTAGTTCAATAAAGTTAGCGGATCCTGACTTTAACAAATCCAAATCAATCGACATGTTGATCGGAGCAGGAATCTTTTGGGATCTTTTGAGGGAAGAACCGCAGATACGTTTAGGCCGTGATCAACCAATTATTCAGAGTACAGAATTGGGATGGATAATAGGCGGTCCCATATCTACTTCAATATCAAATCATTCTAAGAGTCAAAATTGCCTTTTAACCACGATTGAACGGCAAATGCAGAAATTCTGGGAGGTCGAGGAAATTCGAAATTGCGACAGTCGGTCTGAAGAAGAGCGCGCATGCGAACAACATTTTTTGGATACTCATAAAAGAAACTCTGAAGGTCGGTTCGTAGTAAAATTACCATTCAAAGAAACTGCGAAGCCTCTCGGTGATTCAAAATCAATTGCAGAGGAACGTTTTCATTTGCTTGAACGCAAATTAAATAGAAATAGCGAATTGAAAAAGGATTATAGCACTTTCATGAACGAATACGCAGATTTGAATCACATGGAACTTGCTCCACAAATTTTGTCTGCACCAGAATCAAACAAAGAATTTTACATGCCTCACCATGCCGTGTTTCGAGATTCAACAACTACCAAAGTTCGAGTTGTTTTTTGACGCATCAGCCAAAAGCACCACAGGTATAAGTTTGAACGAAAACTTAATGGTAGGGCCAACCATTCAACCTGATTTATTTTCAATAATAACTCGGTTTCGTATGCATCGGTTTGTGTTGACTGGGGACATAGCTAAAATGTACAGGCAGATCTTAGTAGCTGAAGAAGATCGAGAATTTCAAAAAATTCTTTGGCGTGCTGATCCAAATTTACCATTGCAAACTTTTCGTTTATCTACTGTAACGTACGGAACTGCTTGCGCTCCTTACCTAGCAATCAGATGTATTAATCAAGTAGCCATAGACGAAGAGTCAAAATTTCCTCTAGCACGTTCTGCAATCGAAAACAGCTTTTACGTAGACGATTGTCTCCTCGGTTCAAATTCGGTCAGAGAGCTTGTTAAAATTCGAGATCAAGTAAGTTGTTGTCTTTTACAAGCAGGGTTTGAATTGCGCAAGTGGACTTCTAACGTAGTTGAAGCACTTCCAGATAATAGCGGTTCATCTGGAGACTCAATCATTAATCTTGATAAACAAGGAAAAATCAAAACTTTAGGTTTATCTTGGAATTTTCAGGAAGACGTGTTAACCTACGAAGTAATTCCAATCGATAAATCAGTCAAATTTACAAAACGAAACGTTCTTTCTACAATATCCAAACTGTTCGACCCACTAGGTTTAGTCGGGCCAATACTAACAACTGCCAAACAAATAATGCAGCAGTTATGGTCTTTAAAAATCGAATGGGATGATACATTGCCACTTCAAATACAAATTTCATGGAACAACTTCATAACAGAGTTATCCAATCTTTGTTTATTAAAGATTCCAAGAAACGTCACTTCCGGGACAATTAGTAGTTCAATCGAACTCCATGGTTTTTGCGACGCATCCGAAATAGCGTACGGTGCGTGCTTGTATGTACGTACTATCGATGACGACGGTAATTATCAGGTTCACCTGCTATGCGCCAAATCAAAAATTGCACCTTTAAAAACGTTATCAATTCCTAGATTGGAGCTCTGCGGAGCATTACTGTTGTCGAAACTTTATCATAAAATATCAGAAATTCTAAAGGGCTTGATCAAGCATGTTTTCCTTTGGACAGACTCCACAATAGTATTAGCGTGGCTATCATCGCCTCCAAATACGTGGAAAACTTTCATTGCCCACAGAGTAGCTGAGATATTAAAACTTACAACTTTTGAATTTTGGGCTCATGTATCTTCAGAAAATAATCCTGCAGATATTATTTCACGCGGTACAAACCCAACAAATTTAGCAAATTTAACAATTTGGTGGCAAGGTCCTTTTTTCTTAAAACAAAGACAAATTGATTGGCCTCCACAACCATCCTTAAAGGAAACAAATATTGAACAAAGAGGAAACATAACATTCACAACGATTTCTTTTGATCCCAATCCATTGGCACATTCATTTGTTAACATTTCGACTTGGAATAAATTGCGAAGAGTGTTCGGTTATGTCTTGCGTTTCATCAGCAATTGTAGAATACCCAAATCTGAACGGTCAAAACAAAGCTTGTTATGTTCCGAAATTAGAAAGGGCGCAATGACAATAATAAAAATCACTCAACAAAATGAATTTTTCAATGAAATCAAGCAGCTGAAAACCCGAAACAAAATTGACAAATCAAATCGTTTAATTTCGTTAACTCCGTTCTTAGACACCGCTGGAATACTCAGGGTGGGCGGTCGACTTTCTAATGCAGACATTTCAAATGACAGAAAACACCCGATACTTCTCCCTAATAATAATCACGTTACACGAATCATAATATTACATGAACACGAAAGACACTTACATGCAGGTAATCAAGCTACTTTAGCGGCAGTTAGGGAAACTTATTGGCCAATTTCCGGACGAACTCAAGTTCGAAAAATTCTTCATAAGTGTTTGAATTGCTTCAAATATAAACCTAAGCTTATGCAAGAGATCATGGGAAATTTGCCATCTGATAGGGTAACAATTTCAAGGCCATTTCAAAATAGCGGCGTAGACTATGCAGGTCCAATAATGATTAAAGAGTCACGCACTAGAAACAAACGTATGGTCAAGGCTTATGTTGCTTTATTTATTTGCTTTGCGACAAAGGCAATACATATTGAATTAGTCGGCGACCTAACAACTGAAAGTTTTTTAAGTGCTCTAAAGCGATTCACTTCGCGTCGGGGACACGTGAAAAATTTGTATTCTGATAATGGTACAAATTTCGTTGGTGCCCACAATGAATTGCGTCAGTTAATGAAATCAAAAACTTTTCAATCAAAAGTAACAGAATCTCTTATGAATGACCAAATAAAATGGCATTTCATTCCTTCTAGATCTCCTCACTTTGGGGGTTTGTGGGAGGCAGGTATAAAATCAGCAAAATCACACATAAAAAAGGTATTAGGAAATGCAGCCGTTACATATGAGGAGATGTATACTCTCCTAGTGAGGATTGAAGGTTGTTTAAATTCACGACCCCTTGTTCCTTTATCCGAAGACCCAAATGATCTTTCTGCACTTACGCCCGGTCATTTTTTAATCGGGGCTCCGATAACGTCAATCGACGAACCTGATTACATCGAGGCAAAGTCAAATCGTCTATCTAGATGGCAAAGGATCGATCAACTTTCGCAACACTTCTGGAGAAGGTGGGGGAAGGAGTATTTACCTACGTTGCAACAACGAGTGAAATGGCGAGTAAATGCAAAGCAATTATGTATTCCTAATGCTATGGTACTGATACATGAAGATAACCAGCCACCTCAGCGATGGCGACTGGGACGGATTATCGCTCTCCATCCAGGTGAAGACGGAATTGTGAGAGTGGTGACGATCAAAACTGCCAATGGCAACATTAAAAGAAGTATTCACAAAATTTGTGTACTTCCTGGGGAACCATAACTTTCAAGTTCAAATGTTGGTTGGTGTTTTTCGTTGTTTAAAGACTTTTACTGAATTATAATTTGTTGAAAGCTGCCATCTTTCAAGGTGGGCGGAATGTTTGGTTGTCAAACGTCGTTAGGAAAGTTATCATAGTAACCGTTGCTGTTTATAAAAAATATTATTAATTAATGACAGATGTAAAGAAAAACATAAATAGAGAAAAGTTTCAAGTAATTTCATTTTTCTATTTTGATCTACTTCTTGTCGTTAAACATATACTATCAGTGTCATAAACAGTGTCACCAAATTTCACTGAAGCAATGGTAACCGTCACCTGTTTTACTACCTATAAGTTTCTTTATTGTTTTCCACATATTTTTTGTATTATATTTATTTTCATCTATTTTCTTTTCATAGTATTTCTGCTTTTCTTCTCTTATTAATCGTACTGTTTGATTTCTCCTTTCTCTATACACTTCCCAATCATTTCGCGAATCACTTATAGCCCAACATTTTTTGTGAGCTTAATTTCTGCTCTTTATTGCTTCCTTTATTTTATCATTAAGCCAGCAACTATCATTTTTAATTACCACTTCTCTTTCTGGCATAATCACATTTCTCACTTCATTCATCTTTGCCATGATATCATCAAATCTCTCATTTGTATCTTTTATATTGTAATTCCACTGCACTTTTGACACCAAGATCCTTTGCTTTGTCTTCATTAACGATCAGCTTTCCGCTTTCCGTACGTCTATCCATCGGATGCTGAATACCTAAAATTTCTCAAAATTTTCGAGGACGAGAGAACGTTGCAGATATGTTTTCGCAGCTAGGAGCTGTACGAGTATCCGGTGTTTCTGCCAGCTACGAAACAAACGTGGGCCGTCAAGACTGCAACACGGTTGGAGAAACCCCGCTACGTTATTGTTGCCTTCCAGACGAACCGCAAGGCGAATTTGGCCATGGATTCAAGCAAATTTGACCACTGCAATCTGACAAACGTCAAATTGTACCTGAATTCTGAGTGCTTCCCCTACGAAAATTTAAACTTGGATTTCTCCACGAGGAAATACGCACTGCTATACGAAATGTACGAGAACTTCCAGAGTTCATATTATGGAAAGGTCAACGAACCACTGTACGGACGTGAAGAGTTCATGGATCTAGCTCCCATCGCGATGATTGATGCATCAAAGCAGTCTGAACGAATCAAATCTGGACCCATAGATATGAGTCTGGAATTTGAGTCAAACGAGAATAATTTCCCGGCCAACACAACCGCATACTGTCTCATCCTGTATGACCGCATTGTTGAGTACACATCGGCTAATGAATCGGTCAGGAGAGTGGTGTGAAAAGAAGTGCTTCGATTTGCGCAGAAAATACACCCATGCCTACTCAGTATATAGATTGTAGTTATAGTTTTAATTATATCCCAATAAAACTATACATTGGTTTTATTATGATGACGTAGCAGTCGAGATGGTGGCTTGAGTGCGCACTCTGGTTACTTACAAAACTTAGCACGTATGAAAATAAACAAACTGAAGAACGCAAGGTCAGGTCACAGGCGCGGCTAAAATGCACACTCCGAATCTGATCTGTTCTGACAGCTGATCGAGCCACCTCAGGTGTTATGAATCAATAAATTATTATTTTCTTGAAATGCGATTCCTTGGAATGTGATTCCCTTATCTGACGGGGCACCAGGCACCCACAAAATGAGCTGTGAAACTTTAAAACCAAATTCGGAATTCACGAAAAGCTGTCCAACATCTTCGAATTAATGTAGAAATAGTGAACCACATATGTTGTGAAAACATTTAGCCGCACGCAAGAGAAATAGCGATTCGGAGTGTGCATTTTAGCCACTTGTCCTGCTCACGCTTGACAAAATCTAGTTGGGATTCAAATACACGCTGCCTCCCAATTCCAGACTGTCCATTTCGTAAGACATGTTTTCTATCTCTCGCTGCTGATCATATTTTCCGCTCGTTGGTCTTGCGGTTACGCACAAAGCTGCTTATAGTCTTGTTACTTATATGATACTATCCTCCTGTCAGCTTTTTTAGTTCCATTGCTCTATTATTTAGTTCTATCTTCCATCACAGGCTGTGGTTCTTTTGCTTCAAATTAGTTCGTTCATTTCTCGCTGCATTTTTTGACGTAGGCCCTTAACCTGTAACCACTTAAGACTTAATTAACATTTTTATGTTCAGTGTGATTTATATTAGATTTATCATGTACTTAAGTACTTAAGATAAAGACTGTTCAAAATAATTTGATCTGATTTTTGTTGATATTGCCTTGTGGCTGTACCTTGTGAACTTATGGTACTTTACAAAAAATAGGTAAATTGATCTTTATTATTGCTGCATGTTTCTGATACGACTTTCTCAACAGTAAAAAATGAGAACCTACTTTAAAAATCCCGGGATCTTGCAACTGTGAGAAATGGGGACCAACGAAGAAAACAGTAATAATTATGGAAATTTTCTGTTTAAGAATGGTTTGGTTGACCAAAACTTCAAAAACTCTCAAACTGCTGAACTTCTTTTGTCAGATTTAGATGAAATATTTGATACTCTCGAAGATTCACCATTAATAATCAGGGTATGCAAACTTTATTTTTAATATTAGGTTTTATAGCGGTTTTTTATAATTGATGAGTAATTTCCGAGGTAATTTCCAAGCACTACGTAAAATTGGAGTTCCTACAAGTGAATTTTGTGCAATTTTTGTAGTTTCTAAAAAGCCTCACTTTCTCTTCCATCATTTCATTTCTTGTTAATAGTTACTTAATTGGCTAATTAGTTTTGGACAATTTATTTACCAATTTATTATAAGAACTTTCCACTCTTATTTTCTGCTACATGGATTACCTTTGCAAATAATTATTCTAGTACCTACCTTCTCTACCACATCCAACCAACATTGGAGTGACTTTTTCCTCTGCCATGCAATTTATTCTGGGTGATGTTTTTTCAACTTATTAGATCAGATGCTAGGAAAAAAAAAAATTGAAGGATGCATTTATGTGCATTGGAAGGATTGTAGGTAATGTGACCAACTCTCAGACATGGAAAGTCTGAAGCGAGGTCCGTAAGTCGCCGAAAGTATTAAGAAATTACTGGCGAAGTAGTGGGGGGGGGGGGGGAGCAGCCCAGCCCACTGACGGGTCTCCTCTGAGTGCACGTCTGAGAAACTGCTCGAACCCCGTAGCACCCCCATTGTTGGCACCTTTGCTTCGCCACTTTTTTCCTATTTTACATAAAAAGGTTCATTTGCCATATTGAATTAAAACACATAGGAAAACAAATGTATTATTATTATCAGCAGTGCTGCTGCTAAGCTGCAAAAAAGCAACAAAAAATGGAAAATTTACAATATTCACAAACCAAACAGTAGGTGTATTACATTATTATGATACGGGCTGGTTACAATAGTTGAAAAATGGACGAAGTGTTGTGTTAAGCCTAGACAGATAAACAAAATCCCAAACCGGGACGGTTGGTTAACTTAATTGTTGGTTCTGTTCGAGGTTCTGTTTCCTCTAGTACAGATTTTGTTATGCCGGGTGTATGATGCCGGCTATGTGTGTCAAGTGCATCAATATTTTATAGTCTGTTTCATGTTTCAAGGGCATAGCAAAATATGAAGAAGGCTGTGGCATTAACGAGTTGGATTTCGCTCTCTTTCTGATTTCTTGATATGGCGAAATTTCACTTACCTGTGACATTCTAGCTCTACCAAGTTAAATTCATCACCTGATCTCTTTCGATCTGTCTTCGATAATATTGTTTAAGGATACCAAGATGCTAAGGAAAATATACTATTTCCGCTAACTCAACTGAATCCTGTAAACTTTTTATAAAACAAATGACTACTATTTGCCTTATGTGAAAGTAAGATAAGTACTAAGTACTAGGTACGATGATTTTCTTGTTCAGGCAAGATTACAGGCCGAGTTGCAGGCGTTTCAAAATTCAGTACACCCCGAGTAGACCCATTTCAATGAATTTCTGAAAGCAAAAGAATTTTGAAGATTTTCTTGTTACTATCACTTCCAAGTTTAACAGCGTCCACTTTGTATATACAAGGTGTTACAAATTAGTAGGTCAAGCCGTTAACCACAGATTATCTGGCCGAAATTAATGGGACTTTCCTTATGCCATTTTTCATTTAGGCTTCTTTCTTTCAAGATACAGGGTGTTAAAGTTAAAATTTAAAAAACTATTTTTATTAATAACACCTTTGTTTTTTACGATATTCCGTTGAAATTTTGTACAACATTTTTTCATATACCGACACAATGTTTGTGTAATTTTGATAGAAAAAGTCGGTGCACGAACGGAGAAAACGGGGGGTACCCATTGACCCCCAACTTTTCCCTGCGCGCGTCTATGGTTAAAAGGTATTGTTTTTTATAAGGAGCGTTCATTTCTTTAATTTTTTTCACTCTTGTAAAATTTTGATTTAGGGCTTGGTTTACGAGATATTGCAACCCATTTGACTATGTGTTGTTGATCCGCTCGCTGTTTAAATCTTCCAATTTTTCTTAGGTGATGAACTAAGCTCGAGAAAAATGTTCTTGGATGGATATGTTTCTGCATAACGTCTAATCTTCAGAAAAATGCCCTTGGATGGCATCGATTCCGACATGATCCTGCATAACGTCTAACAGCCAAATTAGCATTGGAAAGAAAGACAGGTAGGCGTTAAGTTGTCAAAATAATTATTAATAAAAAAGGTACCATCCAAGGGCAATTTTCTGAAGATTAGACATTATGCAGGAACATATTCATCCAAGAACATTTTTCTCGAGCTTAGTTCGTCACCTAAGAAAAATTGGAAGATTTAAACAGCGAGCGGATCAACAACACATAGTCAAATGAGTTGCAATATCTCGTAAACCAAGCCCTAAATAAAAATTTTACAAGAGTGAAAAAATTTAAAGAAATGGACGCTTGTTATAAAAAACAATACCATTGAACCATAGACGTGCGCAGGGAAAAGTTGGGGGGTCAATGGGTATTACGACCCCCCTTTCCTCCGTTCGCCCATGGATAATTTTGATCGCCCATGGATAATTTTGATCAAAATTACACAAACATTGTGCAGGTATATGAAAAAACATTGCACAAAATTTCAACTGAATATTGTAAAAAACAGAGGAGTTATTAATAAAAATAGTTTTTTAAATTTTAACTTTAACACCCTGTATCTTGAAAGAGAGAAGCCTAAATGAAAAATGGTATAAGGAAAGTCTCATTATTTTTGGCCAGATAATCTGTGGTTAACGGCTTGACCTACTAATTTGTAACACCTTGTATATATATCAGCACTACAGGTCCTCACGACCCTTGCCTTAGAGCCTCATCACTATTTTCTGCCATTTCTTCCTATTCAATGCACTTGTTTGCCAGTCCTCCACCCCGATCTCTCTTAGATCCGCTTTCACTGCTGCTAGCCATCCTTTCCTAGGGCGACCTCTTCCCACCTTCTACTCGCATTAAGACTCTCTTAACTCCTCTAGTTTCGGGCATTCTTGCTATATGTCCCAACCACCCAGCTCTCTGGGTTTTAACAACTTGTGTGATTCCTGGTCTCCCATACATATTGGTAATCTCTGCATTTGTTCTCCTCCTCCATTCTTGTTGGTTTACTCTTATTCCTCCATAAATTTTTCTAAGAATCTTACGTTCCCATTTTCCAAGCTTAGCTTCCTCTTTCAAGTTCATTATCCAGCTTTCGCAGCCATATAGTACCGTTGGTCTAATGATAGTTTGATAGACCCGAATTTTAGCAGCTCTTGATATATTTCTAGCTCTTAATACTGTTGTTAGGGATCTGGCAGCTTTACTTCCTCTGGTCAACCTCTTGGCGATTTCATTCTCTTCGTCTCCTTTGCTAGTCAGCTGTCAGCGTTACTCCCAGGTAATTAAATTGCTCAACTCTCTCCAATAAGTACTTTTTATTTCCTCTACATTCTACTTCTAAATACAATCTCTCTCCCTTGTCATTGTCCCTCATTACCATATATTTCGTCTTTTATTCATTGATAACTAAACCATACTCCTTAGCTTTCCCCTCCAGTAATCCAAATACATTTTGCAGCTCTTTTTTTGTCCTTGACATAGTACTATGTCATCTGCATACCCCAGATACTGATGCCTATTATTGTAGATTGTTCCCACTGTACGTATCCCGCTTTCCCTCAATATAACCTCCAACACCAAATTAAACAGTGTTGTGGACAACGGATCGCCCTCTCTCAATCCCTTCTTAACTTTGCATAGTTCTGACAAACTTCCTTCCAGCATGATTTTATTGGATGTATTCCTTAGCGTCATCTCTACCAATCTTGTTATCTTCCCGGGGATTCCTAGTTTTCCCATCGCGCCGTAAAGCATGTTTCTTTTGATGGAATCGTACGCCTGCTTAAAGTCTATGAACGGTATATGAAGACTTAAATTTTGTTCATATGTATTATGCTGCAGTTGTCTCATTATGAAGATTTTATCTGTCGTGGATCTGCCCGTTTTAAATCCTCCCTGATAATCACCTACTAGTTCTGTTTCGTATTTGTTTAAACGATTTCTAAGGATCTTTGCTAATACTTTATAACATACATCCAGAAGTGCAATTCCTCTGTAGTTATTACAGTCCGACCTCTCTCCCTTTTTGTATATGGGGTGGACTTCTGCAGTATTCCATTCATTCAGCATTCTCTCTTCTAACCAGATCACACTTATTAATTCCCCTATTCTCGATAGCAGTGCTTCACCTCCATGTTTTAAAACTTCAGCTGGCAAGTCGTTTTCCCCTGCACTTTTCCTATTACTTAATTGCATTATACACTCCCCGACTTCCTGCTCTGTTGGCACCTCCACTGATTTGTTTTCTTCTACTATACTCTGTATATTGTCCACCTCATATTCGCTTTCTGAGGTACTCCCTTCATCTTCATTTAAAAGCTCTCCAAAATACTGTGCAAATCTATCCAGCTTCCCTTCTTTATCTCCCACTAAAAGTCCCTCTTTTGCCTTCAAATCAAATACTGTGGACCTCTCCAGTGCACATCTTTGTTTCTCTTTGTTTCTTGATAAAAATTTCTTATCTCCTTTTTTCTGTAAGTTTTTCAATTTCTAATAGTTTTCCTTCTAGCTGAACTCGCTTCTTACTTCTGCACATTCTTTTTGCTGTTCTTCTCATCCCTTCATAATCTCTCTTTCTTTCTTCTGTGGGGTCCTCCATCATTCTTAATCTTGCTATATTCCTACTCTGTAGACTCTGCTTGCACTCATCATCAAACCAATCAGCAACTTGTCTTCTCTTGGCCTTCCCCAGTATCTTCTCTGTTACTTCTCTCATCGTTAGTTCTAGTTGCACCCATTCACTCTCTATATCATTTTCTTGCGGTTTAGTATCCAGTTTTCTTGTCATTTCCTTCTTAAAGAGCATCGTGATGTGTTCGTCACTCAGCCGTTGTAACTCATACTTTTTCTTCGTTTTTGTTTCCCCTCGCTTTATAATGGGCACTCCCTGGTTTATTTTTGCAATAACCAACATGTGGTCGCTGTCTGCATCTGCTCCTCTAAAACTCCCCACATCCTTTATATTCTTCGCATGTTTTCTTTCAATCAGAATATGGTCAATTTGGTTTCTCGTTCTCCCGTTTGGTGCCAACCATGTCTCTTTGTAGGTGATTTTAATGTCAATTTGCTACAAATAACTGATATGTCTGATAAATTGTAGTCTTGCTGAAACTTTAAATTTAGCTCAAGTTATTGATCAGCCAACTAGAGTAACTGATTCATCTTCTTCGTTGATTGATTTAATTTTAGCAAACAAATCTGATGTGCGTGATGCTGAGGTGGTTAATGCCATGTGAAATCCCAAGTTTTATTTACCTTTCGCTTAATGACATAGATATCACTTTTTTTAAGTCTGATCTTGCTTCGTTGCCGTGGCACTCCATACTTCAGACTGATGGTAAAGTTGATATTTAAAATTCTTTCATTCTCTATCTTGCGAATCTTCATACCCCAGACTTCGTATTTCTAAAAAACGCAAAGTAAACTCTTATACGCTCTGAACAGACAACATCGGGTTTATGATGAGACTTCAGGACAGTGCACTGAATAAATTCAGAAGGACTGGGCTCCCTTTCCATTGGTCATACTGTAAGCAACTGAGAAATATTACGACTGCTGCCTTGCGCTCAGAGAAGAAGGCATATTTGAATTTTAAATTTCAAAACTACACTGTTAAGGAGATGTGTGCGGAGCTAGGTAATCTTAATGTTGTGAAACGTAAGTCACATAATCTACCTTTAAGCTTGAGTAATGTCGATAACATTAATAAACACTTTATTGAGTCATGTAAAACTGATGCTGTACCTACTCCAGATTTGCTCTCCTTTTATTTTTCTTCCTTGATGCCCTGTATTTCGGATACCCTGTCTTTCCAACTAGTCGATGAAAAGTGTGTCAACGATCTCCCCCTGTCGATCAAGTCCAGGGCGTATGGTAGTGACGATCTCAATATTTCGCTTATTCTTCTGTGTTGTCCGTTTATTGTTCCTTTCCTCACTCATATTTTCAACGAATGCTCATATTTTCCAAGAGCTTGGAAGCGACTAATTCCTTTCGGTAAAGTTGCTGCACCTACGTAGTTTAGTGGTCTTCGTTCTATAAGCATTCTTCCTGCTTTCTTCAAAGTTTTTGAAAAGATTATTGGATTGCAGCTGCGTGTGCATTTAAACACTTTTAATGTGCTAACCTTGGGACAGTTTGGTTTTCGGCAGGGTCATGGTTGTGCTTCGGCTTTGTCGGAGGTTACGGACTACATATTTCGTGCTCTTGATCTCAACAAACTTACTGTTTTGGTCCTAATCGATTTTTCCAAAGCCTTTGACATTCTGAATCACGTTATTATGATCTCTATTCTGCATTATGTCTGACTTGTCCCTGAAGCTGTAAGGCTGCTTGCATCATTCATGTCGGAGAGAAGCAATGTGTTGCCTATAATAAATGCTTAGCTTCAGTGAGCAGTCTTGCATCAGGCATGCCTCAGGGTAGTATTCTAGGCCCTATCTTATATACTATTTATACTTCTTTGTTTCACAAATCGTTTCTTCACTGTAACTATCACTTTTATGCTGACGATACTCAACTTTACCATTCTTTCTAAACTGCAGATGCTCGTCATGCTTTTCGCTTATAAATAACGATCTTGAAATGTTACTTACTATATCCAAACAACACTTACTGAAGATAAACCTCAAGAAGTCTTGTGCGATTGTGTTTGGTGATGAAGCATCCATAACAAGCAATTTAGTTTTAAAAATAGACTAGACGGTTGTACCTTTTACGAGTTGTGTCAGGAATTTGGGACTGATCATAGACTCGAACTTGCGCTTCACGCATCATATCAATACTCTGCTGCAAAGAGCATATCTCGCGCTGAAACTCGTGTATGGACAAAGGCATTATCTCAATTTGAATACTAAGAGGACATTATGTGACTCACTCGTTCTTTCTCATTTCAACTTCTGTGACACTGTCTATGCTTCTTGTCTCTCCTCTCGTGATAAATGTTGTATTCATAAAGTGCAGAATTCATGTATCCATTTAATGTTTGGAATTAGAGCACATTCGCGAGTGTCATAAACTGAAAGACGCGAAATGGTTGAACATGTTCAACAGACGTCACCTCCACATGGTTTGTTTCTTTCTGAAGATTGTTCAGTTCTGTATACCTTTATATTTGTACAATAAACTTGTTTTTCCCACTGATGTGCATGGCATCGCCACTCGCAGAAAACTTGTAATGCTCACAATTCCTCGGCTTTGCAAGGAAATATTCTTATAATGTTGTGTCTTTACTAAATCAATTTCACTCGTTCTTGACTGTTCGTTGCGCTGCCGTGAAGCATAAACTATTCAAAATTTTCATTGACCAACAGTGGCCTTTTATGCAGATCCTTTTTGCCCATTTTTGGCTTGCATTGTGTGGGTTTTGCGTGGTTGTGTTCTTCTTCTTCCTTTTCTTCTTCCTTCTCTTCCTTTCCCTGCAGACTCTTCTTTTCTTACTTACTTACTTACTTACTTGAATTCTGTTTCTCGGCTTATTTAGGTACTATTTAGTTAATTTCTAGAATTATTATTTTTTTAGTTTCTAGTTTAAGTCTATTCAGATGCCTGAATGCTTGCCATTTGACACCAGTGTAAATTTTGTGTTTATTTATTTTTTTTGTTTCAATAATAGTGGTATCAATAAATTTATTATTATTATTATTATATAATGCTTCTTGCTTCGTTACTGAGGTAGCCGAAGAGATAGCCCTTGAATTGATTCTCAGAAATATTCACTTTTGGCAATAAAAACAAGAATTCAGCATGTTAGAAGTTTTTCAATATTACATGTTTCGAATGTGCATAGAAAACTGTAGACCACTGGTTTCGTCCTTTTGGGACTCATCAGTATGGTGCTTTGCCCTACACACTCGAACCATGCTGTATATATACTTACACGCTTGGTGCAAGTATTAGCAAGAGCTAATTATTAGCCGAATTATGCGGTGGTAATGAGTTGTACTGGACCGTTCGAACAACTACTCCTCGGGCAAATTATCCCGCCAAGCATTGAATTATAGAACTAAATCCAGATTTTTGTGTACTACGAGATCTTATACGGGATGCTACCCCAAACATAACTTTGGGCTTGGAACATCCTTAGATCTCTACGTACTTTCCTGCTCTACCAGCTGTAGTCTTATGTATTTTAGAAGTTTTTCAATATTGCATGTTAGAGATGTGCTGAGTAGATCTTCTCATTGATTCAAATCATTCGAATCACTTGGGCAAAAGATCCGTTCTTTGGGATCCGGTTTCAGGGACTACAATAGAACTATTGCGATCCTTCTTGTTCGGGTCCTACGTCCTAGTCCGGTGGTCCGATTCTCAATCACGGACGTGAGTCAGATATGTTTATGACTGTACACAGTTATCACAGGTTTCTGGTTTCTGGTTTCTTTATTCTTTATTGCTCCTTCTGCGGATGAATGAATTTGTGCACCATGGCCCCATGTTAAAACAGGTGAACTTCTATCTAAAAGAAAATGCTATATTTATCTATTATCCAATTTCTTGTTACAGAAAGAATTTTTGAAATACGTAGGTGCCTAACAAAATACTTTGTACGATGCATATCGTGTATAAATTATGGTAAAAAAATTATTTTATAGAAAACAAGCATGCACGTAATTTTTATTTACGTAGGTCGGCCGAAATAGATAGACTCTGGTTTAAGTTTTCCCAATTTTGTTGCATTCAATAAGGCCGCGAAAACTTGTTGACCACTAAATATTTAATATACACACAGTAGTTGGATCAAGAACTTTGACGTAAATTCGCTATGAATTCTTAATAAGTTAACTGCACACACCAAAAGACGGTGACACAGTAATTAAACTCGACACGTGTCCTCAGGAGATGAATAATTAAGTTGAAGATTAATCTTAATTATTAATCTCCTGAGGACACGTGTCGAGTTTAATTACTGTGTCACTGTCTTTTGGCGTGTGCGGTTAACTTATTAAGAATTCATAGTAAAGATATAATGATCAAATAATAAAAAGATTTGTGTTTCTTTAAATGTACGCACAAAAACTAATTTTGCTCTGTTGGTTTCTTACATATTTAAAAAATCTTTGCTGTCACCCAGTACCTACATACATTTATTATAGTGTGAACTTACGACCAGTTGTAAAATACTTCAGATGATATACATTCCAAAGAATCGTATTCTAAGTATTCGAATTCCAAATATTGCAATTATAGCTGCATCGGGCTTCGTCTTAAGGAGGGTTGTTTATAAAAGAGTAGAACGGCGCCGGCGACCTCTCTTTTATTACTTTGATAATGGTTTTATTCACTATGAATTCTTAATAAGTTAATTAATCTTCAACTCCTAAAGATGCTGATGTTGTCAGCGAAACACGTGTCGAGTTTAATTACTGTGTCACTGTCTTTTGGCGTGTGGGGTTAACATATTTGCTCAGCAGAACACATTGAAAGGATACAATGAGGCAGTTAAAAGTCAGGCTAAAGGTAACACAAGAGAAGTACAGGAAAGCGTCCCATCCAACGGACACACTTCAATAAATAAAAACAACATTAAAAACAAAAACATTAAAGGTATAACAGCGGAACGCGTCTCATCGGCAATAGTAGAGGTAAACCAGCTTCAGAAGATGAAGGACATAATAAACTTGGAAAATGAAACAAGCAGCTGGAATGAAGTTTTGAAGTAAAAGCGAAATAAAAATAAAAGAAAAGTAATAGTTGGTACTGGTGATACAGATCAGGGCTACAGAAAAGACAATGTGGATATTTGTCGGAAACATAGATAAAAATTGTACACCAGAAAGTGTCAATGAGTATTTAACAAATTTGTCGAATCACAAAAACTTTGAATGTACTAAATTGGTGACAAAATATGATACGAACTGCTATAAATTGGGAGTCAAATTAAAAGATTACGATACTGTAATAAAACCCGAAAATTGGCCTGAAGGAATTAAGATAAGTAGATTTATATTCTGTAACAAGTTGAGAACAAATGAAATTTTTCGAATACCCGACCCGCACATAGTAACAAAATAACCAAGACAGGAGAATCTACGATCATGCATATTGACATTCAAGGTATACCAATACACAGTCAACTCAAAATTATGCACCAGACTAAGAGCTGTAACAGACCTTCAAATTGTCTGGCAACAGGTATTCGAATACATACAATGTAAAATTCAATGCTCAAATAAACATAGTAATCGCGGGTGATTTCAACAGTAACTTTCTTAATCAAAATCCACAGTCATTTGCGATGTTAAATTGTTTCAGTAGTTATGGATTACACAGAACAATATTTACTTACACTAGGGAACACCTCAATGGAACGAGAACATGTATAGATAATATGTTTACTAATATCACGCAAACTAAAGCCTATACGTATGCCAGCAACATATCTGATCATTTAGCACAAATATTAGAAATTGGTACTGTATTAGAAAATACTAAAACTCAAAAGAAATCTAGAAAACTTTCATCTGAAAACATTAGCAATCTTAAAGTCAGTCTCTTAGAAGAAACATGGCAACAAGTGTATGATACACAGGATGCAAATGAAAAATTTAATATATTCATGAATATCTTTGGTCTCCACTACAACGAGTGCATTCCCTTGGAACTTACGAAGGATTCAACGCGGCCATATAGTAATTCTAAAGAATTGATCCAAATAAAGGAAACACTTGATTTCATTCGAGAAGTTTATGTGATATCTGAGGACACTGACATCCTGCGCTTGTTTAGAAAGTATAAGGCCTTCTATCTAGAGTACGCTCGCAACGAACGAAAAAGGAAAAATGAAAGGAATTATGGATTATGTCAGCAGAAAATAAACAAAAAGTCACGTGGAATATAATTACTGAAACGGGGAAAGGAACATTTAGAACACCAAGAAATACGCCCTCAGCTGAAAATTTTAACAAGTACTTTACGAACATTGCTACTTCTATCTCGGATAGATTGCCTGATGTGACTCCATCACCAAAAAGCTTCTTGCAGAAAATTCCAACGAACCCTAATTCTCTATTCTATGATGCAAACATCATTTTCAAATAACTTCATTAAAAGAATGACATCAAAACAGACGCAGGATATGTTTCAAATCAGTTCCATCCTTGTAAAACATGTACAGCAGGAAATCGCAAGTCCTTTAACTGATATAATCAACAGCTGTTTCCAACAAGGAATATTTCCCGAAAAGATGAAACTGGCTAAAGTGTGTCCCGTACTAAAAAAAGGAAATCCACAGATTACTGATAACTATCGACCTATCGCAATTTTGCCGATATTCTCAAAGATCATAGAAATGTCTATAGCAGAACAAATAGTAACCTTTATGTGCAAAAACAACTACCTTTCTGAAGCACAGTTTGGATTTCGAGAAAACAAATCCACAACCCTTGCTGTTAAATCACTATGTGACTTTATTGCTAACGGATTTGAGGATCATTACAAAAGTGTCGTCCAGTTCTGTGACCTCCAAAAAGCTTTCGACTGCATGTCCCACGAAATATTTCTAGAGAAAATCCAATTCTATGGTGTAAAAGGTATTGCCTTATCACTGCTTGCAACATACTTATCTGGGCGTACTCAAGTTGTATGTCACAATCAAGTAATCAGCGGCATAAGATCTGTTCAACACGGGATACCACAAGGGTCGATTTTAGGTCCACTCTTCTTTATTATCTTCATAAACGATTTACCGACAAATATGGATTGTCACATTGTGCTTTATGCGGATGATACAACGCTAGCACTCACTGGTTCAGCGAGCAGAAACACTAGATAGTGAAGTAACCACATGGTTCAATGCAAACAAATTATCTCTGAACAGACGCAAGACTGAAACTTTGATCTTTACATCATCAAGAAGGGAACCAACCACAGGCAAAGTGACCTTTCTAGAAATGACGCTAGATTCACGGCTCACATGGAGCAGTCACTGTGCAGAACTATCACGCAATCTGCATAAAGCGGTTTATTCCATAAGGCGCATAAAACAAATTGTTAGTCTTGACGCAGCTCTCCAAGTTTATTATGGACTTTTCCATTCCAGGATGATCTACGGTTTAGAACTATGGGGTACCTCCAGCCACACAACAGAAATTTTAATTGCACAGAAGGAAGCGATACAAGCTTTGGAGGGGGCACACTCAAGAACTCACTGTAAGCCTCTCTTTATTAAATACAGAATCCTGACGGTGATTTCAGAACTTGTGCTCCGTCTCATTATCGACATCAAACGGAATATTTCTTCATATGAACCAAGATCAGAGAAACAACCCTACAACATTCGCTGTAATTCGAACTTATCTATTGGAAGATCTAGACTCAACACCAGTGCAAAGCAGAGCGAAGGACTCAAACTGTATAACAAGTTACCCACTGAATGGCGCAACCTGTCTACAAAGTGTCTGAAGAATCAGTTAAAATTGTTCTTAAAGAAAACTCCTTTGTACAGACTGGAAGATTTTTATGACAGTTCCATACAATAGTAGTGTACATTATTTTTTATATCAAATAATTGTTTGCTTTTAAAGGTCTTGTGTATTTGCAACGTGACATTGTAATTATGACGTGACTGCTATGCAGCCTTAATAAACCTATTCTATTCTATTCTATTCATAGTGAATTTACGTCAAAGTTCTTGATCCATCTACTGTGTGAATGGTTTTATTGTTTTCCATTTGGGATTACAACTCTCTTTTATTACTTATTTTACAGTTTAACCGTATTGTGCTTTGCATTTAGGTACCCATAACTACAACGCCCCTGACCGCTTATACAATGTTGGTTTATTGCTGGAATTTCCCGTAAGTAATCCATTTATGATCCTAGTTCAGATTTTAGAAAATCCTGTTGCGGAAGAATAATAATTGAAACAGGGGGTTTGGAAAGGGTTAATTTTAAGGTAGTAAGTACAAATTTGAAGTTTAAAATTCTTTCCTTACTGGTTCTTGAATTAGACATCAGAAAATAAACGCATCAGGAGGTGAAAAGTTTGTGTGAAAACGTGCTAATTTCTTCATTCGCTGATTAATTTTAAACAAAGTAAGTACCTACCTAAAAGTTCCTATCGAACGCTGTTTAGTACTTTAATCATTTGGATGAGCATTTCTTCTGATTAAAAACCTAGACTGTGCCCCATAAGTTATATCTAATTTAGCGTGGGTGTTTTTATTAATTGCGGAAATTGTTTCACAGGCGCATAATTTAAGCAAGATGGCTGGTCGCAAGGCAAAGCGAAGTGATATATGGCTTCATTTCACGGAAACAGAGAACAATAAAGCAAAATGCAGATTCTGTTCTGTAATTCTTAGTACAGTTGGAGGTTCAACAGGCAACTTATCCAGGCATATAAGAACGAAACACCCCTTCTCATTAACCACCAAGGATTCGCAATTACGCGCTAAACCATATGAAGTGATGTTGGACGTGACCGTGGGTGATGAAGAATCAAGTCCGGCATCAGTAGCAAACAGCAATAATTTGGATAAATTATCCCAGCCTTCTACGTCTACATCGGAAACCCAACAAACGCTGCTGCGGACTACACATGTGAAACAGGCCACCATAACAGATCTGGATTTTGTGCACATTAATAAACCGGTTCGGGTAAACGGTAAAACAATTGAACAAACAGCTTGTGAGAATGATCGTGAAAGAATATCAGCTTTTTAGATTAGTTGAGGATCCAGAATTTAAGAAGTTTGTTCACATGTTATGCCCTGGTTACACTTTGCCGACGAGAAAATCTATCTCATCTACGATAATTCTACAACTGATGAACATAACAAAAGAAGAAGTAGTTCAAAAGGTACATCAAACATCGGCAGTGTGTTTGTCCACTGACGGTCAGACTTCAATAAACAACGAAAGTTTCATGGCAATTACTGTGCATTACATTAACAAAGATACCAAACTATGTTCTAACCTTTTAGGCTGTGCAGGATTTTATCACAGACACACTACTGTCAATTTACCAACACTCCTGAAAGAAACTGTCGAAGAATGGAATTTAGGTAATAAAGTTTCGGCTGTGGTAACGGATAATGTGCCTAATGTTACGAGTTCCGTTCACGAATGTGACTTCAGACATATCCCATGTTTTGCGCATTCAATAAATTTAGTGGTTCAAGCGGATTTAGAGGAATTAAAGATAAGGTTAAGAGCGTGGTTGAATATTTCAAGAGAAGTAGCCATGCTTTATCCAAATTACATACCACGCAAGAACAAATGAATCTACCTCGTGTAAATCTTAAGCAAGATGTTTGCACGAGGTGAATTCCACTTTTGACATGATTTCCAGAATTTTAAAGTCGAAAGATGCTGTAGTTGCTACACCGGCTTTAAGTAATGCTGAGCTTAACACCATTAAGCCAGAAGAATTGCAATTATTAGAAAACAGCAAAACTGTATTGGAAATAGTATAGAATAGAATAGAATAGAATGAGCTTTTATTTAGCAACAAATAATGCTATTTACATTTGAACATAAATACTTAATAGAACAAAAAAAAAAAACATATGTAACAGAAATCATGTATACATGTAACCATCAGCTTTCCATATAGTACCTTTTCAGCCTCAAACAAAAATTATCGATGCTGGTACAACTCCCAATATCTACATCCAAACTGTTAAATTTGATTAACCCTTTCTTAAATATGGACTTAAATGTATTCTCGTTATTAACTGGGTTCACATACTTATCATTTCTCTTCCTTGTAAAGTAATCATGGAAATCCACACACTTAACTCGATATACATCAAAATACGATGGCAAGTACCCATTTATCACCTTATACAAGAAAACTAAACTTTTATATTCTACAAGCGCCTCAACCTTCATCCAGTTCATTCTCTTAAGCATAACACTCACTGAGGTGTAACGAGAACAATGCAGAATAATTCGCATTGCTCTGTTTTGTAGTTTTTGTAAACGATCCATATCACCTTTATTAATCATGTACTACAATAGTGAAAATAAGGCAATATCATTGTATTAAACACTGTCACTCTAGCAAACCTTGACAGGCAACTTGAGAGCCTCGATAACACTCCTAGTCTTCTTGAAATCTTCTTGCAAACATAGCTCACGTGACCAGAAAATGTCAACTTTCTATCTAACAGCACACCAAGATATTTCGTGCTATCAACGAAAGTCACTTGTTGGTCATCTAAATTCACATGTAATTTTAACTCAGAGACCACACCATATTGGCTAGGTGAGGCGAAACACATTCCTACTGTCTTTGCTACATTTAGCTTCAACTTATTATTTCTCAACCAGGCACTCACCGCTAGAAGGTCTTCATTAACATTCCGCATCAAATCAGCTGGGTCACATCCTCGATTATAAATAACAGTATCATCTGCAAACATGTGACAGTCACAATTCCTTAACACTGAAGTGATATCATTCAAATACAAAGCAAACAACAAAGGTCCCAATACACTCCCTTGAGGCACTCCACACAAGACTTCATTTTGCCCAGAAGTTGATTCTCCTATCCTAGTGACCTGGTGTAGGTAGCTCGTAAACCAGTTCCACACCGTTGCCCTGAATCCATAACTAAAAAGTTTACTTAGCAAAATCTCACTATCAACAGTTTCAAAGGCTCTCTTAAGATCCAGAAACACCGCTACTACCATTTTTCTATCTTCTCTATCTTTCTTCTATTCATTTATTACATATTGTAACGCTGTTTCAGTGCTATATCCAGCACGAAACCCCGATTGATACTCTGAAAGAATACTGTTGTCCTCTATGTGTTGCAAGATTTGCATATAAACAACCTTTTCAAGAATTTTCTCAATAGCTGGTAGCATATTTACGGGCCGATAGTCTTCGCACTTTACTGATCTTGCTACTTTACTAATGGGAACCACAGTCGATATTTTCCACGAATCAGGCACAAGCCCAACCTCTAATAACGAGTTTATAATATACAAAAGTGGATCGCTCAATTCATCAAAAAAGGTCTTTATTAACGTAATACTGACATCATCAGGGCTGCTTTTACACTTCATATTAAAGACAACATTCCTAAGAGCAACTCTATCCAACAATTTAAAACTTGGCATCGTAGCTTCAATGTTCATAATGTTCGTACGTATTGCACATGGATGAATAGAACTCACTATTTGGTCGATACTATTTACAAAATAGTTATTAAATAACTCCGCTATTTCACTAGGATCATATATCATCATGCCCTCAAACTCAATCTTCTTGCAATCTTCAGACTTATCAGCTATTAACTCCTTTAGTGTGTTCCACATCCTCTTAGGGTCATGTTTAACTGCGTCTATCTTTTCTTCTAGATATCGCCTCTTTTCACATCTGATTGTGCTTACTGCCTTATTTCTTGCATCCCTATAACTCATCCAGTACTGTTGCTCTCCCGTCATCAAGTAACGCTGATATTCCACATCCCTCAGTTCTACTGCTTCTTTCACTGAATCACCAAACCATGAACAATTTCTTCTCAATTTAACTCTCTTTACAGGACACAACTCATTATAAACTTTTTGTATACTTTTAATCAATTGATCTGCTTTCAAATTAATGTCTCGCATATTATAGTCTAATCGTACTTTTGAAAATTTAAGTCTCGCTTCTTCAAGATTATCAATTTTGCACCTCACTGACTTAAACTGAACATCTCTACCACATTCCATGTCAAACGTTAAACAAACGTTAAACAAACGTTAAAACAAATTACCATTAAAATAAGTTCAGAGAAATCTGTTTCACTGTCAAAGGTTATTTTGTTTACGAATGCAATTAAAAAACATTTAGACAGATGCCAAGAAAGTTTGAAGAGTGAAATGGACAAACCATTCAAAAATGTGGAAGATAATGAGCTAATTGCACAAGCTACATTTCTAGATCCTCGCTTCAAAAAGTACGGGTTCGTTCATGAACATAAGTTTGAAGCAACATATAATACATTACGAAGCAAACTGGCCGCTGTGAATATATCAGAACAGGTTGAAAGCAGAGAGAACATTTCCATAGCTGCCACACCTAGCCATCGGGCTCTCTGAAGGGACTTTGACAACAAGGTGGACAAACTATTGGCAAAGAATAATCCAACATCTGCAGCTATAGTGGAAATTGACAAGTACCTTCAAGAGCCTTTGCTAGGGAGGTTAGATGGTCCAATGCATTGGTGGAAAGAGAAGAAAAATATGCAACTTTACCAATTGGTCTTGAAAAGATTGTGTAATTTGGCGACCTCTGTCCCCTGTGAGAGAATTTTCTCCAAAGCAGGTCAAATTTACAACGATAGGAGAAGCAGATTAAGCCCAAATAAAGTGTCACAAATTTGGTTTTTAAATAGTAATTTATAATAATGTTTGTTTCTTTATAAAGGGTTATATTTTTTGTACATATACTTAATTTTAGGAAATAGTTTTACTAAGGTTTGTATTTTATGTTCTTTTTAAATTTTTGTATTTTAGGTTTTTATACTTGTAAGTAATCGTATACATAATAAATAATTGTATTATTAATCAGTTTTAACTTTTAAATTTATAATAGTAGTCGGGGAGCAGACCGCCTGAAAGATGCGTTTTAAACACTCTCTATACAACTCGAATACACACAAGAAAATGAAGCTGATTCTTATGTAAAATGATCTGCAGGATTCGAATTTTGAGGTCGCGAAAAGATCTGGAATTGTGAAAATGCCAGAAAATCGGTTTTTCGTAAAATTTTCCCAAATCAATTTTCGACCATTTTTAAAACTTTACTCGTCGTATTTCAACAACGAAAAGAGTTAGAGATCTGTTTTTTTCGTGGAATATACACTGAAGTGCGCTGACCATCACAGTGTACTCATGTTGCCTCTATAGCTTTCCAATTTTATGGAAAAAATGGTTTCTTGATAGACTACAAATTTGTGTAATGTATTTTTCATGCACCGGGTAAGTAATCTTATTTTTCGGAATTCACATATACATATGCGAGACCAAACACGGACAAAGGCTCGAAATTATTTTTGGTGAAGAAACGAAATATTAATATTGTTGCTGTAAAAAGTTACAGCGAGTTAAAACATAAATAACTCGTGCGCGCCAGCCGCGCTGATGGGTTGATAGGTAGCGACATGGGTTCGGGCGCTTGATAATACACACATGGCCGAAACTCTTGGCCCCCTGAATTAATTTGAAACGTAAACAAAAATAATTATAACAAATATGTGGATTCAATTCTACATTTTATTGAAATGCTTTATCACATGTAAGGTTATTTTCATGGAAGGAATACACGACCAGGAATTAAATTTAAGGAAATGTCCTAATTAATTTTTTTAAAAGACCGAAGTCTTCGCAAAATGTTAGAAACGAAGATGTCAATTACCTGTACGTCCTCCTCTGTTCTCGAGCAAAACATTAACATTAATGGCTTCCTGCGGTATGTTGTTCCATTCTTCTTGAGCAACAACAATTAGCTTCTGAAGGATGAAAGGGGGGTTATCTCTATTTAAAATGGCCCTTTTTAGCATATCCCACATGTTCTCACAAGGATTCAAGTCAAGTGAGTTTGTTGGCCAATTCATTCTTTGAATATTCCCTTCCTGTAGCAAAGTGGCAACCCTTCTTGTGCGGTGGAGCGTGGCGTTATAGTCCATAAAAACGAAATTTTCTCCAATGGAAGGACGATTGGTTGGATAATGTTTTGGATGTAAATGTTTCCCGTCACGTGAATAAGTGGAGTGCGGCGACCATACATTATACTACGCCCCCCAAACATTGCTATTCCGCCTTGATAAGGAACAACTTCTCTGGCAAAAGCAAGTCTTTCTTGTCGTCCTGGTCCCCTAGAGACCCTTTCACGTCGATAATCACTCACTAACCCAATTTTTGTCTCATCAGAAAAAATTATATTGCGCCACTGGAGTAAAAGCCAGCCCCTATGTTCCTGTGCCCATTGGAGACTTGCTGCTATGTGTCGAGGAAGTAACCTAGGTACCTTCAGAGGTCTCCTAGATCTTAAATTTGCAGAGTGGAGTCTCTTTCTTATTGTGGTTCTTGAGATCCTTCTTCGGTAAGTTATTAACAAATGACTTCGCAAACAACATAATATCCAAACTAGAATCCTTTGGTGAACCCGACATAAACAGTGGAAGCTACAGCGTAACCAACGAAACGCTAGAAGCGGGTAGGACTTTTTTTAAACACTTATACACTGGCGAGCATAAAATTAGGGTCACTTTGAAAATTGCCAATTTTTCCAAGAATTCAAAATATTAAATTTAATTAATTCTTGAAGGCAACAACACTTGCATTTCTGAGAACTGTTATAAGTTTTTTGTGGTTTCTTTTGCACAACAAAGATTCAATATTTCCGATTTCTAGTAAATGCTTGCAGGTGCGCTACTTGGAAGCTTATTTCTCGGGGTCTATTTTTCAATTTCCTTCATTTATTCACTAACTTTCCTGTGTATAACTTGACGGTCGAAAAGTGTAGTCTTCGTTTATTTCCTTATAATGGCTTTAAATCCTGTCACGGCGGCCAGAATTATAGCGGTGTTGCAAGATGGTAGGGGGCAACGTGTAACGGCAAGAACGGTTGGTGTAAGTCTTTTTACAGTTCAGCGGGTATCCCAACGATTTCAGGAAACTGGTAGGCTGACGAGAAGACCAGGATCAGGGCGGAAAAGAACCACCACCCCAAGGGATGACCGTTTTCTTGTGTCCATGGCTTTACGGAATCGGACTGCTACGGCAGTTTCGCTTCGAAATCTCCTCCAAGAAGTCAGAAATGTTAACATTAGCGAATGGGCAGCTAGGAGGCGACATCGTTCTGCTGGATTATCTTCTCGGAGAATGGCTACGGGTCCTCCACTTCTCCGTCGCCATAGAATTGCAAGACTGAACTTTGCTCGAGATCACTTGGGATGGACAAATGACGATTGGGGGAGGGTATTATTCTCAGACGAGTCACATTTCTGTTTAAATGGGTCGGATGGACGTCGGCGGGTATGGCGAAGACCCGGAGAAAGGTATGCCCAGGCTTGTATTGATGAGCGACGTACATTTGGTGGAGGCTCAGTTATGGTGTGGGGAGGAATTTCTTCAGACGCACGTACCGAATTAGTGTTTATCGGCAATGGATCCCTAACTGCCCATAGGTACGTAACGGAAGTTGTAGAAAATCATGTCATGCCTTTTATGACGGTTCTGGGAGAAAATGCAACTTTTATGCATGATAACGCTCGACCCCACGTGGCAAGAATTGTTAGCGGTTATTTGGATGAGGTCCAAATTACGCGATTTGACTGGCCAGCACGGAGTCCCGACTTGAACCCCATAGAGCATGTGTGGGATGAGCTAGGACAACGTGTACGAAGTCATACGCCGTCTCCCACCAACGCACAGGATCTTAGGGAGCTCCTACTACAGGAGTGGAATAACATCTCCCAAAATGTGATCCGTAATTTAATTGAGAGCATGCCACGTCACCTCCAGGCTGTCAAATGCAAGGGGAGGAAACACTCGTTATTAGGGGTCAAAATTTTAACAGTTCCTTGTTTTATTCCAACATTTTTCTCACTACACATTTTTAAGACAATTTTGTTAAAATTTGCTTCTTTACGAATTTTCAATAAAAACATTAGAAAATGAAACGTTTTCTTTTTAAAACATTCCTGTTTAGAGATATGTATACAACGAAATCCATTTACAATAATAAGATACAATAAATAACCAGAAAAGTTGAATTTTTGAAGTGACCCTAATTTTATGCTCGCCAGTGTATAATAAACCAAATTTTTCTGGAAATATGGATGAATTCCGGGCGCACCTGTTTCCATCCTGTAAAACAGATATCAGGTACGACCACTGTTATTTTATTAATGTGAGTTGAAACAATGTTTTGCTTTCAGAGATCTGCCTCCTACGGAAAACGCATTTAACTTTCATGTTAAAAGAGCTTTTTTACAGTGTGCTGTATATAAAACGGCTTGGCAAATAAGCCCAAATATTCCAAACAACTTGGAATATGGATGGTACATGGAAAATGACGTTATTATGCCAATAACATTCACAAATAGCTCTAAACTGGATTGTGTTACTATAACACAATTCTGTAAATGTAAGAATTTTACCTGTTCTTTTCGATGTGCATGCATGAAATCTAATGTGCAATGTATATAATATCATGTTTATGTGAAGGGAAATGCAATTTGTTGGAATAAAAAATACGAATGTTCTCGATATTAATGCAGCGTTTGTACGCCCGCACATAAACCACTACTACACGGCTCAGCGCGGCTAGCGCGCACGAGTTATTTATGTTTTAACTCGCTGTAACTTTTTACAGCAACAACATTAATGTTTCGTTTCTTCACCAAAAATAATTTCGAGCCTTTGTCCGTGTTTGGTCTCTCATAAGTATATGTTAATTCCGAAAAATAAGATTACTTTCCCGGTGCATGAAAAATACATTACACAAATTTGCGGTCTAGAAAGAAACCATTTTTTTCCATAAAATTGGAAAGTTGTAGAGGCAACGTGAGTACACTGTGATGATCAGCACACTTCAGTGTATATTCCACGAAAAAAACAGATCTCTAACTCTTTTCGTTGTTGAAATACAACGAGTAAAGTTTTAAAAATGGTCGAAAATTGATTTAGGAAAATTTTACGAAAAACCGATTTTCCGGCATTTTCGCAATTCCCGACCTTTTCGCGACCTCAAAATTCGAATCCGGCAGATCATTTTAGATAAGAATCAGCTTCATTTTCTTGTGTGTATTCGAGTTGTATAGAGGGTGTCGAATTAGAGCACCTTGCTCCCCGACTATAGTGAGGTTTTTGTATGGAATCTTACACCGTATTTTATATAACTTATTTTTTTACCCCCCTGGTTTTATCAAGTTACAAATTAAACAATTTTTTATTCTTTGTTACGCCAGAGAAGTGCCCATTTATTTTTCTTTTATCTTTATGCAATGTGAATTATTTCTACATAGTAGAACCTGCCTTATAACTAGTATACCTAGTATAAAATATTAACTCAATTGAATAATTATTAAGAACGACACACTTGTGTTTTTCATCATTATAGGTACTTATATCATCTTTATACCCATTTATAAGATCTCGTAGTACACAAAAATCTGGATTTAGTTCTATAATTCAATGTCTGGCGGGGTATTTGCCCGAGGAGTAGTTGTTTGAACAGTCCAGTACCACTCATTACCGCCGCATAATTCGGCTAATCTTTAGCTCTTGCTAATACTTGCACCAAGGCCTGGTACGCGTTGTATACAGGGTGTTTCAGGAGGAATGGTACATACGAGCCCAGTCGCATATTAATTGGACCAAAGGGATATAGAATAAAATTTTGTATTTCTAAAGTAAATATTTTTTTAATTTTTATAATTTCAACAAAGTCAACTACGCTTCTTGATACTATGTATTGTTACAAATTAATCAACCGTATAATTATATTTATCTTAATTACAACAGCAAAAAAAAATTAAGAAATATGTTGTTATGTCTGGCGCATATTAATTGGACCATAACTTACGAAATAAAGTAAATATGCATTTACTAAGCAAAATAGCATATACAATTTTTTGAGGCGAATATATTATTAAGTGGGCTTTAGAAACAAACAATTACATTATTACTTGAGCATTTTATGTCAGTTAGTTGTGAAAATGGTTCGCGGGAAAGCGTTATCGCAAGATATGCGAAATTCTATTGTTGCTGCCCACAAAAATGGACTTGCTGGGCATAAAATTGCAAAAAATTTTAAAATTCCTCAAGGAACAGTGAGAAATATTATTTCAAAATTTAAAAGACAGGGAATATTCAGACAAAGGCTAAAACTGGCCGTCTTTCGAAGATTACGGAATAAGATCAGCGTGTTCTTCATGCACTTATTAAACAAGACCGCCGAACTTCCTCCAGGGAAATAGCTGTAAAATGGTCAGATGTTATTGGTGGACGAGTCTCAAAGGACACTTGTTTGAGAAAAATGAAGAAAATGGGATATGGGTTCTACAAAGTCAAATATGAAAATATCAAGCTTGTCATTTTTCATTCTAGGCAAAGGAAAAACCACTTCTCACTCTAAAACAAAAACGTAACAGACTTTTATGGGCACGGAAGCATAAAAACTGGACACAACGGCAATGGGATTCAATTATCTGGAGTGACGAATCTAAGTTTGAAGTATGTGTTGGAGATTCAAGAAGTAGAATTATTCGAATGCCAGGGGAAGAATATCACACAGACTGCCTCAAAAGAAAAGTTAAGTTTCCGGCATCAGTAATGGTATGGGGATGTATGTCGTCACAAGGAGTTGGACGTCTTCTCTTCGTTGATGGTACCATCAATACTGCTGGGTATAAAACAATTTTACAAGAAGAATGTTGGCCTCCATTGACAAGATTCAACTGTCAGAAGGGGAATTTATATTTCAACAGGACGGCGCAGCATGCCATACCGCTAAAGTGATAAAATCATGGTTCCAAGAAATGAACATTCCTGTTTTAAAATGGCCTTCAAGTAGCCCCGACTTATCTCCAATTGAGATTCTGTGGCACCAAATGAAAAGAGCTCTTCGAACCGCTCCAGTCCGCATCATTCCCGAATTAAAGCAGCAACTTGTGGCAATTTGGAATGGATTTCAACCAGAGTACTGCAAAACATTAGTGGATACCATGCCAAAGAGAATCGATGCTGTGTTAAAGCGAAAAGGTGGCTGCACTCAGTGGTAACTGTAATTAAGTTTTCAAAACCATTTGGTCCAATTAATATGCGCCAGACATAACAACATATTTTTTAATTTTTTTTTGTTATTGTAATTAAGATAAATATAATTATACGGTTGATTAATTTATAACAATACATAGTATCAAGTGGCGTAGTTGACTTTGTTGAAATTATAAAAATTAAACAAAAAAATAGTTTAGAAATACAAAATTTTATTCCATATCCCTTTGGTCCAATTCATATGCGACTGGGCTCGTACTTTAATATGTTATAATATTGTTCATTTCGAACAAAAAAGTTCATATGAACATGTGTCCTATTCTCAATGGTAACTGAGATACAGCGATTTTAATGTGGAGCACTACAAGAATAAAGGAGGGCCAAGAAGTTCTGCAAAGCACAATACGCAACATTTTCACTAGAACAGCGAAGTGTACTGAATTTGGTGGTGGGATTTTTGAACCATTTCTGTAAAATCAATACTTTACTTTGTATAATAAATTAATGACAGTTGCCAGAATTAATAAAGTATTAAATTTGTTTATGCAGTAATTCAGCTGGCTGTAACTCAATAATTATTGAGAATTGGACACATGTTCATATGAACTTTTTTATTCAAAATGAATGATACTATAACATACTAAAGTATGTACCATTCCTCCTGAAACATTAATAGAGTATTAAATTTGATTATGCAGAAATTCAGCAGCTGTAACTCAATAATTATTGAGAATTGGACACATGTTCATAGGAACTTTTTAAGAACTTTTTTGTTCAAAATGAATGATACTATAACATACTAAATAAGTATGTATCATTCCTCCTGAAACACCCTGTATATACAGCAAGCAATATTGCATGGTTCGAGTGTGTAGGGCAAAGCACCGTACTGATGAGTCCCAAAAGGACAAAACCAGTGGTCTACGGTTTTCCATGCACATTCGAAACATGCAATATTGAAAAGACTACTGCTGGTAGAGCAGGAAAGTACGTAGAGATCTAAGTATGTTCGAAGCCCAACGATATGTTTGGGGTAGCATCCCGTATAAGATCTCGTAGTACACAAAAATCTGGATTTAGTTCTAGAATTCAATGCCTGGCGGGGTATTTGCCCGAGGAGTAGTTGTTCGAACGGTCCAGTACCGCTCAAGAATTCATCAATATTAAATAAAATTTTACGTGGTACAATTTGAATAATTTAGTTATGGGTTGAAATTTTTTAATTTAGTCATGAAATTGCTCATACCCAGTATGATTTCCCCACTTCTTATCACTCCAGAGCTTTCTCCTAAATATTATTTTCAAGTTTCATCCTACGAAAAATCACAGCTGCAGCTAATGTTTAACCCGAAGATACAATTTTAAAATTCCTCAGCATATCTATGTCAAAATCTTCAAAAAAACGCACTTAGAACAAAAATATGTACTCCTTTTAGGCAAAAAATATGTTATACAATATTGTAGAAAATCAAACAAGGGATCCAAAAATGCATTCAAATTCAGGGTGCTCCATCTTAAAATAGAAATTAGGAGCTGTGCAGAAAAAATGGAACAGCTTGTGTGAGTGAAAATCATGTTATATAATTAAAAATTAAGAGGGGTATAATAAAGGCACAAGAGAAGAATTCCAGGGCGCTGAAACACCCTGAGCGATCCAGACATTTCACAGAATTTAATGGTAATTTACAGAGTGATTCATGAAATTCTCTCGACACTTAAAAAGCATATTCTCGATGTTTGTATGGACATGAGTTCATCTTTGTAATTGTATTATTTTCGAACTAACTTAACATTAACTAAGTTGCTCGCATAGATATACATATTATGTGTTATTATGAGTTTGCACAAAGCGTATTTAAATTTACAACTAACAAGAATTTCTTCCATATGCAGGCTGACCATGAAGATCAAGAAACATATGTACAAACAGAATTTCATTGCCACAAAGCTAGAAAATCAATTTCAAGTGATTCTGGAAAGAAATTAATAGCAGTGGCAGTTCTTTGTTTTATTTTTATTGTAAGTATGTATTATGTTATTATTATAGTGTCCCAAAAAAGCCCCAGGAATGTTCTATCTCATATATTTTTAAAGCCAAGAATATGATTAAAAGAGGAAAAGTAGTACAATTTAGAACTCTTTAATATGTTTCCATAAAAATTCATTTTGCTGTCTTGCTTCTTAAACACTAATCGGAAAAATAAAAGAAAAACTTAACTTTGGTTTCTTGCTAATAACGTCAATTAATTCACAAATCAATTAGACCCCTAACCACGCAAAATTTGAAACACTATATACGTATTTCGGCAACTAAATTTCCTTCCTCAGTAGTACCTAACTCCGAAAATTCCGAAGTTCATTCGGCCAGATCTCAAACAAGAATGAGCTCCATGTATAGTCCGGCATAATATTCCTTGTGGAATTTCATCCGCTCATTGTGCCTAGGATCCTTTTTTTGGGATAGATTAGTTCCCGTTTTTCTGACTTTAACCTTATAATGCTCTATGACTACTCTTTGTACTATTGCTCTCCACTTGTTTCGATCTTTATCATTTTCTCTCCAGTTGTTCATCTCTGTGATTTGTAAATCTGTCATCACCTCATCCATCCACTTCCCTCATCCCGCCTCCATTCTGTTATTGTTCTCAGTACCTTGTCTTCTTATGTGTCTAAACCTCTAAACCAGGCCCGTGCAACCTTTTAAGCAAAAGGGCCATTTGTGAGTTTTATGAAATCTTAGCGGGCCGCACTACTGTGTATCAAGTGTTTCGGTGGGTCCGGAGTATTTTGAATAATTAAAGACAAATGCTTTAATAATAGAAAAATTTAATAAAGAACACTTTCTTGGTAGAAACATTAAACAAAAACGTTATTAACACTTGTACATTTGTATGTGCAAAAATAAATAAAATATTTACCATCAAATCACAAATTATTGAGAAAAAATTGCAAAAAATAAAAATTTTATTCTTCAAACAATTTTTAAATGGATTTTTAACAAAATTTAAAGTTACTTTAATAAAAATAATACAAAATACAAAAATAATATCTAAGTAATAATAAATCAAACCAAAAACTTTATCTATGTTGTTACTAATGTGGTTTCTGACATTGGTGTTTGTCCACAATTTAAGCGTGCGGACGCTAATATAAGCGAATTTTTGAGATGATCTTCCGTTAAACTACTTCGGTGTTTCTCCCACCACGATTAGTGGCGTGATTTCTTTATGTAACCAGTATGCGTATGGGTGACTCGCTTGGCTGGATTCGGGCGGCCTGATGTGTGTTATAAATCAAGAAATAAATCGTTTTCTTGGAATGTGTTCCCTTATCTGAGTAGTAAAACTTTAAACATAAATTCGGAGTTAATGCAAAAACCTAGCAACAAACGAAAAAAACAGCAGCAAACTACGATTGATCCATCGAGATCTCGATTACGAAGCCAGCGCATTAGCTATCCGGACACAGCAGGAGCTTCCTGACACCTTCGAATTAAGGAAGAAATAGTTAACAACACGTGTAGCGATGGAAGAATTGGCCCGAATCTAGCCGAGCGAAGCCCCCATAACGCATACTGGTTACATAAAGAAATTATGCCGATTAGTACATGTTATGTCGCACCACATACACCACCATGTCTGAGTGTTCCATCCACTTACCGTAATTGTACAGCCCATGAAAAGCTTCATTTCGCAAAGCGGGGTGTTAGAAAAAAACAACTATTTCATCACAAAAACTATATCCGGATATACAGTTCATGAAATGTACAATCACGGTATGTGCTGCACATGAAACGGTGTATATTATGTGTTCCTTGTTGAGAGACACGTCACATTTTTTAATAGACATTAAGTACTTAGCTTTATTTTTTTAATATTCAGTTCCGTGCCGCGGGCCGCATAAAAATGTCAGAGGGGCCGCATGCGGCCCGTGGGCCGCAGGTTGCACGGGCCTGCTCTAAACCATCTCATTTTTGTGCAATTATAAACTTTACAGCATCCTCTCCTCCCACCTCTTGGAGTATTTCGAAATTTATCCTACTTCTGTACTCCTCATTGTCCACCTTTTTGCCACCTAAATATTTTGTGATAGATTTTTCTTTGAAACACCCTTAGTTGCTCTTCTTGTTTTGTAATTCTCATCGTTTCACCTGCATACGTTATAATAATAGGGAGGTTCGGAGATAAATAAGATATCTGTTTTTGGCATGAAAATGCCAGAAAATTGTTATTATAATTGATTTACGGCGAAATTTTTTTTCTAAAAAATTTTTTTGCGGCGTAATAAGCGAAAGAAATTAGCTTATCACGCCCACATGCTAGTTCGCTTTGTTATTGGTTTGACGTCAGAGATTCGTAAGGCGCTCCTCCCACTTCTCTTGAAGTGCCCGTGAAGCGGTACCTATCTCATAACATACTTATCGGGACTATTTCTAGCGTGAATTTTTAAAGTAAGGTGTCAAGGAAACATAAAACAAAGACAACATAATCGATATAATGATGCAACAAGGGTGTCAAAAGTCCGATTCACATAATTTGCCATATTTATGTAGTAGGTAGGTAAATGTCCCAGTAAATGTGGAAATGGTGTGTGATTCTTGCATCTAACCCCAATTTCATCCAACCTCAAAACAGTAGTGTAAAGGCAGACCGGTATAAGTAAAACAAAGTCAACAATTTATTAACTGTACTGGGTGATTCAAACTTCCCGCCCTTGGCTTATAACAGGAAAACGAAAAGTGCAAATGCAAATTTGGCAGAGGGGATTTGAATAGCTGTGCGTATGGTATATTTTTTTGTTTTCAAACATTTTTTTACCTTTTTCAAAATAGCGGAAATGACGTCAGAAAAATTATTTCTTCTACAAAGTTACCATTTTTTTTCATATTCTGAAAGAACATATTTTTTTAAACAACTTCCATTCAAAAAGTTTTTTTCTATATTTATTTGGTTAAAAGCTACGGTACTCTATAGTTGGTTTGATTTTATTGCATTGTTTGGATTTTTTTCTTAAAACAGTAACTTCGCAGAAAGATGATGTTGATAAAATATTATTTGACTTAAATCAGCTTAAAACAATTGATGCGCATTTGTTACCCAACCGACTTAATTTTTATTACGGCGCGGCGGGGTCAGTGGAGATTTATTTAAAAGTACCAACTTTAGAGTCCCATAGCTTTTAACCAAATAAAGATAGAAAAAAACTTTTTGAATGGAAGTTGTTTAAAAAAATATATTCTTTCAGAATATGAAAAAAAATGGTAACTTTGTAGAAGAAATAATTTTTCTGACGTCATTTCCGCCATTTTGAAAAAGGTTAAAAAATGTTTAAATACGAAAAAATATACCATACACACAGCTATTCAAATCCCCTCTGCCAAATTTGCATTTGCACGTTTCGTTTTCCTGTTATGAGCCAAGGGCGGGAAGTTTGAATCACCCCGTACATGCCTTTTATAATTCAGTATAAGTAGGTATGTAGATTGTAGATACATGCTTACTTCTGTTTGTAAAATAGGTACAGTAGTGGCCATAAATATAGCAACTTCCTGAAATTTCGAATTTAATTTTTTTTTCTAAGCAAAAATATTATTTTTATTTACTTTTTGTTCTTAAAATACATACACATTTCTAGTACATAATGCGTATTTATGTGTAATTAAAACAAGTATTATTTTTAATATTTTTTAATTTTTGTGTTGGACATAATTATAGCAACTACGGAAAAAAATTTTTTTGACAAGTATTAATTAAAAATAACAAAAGCGTTTAATATTTTGTATAATAACCTTTATTTTTAATAACCTGGGCACATCGCTTGGGCATCGATTCTATTAATTTAGTAATGTATCCATCATCAATTATTTCCCAAGCATTTTCCAGTGCAGTATAAAGGTTTTCCAAATTAGTATAATTATTTCCTCTAATTTTGCCATCCAAGTAATCCCACAAATTTTCTATTGGATTTAAGTCGGGTGACTGTGATGGCCATCGCTTAATTTCGAAGTGTTGCTCTGCTAACCAATCCTGCACAAGTTTCGACGAGTGTTTCGGGTCATTATCTTGCTGAAACACACAACTTAAAAGCATTGTTTCGTCGATGTATGGGACCAGATGGTATTGCAAAATATTTTAATACATGAATCGATCCATTTTACCATGGATTCGACAGATTGGGCCCATCCCAAACTTAGAGAAACATCCCCAAACCATAACTGAACCACCACCGTGCTTAACAGTTGGACATGTGCACTTCTTGTCAAATCTCTTGCCCGTTGGTCGTCTAACATAGAGTAGCCCATCACTTTTAAACAAATTAAATTTTAATTCATCGCTAAAAACTACATTCTTCCAATTTTCTGGGGTCCAGTTAATATGATCTATTGCGAACTGGAGACAGGCCTTCACATTTTTCTTTGACAACAGCGGTTTCTTCGCTGGTCGGCGACCAAATAACCCGCCGTCGACTAATCTCCTTCTTATTGTACGAGCACTAACATCTTTTGATCCAATTTCCTCCAATTTTCCAAGAATTTTGGAAGAGGACAGGAATGGGTTTTCTTTCGATATTCTTAACACGTGTCGATCAAATCTTTCAGAAGTTTTTCTTGGTCTTCCTGGATTTGGAATGGGTTCAACATAAATAGCTTCAAAATTCTGGACACAACGGATTTATTTAAATTAAAACTTCTTGAAATTTCAGCCTGTTTGACACCGTTTTCATACTTTTGTGTAATAAGGTTCCTAATTTCAATTGAAACTGTTTTAGCCCGACCCATTTTTTAGTTACTAACCAGAAATAGTGCCAATGCGATAAATACTCGGGATAAGTACAACTTAACTGGCGTTTTAATTACTTTAAACTTATTTATGACAGTTGTTGCTATATTTCTGTCCAACAAAAATTTGAACAAATGCTGGGATTAATTTGTTATTCACAGAGCTCTAATTTTTATTGCAGGAAACACTTACCATAGAAGCAATGTGAATGCTGGAATGCATTTCTAATCTTAAAAATAATGTTGTTTAATATTACATTGATTTTTTAAAAGTTGCTATATTTATGGCCACTACTGTACCTACCTATATTCTCTAATACAATACAATACATACCTACTCATTTATGTAGGTATGTATACCTAAGTGATTGACAAGTTATCAAGTTAACAGTTTTATAACGGATTGGAAATTAAAAAAAAAAACGGAAACAAATACAACTCACGCGAATCAAAAAACTACGCTACGTAGGTACTAGGTACTTGTTTAACAAAAAGAAACAACTGCTATATTCTGGAACGGTTAATGTAGAAACTCGGAAGAGACTCTTAAAGACTCATGTATGGAGTACGAAATTATACCTATGGGTGCGAAACTTGGCCAATAGGAGAAGCGGATTGAAAAAGAGTAGAAGCGTTTGAAATGTGATGCTACAGACGGGTGTTGAAGATACCGTGGATAGACAAGTTAGCAATAAGGAGGAATTAGAAAGAGTTGGGGAAAAGAGAAAAGTATGGAAGACAATAAAGAATAGGGGATAGGATCGTAGGATGGTAGGACACCTTCGGAGACACAAAGAAATAGTTCGCAACATACTAGAGTCAGAGATAGGAATAAAGAGGTAGAGGTTGGAGCAGATTAGACTACTGCTCTCAAATAGGTGGGGATGTAGATTGTTCTACTTTTACAGAAATGCATAGGCTAGCTCAGGGAAAGGATGGAGGTACGCGTCCTACCAGTCTTCAAAAGAGAACTTTATGATGACGTACTATTTAATTATTATTGTAAAATAGTTAATAAAATTTCCTTTTTTAGTTCAGGGAGGGAACGCTACAGCGATTCAGTATTTGGCTCCGTCATGCTCCTAGCATCCTGTTTCAAATTATGCTAACCGTAACACGTTACCAAGTACCAAGGGGTCTCAGAAAACTGTCGATAAATTACATTATGTTCGATTTTATTTAGAGTGGCTGCAATGGGGCAGCCGATAATTTTATAAACTTTTGCAATGATAAACTAATTCGCGAAAATATCGATAATGCTGACCGATTTTCCTTCTGGCTCCAACGAACCACTTTTTCCGTTTTATTGGTGTGCTGTACGATGTATTAGTCTGGGTACAAAATAGAAAACACCAGTTAGAACCAGTTAATAATATTTAACAATTTAACTACACATGCATATGCATAATACTTATGGGACGTTATACTAAGTTCTGACGTCACGCGGCCTACTCTCGCTGCAGGGTACGATTTCTAGCCTCGCACTGACGGAAAACTTTGCAACGGCTTCACAGGCGAAGGAATTTTTTTTTAACAAAAATTAACAACATAACTGCCTTCAGTATAATAAACTCTATCAATTTTAATGAAATTTGAAAATTACCGAACCTGCCTATTATTGGTCTTATCGTTGTTTTGTATATTCTGAGTTTTGTCTTGGTGTTCACTATTTTATTATTTAAAACTGATTTATTTGCAAAGTGCGCTCTGTTCGCAGCTTGTATTTTTTCATTGATTTCATCTTTGTTTTCCTTTCCTATCCTCACACCCAAATATGTATTTAAATGTTTCTACTTCGCCGAAATCATAGTTGACTATCTTAACTTTATTGCCACCCCTTTGCTTCTTCCAATTTATTTGCATATACATACTTTGTTTATTCTTCATTCATTTCTAGCCTTATCTCTCTGACTCCATTTACCAAGCACCTGAATATACTCTTTATAGCTTTCTGTGATCTACTCATTAATCATTATTACTGTCGCCTACGTATGCGATTATTTACCCTTCTCCCTTTGATATTATTCCTTTTCAGTCAGTTCTTCATATTACGTGCTCTAATACTATGATAAATAACGTAGCCGACAATGAATCTCTCTGTCTCACCCCTAAGTTAAATTCAAATTTCTGTTTCCTACTGCTGTTCTTACTGCTGCTTCGGATCCTTGCATTGTGACATGTCAGTCATGAGTTTTCCTGGTATTTCCATTTTTCTCATTATTTGACGCAATCTCTCTCTATTTATCAAGTCAAATGCTTTTTTGAAATCTATGAACAACAGGACGATATCTATATTATGTATATTCATAGCATTTTTCTATTGTTTGTTTAACTATACAGAGTGACAAACTTCCATGTGTACATGGGGAAATAACTTGGGTAATTACGTTTTTGAGGATTCCTGCTCCCCATATACAGGGTGTATCCAAATAAGTGCGAAAAAATTTAAGAGGCGATCCCTTGTTGAAAATTAAAGGGGGTGTTTGATATAAACAAATCCTCATATGACCCTCCCTTAGGAGTTACGCTCCTCCAAAGTGGGAGGTCGAAATTATGTTTTTTATTTTTTGTCAAAATCTGAAATAGTTAGGGAAATGAAATTTGGTGGAAGGTTTCTAATGTTAAAAAGCCTACTTTCGAAGATTTTCTAGACCGATCCATATTGTTATAGGTGGATGAAACTCGCAACCCCTCTAAGCAACTTGGTGCCGCCTACTACTTTTACTTGGAATTTAATTCTTTCAGTGCATGATGAAGTTAATTATTTTTTTTCCCGAAAGCTATTGATTTTACAAAAACAGCAAAAGAGATAGGAAAGTTTTTAAATGAATGAAGCTTTCTAAGGCATATTTTTAAACAATCAAATTCTTATACGGTAAAAATGTAAAACGTTAAAAGGGAAAAAATTAAGAGGGGTTGCGAGTTTCATCCACTTATAACAATATGGATAGGTCAAAAAATATTCGAATGTAGCCTTTTTAACATTAGAAGCCTTCCACCAAATTTCATTTCCTTAACTTTTTCAGATTTTGGGAAAATAAATAAAAACCTAATTTCCACCTCCCACTTTGGAGGAGCATCACTCCTAAGGGAGGTACATATGAGTATCAAACACCCCCTTAATTTTCAACAAGGAATCGCCTCTTAAATTTTTTCGCACTTATTCGAATACACCCTGTATAGTTACAATGGTGTTGAAGGTAGCAATCGAAAGATAATTTTTTTCTGCTTATGAGGATATCAAAAACTCTACAACTTTCCAATTTATTAAAGCATTAAAAGCAAAAATTACATTAATAATTTTCAAACTAAAACACAGAAATTTATCGGATTATCCACGACAATTTAATTTAAATATTCTAATCAAAGACGTCTTTGAGTCTCATGGGTTTTCTAATTCGTCTGAACTGTCAACATCTATCGTCAATTTAAATGAACAAAAATATGTCTTCGCTAAAATAGACTGAATAAGTACGAGCCCAAGCACAAATGTATTCGTACTGGTTCCAAATTACTAATGCGGTTAGAATAATTATACTTTATTTGATTAAATGTTGGTGATAAAACGCTGAGGTAATACCTTAAGTAAAATATTAAATGTAACGTAGAAATATGAACTTTATCAAACTAAAACAAATGTAACATAATTTTAACTTAAAGAAAAGTATTATCATGTTGTAACAAATTAATTCGTACTTTGATTACTTGCAAGAAAAAAGATGGTTAATATTGTGTAGCATCTCCCTTTGCCTTAATTACAGCTCTCATTCTTGTTTCCATTGTATTTAATAGTTCTTGAAATTTTTGGGCTGTAATGGACTGCCAAATTTCCGATATGGTAGTCCGTAACAGTTCTTTCGTACAAGGGCGCCGTTTTTTGAGTTGCTTCTTCATAATGCCCCAAATATTTTCAATTGGGCTAAGGTCAGGGCTACTAGACGGCCAATCCAAAGTCCCTACATTATTTTCGGCAAGCCACGTTTTAGTACTCTTTGCCGTATGAGAACTGGCCCCATCTTGCTGAAAAATGTATCCGTCATTCGTGCGCAATTTTCCAATGGATGGCAGAAGGTGATGTTCCAAAATGTATTGATATTTCTTTGCATTAACAAGACCGTCTATAAAATAAAGATTTCCAACACCTTGACTTGACATACAACCCCACACCATTAATCCCTGGGCAAACTTTACTGTTCTTTTGAGGCAATCAGGATGAAATGCCTCAGACTTATTCCTAATAATTCTACTTCGATGATCACCAATACAAACATCAAATTTACTTTCATCACTGAATATGACTTTATTCCACTGGTCTTGGGTCCAGTTAAGATGTTCTTTTGCCCATTTTAGTCGTCGACGCTTCTGAACTTCAGTGAGCAACGGTTTTGCTTTTGTCTACAAAATTAAACTTTTTAGATAAGACGTTATTAAAAAATGTCAGTTCAACAGTAGGAACCTTGTAAAACCCGTAGCCTAGATCTTTTATTCTGCGCCGGCAAGTCATTAATGAAACTTGTTTCCTGGTATGATTTTCCCACTCATTTTTAATTGCTGCTGTTGTTTCACGCCTGTTTTCCTTAATAATTCTCCTCAAAGCCCGGTCATCATGCAAAGAAGTTTTTCGGGGACAGCCAGATTTCGGCAAAGTATCAATATTTCCTCTTGTTTTATACGTCGATATTATGTATTGCACCGTACTTTTTGGTAAATTAAAATTTGACGATATAGCTTTATAAGATTTACCATCTTCATAAGCTGTAACAATGGATCTTCGTAAATCTGCACTTAATGCTCGTCCACGAACCATTTTTAATAATTATCTTAATAATGAGGCGTCAACACTAAAGTCTGACAGTTATCAAGTGGGCCCAGTTTCATTTGTTTGCATTTCTACATACTAGATTTTTAACATTTACGAAATTGCGTTGCTTTGGGAGGCGGTACGAGTTCATTTGAAGCATGCAATCGCCGGTACGAATACTTCTGACATAGAATAAACATGTTTAATCTATTTTTACTTTTTGTTAAATTAAGATAACATGAAACAAATGCACAAAATAAATACACAACAAATGTCAATATTATTTGTCACACAATTCAAGGGCAGTATAAATTCATTTATATAGGGTATAAGAAATTTTGTTTTTTAAATGGATTTTATGACCTGTGGTACGAATACATTTGTGCTTGGGCTCGTAATCGTTGATCGCAGCGAGCTGGTTAAAAGAGATACTATAATATTCCCTAATTCTAATAATTCTCTTCCAATCTTATTTCGGGAGAGATAAAATCCCGTTTGGGTATAATTTAACAATTATTACTCTCCATGAAAATGGATATCAATCGAATAATTCCTGCTACATCAAATACAAGATCGTTTTGCATTTTTCCTTTTTTTCTTTTTTTTTAAATAAATAATTCCTGCTACAGCAAATACAAGATCGTTTTGCATTTTTCTTTTTTTTCTTTTTTTTTGAATACCTGCTGGTTTCTTTGTACTACCTATTTCAGAACAGTAAAAACTTTAACCACGGCAGGTACAAAACAAAATAGTCAAAGCAAATTCAAATATGCATCTTCTTAAATAAAATTCGGTTTATATGAACCAATTTTTCATATACAGAAAAAAATCTGAACATGCTCCCACTGTACCTATAAAATAAAACAAAACAACTCTTAATGAAAAATCTGGACGTAACAAGCTCCAGAGCAGGGCATAGGTGTATTTAAGTATCGGTGGGATGCACTTGTAACCAATTTATCCGTGGCGCACTAGGCAGTGTTCTCGCCTAGTGATTCTACGGTCTTTAATTCAAATTGCATCTGTCTGGTGCCCTGTCTTCTAGATTATTGCCATAACACCGATGCGCTACTCAAAACTCTTATATAAAAGTTTTACGCCAGTTTCGTTTCATTTTTGAATGGACAGACATTTTGATTCGACGCAGTTCGTAAAAGAAGTGCTGGTGGTGCAACATTCAAGTGCGGTTTGTCGTTAACGCCTCGTCTCTTTAACTAGTTAATTAAACTGGTTGCCCAATTTTGGTTTAGGGCTTGGTTTACAAGATGTTGCAACTCATTTGACTATGTGTTGTCAATCCACTCGCTGTTTAAATCTTCCAATTTTTCTTAGGTGACGAACTAAGCTCGAGAAAAATGCCCTTGGATGAATATGTTCCTGCATAACGTCCAAGCTTCAGAAAAATGCCCTTGGATGGTACCTTTTTTATTAATAATTATTTTGCTAATTTGGCTGTTAGATGTTTTGCAGGAACATGTCTGAATCGGTACCATCCAAAGGCATTTTTCTGAAGCTTAAACGTTATGCAGGAACATATCCATCCAAGGACATTTTTCTTGAGCTTAGTTCGTCACCTAAGAAAAATTGGGAGATTTAAACAGCGAGTGGATCGACAACACATAGTCAAATAAGTTGCAACATCTCGTAAACCAAGCCCTAAATCAAAATTTTACAAGAGTGAAAAAAATAAAAGAAATGAACGCTTAGTATAAAAAACAATACCTTTGAACTATAGACGTGCGCCGGAGAATGTTGGGGATCAATGGGTATTACACCCCCCCCTTTCCTCCGTTCGCGCATCGATTTTTTTGATCAAAATTACACAAACAGTGTTGTACAAAATTTCAAACAGAAGCCTAAATGAAAAAGGCATAAGGAAAGTCCCATTATTTTCGGCCAGATAGGTAATCTGTGGCTAACGGCTTGACCTACTTTTTTGTAACACCCTGTATATGACCACTACCAGAATTTGAATATTTTTATTTTATTTTATTTTATTTTTGTTTTAAGATTGTTGAATTAATTGGAGGCTATCTAGCAGGAAGTCTGGCAATAATGACTGATGCAGCTCACTTATTTTCGGACTTGATAGGATTCTGCATATCAATTCTAGCAATTTGGATTAGTAAATGGCCTCCTTCAAATTCAATGACATTTGGGTACTATCGGGCTGAAGTTTTAGGAGCATTTTTAAGGTATAGCACAATGATGTTGACAGTACTGTTAATATTATTTAAAGAGATGCTTTTAGTGTTGTAACAATATGGGTACTAGAAGGAATTTTTTGCATAATGGCGATACATAGATTATGCACTTTGGAATTTGACATTAAAGCAGATACAATGCTTATTGTAGCATCCCTTGGTGTAATTATTAACGTTTTGTAAGTATAGTAGGGTAATAAAGACAGTGTTAAAATGTGAATTGTTCAAAGTGGCTAGGAACTACATAGATCCACTAAACCGCAAGGAAAAAATGGGCCGACTATTCGTATTGTATAAATTAACATGTGTTCTAACACTAGAAACTTTCTTGAAGCTTCCTTGTAGCATGGCTGGCTGGCATATCCTTACTGAACAAAAATAATGGAACACATAATTGGGGGTTGAAACATATTAATTTCTCTAAAAAAATTTGCACAAAATCAATGCAATAATAAAATCTCGGTGTACAGGGTCCAATTCGATTCTCAATTACAAGGCAGCTGCGCCATTAAAGCTGTGGCTGGATACTACTTCCCAACTGCGAGTTTATAAGAGTCATAAATGGAAGTTATTTGTTTACAATTCATATACACTATGTGTATGAATATTTTGCTTAAACTTAGTAAAAATTATGATATGTGAGTTGAGGGAATACCTAAATTATTAATGAATAACATAAGTGCAAAAACAGGCAATATATGTAGTTTTCACAGGCCGTGTCGGTCCATCGTTAAAGTTATCCTCTGCCATTCCCTTCTGTCTACCGCCCTTTTCCACCAACTCTCCACTCCTATCGCCCTCAAGTCCTGAATTGTTTCCTCCTTCCATCTGCTTCTTGGTCTTCCTCTTGTTCTTGCACCTATCGGTCTGATATTCATTATCAATTTTTTGATTCTTCCTCTCTCCATTCGCTGGACATGGCCAAGCCATCTCACCCGCTGCTGTTTTACAAACTGTACACTTGATGGTTCGTCCTTCTTCGCCATTCTCCGCCCCATTTTCTTCCCCCATAAATCTTTCTTAGAATTTTTCTCTCCCATATCAGCAGCTTTGCTTCCTTCCCAGTCCCCAACTTCCATACTTCGCTTCCATAGGTTACTATTGGTCTCAGTACTGTTTTATATATCCGTACTTTTGCTTTCCACGATACAAACTTCGACTTTAGGATATGACTTAGTGCCCCCGCTGCTTTACCTCCTCTCATTTGCCTTGCTTTCATTTCTTCCTCCTCTCTTCCGTCCTCTGAGATCTGTACCCCTAGATATGTAAATAGCTTCACACTTTCTATCACAGTTTCTTCTTCATCCAGCCGTTTTATTATTAGATTGTCATTTTCTGCTCTGTCCGCCTGCCTTGTCATTACCATATACTTTGATTTCTGGCTGTTGACCTGTAACCCTACTTTCCCTGCCTGCCTCTCCAACCCCTCGAACACCTTTATTAGGCCTTGCTTATTTTTTGATATTATCACCAGGTCATCAGCATACGCAATACGTTGGTGTTCTGCGCTTACTATACATCCTGTTCTATTTATTTTACTTTCCCTTATTGCGTACTCCAGTGTTATATTGAATAATAATATCGACAGTGGGTCCCCTTGTCTGACTCCATTTCTCACTATAAAACTTTCTGACATCTTCCCTCTCCATTTAACTCTATTTACTGTATCTTTCAAGGTCATCTGAACTAATTTTATCAATTTCCCCAGTATCTTTAGGTTTCCCATAGCCCTGTATATCTCTTCCCTTTTTAAAGAGTCGTAAGCTTTTAAAAAATCAATGAATGCCACATGGATCTCCTTATTGTATTCTCCACACATATCTTGCGTTTCTTTTAGGACCAACAGTTGATCTGTAACAGAGCGCGCTGGCCTAAATCCTGCTTGATATTCTCCCAATACTTTCTCTGTGTATTTTTGTATTCTGTTTCTCAGGATCGTAGTTAGTATTTTATAAGTTGTGTCCAGTAGTGCGATTCCTCTATAATTGTTGAATACTGATTTTTCGCCTTTCTTGTGAATCGGGGTTATTATTGCTTCCATCCATTCTTTTGGCGTTTTTTGTTCTTGCCAGATTTGGTGTATCAACTCGTGTATCTTTGTTATTAACTCTTCTCCCCCATATTTAATTAACTCATTTTTTTACTCCATTTCCACCTGGTGCCTTTCTATTTTTGAGGGATTTTATCATGTTCGTGATTTCTTCTTTTGTTGGGGCATCTATATCTTCCCTCTCGCCTTCTGTTCTTCCCTGTTCTTCATTTCTGTCTTCTTCCACACTGGGTATTTGCACTTCTAGTTTCTTTCCCTGAAGAAGCTCCTAAAAATATCTTTTCCGCCCCTCTATTATTTGATCTTCTTTACTTATTCTTTCTCCGTTCTCATTTTTAAAGGCTATTGGTATTTGTTGCCTAGCTCTTCTAGTATATTTTACCTCTTGGTAAAAATTTCGTATTTCTCCGTTCCTGTAATATTCCTCCGTCTGCTCTATTTGCTTCCGCCAAAAATTTATTTTTGCTTCTCTATAAATTCCTTTTGTCCTCCTCCTTTGCTTTGTGTATTCTTCTATATGTTCCTGTGATCCAGTCTGCAGCATTTTCTTTCTTGCAGCTATTTTCTTCTGTAACTCCCTTTCACAGTCATCATTAAACCATTTACTCGGTGTCGTCCTTAGGTTTTTCTTTCTTATAACTTGGTCCGCTGCTATTTTCAAACATTCATCTATTTCCTTCCACTTTTTTCCCAAGTCTTCTCCTTTTTCCGTTTCTTTTAGCACTATGTCTATTTTCTCCTTTTCTGTTAGCCTTTCTTCATCGTATCTAGCTTCCCTTTCCTCCTTGATTTGCCTTTTCCCTCCTTCGCCATACATTCCCACCATTTTAACCTTTACCAAATAGTGGTCTGAATCTACATCGGCTCCTCTTCGTGTTTTGACGTCTTTCACCAATTTCACATATTTGTTCTGTATTATCACGTGATCTACTTGATTTATCGTTCTGCGGTTGGGCGCTATCCATGCACTCTTATAGACATCTTTCCTTTCAAAATATGTGCTCACTATTCCACATTTTTTCATCGCTGCAAAACCTATTAGTTTCCTTCCATTTTCATTTGATTCCTTCCATTTTCATTTGATTCCTCATGCTTGCTATGTTGGCCTATAGTAGGCCTGAAAAACTTCTCTTCCAATTTTTGCGTTGAAGTCACCTATAATTAGCTTTACTTGGTCAGTGCTCATCCGCTCGTATAAATTTTCCAAACACTCATAAAATTCATCTTTGACCTCCTCCCCCTTATCCTCCATTGGCGCATGACCATTTATAATACTGATATCCCTTCCCCCCACTTCTATGGTGATGCAGCATAATCTTTCATTTATCGGTATGACACTCTTTATTTTATCCTTCATTTTCTTTGCTATCAAAAAACCCGTCCCAAAGATCCGTTCTTCATTTCCACTGTTGCAAAAGATGTACTCGTCGAGTTATATCTCAAAATTTCCCGTTTGTTTTGTTTCTTGCAATGCTAGAACTTCCAGACCGTAACGCATCGCCTCCCTTTCTAATTCTTTCATCGCCCCTTCATAGTTTGTCCCTCTTATGTTCCATGTACCCATCACCCATTTTTGTCTTCCATCCCCACTCCCCACTCGCCTTTTCCTTTTCCATTGCCTTAGTCGTCTTCAATTTTTCCTCTAATGCATATCTTGTCAGTTTTTTGGGAGTATTTCCCTTAACATTTCTTCTTTGTGGCTCCATTCATGGGTTACACTGTCCACAACCAACTTCTGATAGATCACCCTAACTTTCTTTCCCTTATTTCTTTCTTCTGCCGCCCTTTTTTTAATCTTCATTTGGATCTCTCTTTCCTTCACTGTCAGATCATCTTCAATTCTGACGTTAGTACCCTTTAATTTCCTTTTCTCTTCCATCACTCCCCTCTTATCTTCCCATGAGCTGAGCTTCACCATTACCACACTGTCCTCTTCTTTTCTTCCTAGATTGAAAACTTCCTTTATTTCTGGTTTTATTTGAAGTTTTTCTTCTATGAATCTTATTACGTCTTCTCGTATATTTTGCTTCTGCATGCCAACTCCCTTGATCACTATATTATTCCTTCTTTGCTGTTTGTCCTGATTTTCTAATCTTTGCTCTAGAGTATGCATTCTGTCTTTCAATATTTTCTTTTTGTCTTCCCACTGCTTCTTCTCCCATTCCTCTACCAGCTTTTTCATATCCCCTTGCACCTTCTGGACTTCTTTCTTTACATCTTGTTGGCCTTTTCGCACATCTTCTATTATTTCCCTCTTCATCTCTTCTAGCATCGTCTTTAATGCTTCCATATCTTCTGGTTCTGTGTTATTCTCTATATTTCCCTTTCTCTGGGGAGATTTTTCAATTTTTTTTACTTTTCTTGAAGGCTAAAATCTGAGTTTCCCACTTTTCAAACTCCTCCGGAGTTTCTGTAACTCTTTTTCTTTTACTTAACTCTTCCAAAGTCGATATACTATTTGTTCTACTTCAAGGCAAGGTATTACAAATAAATAATGGTATATTATGCAAGGAGTGAGTTATGAAGGTTATTATTAATGAGGCTGAAAGTTTGAAACACGAGCCTTAGGCGATTGTTTTAATTCAAGCGAACTAATAATCGCCATAACTCCAGAGTTGGATACTGTACTTTATTCTTTATCTGCAAGAACTCATAAGAAGTTGCACTTTTATGCCTGGATTAAACCCCTTATTGTAGATAAGTCAGCATAGACAGTAGTCCTTTACCATGAAAGCATAATACAGGCGTGTAGTAGATGTTTAGAAAAAAACTATAGCAGCAATCACTTGCTGGAGAAATGAGGGGAAATGCGAAGGAATTCTGGACTAAACTCAGGAAGGGAGATTTAATATCTAAAAAGTCTAGTAACGACACCATAATATTAATGTACCTATAAATGAAATCAATAAGTATTTTATGAATATCTCAACCAGATCCAAGATTTTTCTCTCAGCGCTTTTACACCTTAACCCCAGAAGAAAATGATTTCAGCTTCAGATTAACTGATCCTCAGGAAATATCAAATCAAATTTATTCAACATCAAAATACATGGTACGTCACAACAACATCTAAAGATGGATTTTATAAATAAGTACAACTAAGGTGTGATAATTTAGATTTAGATAATTTAGATAATTTAGATCTGCAATAGATCGGATTTGTAAGATTTGAGATCGTCCAGAGATGAGTTATAAAAGTCAGTTAAACTGTAAAACACTTTTTCAACTAGATAATCTTTTAGCATTGATTTGAATTTCTTCAGATTGAAGTCCTTTATATGTTGTGGTAGTTTATTATACATTTTAATACATAAATAATTTGTTCTCTGTTGGACACAGTTAACCCTGCGGTAGACTGTTACAAAGTGGCTTTTGTTTCTCGTATTGTGGTTATGTATATCAATGTAACTTTGAAATTGATGTTTGTTTTCGTGGGCATAAACCAAACAGGTAAGTACATATAAGGAAAACAAAGTGAGAATTTTTTGGCCCACAAATATTTGTTTGCAGTGTGTATCTAAAGGTGCTCCCACAATAGACCTAATAGCTCTCTTCTGGATTACGAAGAGCTCATGTAAATGTGCAGTATGGCCCCATATCAGTATTCCGTAGGTCAAAATCGACTGGAACAGAGCAAAGTGCACTGCTCTTGCTGTGTCCTTATCTACCACTCGTCTTATGCGTCTTATGCTCCTAGATAGCTTTTTACTGATTTCTTTAACATGTTGTTGGTAGGTTAGTTTAGAATCCAAGTGTATGCCAAGAAATTTTGAGCTGTCGAATGACGGGTTTCTTCAGTTTGCGCTAAATTTCATTGTTTTGGACTTTGACTAAACTATTAGAGACAAACCAATTTAGGGCATCTTGTTTAGCAAGTACTAACTTTTGATCCAGTTGGACTCCATCTCTCCCATGGACTGCAAATGTGGTATCATCAGCAAAGAGCACTGTACGGCAGTCCATATTAAGGGGCAAGTCATTTATAAAAAGGAGAGAAATATGGGCTCTATCAGTGAGCCCTGTGCTATGCAAAGAAAATAAAAACAAACACTCGAGGAGTGGACCAGATATCGGTCTGCCTGTTAAACCCATGCTTACCCTTATGCAAAAATGAACTTTGCCACATTATAAATTTGAGTATGGAGACAAGGACTGGTCCCCTTAATTAGAAAAATGCTAAAGGAATTGATAAGGTTCGTGAACTCAGATTGATCAGTGTCCTACCACTTTGCTCTAAAATTACTGAAAGCATAGTGAACGAACAGCTTGAAGAAACATTGAAGGAAAGAATTGCAGATGCAATCAGGTTTCCCGAAAACGCATAGCAGTGGCGGCTACTGTATGATTATTAAATTGTTAGTTGTTAGTTACAAATTTAAAGTAGACTGTGAAATGACAATTTACGGCATTTATTTGCAAAGAATATCCTCACGCGGCGCTTAAAACTAAACCAAACGTATGTAGATACCGTATTAACATTAACAAGTAAGCCAGTTTAATATCGAAGAGTAACGTTGCTTAAATTAAAAACTAGCTGACCAACTTAAAGCAGTTCTGCGCTCGGCCTTGCAGTCCCCCAAAACCCGTGCACCCGCGCAGAGCCTACGTTTATTTAAACAGAAATATATCCAACTTAAGAACCTAAATGTGCTACACCAAAAGCAGTTCTTACTTATGTTTTAGTTTAAGCAAAGCTCAGGGACAGGATGTCATTCATAAGTATAATTTGGGCGTATTATACATCATTGTTTTTTTATCATAAAATGAAAGTAATTTACAATTTAAGGGTTTAAGCGCAAGAAGGTTCTGCCAACTAACATGAAGAAATCCGAAAATCTGAAGACTGTCCATTGCCAGATATTTTTATTAAAGTGTCAGTTACAAATGTCAATTTAATAGAGAAATTTACGCGAAAGATGATTGAATTTCTGGATGTTGTTACCATTGCACAGAGATAATCCCTAAAAACTCTAACAAACTTAGATTGGCATTCCGTAATTAGTGTACAAGACCGCTACCTGCAAATCAAAAGAAATGCAAATACTGAATAAATCCGCCCGTATACGCATGCACAGATGAAAGAAGTGAGCAAGCCCCAGATACGATGGATGTCCTGAATTAATCTCTGCACATGGCTCCAACGTGACGTAGAAGATCTTGATGCCCCACCTTTGCGAAATAGCAAGGATTCGCGATGAATCTGCACACGGCACCAAGGTGATGTAGGAAAATTCGACGACACACCGCCGCCAATAGCCCCTCCCCTGGGCTATAAAACACCACTCGAGGTGATTGTTCTCACATCCGAACTGGAACGCTCCTGACTTCGCCATGTGATCGACTGATATTCACCATCTTATAAATTTGAGTAAGTGCTCATTGTTTAATTGCTGTTACTGCTGAAATACCACCAATTAAACATTACCCAGTCACGAACTGGCTTGGCCTATCTTATGCTTACCTAATGAGTAGTATTGTGTTCAAGCCAGAGAATTAGGAGTGTCTGCTGGTGAAGGTTAGATCAATTTGCCAATCCCGTGTGGCTACGGTCTGGTACGGGACGTTTTTATGACATAAATCGATCGCACCTGTGTAAGCGGAGGCCTCTGGTGAAATCTTAAGTAAGAACTGATTACTTATTTGGACCCATAAGCTAGTAGCGTTCCCCACCGTTATTGCACTCTGGTGCTGCTACGAAAATCACCGACCGAAACCCCGTCGAGGAGTTTACGCACCTTGGTGCTGCCACGTATTTTCCCAGACACCTGTAACAATTCACTTTTGATCACACGACGGGCCACTAATGTACCATCAGGGTACACCGTAAGAACCGCTTTTTATTTCAATGTAAATATCTTGTACATATACCGTTTTACCTATACAAATTCATTGTAAATAGTTAAAGTAATAGAATTCAGTTATATTTTGTTTATGTGTTATTATTTTATCGACGTTTAGCAATAGAGAGAGAACCCACCCTTCTGCGACCGAAAGTTAAGGGTTTATCGGCGAATAGGTCTTTCACTGACCAGACCGTAAATACAACGAAGGACCCGTTCATAGGAGAACGACCCGAACCCCATAAATATACAGCGTATCTCAATACGTGATACCGAGGGATATAGCTACATATTTAGGGACCAAACCCAGAACGTCATTCTGTAATTGGCATAGAAAAGGGAGAGTGTCATCGTTGTAATGTAATTTTGTTTTCCGTGTTTGTTGTTTGGCGGCGTTAAAAGATCTTGTGCATTTGAGTGATTACAAAACTTGAAAATTTGAAAAATCACGTTTGCAGTCAAATGGAACTTGTCGTACTTACTTTACTTATTCGGAAAAGTAAATATTCATGCTCAACTGGATTCGACATACTGGATTAATGTGAAAAAGCACAATGAGACTGTTACTAAAAACAGGTATGTTTATTAATTATTGTATAAAGTTTTGTGGCGCTTTTGAACTGGCTCTGAAAGATCATGATGAAGCAGAAACAAATCTCATGAATATATGCAATTACTTGGAGAGGAACTCTATAGCATTTAGGAGTGAATTGGAAACAACTGTCTGAAGATGAACCCAAAAAATACGCAGGCCATTTTATTCAGAAGGGAGCTGAATAAATCTGAGACAGTGGAACGAGGTTTGATTGTGAGGATGGCTGGCTTGGAAGTCAGAATTGCAAGTGAAGTAAAAAACTTACGTGTGGTCCTCAATCACAGACCAGTGTTTCAAGGACATGTGTCACAGTTGTGCAGGGGCTCCTTTGTCAGACTCAAACGTTTGTACAGCATAAAAAATGACAATAGACTTAAAATTTGTGAATCGCTAGTCTTATCGCGCTTAAACTATTGTGATGCAGAGTATGGACTGTTCTTAACACATGAAATCAAATATGCTACAAAAGGTTCAAAATTCGTGAATATGGTTCTCTCTCTGAACCCCTTACAGATCACATATTAGATATTGCCCCATACCTGAAAGGCGTAAAAGATAGCTTTTGGAGTCCGGGGCAAACTAGAAGAACCATTAGAGGACTGCGCATTAGCAAAAACTCGTCGGGTGAGTCCATTAAGGGATGTTCGAATAGATCGTCGACAGTGTTCTCCGGTCGACTGTGTGGTGTTTGTTTACTGCTACCACTCTAACTTGGTGTAGTAGCCCCGCCTCCAGTGGTCCTTCTAGTTTGCCTCTAACTCTACCATGAGAGAAAGACAATGGTTGTACTTGTACATTATAGTGTCTAGTGTATAAGTACATAAAAATAAGAGTCTCCTTATTTTTAAAGTTGTACTTACCAGTAAGTGTTGGCACCATACTTTTGGAATACCCTGTGTATAATAAAATAAAAGCTAAAGGTAAATAGATGCATGACCTTTTTGAATTTCATAGAGTTGAATTGAAATACCTACTTAAATAATGAACTTTAATCGTTTTGTGGTATAACCAAAACGGTATAGTAAAGGCTGTGTGTTCACGAATTCATAATTTTCTGCAAAATGTTTAACGCAAACTCTTCATGATTTATTTCACGGCAAATTATCATTTCTATCTATCTATTGTCAACAATAAATAAAATACAGGTCTTTAATAATGTTAGATTTATAGTCTATAGGTAGTAAATACAAAATAACAGGTATTAAAGCAATGAAATTAAACATTAAAGTGAATACTTCTTAAGGGAATGCTAAAGATCGAATGTCTTGCCAACTCCCTTAACTTCATGCATAACACCATCATCACACATGACCCTACAAAGATTTTTCTTCCTGATTTATTCAGACGTCAATCATGGACTGACGTTCTCGATCAAGTCCCTGCTCGGGCGCCACTTATACAACGATTTCTTGTCTTTTTCGGGGACGCCAAATTTTATAATGGCGTATTCTAGTCCAAAAACGGTGCTTCTGGATTCGGTCTCTAAATATACAGCTGTATCCCTCGGTATCACTTATTGGGATACGCTGTATATATAGGCGGGTCGGGTCATTCTCTTATGAACGATCTCTGGGAGTTGTATATACTGTCAGGTCGGTAAGACTTAGTCGTTGATCACCCTTATGCTCTTAGTCGTAGAAGGGTGGGTCCTATTACTATGTTACTATTGCTAAACGTCGAATAACAAGACATAAACAAAATAAAACGGTACTCTATTAAGTTAACTATTTACATTTGAAAGAATTAAATCGATAAATCAGAATTGAATGTATAAAAACAGAATATATATTTACAAAAATACGAGATATTTACAGAGAAAATAAAACGCGGTTATCACGGAGTATGCTTAAAAAAATTGAGTTAATAAATCTGAATAGGTATATACAAAAATACGAGATATTTTCTTGGAAATTCTGTTACAGGCCCTAGGACCACACAGGAATAGGCAAATCGATCTAATCTTCATAGACAGACACTTTCAATTCCCCAGCATGAACATAGTTTACTTATTTGATACGGACGAGGTAGGCCAGCCAAATTATGACTGGTTAGAATTTACTACAACGGTTTCTTACTCAAAAGTTAAAGGACGGTTACTATCAGTTGATCACACGGCAAAGTCGGAACGGTCGATCAAGTACTACTAGGTCGGATCGACGGGCAGCATCATCCCGGATGCTGGGAGTATTTGTTCCAGCTGAGGGCCGGACGGCCAAATACTGAATTTTCTTCGGCGGAGCACCCACTTTTATAAGCGATTAGTGGGGGCCTACGCGGCGGTTTCATGTCGGATTCTTCTACGTCAGCTGTGGTGGCGGGTGCACATTCAGCACGAATTCTTGCCATCTCGTAAAAGTGGGCGTCAAGAGTTTCTACGTCACATCAGTGCCTCGTGCAAAGATTGGTTTGGGAATTCCTATCATCTCGCGTGACGTCAGTCGCACGTGGGGCGTGTTTCATTCTTTCATCGGTGCATGCATATACTGGCAAATTTATAATTTGATCGGGACTTCCGTCTGTTTCAAATTACCCGTAGCGGTCTCGTAAAACAATTTCGGAATACCACTCTAAGTTCATTAGAGCTTTTAGGCATTACGTCTGTGCATTGTTACAACACATTAATTCTGCGAAAGCCGTTCCGTGTTGATAACTTTATACGCCCATTTTTTCTTGTGAATTTCATTTGACGGAAAACCAACATTTTCATTTTTCCATATTTTCAACGACATCAAGGGATACAAGTGAATGAATTGAATACCTATTAATTCTTTTCGATAAACACTTTCGTACGCTTTGGTAACAACAGTATAGTTAGCGGAACTGAAAAAATTATTAAGCTTCATTTACATTGTATTTCACATCGGCTTAAATTTGTGATGGAAGTGAAGAAGCATTTACATTGTCAGTTTGTTATGTCAAATTTGTAGGTTATGTTCTTATTTTTTATATGTTATTTTATGGACGATAATAATTTGTATTAACAAATAGAATTGAAATATATTGAAAGGAAACTTAAATGCAACTACCAAGAATTCAAAGAAATTTTGAAACCCTTTTTTTTGGATTGTGCGCAATGCGTGAAATATCAACTGCGCATGACAATTTCAGAGCGAATTGGCGTATTTGCTTGCCTTTTCCAAGCAGGAACTTTCGCTTGCACGACTTCAAGGTCAAATTGGGAAAATTTCAAGTTGAATTTTGAATGTAAATGGTAAGGTATAAAAGCGTATGACAAGCAATGAAATTTCGAATTCAATTTGTGATGAAAGTCAATGTAAATGCTACTTTATAATGTGAAATCTGACACATATCAGGGCATAGCCATCTGATCCGTTTCTTTTGATGATGTATTTGCATAGCTTCGGCGCCACATGTGGGCTTGAGCTGGAGCTGGTGTTGATTTAATTAGAGTTTAATCAATGGTTGCTATGATACAGCCAACCAGAAAGCCGGTATCATAGCAACTAATCCACCGCACATCATATGGATTTGGTTTTAGGGGTGTGCGATGCACGGGTGCAATATTCTAGGTGTGTAAGATGAGGTACGTTTTTAACAAATTTCAATTCCGCTTAAAATGGGAAAATGTGTTAAACGTCTATTGCAACATTTTACCTTAACAGACAGACAAACGTGTCAAACTTAATTAAAGCCAATGAGTAATATTTCATGGGAATGAGGTCATCACCGCATGGCCCTTGTTGGCAGATTGGCCATTGGTGCACACATCTGCCATTGTTTCGATTTCGTGAACATTTTAGCATTTTCATTGTATACAAATTGTTGCTTCGAGTTTTACTGAGTATTCTTGAAAATTAGCCAAACTCATTTTCAATGTCGTAATGAAGTTTGCTAAAATTGTAACTTCTGTAATTTTTTTATGAGTTGCCATTTATAAAATTATTTGTTTCAGGATGGGGGCAGTTCTTCATGGTACATGTCTAACTCATTCCCACATTTTAAACAGACACCAGCACAGTCACAATGATAGTATCAATGTAAGAGCAGCAGCAGCTCATGTGATAGGTGATTTACTTCAGAGTGTGGGTGTTCTAATAGCGGCTATACTTATTAAAATATTTCCCAGCTGGAAAGTAGCCGACCCCGTTTGCACCATTATATTTGCATTGGTTGCACTGTGTGTTACATTTAATGTAGCTAAAGATTCAATCTATTTACTTCTTGAAGCTAATACCAAAAATAGCTCTGAATTGGCTCTAGAGCTCAGACATCTGAAAGGTGTTAAACATTTACATAGTTTACATTTATGGGCACTGGCGCCAGACAAAGATGCTGTTGCTGTACACTTAGCTGTGGGTAAGTTTTCATAGTAGCTGTATTTTACATGTTATTAAATGCCGTGGCTAGTCGACCGGTAACGGCTGGCAATAGACAGCAACCCTGAATACATCATAATTTCATTTAAATACTTGGTTAAAAGGCTATCATTCACAACGGTCTCGGTAATTGGATCAGTATCGTGTCGGATTTCTGATTCTGTGTGCTTCAGCTCGGTATGGTCGAATTTCACAGTGTACGTTTCTTGTTGTATTGTTTTCTTTCCATTTTTTTGACAGAAAAGGTATTCTTTCCGGTGGTCCTCACCAGTTAAGATGGGTGATTTCAAAAAGTATGTTGGGGGAGGCCACAATCATTTGAAATATTATTTGGTCAGGTATGCACAATTACTGGTTGCCTATTGCCTACTGCACTTAACATTATTTTTTAAATGGAACAACCTGTTTATTATTGCATTTTTGATGGCTTAAGCTATATTTACATCCAATTCGATATCGCCACACTTCGAAATCGGATTGCCAATTCGTCGTGAATCTCACAAAGTGTCGTATCTCATTTTTACTTTAGAGATGTAAGTTGAGTTACTACAGTTTGTGAGACTGTAAAATTGTATAATATGAGCTACGTCACCAGATATACATTCTGTTGCTAGCATACTATAAAGAATTGAGTTACGGCACTTTGTGAAATGAAAGCATCAAAAAATAGGCAGGTCTGTAGTCATATCCCAAAATTATATTTTTTTGATACGCCGCTTTGTGAGATTAACGACGAATTGTGCTAGAAACTTTGAAGTCAAATTGGGTGTCATTTACATAGGGAATTCTAAATGTGATTTCGACGGTGGTATTATCTGACAGTATCATTGCTTTCAGCTAAAATTGAAAGTTAAAGGATATAATAGCATACAAGCCTCGTCTATTAATTACTTTTCACCGCTTTTCTGACTATATAATAGAGAAAATTACATTATATCTGTCATATTTTATAACTGACTGCTGTCACTTCGATATTTTTGTCGCAATTCAAATTGGAAGTTTGCGATTTGCAAACACGCAATTCGAATTCGAATTTTGACATGAACCTTGCTGAATTCAAAGTGCTCTTGTAAACGCAAATACAGTAGAACCCCTATTATCCGTGCCTTACGGGACCGGGCAGCTCACGGTTAATTGAAAAACATGGATAATCAAAATCCTCTTATTTCATATAACAAACTATACATGACACATATATATATATTTGTAATATGCTAAAATGACCTCCGTATGGATACGTGTGTTACACAAACTGGCCTCAAAATCCGGAGGCAAGTACGTAAAATCGGAGGCCAGTAGGAATCGGTGTGTATTTCAGCTCTAAACCATTTATGACGTCACGAGAAAGCCACTGGCAAATTTTATGGTGGAGGCGACTTTATGCATTACACATATACAGTTATACAGTTGAGTTTTAGACATTGCGATCAGATGGCGCCACCGACTAATACACATATATTCAAATTTATATGTCCATGCAGTACATGCCTCCACGTATGCGCCCACTTCTCTCACCTCCGAAGTTTGGCAAACGCGCACGGAGTCGAGTTAGTACTGTTGTCACTAAACAAATATATAGATTATAGCAGATATTAGGTATAATAATAAAATGATTTTGTAATCACTTAATGTAATGTTTAAATTTAAAATTTTAACATTCTCTTCTATTTCTGGGATAACGAGGCTAGTGGATTAAGAGTGTGTGTGTTTATATAATTTTACACACGCTGTACTGAACAACATTTTTATAATACGAGGCGTTTTCGAGAAATAACGTAAACTTGCTTTAACATTGAAAATGTTTAATGAATTGGAAGTGTGACGGTATACAGGAGTCCCAATAGAGATTTCTGTGACGGTTGGAAATCGCGCAGTTTTTGCGTATTTTTGCAAGTTCTACGTTTGCCAGGTCAATGTTTATGGTGTCATTTTGAAGATCTCGTCAAATGCGAACTTTGGGGGGGAGGTATAGACAATGTAAGATTAGAGGGGGCGAAAATACGAGGGTTAAAACAATTTTTTTGGACACGGAAGCATTCCGTGCTGTTACATCGCATACTTTATGAAACATCCAGCTTTGATTTTGGGTTAGTTGGAAAGAGGATGAACCGGCCAACATGGCATGGGTTGGTTTTTGGGGTTCGACATTGTTATATCGCATATTTCTGTAACACCCAAATTTAATTTTGGGCTGGTTGGAAAGAGGACAAAGCAGAGCACAGCTCATGAGTTGGTTTTTGGGGTCCTTGATGCATGGGGGCGATATTTAGGGGTGTACAGGAGAGCTACCTTTTTAGCAAATTTTAAGCGTTTGGTGCTGTTACATCGCATACGTTTGTAAATAATAATAAAAAATTAATTTATGCACGAGGCGCAGCCGCGTGAAGAATAATTGGAAGTGTGACGGTATACACGGGGGTCCCAGTAGCGATTCCTGTGACGCCTGTAAATTTTGCATTTTTGCGAATACATATTTACAAGTTCTAGGTATGCCAGGTCAATGTTTTTGGTGTAATTTTGAAGATCTCTCTATCCTAATCGGAAGTGGGGAGAAGGCAGATAGGTGGAAAGAATATTTAGGAAACTTATATGCGGGACAGGAAGTGCAAGATATATTAGAAAGCGAAAGCAGTGTAGAGGGGGATAACCTAGGGAGTCCTATAATGAGAGAAGAGTTTGAGATAGCACTAAAAAGTTTAAGGAATAATAAAGCACCAGGTATAGATGGCTTGCAGGCAGAAATCTTAAAGTGCGCAGGTCAAGAGGTAATAGATCGTTTATTTAAACTAGTTAGTCGCATATACCTGACAGGCGAGATTCCAGAAGATTACAAACGGAACATCATAGTAGCTTTGCCAAAAAGAAAAGGCGCGGATAGATGCGAAAATTTTAGAACTATCAGTTTAACTTCCCATGCGTCAAAAATTTTAACTAGAATTGTGCAAAGAAGGATGGAGAAAAAGGCGGAAGAAATATTAGGAGAAGATCAGTTCGGATTTAGACGAAATAGAGGAACGCACGCGCAAGGCCATTCTAGCTTTACGAGTAATTATAGAAAAAACGATAGAAAAGAGAAAGAGCGTCTATATAGGATTTGTAGATTTAGAAAAAGCCTTCGACAACGTAAAATGGGGGAAGATGTTCGAAGTGCTGAGAAAGGTAGGGATGAAATACAGGGACAGAAGAATAATACATAATCTCTACAAAGAGCAAAAGGCAGTTATAGAATGTGAGCAGGAACAAAGGGAAGTAGATATCCGGAAGGGAGTGAGACAGGGATGTGCATTGTCACCTCTAGTTTTCAACTTATATATCGAAGATGCGATTAATATTGTTAAGGAAAGAACAGCCTCAGGGATCAATGTACAGGGCCAAACTATTAACATGCTCAGATTTGCGGATGATATAGCAGTGTTAGCATCTAGCAAAGAAGAATTAGGAGCGGCTTTGAATGAAATGGAAGCAGTTTTGACACAGGGCTTCGGCATGAAAATCAATAAAAAGAAAACTAAAATTTTGGTATGTAGGGGATGTGAAAATAGAACTAAAATGGAAATACAAATTGGAAATGAGAAGATAGAGGAGGTCGCGGATTTCTGCTACTTAGGAAGTAAAATAACTCAAGACGGTAGGAGCACTAAAGATATAAAACAAAGAATGGCGCAGGGCCGAGTTGCGTTTAACAAAAAGAAACAACTGTTATGCTCGAGAACGGTTAATATAGAGACTAGGAAGAGGCTCTTAACGTCGTATGTATGGAGTACGGCATTATACGGGTGCGAAACTTGGACAATAGGAGAAGCGGATAGAAAAAGAGTAGAAGCGTTTGAAATGTGGTGCTACAGACGCATGATGAAGATACCGTGGATAGATAAGGTTAGCAATAGGGAAGTATTAGAAAGAGTTGGGGAAAAGCGAAAGGTATGGAAAACAATAAAGAGTAGGAGAGATAGGATGGTAGGACACCTTCTAAGACACGAAGGAATAGTTCGTGACATACTAGAGTCAGAGATAGGAATAAAAAGAGGTAGGGGTAGGCCTAGATTAGACTACTGCTCTCAAATAGTTAGGGATGTAGGATGTTCTACTTTTAGGGAAATGCGTAGGTTAGCTCAGGATAGAAAAGAATGGAGGTACGCGTCCAACCAGTCTTCGGACTGAGAACCTTATGATGATGATTGAAGATCTCGTCATATGCGAACTTTGGGGGGAGGGATAGAAAATGCAAGATTCGAGGGGGAGAAAATACGGCGGTTAAAATGATTTTTGGACACGGAACCTTCGGTACTACTACATCGCATACTTTGTGAAACATTCAACTTTGATTTTGGACTAGTTGGAAAGAGGATGAACCAACCAACATCGTATGGGTTGGTTTTTGGGGTTTGCGATGCTTAAGGGCGAGATTATAGGGGTGTAAAGTTGAAGTACGATTTTAACAAACAGAAGTTCGTCATTGTCTTATCGCATATTTCTATAACAACCAAATTTAATTTTGGGCTAGTTTGAAAGAGGACGAACCAGAGCACATCGTAATGGGTTGGTAGTTGTAGTTGGTAGTTGAACTACATTTTGAGCAAATTCCAAAAATTTGGTGCTGTTACATCGCATACATTTTGTAAATAATAATAAATCGATTTGTGCACGAGGCACAGCCGAATGCAGAAGAATTTGAAGTGTCGCAGAATACGGGGGTCCCAGTAGCTATTCCTGTAACGCCGGGAAATTTCGCAGTTTTTGCGAATTTTTGCAAAGTTTTACGTATGCCAGGTCAATATTTTTGGTGGCATTTTGAAGATATTGTCAAATGCGAATTTTGGGGGAGGGGGGATAGAAAATGTAGGATTCGAGGGGGCGAAAGTGCGGGGGTTAAGACGATTCCTTGGACACGGAAGCGTTCGGTGCTGTTACATCGCATACTTTATGAAACATTCAACTTTGATTTTTGGCTACCTGGAAAGAGGATGAACCAGCCAACAACGTATGGGATGGTTTTTGGGGTTTGTGATGCACGAGGGCGAGATTGTAGGGGCGTAAAGTTGAGCTACGTTTTTAGTTAATTTTAAGCTTTTGGTGCTATTACATCGCATACGTTTGTAAATAATAATAATAATAATAAATTACACAAGTGTATGAAATACACGTTCCATAGAGTTTTGTACATTATTTTTTCCATGGACCCTTAAGAAAGTAAAATATTTAAAAAACAGTAACTTTATTTAATGATTTGTTATTTATGTTAGTAAATGTCAAAATTTCCATTTGGAATGAATAAATGTATCATCTCTGGATGAGAAAAACAACAAAATAATAATGAATTTGTTAACACCAGTACCTACAAATAAAAAAAATATAAACACCGTCCCCACTGTTTGTTTGTGTGCGGACGTCTGTGTTATTGTTTCGATTTCAAGAAAATGTTATTCTCATTTTTTACAAATTGTTACGTTGACTTATACTGAGTATACTTAAAAATTAGCCAAGTTCATTTTCAATGCCTTAACGAAGGTCGCTAAATTGCAACTTCTGTAAATTTTTTGTTATAGAAACAATAGTTGGATATGTTGGCATTGTTTTTTATTATAGTGACAAGGTTGTGTATAGCTATTTCAGTAAAAGAAACTTGCTTTTTCTCACGATTTAAATTAAAAAACAAGTTTACGTTATTTATCGAATACGTCTCGTATTACACAATACTTGGATCAAGAACTTTGACGTAAATTCACTATGAATTTTTAATACGTTCTCACACGCCAAAAAACAGTGATACAGTAATTAAACTTGACATGTGTTTCGCTGACAACGTCAGCATCTTCAGGAGCTGAAGATAATCTAAATCTAAACTTACAGTACATTGCTATAAATACCCAACCCCCACTCCTGAAGTGAAAGGAATCGATAAACCCATAGGGTTTCTTAGAACTATTTTGAACATAAAAGCAATAAAATTGGTGTCTTAGAACTGGAGGGCAAGTATTTAAGACTAGTCGTAATTCTATCTACCTGATAAATCTATAGAGGGTTCAGTTCGAAATCGGACCATAATTACTGTTCAGACAACTACCTATGTTTATTCTTATATATCGCTATACTTTCCAAGGCGTTTAAACCAAATTTATTATTTCTGGGTTTTAAGAGTTTGAGATTATTGCTACTGAATTTATGACCCGTTTCCAACTCGTGTGACACCATGCTAGACTTATCAGTAGGGCCCGGGGTAAGGCCGTATTTGTAATGGGCTTGGTGCTCCTTGAAGCGAGTTAAAATAGACCGAGTTGACGGCCCGATACATTTTTTGTCGCAATTTCCGCATGCTATTTCGTAAATTCCCGCTTTATGAATCTCAAAGATATAGCGAGATGTAATGGTTTCGATCCAGAAATTGTCAATAAGTTAATTAGCAAGCGAAAATTTAAAATGCTATTGCGAAATTCCACCACTTTAAATGGGGACAATAAAATTACCAAATTTACAAAAATACCATATGTACCGCAGATAACTAGAGGTATGAATACTATTTTCCTGAAAGCAGGCTTCAAGCACACTTCGAGCAACAATTTACAAAATCTACTTGGAAATGCGAAAGATTAAACGGAACCCATTCATAAAGCGGGAATTTTAACTCTCTTCAAGAACCATTAAGCATATTACAAATAAGGCCGTACTGATAAGTCTAGCATGGCGTCACACGCGTTGGAAACGGGCCATAAATTCAATATCAGTAATCTCAAACTCTCAAAACCAGGAAATAATAAATTTGATTTAAACGCCTTGAAAAGTCTAGCGATATATAAAAATAAACGCAGTTGTCTTAACAGTAATTATGGTCCTTGCGGGTACTTACACACAGAATTATTTTTAGTTTCGTGACTGTCGGACCACAACTGCTATATTGCGGCGTTGAGTTGAGTATAATGTTTAAGTTAAGCTTAATATAACTACAATGGCAACACTGCCGGAGTCTAGTGTGTCGGTTTCAACTGTCATTTTATATATACCGGAGGCTAATATGCCACGGTATAACTGGAGGCCAGTTTTCATTTTGTACGTGTGCTATATACATTTTTTTTTCAAATTATTTTTCTTTACCCCTCTCATGATGCCTTTGTTGATACTACCTTACCAAACGTTATACAAAGGAATACACACGTCAAAATAGACTCCTTATGGTGGAGGCCTGTCCGCCTTTCACATGTATGGAGGTGAGTAAGTTAAACGTGCAAATATATATATATATATATATTTTAGCACTACAGGCCTAGTAGGCCCATGGCTTGGTTGACCAATGCTCTCCATTCCCTTTTATCTTCTGTTTTCTCCCTCCAATCTTCAATGCCTAACTGCCTTATATCCTTCATTACTTCCTCCCTCCACCTTGCTCTCGGTCTTCCTCGTCTTCTTCTGCCGCCTATACTACTTTCAAATACTCTTTTTGGTGTTCTATTTATTGTCATCCTCGTAATATGTCCCAACCATCTCAACCTTTGTGACTTTGCAATTCCCACTATATCCGGTTCCCCAAATAACTCCTTCAGCTCTTGGTTAGTTCGCCTTTCCCACACATCATCTACTCTTTTACCTCCATATATCTTCCTCAGCACTTTTCTCTCCCACACTCCCAGCATTCTTTGCTCGTGTGACCCCAAAGTCCACACTTCACTTGCAAATGTCACAATTGGCCTTATAACACTTTTATAAATCCTCAATTTTAACCCCCTTGACATCTTCTTACTATTTAATAATCTGCTGAGTGAGTGTATGCATCGGTTTCCTGTCATTATTCTTTGCTGTACTTCTTCTTGGATGTTTGGTTTTCTACAAAACATTGTCCCCAGATATGAAAAACTCTCCACTTCTTCAAATTTGTAAATTATGCCTTCGTTCGTTCTTAATTTTAGCTCTCCACCCACTCCCAAATCTTTATCTGTCCATGTCATGAATTTTGTTTTATCTTCATTGATAATCAGACCCATCTTCTTTGCCGAACTCTCCAATCTCTGCATTACCACCTGTAGTTCCTGCTTACTTCTTGTCACAATCACCACATCGTCTGCAAATGCTATGCACTGGTGTCGCTTATTGTATACCAGGCCAGACCTATTAACATTGGCATCCCGTATTACTCTTTCCAATGCAAAATTGAACAGCATGGATGATAGAGGGTCACCTTGTCTTACTCCTTCTTTCACTCTAAATTTCTCTGATGTTATACATGACACATACGTGAACTAATTATGTATGTAAAATATGTTCATACATGCTAATTAAAGACTCACAAGGATGCTTTAAAAAATTGCCAGTTTTTGTTTGGTGTTCTACTTTTTTTGTTTTTCTGTATTTGCTGTCGTATTCTGAGTAAATTTAGGATCGAATCATTTGAAACTAAACTGCGAAGTTGCCGCTTGCCGGTCCGTGCGCACTCCAGACACTGCCGTCGCATACATCTGAAGTCTCACAGGTTCTGCACGGATAATCCGCATGCCGGATAATCCGCGCATGGATAATTGGGGTTCTACTGTACATAAATGCGTATGTCAAATATCCACTTCGCAATCGGATTTCGAATTGTGCCGATATCGAATTGGATGTAAATGTTACTTTCTCTATTTCAGTATGGAGTTGTTCATGATGATTCTTGTCTAAACTGCATATTTTTAAACTACCAGAATAATTTCTAATAATAATAATAATGTTTATTGTTAAATATTTGAATTCAAACATAACAACGTCAAAAGGTATGTATAACAAATATACTGTTCAGTTTCAACTAAATGACTCCTCAAAATATTCCTGGATTGAGTAGAAGGCTGTTTCAACAAGGCGACCCTTCATTGTTTTTATAAATGTCTTGGTGGGCAGATCACGTATTTTTCCAGGCAGATGATTATAGAGTCTATATGCTCAGTACCGTGTTCCATTCTGTCCTTTCTTGAGCCGAGCCATAAGCAGATGTAAATCAGCTTTTTGCCTAGTATTGTAAGTGTGTACATCACAGTTCTTTACAGTGTGGATGTTATTGATGTAGATCAAATTCTGCAGTATGTAAGTGCTTGCCAGAGTTAAAATTCCAAACTGTATAAACCATGGCTTACTATGAGTCTGTGGATGCACTTTTGCAATTACTCGAACTGCTCGTTTTTGAAGCAGAAAGATGCGAGTGGAATGAGTTGAATTTCCCCAAATTCGGATGCCGTACTGCAGATTGTTGTGAAACAGTGCATAGTAGACCAAAAATGCAGTTTTAGTTTTTGTTAGGTCTCTCACCCTGCGCAAGGCATACACTGCTTTTGAAAGTTTATTGGCCAGACTACTGATGTGTGCATCCCAAGTCAGGGTGTTATCCACGTAAAGGCCAAGGAACTTTACGTGCTCTTCTCCTTGAGTTCTTTTTGTCGAGAATTGGATATATTGACTTTTCTCTGTATTCATACAGAGGTGGTTAGAGGCAAACCAGAAGTCAGCGACTGCTTCAACATTTTCTGAACTTTCCCCAAGATATCTGTCCCAGAAGAAAGTTGTATTGTCAGCAAATTGGACTGTTGTAATTTCCTCTCTCATATTAGAAGGAAGATCATTTACATATATCAGGAACAATATTTGTCCTAATATACTTCACTGGGGTACCCCGTAGTGAATATCCTGTAAGGATGAGCAACTATCTCGTGTAACCACCATTTGTTTCCGGTTAGTAAGATAGGAGCAGAATAATTTGTTTGTAATTCCTCTAATTCCGTAATACTGCATCTTATCAAGAAGCACTTTGTGGTCTACTAAATCAAATGCACATGAGAGCTACTAGTTTGCTACCCTCCTCAAGACTGTTCAAGATGTTGTCCACCAAGGTAGATATTGCTATCACAGTAGATCTGTTCTTTCCAAAGCCAAATTGATTTTCTTGTAGGATGCTGTGTTTGTCCAAATAAGCTAAAAGGCTTAATGGCATGTTCAAAAATTTTTGAAAATACTGGTAGAATGGATATAGGTCTGTAGTTTTCAGGAACTTTTGTGTCACCTTTCTTATGTATGGGTATTACTTTGGCAACCTTCAGTGCATCGGGAAATTCTCCAGATGTGAAAGCCTCATTGATCAGGAAGGCAAGCGGTTTACCTAATTCCCCACTAAATTTTGATATAAACGTAGTATTCAGATCGTAAATATCATTTGTGTGGGTTTTTCGAAGTTGGTTAATAATTGTGATAACTTCCTGCTCATTAACGGGTTCGAAAAACATTGATTTCTGGTTGTTAAAGGGGTACTTTTGTAGGAGCTTCAAGGGAGTTATGGTATTTTTGTTTATAACTTTCTGACTGATGGAACTTCCAATATTTATAAAGAAGTCATTCAGGTCTTCGCTATTTGAAGATTCCCCACTGATTATACTAGTTTTTGTATGCCCAGTTTGTTCTTTAACAAAATTCCATGTTGCTTTAGGTATGTTATCAGAGTTTAACATTTTGTTTGTGTGGAATGCTACTTTCGCTTTCTTCACGTGTTCCTTGTAGAAACCTCTGTATTTTTTGTACACTTGTTCAAGGTTATCAATGTGGTTTTTTGCAGATTTAATCATAAGCAAGGTTTCCCTTATCTGCCTTAAATTATCGTTAAACCATCCATTATTAGTTACACCGTCAGATTTTACCTTTTTTGATTTTAGTGGAAAAATTTTATTAAAATCATATATAAAGTTCTGATGGAAGAAGTTGTAATTTGTGATGTCCATCTCAGTAATCTTTCTTCTAAACAATTCAATTTTGCCTTCTGGATATGCTCTGCTCAATATCTGTTTACTTGCTGAAGATTCTGTTTTATCCCCACAACTGACTATCACTCAATAGTGATCTGAAAGGTTTGGATCTATGATGTTAGCAGCATAGCTATTCTCCTGCATATTTGTTATGAGGTAATCAATACAAGAGCTACTTTGAGGTGTGACCCGTGTAGATTGGTTTAGACCCATCACTAAATTGTATGAGTGGAGGATATCAATAAGTGCATCTCGTTTAGAATTTTCCTTCAAATAATCTACGTTTAGGTCTCCACAGATAATGATCAATTTGTAGCCACCCACTTTATCCAAAACTTCCGAGAGAATTTGTAGGAAAAGACCATAATCTCCTGCTGGCGCTCTATAGATAGTAACAATACAGCAGTTTAATTTTGGCAAGGCTATTGCTGCAATTTCTATAGTTTTCTCTTGTGAGTATTTAGTTATTTGAACAAGTTTTACAGCTTCCAAATCTTTACGAGTGTATATCACTGTTCCTCCATGGACATAATTCTTCCTACAATAAAACGACATAATTTTGAAATTGGTGAGTTGGTAGTTGTTGATTTCATCACAATTTTGCCAATGTCTGTCACACATACATACTACGTTAATTTCTCCATCCTGGATAAGAAAAGCATCCAATTCATCAATCTTATTGCTTATGCATTGGATATTTATGCTAAAGACCCTAAGGCCACCAGCTGAAAACAAACTTCTATTTATGGGACTCTGTGGATTTTTCACAATACTAAAAAATTCGAATCGGGATTATCTGCTCTATATTTTACAAAACTAAATCTTTTTATAGATACACCAGCTGGCCAGAATGACGGATCATACATGGTATCTTTTTTATTATACACGGTGCACACAACAAATCTTTTCAGTCTATTAGCTTCATTAGGCAGCTCCTAATTTGAAGACTAACAACAGTTGTAAAATAACTCGTAAAAATTTAATACCTCACGGTGAATCTTTTGGTGGGAGGAATGTGTTACAGTATTTAAGAACCAAAAATATTTTACAGTGTACCAGAAACTACCGTAATACTCGGTTATAATAAGATTCAAGGCACTGTCGAATGAATACATTTTAGTAGTAAGATTGAAAAACTCGTCAATTTTAGCTGCACATTACATGCCGATTTCAACTTAAAATGTTACATTATTATGGTATATTTTTTAAAGAAAAACCTAAATGTAAGTGTAAGATCTTGACGTAACCCTTTGGGAACGTAGTAACTAAGTAAAACTCGATGACTGCAGATTATCTATTTTATTATACCCATAACCAAACTATGTACATGCAATATTGGTGTCATGTGTCTACTGCCATGACTGCCTACAATCATGCTTCTTATGTGCAGATCCTACAGTAAGTAAATAATCAGGGTGAATCAAAAGTGTTGGACCAACTCTGAGGTGGTGATAGAGGATATCAACGTTACCCCTAAAAGGCAAACAAAATTGTTTTTTGAGTCCGTATTCGAAAGATTGCTTTTAAAGCTTTTAATCTTTGAATGCAATTTGGCGATTTCTATGCATTCAGCCCATGTGTTTTGGACAATATTTGACAGAAACAGTAGATTTTATGATACATATTATTCCTCATTGATAAAAATCACAAAACTGTTTGTGATGGTGCAGACAAGCTAATAACAAAATACTAATTTTGGCAAGGAATTAAAACAGGCAACACTAGCAAGCACTAGAGATGGTAGGTAGTTATGGTTTCAAATTAATCACTTTGTGTGTTTTTTGCTCAATTTTCTGTTATCTCCACTGCCATGTTGCCTATCTGTGCCATTTTTAATGGGACATTTAAAAGTTCTAACTTGTTCGCTCATGCACATTAATATCCTCTGAGAAGTAGGTGTTCGTAATTCTTAGATTCCTCAACCAAGTTTTGGAATTTTTACACGAAATTTTGAACTCTTGTGCTGCTCGTTATGCAGAATTACGCTACATGCTCAGTTGTTTTGTAATTTCGGAAAAAATTGAACATTTGACATTTTAAATTGCAAGAAAATTTTCGATTTCCAATTAATCAAAACTTCACTTTTCCTTGAAATTACGAGAAAACTGAGAACATAGGGCATTTCTGCATAAAGAGCAGCTCAAATGTTCAAAAGTTCCAAAAGTTGTTTAAGGAATACAAGTATTACGAACACCTATTTCTCAGGGGATATTAATGTGCATGAGCGAGACCATTGAAACTTTTAATCATCATAAGGTTCTCAGTCCGAAGACTGGTTGGACGCGTACCTCCATTCTTTTCTATCCTGAGCTAACCTACGCATTTCCCTAAAAGTAGAACATCCTACATCCCTAACTATTTGAGAGCAGTAGTCTAATCTAGGCCTACCCCTACCTCTTTTTATTCCTATCTCTGACTCTAGTATGTCACGAACTATTCCTTCGTGTCTTAGAAGGTGTCCTACCATCCTATCTCTCCTACTCTTTATTGTTTTCCATACCTTTCGCTTTTCCCCAACTCTTTCTAATACTTCCCTATTGCTAACCTTATCTATCCACGGTATCTTCATCATGCGTCTGTAGCACCACATTTCAAACGCTTCTACTCTTTTTCTATCCGCTTCTCCTATTGTCCAAGTTTCGCACCCGTATAATGCCGTACTCCATATATACGACGTTAAGAGTCTCTTCCTAGTCTCTATATTAACCGTTCTCGAGCATAACAGTTGTTTCTTTTTGTTAAACGCAACTCGGCCCTGCGCCATTCTTTGTTTTATATCTTTAGTGCTCCTACCGTCTTGAGTTATTTTACTTCCTAAGTAGCAGAAATCCGCGACCTCCTCTATCTTCTCCTTTCCAATTTGTATTTCCATTTTAGTTCTATTTTCGCATCCCCTACATACCAAAATTTTAGTTTTCTTTTTATTGATTTTCATGCCGAAGCCCTGTGTCAAAACTGCTTCCATTTCATTCAAAGCCGCTCCTAATTCTTCTTTGCTAGATGCTAACACTGCTATATCATCCGCAAATCTGAGCATGTTAATAGTTTGGCCCTGTACATTGATCCCTGAGGCTGTTCTTTCCTTAACAATATTAATCGCATCTTCGATATATAAGTTGAAAACTAGAGGTGACAATGCACATCCCTGTCTCACTCCCTTCCGGATATCTACTTCCCTTTGTTCCTGCTCACATTCTATAACTGCCTTTTGCTCTTTGTAGAGATTATGTATTATTCTTCTGTCCCTGTATTTCATCCCTACCTTTCTCAGCACTTCGAACATCTTCCCCCATTTTACGTTGTCGAAGGCTTTTTCTAAATCTACAAATCCTATATAGACGCTCTTTCTCTTTTCTATCGTTTTTTCTATAATTACTCGTAAAGCTAGAATGGCCTCGCGCGTTCCTCTATTTCGTCTAAATCCGAACTGATCTTCTCCTAATATTTCTTCCGCCTTTTTCTCCATCCTTCTTTGCACAATTCTAGTTAAAATTTTTGACGCATGGGAAGTTAAACTGATAGTTCTAAAATTTTCGCATCTATCCGCGCCTTTTCTTTTTGGCAAAGCTACTATGATGTTCCGTTTGTAATCTTCTGGAATCTCGCCTGTCAGGTATATGCGACTAACTAGTTTAAATAAACGATCTATTACCTCTTGACCTGCGCACTTTAAGATTTCTGCCTGCAAGCCATCTATACCTGGTGCTTTATTATTCCTTAAACTTTTTAGTGCTATCTCAAACTCTTCTCTCATTATAGGACTCCCTAGGTTATCCCCCTCTACACTGCTTTCGCTTTCTAATATATCTTGCACTTCCTGTCCCGCATATAAGTTTCCTAAATATTCTTTCCACCTATCTGCCTTCTCCCCACTTCCGATTAGGATATCTCCTGCCTCATTTCTAATGTTTTTGGTACTAGATCCAATTTCTCTAAAATTTCTCTTAATTATTTTATATGCTTCATCAGTCTTTCCTACTTCGAATTTATCTTCCACTTCTTTGCATTTATTATCGATCCATTGCTCTTTCGCTTTCCTACATTCCCGAATAATTTCCCACTTGATCGCCTTATATCTTTGTTTCCCTGTTTCATCTAACCTATTTTTATATTTTCGCCTTTCCTCTATTAGACTCACAATATGTTTTGTTATCCAGGGTTTCCTACTTTCATTCTGTTTATGACCCAAAATATCCCTAGCTGAGGAAACTAAACTATTTTTAATGCAATTCCATTCTGCCTCTATGTCCCTAACAATATTTCCACCCGTGCCCTTTAGTGCTTCGTTTGTCTTTTTCTCGAACTTATTGCGCGTATCATCATCTTTTAGTTTCTCTGGGTCAAGATACCTTCTTCCGCTTCTTTTTTTCAAAATCTTAAATTTAAGATTGGCTTTCATAACGACTATGTTGTGATCACTATCTATATCTGCTCCTGGATAACTTCTACAATCCCTAACTTGATTTCTAAATCTTTGCCTAACGAGAATGTAATCTATTTGATATCTCCCTAAGTCTCCTGGCATCTTCCACGTATAGCATCTCCTAACATGATGGTGAAATAGAGTGTTCGCGACCGTTAAGTTATGTTTATCGCAGAACTCTATCAGTCTAACTCCCCTATCGTTCCTATTGCCTAATCCAAAGGGGCCAACTATTCCGCCCTCTCGCCCTGTGCCTACGACTGCATTGAAATCTCCTGTAATTATTAAATTTTCGTGCCCTCTCACAAAATCTAGCACATATTCAATATCACTATAAACTGCCTCTACGGCCTCATCACTGTAGTTAGAAGTGGGCATATATACCTGTATTATTACTGTTTTTACAGGTTTCGAATCTAACCTAACCATAACTACCCTGTCACTTTGCTGTAAGAAATTTTCTACACTCTGTCCTACTTTTAAATATCCCCTTAAAAGCTTATATCTCAGAAACTGAGTCACTTAAAAAAAATATATTGTATTTTTGGGCTACCGTTAACTTCCTCATCACCACTTCAGAGTTGGTCTGACATTTTTGATGCACATATAGTAAAACCATAAATTTCTAATAGTCATCTAGTTTTAAACGTTGAATGGATTCAGCACTTACTTGATGTAAGTTGAGGATATTATTCATTTTTACAATAACGCAAAATGTGTTAAACTTTCCCTTTATTTTGTATGTTTGTGTATAACAATATTGTTTCGCCATCACAGTGGCTTCTTCAGATAGGTACAAAACTGATCAGTAACAAAATTGATAATTATTTATTCCTTCAAGGGTGGCCCACTGAAAACAGTAAGTGCAATGTTATACCATTTGGTATCATTTTTACCCACAGACACATCGATTTTGGTTGTAAGGGGGACATATGAATTCCCCAAAGCTGGAGGGGACAGCACCCTTAAATTGTTAAATGGAAGGTGGTGTCAAGATAAGCACCGTTTGAAAGGCCTTTCAGTTCTCTTTATAGCAGTTTTTTTATTTTTTTAAATCGGACCTCTAACCACCGAGAAAGTGCGCCTTCAAGATAACGTTAATAAAGGCATCTTAACACCAGTAAGTGCAATTTTATACCATTTAACATCATTTTTACGCAAAAGAACTCAGACACGTCGATGTTGGTTTTAAGGGAGAAATCTTAATTCCATGTTTTTATTCATGTAACTGGAGGGGGCAGCACCCTTAAATTTTTAAATGAAAGGTGGTGTCAAGATACACACCGTTTGAAAAGTCTTTCAATTCTCTTTATAACGTTTTTTATTTTTTGAAATCGGACCACTGACCTCTGAGAAAATGGACTTTAAATGGAATAAAATCGCACTTACTGGTGTTAAGATGCCTTAATTAATGTTATTTTGAAAGTGCATTTTCTCGGAGGTTAGTGGTCCAATATTAAAAAATAAAAAACTGTTATAAAGACAATTGAAAGGCCTTTCATATGGTGTGAATCTTGACACCACCTTCCATTAAAAAATTTAAGGGTGCTTTCCTCTCCCGCTTCGGAGTTGAAGTTACATGAATGAAAACATCAAATTCAGATGTCCCCCTTACAATTCAAATCGCCGTGTCCGAGCTTTTTTCGTGAAAATGATGCTAAATGGTATAAAATCGCATGTACTGTTTTCAGTGGGCCATCCTGTATATACAGGCTGTCTGAAATTCGGTGTGCAACATGGGGATCTCTGTTATCTTAACAGCTAGACCCTAGGTTTAAATTCGGCAAAGTTGCCAAATATTATGCTGACTAATTTTCTCAAAAGAAAATCGAGATATTCTGAATCGTTCTCGTGAAAACTGAAAAAAACTGAAAAATTGCATTTTCGTTTTTTGGATATAACTTTTTTGTTTCACCTTGTATCTTTATTCTGTAAAAACTTTTACATTGGCACTTTTTATTCTCTATTTGATAGCATTGTCACTCATTGGCTACGTCGATTCATTTTTGTTTTTTAAGAGCCAACTTCATATTTTCTTATGGGCACCATATCTGAGTGACAGGTGAGCTAATCTGCGTTATTTTTCTGAATACAACGATGTGCTTCATGTCGACTTTCTTCATATTTTTACAGTTTCTATAAATTTTTGCCGATTTTTATTCCTGCGTTCTAATTATCTAAAGCTGACTGCACACAATCAATATTATTGACAATAATATTGACAATATAATAATTTGACCAATAATTAAGTGATTTGACCAATCAAAACACTTAATTATTGGTCAAATCACGATATTGTCAATATTATTGTCAATAATATTGATTGTGTGCGGTCAGCTTAAGACAAAGTCAGAAATAATGTGAGTTACCATGGAAACAAAGTAACCTAATAGCAAATTATTGAAATCTAATTGCTCATTCTGTCTCAACGAACAATAGAGTTCAATCATATCTCTCGTCTTTGATAGGGAACATTTTTAGGCAATACAAAAAATTCAAAAACGTAAAAGAAGAAGCAATAACAGCATCAGGAACACAAAAAATTAAATTGAACCAAACAAAAACAAATTCAAGGCAGGGAAAATGTAAACAAATATACGACACAAATCGAAAAAAACTTGCAAGCGAAAATTATTAGTAACTTGACGTTAGGTGACTTTGTTTCCATGGTGTAATGGACCCTACCCCACCCTTGCAAGTTTCTGCTCACCTGTCTATCTACCTGCTCAGCGCTGATTAATTAACCTAATTAAAGTTTACCTAAATACCTGTCGAAGTGGCCACGTGATCGTCTATTAACTACGTTGTGTATTAGCTATGCCATTACAGACCCCATTACTTTGATAAGAAAGAATCACAAGCGAGGATGTTAATAATAGACACAAATAAAGTTGAGAAATCAAGATTTATTCATATCTTTGGTAGTGTTATTCAATTATCATTAATCATTTTCGTACAAAATCAGATTGCTTACCATCTGCAGTCATCATCAATAAAAAGTGTTTAATTATTCTCTATCGAGATGTAATCGTTATTTATTATAATTTATTACTGACAACAATCAAATAGCTGTCCTTAAAATTTGGTTTTATTGATTATTGGCATTTTCCGTAACGGTTATCGCTCTTTTGTTGGGCGTTCTCCTCAACGGTTATCGCCTTCTTTTTGTTGGGCGTTCTCCTTAACGGTTATCGCCTTCTTTTTATTGTTTGCGTTATCCTTAACGGTTATCGCCTTTATATTGAGACAGGACAAGTGGTTGGCCTTAACCAGTATGATGTCTATTGTAGTGGTAATTCTTAGGTGGGTCGCTAACGAGGCTGACCCCCCATCCCCGCCTACTGAACGTTTATATGGCTAAGGGTACCCCAGTGGGCTTCTTCTCGAATTCCACATAATAAACACAATACATGATTATTTTTAAATATAATAGAATAATTTATGATTATGCATTTGTTGAGCTAAGAGACTTGGAGTCAGTAATAAGTTTGACCCTTTGGCCAGTTTATAATTATTCACGGCGTTAAGTACACTTTGTATTATAATGCAGTTACATTAAATATACAAAATAATAAGATTGTATTCAGACATACCTGATATAATCACTTTACACACTGATATTTATATAAAAAAAGGAATAACGAATTATTTTATGGTATTGGTGGAAACTAGCTGAAATACGCGACTACTTCTCTCGAGGACCAAAAACCCTCTGTCCCTTGCCTAATTAACCTTTCCCGCGTCTCCCTACACTGCATCTCGAGTCTCCCCCATGAACCTACTTTTGTTTATGTTAGTCTACACTCTGCATTCCAATGAACGCAACTTTCTAAGTATACAGTCTGTCCCGAAAGTAACCTATTGAAATAAAATACAGATTTTCACGTATAATTACGGGATTTCCTAATAATGGGGATTACAATAACAAATACTAAAATTAGCTAACTTAATTACTGGAATGTCTTCAGTATTTACCAACGAGATAGCAGAGAATAATTTACATGATAAAACAACTAGAACAAGCACTCTCTGAGATCTCGCCGCTCGAAGGGAAACCTTTTGAATTTTTCTTATATTTTGGGAAAACCTCTTGGGAAAAACCCATTTATCTTTATTAGGAGAAAACCTTTAAGTGAAGTCATCAGTGTCTAAGAACCTAATTCTGTCTTTGCTTTTGGCTATATATTTAAATAGGCAACCCAACATGCATTCCTAAAGCTTGGTTATGCAACCAAACATACACTGGTTGAGTAGACTGCGATCCCTGTCAGACGCCCCATGATGATTATAAATGGGCCGCAGAACCAGTTTGAATCATCACCATAGTCTTGGTTCTCGTTCATTCAGGCGCGGTGTCACATGAAATCAGAAAATGGGTATTAGTATGTGGAAAAACAGTAGCTTCCTAAATTTTTATCCTAGCTGGAGTTAACCTAACCTGAGACAACCTAACTGTAATGACCCTGACCAGAATAAACTACCCTGAGTAAGACTAATCTGACCTGATCTGGTATAACTTTTATAAAACACTGTTTTTGAAAGTAAACAGCAACTATAGCAGATATCTAATAAAATCAACCCTCCAACTTTAGTTGTACCAGAAAAAAACATAAATCAAGTGTTTCCCTATAATTACTGCTTTGTATTCTTGCTGTTTGTGGGGTTTCTCAGAAATGTTTCTATCTCTTTCATAAACGTCGCCCTAATTTTTTTTAAATTATTTACTGACCTGCCTACGCCCCAATTTCCTGGATTAATTAAATTACTAAATGAATATCATAAATAAATGATATCCTATACCCCGCGTTGAGCGTATTTCTATTTTTTCTAATATTTCGCCCCTCTACCACCGGCTACCTACGCCTATGTCTCCACGCCACTAGCGTTACAGCTGAAATACCTACACCCAGCGCTAAAACCTTCGCATCACCCAGTTTTAGCTCGTTCATTTATTTTTCAAGGAAAGGGAAAAAAGCTTCTGATTATTTTTGCTTAATTTTTACTATCCCAGAAAATGGCAATGAAGGGAAGTTACAATTGACCCTGTACCCAAATTGGAGTAGTTTCTTGTTTGGCAGTGTTCAAGTGGTGTTCAATTTGTTGTTGATAGTATTGTTAGTTTCCAAAAATGGTCCGAAACGTGATTTGGCAATTAAACAGATCCAGAATAATGTCCCTGATAGAAACGGGTCACTCTCGAAGAGAAGTTGCGCAAACATGGAGACTAATCAACGCCGTGATAGGTATATCCTGAACCTGGAATCGATTTCTAGCAACGAATTCAGTAATGGTTCGTCCACGACATGACAGAAGTTGGAAATGAATATTCTGACTGATTTTCATCCATTGGTAACCTTCAGAGAGATGTAAGATGTGGAACTTGTGTTGCACCCCAGTACGGAGCTGATTAGCTGATCTTGGATTACGACGTAGGGGACCAAACACGGGGTATGAGTTTTTGGCAGCCTATGACCATATGACCAATTCAGCTGAGCATGTCCAGGATGTGCTTAAGTGTGCAATTGGTCAACGTCCACAACCTACAATGACCAGCAAGGGCTGATAAGGGTTGCAACAGAAGAGTGAGGAAACCTACCCATCGAGACTATCGATCGATTACTGATGAGCATGACGAGACTAATTCAAGTTGGTATTAAAGCGAGAGGTGGGAATACGTTGTATTAGTGAGTGTCTGGAAAAAAGAAACTAAAATAGCTACAATATGTACCTTTCTTTTCAATCACCCTGTACATTGGCACCGTAAATTAATTATTTGCCAACAAAGATTGTGTTCATTCCGAAAAAGTGGTGAAAGCTCATATTACCAGAATTTAAATGAACCCAAAGTAGAATTTGCCACTAGACTCGGGTGACACAGAACCCCGGCACCATGGGTTTGCATTAAATGAAATGAAAAACCTTTACCTAAATTTTGCAGCTACCTGATCTACTAAATGTTATCACTGCAAATGTACCGGCCCTGACCCTGTATACAAATAAGGGAAATCACTTCAACTTGCAACACATTATCTCGGGTTGCTACCTGGGGGTTCTTGAACCTGAAGATGCCCACCATCAGACAGTGGCTGTCAAAATTTTATGTTGAGTGCAAATTTTCTTCTAGCATGACCTACCTACTAAAATGCCTATAAATCCTATAAATTTACCTATAAGATGTTTTTTTTTTGCGTACATCTGTCAGTGGTCAACTAAAATCATTTTCTAGATAAACAGTCTACCGTTACATCGCCCCAACTCTCTAATTGCTAACAAACTGGACTTCTTATAGTTTTATGATAAATTGCTAATTTACTGCTTATTGTTTTGGCTAAGCTAACTAAGTGGGTACTTTCGATCGTCCTTTTGGCACCACGAACTCGTCAAGTAGGGTACCTACCTAATTGATAATCAACCTGGCTAAATGATGATTAAACATTTTTTTTCGTGACAACCCCTCATAAAAACTTTCTTTGTAAATACCTATATGATTGGAAGAAAGAAACATTTTTGTTATTAATCAGTCATGAAATAATTGTTTGTTTGAAATTGTTTAAACATTTATGTTTCAGTTGTTTATGTTTCTTTACCTCTTTCTAATTTTCCTCGTTTGTGATGGCAGATGGCACCTCTTTATCGATTCATGTGCTTTGAACAAAGATGTGGAATGTCTGGACCGCCAAAATGTTTTGTTGCGTCTCTCCGGTCCTGTTTTCGCATGATTGTGCCCCCTTAGATGTACTCCTCAAGTATTATCAGGAACTGGAACTCACATCATAATTACGGCAGTACATTGAATCCATTTAATAAATCAGAAAATAAAATATCAAATAAATACATCTATGTGCTCCACGTCAAACGAAATTGCATCTACAAGTTTAGAACCTCTGGAATATTCCAAGGGTTTGTTTATGTTTGAAAGTGTGGATGTTTACACGTTCGGTCGACAGCGTGTCGATGCAGACTATTTTATTTAATTTTACATTTGAAAATATTTAAATCAATTTGCAAAACAACAATAATTTTCAGGAGACGTGTTATAGTTCCGTTTTAAGAAAATTGTCAGTATGTTAAGAAATAAGTCATTTAAGTGCATTTGTCGAAGTCCGTCGGCAAAATAATGGAACGGCATCGGCACCTGTAAACTCTAAAGAAAAAGTAAAACATTTAAAATGCCGCCCTCTTGTCCTTGTCCTCGGCTAACTGTAAACATCTGCTATGCACTCGCCCATTCGACTGAAATGTGACCCTGTTGACCTAAACAAACCAACACCCCTCAAGTTCCATAAAAATAACTCAAGGATTAGTATAAAGCAGAAACCATAACACGTGTATTCAGTTTGAACTTTGGGATAATTTTTCTCATCGCACATGGAGAGCATTTATTTGAATAACACAAAACTGAAATAATGGAAATTAAAATCCAGGGTAAAGTTAAGTCAAACTGTATTTCGTCTGCAGCTGCGTTTTTGTTTACGTCTGGTCTCAGTTCAAGTGTTAGATAAGTAGGTACTTAGGGAAGATAAAAGTAAACTGTAAGCAATCTGCATTTTAGAGTACGTTTTCTGACAAAGAAATTTTATGAAAATTAAAACTTTATATTGTGTCTATTTTCGTCGCCCTCGCTGCGAAAACTTTCTTATCCTGGTCACGGCGCCAAATTTCTGTAATGGACCCTACCCCACCCTTGCAAGTTTCTGCTCACCTGTCTATCTACCTGCTCAGCGCTGATTAATTAACCTAATTAAAGTTTACCTAAATACCTGTCGAAGTGGCCACGTGATCGTCTATTAACTACGTTGTGTATTAGCTATGCCATTACAGACCCCATTACTTTGATAAGAAAGAATCACAAGCGAGGATGTTAATAATAGACACAAATAAAGTTGAGAAATCAAGATTTATTCATATCTTTGGTAGTGTTATTCAATTATCATTAATCATTTTCGTACAAAATCAGATTGCTTACCATCTGCAGTCATCATCAATAAAAAGTGTTTAATTATTCTCTATCGAGATGTAATCGTTATTTATTATAATTTATTACTGACAACAATCAAATAGCTGTCCTTAAAATTTGGTTTTATTGATTATTGGCATTTTCCGTAACGGTTATCGCTCTTTTGTTGGGCGTTCTCCTCAACGGTTATCGCCTTCTTTTTGTTGAGCGTTCTCCTTAACGGTTATCGCCTTCTTTTTATTGTTTGCGTTATCCTTAACGGTTATCACCTTTATATTGAAACAGGACAAGTGGTTGGACTTAACCAGTATGATGTCTATTGTAGTGGTAATTCTTAGGTGGGTCGCTAACGAGGCTGACCCCCCATCCCCGCCTACTGAACGTTTATATGGCTAAGGGTACCCCAGTGGGCTTCTTCTCGAATTCCACATAATAAACACAATACATGATTATTTTTAAATATAATAGAATAATTTATGATTATGCATTTGTTGAGCTAAGAGACTTGGAGTCAGTAATAAGTTTGACCCTTTGGCCAGTTTATAATTATTCATGGCGTTAAGTACACTTTGTATTATAATGCAGTTACATTAAATATACAAAATAATAAGATTGTATTCAGACATACCTGATATTAATCACTTTACACACTGATATTTATATAAAAAAAATGAATAACGAATTATTTTATGGTATTGGTGGAAACTAGCTGAAATACGCGACTACTTCTCTCGAGGACCAAAAACCCTCTGTCCCTTGCCTAATTAACCTTCCCCGCGTCTCCCTACACTGCATCTCGAGTCTCCCCCATGAACCTACTTTTGTTTATGTTAGTCTACACTCTGCATTCCAATGAACGCAACTTTCTAAGTATACAGTCTGTCCCGAAAGTAACCTATTGAAATAAAATACAGATTTTCACATATAATTACGAGATTTCCTAATAATGGGGATTACAATAACAAATACTAAAATTAGCTAACTTAATTACTGGAATGTCTTCAGTATTTACCAACGAGATAGCAGAGAATAATTTACATGATAAAACAACTAGAACAAGCACTCTCTGAGATCTCGCCGCTCGAAGGGAAACCTTTTGAATTTTTCTTATATTTTGGGAAAACCTCTTGGGAAAAACCCATTTATCTTTATTAGGAGAAAACCTTCAAGTGAAGTCATCAGTGTCTAAGAACCTAATTATGTCTTTGCTTTTGGCTATATATTTAACTAGGCAACCCAACATGCATTCCTAAAGCTTGGTTATGCAACCAAACATACACCGGTTGAGTAGACTGCGATCCCTTTCAATGGTAACTCACATTATTTCTGAGTTTGTCTTAGATAACTAGAACGCAGAAATAAAAATCGGCAAAAATGTATAAAAACTAAAAAAATATGAAAAAAGTCAACATGAAGCACATCGTTGTATTCAGGAAAATAACGCGGATTAGCTCACCTGCCACTCAAATATGACGCCCATAAGAAAAAATGAAGTTGGCTTTTAAAAAACAAAAATGAATCGACATAGCCAATGAGTGACAATGCTATCAAATAGAGAATAAAAAGTGCCAATGTAAAAGTTTTTACAGAATGAAGATACAAGGTCAAACAAAAAAGTTATACCCAAAAAACGAAAACGCAATTTTTAATTTTTTTTTCAGTTTTCACGAGAACGATTAAGAACATCTCGATTTTCTTTTGAGGACATTAGTCAGCATAATATTTGGCAACTTTGCCGAATTTAAACCTAGGGTCTAGCTGTTAAGATAACAGAGATCCCCATGTCGCACACCGAATTTCAGACAGCCTGTATATTTCATGTTTGCAAATCGTAAATTTCCAATTCCAATTGTGACACAAACATCGAAGTGTCAGCTGTCAATTATAAAATAATGTTAGACATAATGTAATCCTTCCCAAAGGACTTGTACCTTGACGCAGTTCTAGTAATACTGGGACGGGTGGGATGGCTTGCGCGCTTCAATGATATAAAGAGCCGAACCATAGGTTTAACCATATTGGAGGGGTTTTATTTGAGAAGCCAGACTAAATCAAGTCCCTGGAAGGGGGCAGCAGCTCTTTCAGTAATCATAGTGGCAGAGATCATGAGGGTCGGTATGGCACTGTGATACACACTACTGCGATGTGGAAGGCAACGGGAAACCACCACATTATTTTATCCCTAGTACAGCGTACTTTAATTTATGATGATGGCGCCTTCTGGAGTAAAATATTCCGGAGGTAAAATAGTCCCACATTCGGATCTCCGGGCGGGGACTGCTTCGGGGGGAGTCATCAGAAATGATAAGTGTAACATCTCACGAGTCGGAGCGTGGAATGTTAGAAGCATGAAACAAGTAGGGAAGTTAGAGAATTTGAAAATTGAGATGGATAGGTTAGCATTAGACGTAGTAGGTATCAGTGAAGTGCGATGGCCAGAAGCTGGAGACTTCTGGAGCGGAGATTTTAGAGTAATACACACAGGATCTGTAGGAGGAAATTCGGGAGTAGGAATTGTTATGCGGAAAAAAGTAGGACAGAGTGTAGAAAATTTCTTACAGCAAAGTGACAGGGTAGTTATGGTTAGGTTAGATTCGAAACCTGTAAAAACAGTAATAATACAGGTATATATGCCCACTTCTAACTACAGTGATGAGGCCGTAGAGGCAGTTTATAGTGATATTGAATATGTGCTAGATTTTGTGAGAGGGCACGAAAATTTAATAATTACAGGAGATTTCAATGCAGTCGTAGGCACAGGGCGAGAGGGCGGAATAGTTGGCCCCTTTGGATTAGGCAATAGGAACGATAGGGGAGTTAGACTGATAGAGTTCTGCGATAAACATAACTTAACGGTCGCGAACACTCTATTTCACCATCATGTTAGGAGATGCTATACGTGGAAGATGCCAGGAGACTTAGGGAGATATCAAATAGATTACATTCTCGTTAGGCAAAGATTTAGAAATCAAGTTAGGGATTGTAGAAGTTATCCAGGAGCAGATATAGATAGTGATCACAACATAGTCGTTATGAAAGCCAATCTTAAATTTAAGATTTTGAAAAAAAGAAGCGGAAGAAGGTATCTTGACCCAGAGAAACTAAAAGATGATGATATGCGCAATAAGTTCGAGAAAAAGACAAACGAAGCACTAAAGGGCGCGGGTGGAAATATTGTTAGGGACATAGAGGCAGAATGGAATTGCATTAAAAATAGTTTAGTTTCCTCAGCTAGGGATATTTTGGGTCATAAACAGAATGAAAGTAGGAAACCCTGGATAACAAAATATATTGTGAGTCTAATAGAGGAAAGGCGAAAATATAAAAATAGGTTAGATGAAATAGGGAAACAAAAATATAAGGCGATCAAGTGGGAAATTATTCGGAAATGTAGGAAAGCGAAAGAGCAATGGATCGATAATAAATGCAAAGAAGTGGAAGATAAGTTCGAAGTAGGAAAGACTGATGAAGCATATAAAATAATCAGGAGAAATTTTAGAGAAATTGGATCTAGTACCAAAAACATTAGAAATGAGGCAGGAGAAATCCTAATCGGAAGTGGAGAGAAGGCAGATAGGTGGAAAGAATATTTAGGAAACTTATATGCGGGACAGGAAGTGCAAGATATATTAGAAAGCGAAAGCAGTGTAGAGGGGGATAACCTAGGGAGTCCTATAATGAGAGAAGAGTTTGAGATAGCACTAAAAAGTTTAAGGAATAATAAAGCACCAGGTATAGATGGCTTGCAGGCAGAAATCTTAAAGTGCGCAGGTCAAGAGGTAATAGATCGTTTATTTAAATTAGTTAGTCGCATATACCTGACAGGCGAGATTCCAGAAGATTACAAACGGAACATCATAGTAGCTTTGCCAAAAAGAAAAGGCGCGGATAGATGCGAAAATTTTAGAACTATCAGTTTAACTTCCCATGCGTCAAAAATTTTAACTAGAATTGTGCAAAGAAGGATGGAGAAAAAGGCGGAAGAAATATTAGGAGAAGATCAGTTCGGATTTAGACGAAATAGAGGAACGCGCGAGGCCATTCTAGCTTTACGAGTAATTATAGAAAAAACGATAGAAAAGAGAAAGAGCGTCTATATAGGATTTGTAGATTTAGAAAAAGCCTTCGACAACGTAAAATGGGGGAAGATGTTCGAAGTGCTGAGAAAGGTAGGGATGAAATACAGGGACAGAAGAATAATACATAATCTCTACAAAGAGCAAAAGGCAGTTATAGAATGTGAGCAGAAACAAAGGGAAGTAGATATCCGGAAGGGAGTGAGACAGGGATGTGCATTGTCACCTCTAGTTTTCAACTTATATATCGAAGATGCGATTAATATTGTTAAAGAAAGAACAGCCTCAGGGATCAATGTACAGGGCCAAACTATTAACATGCTCAGATTTGCGGATGATATAGCAGTGTTAGCATCTAGCAAAGAAGAATTAGGAGCGGCTTTGAATGAAATGGAAGCAGTTTTGACACAGGGCTTCGGCATGAAAATCAATAAAAAGAAAACTAAAATTTTGGTATGTAGGGGATGTGAAAATAGAACTAAAATGGAAATACAAATTGGAAATGAGAAGATAGAGGAGGTCGCGGATTTCTGCTACTTAGGAAGTAAAATAACTCAAGACGGTAGGAGCACTAAAGATATAAAACAAAGAATGGCGCAGGGCCGAGTTGCGTTTAACAAAAAGAAACAACTGTTATGCTCGAGAACGGTTAATATAGAGACTAGGAAGAGACTCTTAACGTCGTATGTATGGAGTACGGCATTATACGGGTGCGAAACTTGGACAATAGGAGAATTGGATAGAAAAAGAGTAGAAGCGTTTGAAATGTGGTGCTACAGACGCATGATGAAGATACCGTGGATAGATAAGGTTAGCAATAGGGAAGTATTAGAAAGAGTTGGGGAAAAGCGAAAGGTATGGAAAACAATAAAGAGTAGGAGAGATAGGATGGTAGGACACCTTCTAAGACACGAAGGAATAGTTCGCGACATACTAGAGTCAGAGATAGGAATAAAAAGAGGTAGGGGTAGGCCTAGATTAGACTACTGCTCTCAAATAGTTAGGGATGTAGGATGTTCTACTTTTAGGGAAATGCGTAGGTTAGCTCAGGATAGAAAAGAATGGAGGTACGCGTCCAACCAGTCTTCGGACTGAGAACCTTATGATGATGATAATGTAATCATCTCCATTATACAGGATGTCCCAGAACGTTTTACACAGGTTATAGCTCCAAAACTATAACAGATAACGAAATGGAACAAAAACAGCTTTGTAGTGTTGATAAAAGGGTACATAATCTGAAGAACGTAACCACCCCTGAGGCTGCCGCCTCCGATATATTGCCCCTAGTTATTATTTTTTAAATAGCACCCTGTATGTTCTGTGACGAAGAATCAAATTCTTTACCTAACATTTTTTTGAAATTTAAAATTGACCCCATCAATGGTGGAGAAAACAGATTTTTTTATTTTTGTTTGTCGGCCATGGAATTATTAACATTTATTGGAACTGATAAACAAATGACTACCGGCTACCGGCATAATAAATGTCATTGTTAATTTGAGTTAACTGAAAAGTAGTTTTATGTTGTGTTCTGAAATGCCTGCTTTATTTATGCCATATGGGTATGTGGACAAGCAGTAGAAGAAATTTCTTGCGCAGGTTAGAAATGTGTTGCTGCAGAAGAATTCCAATTTGAACATTTGATCAACTCATTACGTTATCACATTATAAGTATTATTATTTTAACTTATGTTTAAACTTTTTATTTAATAGTTTTAATAATTCCATGGCCAACTTAAAAATAAATAAAGTCCGTTTTCTCTTTTCTCCTCCATTGATGGGCCAATTTTTAATTTTAAAAAAATCTTGGATAGAGAATTCGATTTTTTGTCATATTCCTTCACGGAATATACAGGGTGCTATTTGAAAAAAATAAGTGGGGGCAGTTTGTCGGAGATGGCCCTCCCAGGGGTGGTTACGTTCTTCGAATTATGTACTCCATCATCAACACAACAAAGTTGTTTTTCTTACATTTCATTATCATTTATAGTTTTGGAGCTGCAACATGTACAAAACGTTCTGGGACACCCGGTATAGTCAAGAAAGCGGTGAAAAGTAATTAACAGACGAGGTAGGTATGCAATTATGTCTTTTGACTTTCATTTTTAGCTGAAAGCAGTGGTTCTGTCAGGTATAATACCACTGCCAAAATTTCATTTCGAATTTCCAATGTTAATGACACCAAATTCGACTTTGAAGTTTCTAGCACAATTGACACAATTTATTGCGCCGATATCGAATTGGATGCAAATGTAACTTTATTGACTCTGTTTTTGATTTCGCTGCTATTGTGCGTGTAGTGATTCTTATACAGTAGATCAAGCTGTTAACCGTAGATTATTTGTACAAAAATAATGAGACTTTCCTCATGCCATTTTTCATTCAATCGTCCTTCTCTGACGAAACAGAGTGCTGAAGTTAAAATTCAAAAAAAATGTTTTATTAATAACTTGTTTTTTTAAGATATTCAGTTGAAATTTTGCAGATTTTTTTTTATGCCGGTCTACTTTTTGCGTAATTTTGGCTAAACTAGTTAAAGCACGAACGAAGGAAAGGGGTGTTGTAATACCCATTGACCCCAACTTTTTTCTGCGCATGCCTATGGTTCAAAGGTTTTGTTTTCTAGATCAAGCGTTCATTTCTTTATTTTTTTTCACTGTTGTAAAATTTGTATTTAGGGCTTGGTTTCCAAAATGTTGCAACTTATTTGACTGGGTATTGTAGATCAACAAGCTGTTTGTTTTAGGTTGAGTTTAGGGCTTGACATTCTTAAAAAAAATTGGCTTTTCAAATATATATTATGTACTTCTTTATCTTTAACACTTAGAAGGAACAATAAATTAGACTTTTCTAAGTAGTCACGGATTTCTGCTATTTAGGAAGTAAAATAACTCGAGATGGTAGGAGCACTAAAGATATAAAACAAAGAATAGCGAAGGGTCGAGTTGTGTTTAACAAAAAGAAACAACTGTTATGCTGGGGAACGGTTAACGTAGAAACTTGGAGAGATTCTTAAAGACGTATGTATGGAGTACGGCATTATACGGGTGCAAAACTTGGACAATAGTAGAAGCGGATTGAAAAAGAGTAAAAGCGTTTGAAATGTGGTGCTACAGACGCATGCTGAAGATATCGTAGATAGAAAAGGTTAGCAATAGGGAGATATTAGAAAGAGTTGAGGAAAAGTGAAACGTATGAAAGACAATAAAGAATAGGAGAGATAGGATGGTAGGACACCTTCTGAGGCACGGAGGCTTAGTTCGCGACATACTGGAGTCAGAGATAGGGGGTAGGCCTAGATTAGACTACTGCTCTCAAATAGTTAGGGATGTAGGATGTTCTAATTAAATTTCAGGGAAATGCATAGGTTAGCTCAGGATAGAAAAGTATGGAGGTATGCATCCAACCATTCTTCGGACTGAGAACCTTATGATGATGAAGTAGGCCGTGAAAAGAAAAACTACAGGGTGCGCAGAATGGAGTCACACATTTCACAAGGTTACTGACCATGCCGCGGTGCAGGTAGAGGACAGGAGAACCCATTCGCTTGGGCGGGTGATATGGTTTGCCAGTAGACACCATGCCTTGGTCAGGTGAACAACAGGGATACGTAATCGAAGCTTTCTTCAAAAATGCTGAACCCGTGACCATGATACAAAGATCATTTCATACGCACTTCCATCTAAATCCAAACACACTTCTGATTTCAGCAGGATGGGGCTATGTCCCACACTAGTCGTTGCTCACGTGCCATTTTGTAAAGAATAACTTAAGGGGGCGATAAGAGAAGAAATCACCGTTGTTCCTCGAAATATACTAGAGAATGATGCAAAGCTTCAAAGAACGACTTCGGATGTGTATAGCCTATGGCGGCTGCCATTTGCACCACATAGTTTTTAAAAGCCAAGTAAATAAAACCTTATTAAATACTTGTACTATTTATTTGGTGTTTGGATATCAAAATATTGATTAATAAAAAAGGCATATAGGTAAAAGCTATTATTCTTGGTGTAACTCGTAAACCAAGCCCTAAATCAATTTTTTTAACAGGAGGTTATACCTCTGGGTTTTAGTCGAAAAACAGAGCTTCCAATCTAAAAGATTGTTAAGCCATTTCTTAAGTTAGAGATGCCAAATTTTTCTGGTGCATAGATAGAAGGTTGGAATTGAATACTACATGCGGCAGGTATAAGAAAAAAATCTGTGCAAAATTTCAACTGAATATCTTAAAAAATAACGAAGTTGTTAATAAAATTCGTTTTTTGAATTTTAACTTTAACACCCTGTCTCTTGAAAGAGTGACGTGTAACTAGAAAATGGTATAAGGAAAGTCCCATTATTTTCGGTCGAATAATTTGTGGTTAAAGACGTGACCTACTTTTTTGTATATTTGTATATTTATTCATATAATATAATAATATTTATTCATATAATATTCACATTATTATTATTATTATTAAACTAACAAAAATTGTGTACTCGTAGTTTAATTTTTTTATTTCCCGGTGCAATCATTTTCTATTACTGCTTTTTATTTCTCCTAGATATTACTTTCATCCCACCAAAATATCACCACTGCAGCTTTGTTCAATCCGAGGATATTTAATTTCCAAAATTCCCCTACATCTTTCAAAATATTCAAAAAATGTCAGAAATATCAAAAATATTCATTTTAGACAAAACATATGTTGTACAGGGTGACCCAAATTGGGTGCAAGTATGGGGTATCTTGGTAAATATTAGTGATAGAGAAAAACTGATAAAGCACTTGCGAGCTCTTTTTTTACGTTCAAGTCAATGGTGCAGAGAAACTTTTGAAATTGTTTTTTATTTTCGAGCTATGGACGAAAATTGAGTTTTTTGACATTTCCAGTAATGCTTGTATCTCGCTTATTATAGGAGTTGGTGGGATGCAATGCAGACATTCTTAATGCACTTTTTTAAGTAAATTACAGTGGCGTAGTCAAAATTTTTATATTATAAAGGGTTTGGCAACTGCAGGCCAAACTTTGAAATTTTAAATGGCGGCCATATTTGATTTTCATTTCGTTGAATAGAGGAATTTTTTCTGCTTTCAAAAATGTATAATTTGACATATCTGACTTCAATAATTGCGGAGTTATGACGAATTTTCTGTCTTAAGCATTACCTATAAGTATATGTATAGGATTTTCAAACGTAACTCTTGAGGTGTGTGGATGTGGTTTAGTTGCTGCGGTATTAAAACCCATGTTTGGACTGTGCCCAGCTAATGAAACCACAATAAAGTCAAAGGGGTCAAGAGAGAGTGTGTTTCAAGTGATAGTGCAGAAAGAGGCAAGAAATTGGTAGTGAAGGAGGTAGTTTGAGAGCAGAAAAGTTGAATTTTGAGGTTACAATAACAGAAACATTAAGGGTCATTGTTGAGTGGCTGTGGTGTGAGGTTTTCCGTCGCCGTGTGTGTTTGAACCAATGATGTACAACTACTCTGCTCGCCGTCGAAAGGTTATCGACCTAGGACAATTATCGCCGCGCGTGTAGGCAACCAGGCGGACACCGCTGTACGGCCGCGGCCGGAAATTGGGAATGAGCAGAGGCACAGGCATAAGAGAAAGAGCGGGTAGTGCGAGTTCTATAGACGATTATTTCAAAAGAAAGCGCGATCAAAGGGAAGAGAAACAGACTGTAGAAAGCGAGATTTTTAAGAAAAGTAAAGTGATACAGAGAGCGCCAACAAAGGCAGAACAAGTAGTGCAGAGAAAAAAACCTGGGAGTGAAAAAGAGGGAACATCAGAAATGAGTGATATACAACAAGTACTTGAAGCACTGGATGCAATAAGAAAAGATATGCAGAGGAATAGTGATGAGGTAAAAGAGGAGATGAGGAAGAGTAGTGAGGAACAGAGAAAGAACTGTGATGAGATAAGGAGACTGAAGGAAGAACTAATAAAACGAGAGGCTCAATGGCAAGAGGAAAAGGATGTGCTTGTTGGAAGAATAGATGCTCTGGAGGATAAGCTGGAAAGACAAGAAAAATATAAGAGAAAGAAAAATATAGTCATAAAAGGAATAAAAGTGGAATCCCATGTTCAGGAAATAAGTGTGCAGGTGGAAGAGTTTTTGAACAGAGAGCTTGGGGTGAGAGCTGCAGTTAAGACAGCTTACATGGTTGGAAGAGAAGAAGATAGAAAAATTATTGTTGCAGGGATGGAGAGTTTTGATGGAAAAATGGAAGTAATGAAGAATAAGAGAAAGTTGGGTAGCAGAGAGATATATATAGAGAATGATTTAACTGTGGATGAGCGGAAAGTGCAATCGAAAATAAAGATGAGAGCAAGGGAAGAGAAGATGAAGGGCAATAGAACTAAGATTGGATACCGAAAGTTGAAAATTAATGGAAGGGAATACAAGTGGAATGACAGAGAGCGGGAACTGCAGCTTCTGAGTGAGGCAGCAAAAAACTAGATAAATGCAGTGACATGGGACGGGAAAAAGATATGACGGACCGGGCGAGATTAATGAACAAGAATAATGGTTTTGAAGTTGGAAAAACAGTAAAAAAGGGGGATCTGATACTGGCTACATGGAACGTGAGAGGAACTTACTCAGAAGGGGCATTAAAGCAGTTAATAAATGAAGCACGTAGATACAAGGTAGATATAATTGCACTACAAGAAACTAAACAAAAAGGAAGGGAAATTATGGATATCGAAGACTATACATTTTTTAAAAGTGGAGGGCAAGATAGAAGGTTCGGAACGGGTTTCCTTGTTAACAGGAAAACAAGACATGCAATAATTCAATTTGAACCGATAACAGACAGAATGTGTAAACTGAGAGTGAAGGGAAAATACAGAAAAATAAGCATCTTCAATGTGCATGGGCCAACGGAGGATAAGGACGAAGAGATGAAAGAAGAATTTTACACAAGACTGGAGGAAGAACTTGAGAAAATAGCAAACTATGATTTAAAAGTAATATTGGGAGATTGGAATGCTAAGATTGGAAAGGAAGGGATATATGAACCTGTGATAGGAAAACACAGCAAGCATGACATTAGTAGTGAAAATGGAAAAAGACTGATAAATTTTGCAGCTGGCAGGAGAATGAGAATATGTGGAACTTTTTTCAGACATAAGGAGATACATAAAGGAACATGGGTATCACCAGACAAGAAAACAATCAACCAAATCGACCATATTTTAGTCGAACAGAAGCATGCAGGCAGTATTAAGGATGTAAGAAGTTGTAGGGGAGCAGACGCTGACTCTGATCACTTTATGGTGAGAGTAAAAGTCGCACAGGAAATGCTTAAGGAGAATAGACGAATAATAAGTAAGAGGGAGGCACATAATATAGGACTATTAAAAAGGGAAGAAAATGTAGTGAAGTACACACGAGAGATCGAACAAAGAATGGTGAGAGTGGGAGATGGGGAAGTGGAAGATGTATGGAAAGAGTTAAGAAGTATAATATGCCAATCAGCAGAAACGGTGATAGGGAACAAACAAAAGCAACGAAGTAAGGAATGGATAGACCAAGAATGCAAGGAAAGAATGGAGTAGAGGAATAGAACACGGTTAAGAATGCTGGAATTTAATACAGAAGAGACCAAAGCAGACTACGAGAACAAAAGAAGAGTAGCAAAAAGAATATGTAGAGAAAAGAAGAGAAAGTATAAGGAAATGGAAATACGAAACATACAAGAATATTATGACCAGAAAGAAATAAGGACTTTTTATAAAGAAGTAAGAAAAAACAAAAAGAAGGACAGTGTAAATACCATGTACTGTTATAACAAGGTTAGGCAGCTTGTGGGTGGGAAAAGGGAAGTGCTGGAAAGGTGGAGGGAATATTTTTCCGAACTACTGAATGTGACTGAGGTGCATGGAGATTGTAAAGATACCAACCAAAACGAGATGAGACCACGGGATAAGAACATAGAACCACCAAGTCTCGAGGAAGTGAAAAGTGCTATAAAACAATTAAAGAACAACAGAAGTCCAGGAAAAGATGGGATAGAAGTAGAACTGATAAAATATGGGGGCCACGGGCTGCACAGCAGAATACACAAGCTGCTCCAGGACATATGGGAGAAACAGCAAATGCCAAGGGAGTGGAGACAAGCAATAATATGCCCATTACATAAAAAGGGAAATAAACAGGAGTGTGAGAACTATAGAGGAGTAGCCCTATTAAGCAATGTATACAAAATATTTGCAAAAATATTAACACAAAGGCTGAAGGATAGTACGGGAGTGATGTTGGGGGAATATCAGGGAGGATTTAGAGAGAACAGATCTACTATAGACCAAATCTTTACATTGAGGCAGATACAGAGTGAATGTGAGGAGCAGAATGTGCAGCTACACGTGGCTTTCATAGATTTCAAACAAGCCTATGATAGTGTAAACAGACGACAGTTGGATGGAGTAATGCGACAACTGGGAGTCCCGTGGAAAGTAATTGCCTTGGTGAAAATGACTTTGGAGAGCACAGGATACCAAGTTCGAATAAATGGCACGATGTCGGAAGGTTTTATGGTCGGCAATGGTCTGAAGCAGGGAGACCCACTGTCGGCGGTGCTCTTTAATCTGTTGCTAGAGCAAATTATCAGAAACAGCAATATAAACAGAGATGGCACAGTGCTTAAGAACTCACACCAGTGTATTGCATATGCTGATGATGTAACATTGATAGCAAGAACAAAGGAAGAATTGAAAGAGCTCGTAAGGCGGCTAGGAGACGAAGCAAGAACTTATGGATTAAGGATGAACGAGCTAAAGACAAAGTACATGACGACAAAGAAAGCAAAAGAAGAGGAGGAACATCTGAGCGTGAAAAGTGGAAAAGATAGAAAGAGCATATTTGAAAGAGTGGAGAGTTTTAATTTTTTGGGGACAGAAATTACAAGTAACAATGACCAACTAAGAGAAATTGAAAAAAGAATAATGATAGGTAACAGAAGTGCTGGGGCTCTGAGGACAGTGTTGAGGGACAAGAATGTGTCAAGAAAAGCGAAGATACGGATATACAAGACCATTATCAGACCGACAGTAACTTATGGAAGTGAAGCATGGGTTTTAAGAAAGGAAGACCAGCAGAAATTAGAGATCTGGGAAAGGAAAATATTAAGAACAATTTTTGGAGGGATAAAGAATGGAGATGAGTATAGGAGAAGAAACAATGCAGAGTTGAGAGAAATGTTCATGGAAGCGGACATAGTCCAGTATGTGCGTGCGCAGAGAATGAGATGGCTAGGGCACGTTGCTATAGAATGGGGGAAGAACGTATACCGAGACAGATGCTTGAGATGAAGAGAGAGACAAGAAAGAAGAGAGGAAGGCCTAAGAGAAGATGGAGAGAATGTGTGGAGGAGGATGTCAGGAGACTAGGCATTAAGGACTGGAAAAGCAAGGCACAAGACAGAGCGGAGTGGAGAAAAATAGTAGGACAAGCCATAGGCCTATAAGGCCTGAAGAGCTCATATATATATATATATATATATATATATATATATATATATGTATAGGCTTATTTCACAGTCATAGCCATCTTATGTTTTCTACAGATATAATAATTATTGTCCACATCCTCACTACTTTTTAAATTGGCATGAATATTTATTTATAACATCGAATTAAATTATGCATGTAATGAATGAATAAATACCTAGGTATATATCAAATTTTTATCACAAATAGACATACAAAATGATACCATTACTATCCGAATTAATTATCATCATCATCATAAGGTTCTCAGTCCGAAGACTGGTTGGACGCATACCTCCATTCTTTTCTATCCTGAGCTAACCTACGCATTTCCCTAAAAGTAGAACATCCTACATCCCTAACTATTTGAGAGCAGTAGTCTAATCTAGGCCTACCCCTACCTCTTTTTATTCCTATCTCTGACTCTAGTATGTCACGAACTATTCCTTCGTGTCTTAGAAGGTGTCCTACCATCCTATCTCTCCTACTCTTTATTGTTTTCCATACCTTTCGCTTTTCCCCAACTCTTTCTAATACTTCCCTATTGCTAACCTTATCTATCCACGGTATCTTCATCATGCGTCTGTAGCACCACATTTCAAACGCTTCTACTCTTTTTCTATCCGCTTCTCCTATTGTCCAAGTTTCGCACCCGTATAATGCCGTACTCCATACATACGACGTTAAGAGTCTCTTCCTAGTCTCTATATTAACCGTTCTCGAGCATAACAGTTGTTTCTTTTTGTTAAACGCAACTCGGCCCTGCGCCATTCTTTGTTTTATATCTTTAGTGCTCCTACCGTCTTGAGTTATTTTACTTCCTAAGTAGCAGAAATCCGCGACCTCCTCTATCTTCTCATTTCCAATTTGTGTTTCCATTTTAGTTCTATTTTCACATCCCCTACATACCAAAATTTTAGTTTTCTTTTTATTGATTTTCATGCCGAAGCCCTGTGTCAAAACTGCTTCCATTTCATTCAAAGCCGCTCCTAATTCTTCTTTGCTAGATGCTAACACTGCTATATCATCCGCAAATCTGAGCATGTTAATAGTTTGGCCCTGTACATTGATCCCTGAGGCTGTTCTTTCCTTAACAATATTAATCGCATCTTCGATATATAAGTTGAAAACTAGAGGTGACAATGCACATCCCTGTCTCACTCCCTTCCGGATATCTACTTCCCTTTGTTCCTGCTCACATTCTATAACTGCCTTTTGCTCTTTGTAGAGATTATGTATTATTCTTCTGTCCCTGTATTTCATCCCTACCTTTCTCAGCACTTCGAACATCTTCCCCCATTTTACGTTGTCGAAGGCTTTTTCTAAATCTACAAATCCTATATAGACGCTCTTTCTCTGTTCTATCGTTTTTTCTATAATTACTCGTAAAGCTAGAATGGCCTCGCGCGTTCCTCTATTTCGTCTAAATCCGAACTGATCTTCTCCTAATATTTCTTCCGCCTTTTTCTCCATCCTTCTTTGCACAATTCTAGTTAAAATTTTTGACGCATGGGAAGTTAAACTGATAGTTCTAAAATTTTCGCATCTATCCGCGCCTTTTCTTTTTGGCAAAGCTACTATGATGTTCCGTTTGTAATCTTCTGGAATCTCGCCTGTCAGGTATATGCGACTAACTAGTTTAAATAAACGATCTATTACCTCTTGACCTGCGCACTTTAAGATTTCTGCCTGCAAGCCATCTATACCTGGTGCTTTATTATTCCTTAAACTTTTTAGTGCTATCTCAAACTCTTCTCTCATTATAGGACTCCCTAGGTTATCCCCCTCTACACTGCTTTCGCTTTCTAATATATCTTGCACTTCCTGTCCCGCATATAAGTTTCCTAAATATTCTTTCCACCTATCTGCCTTCTCCCCACTTCCGATTAGGATATCTCCTGCCTCATTTCTAATGTTTTTGGTACTAGATCCAATTTCTCTAAAATTTCTCCTAATTATTTTATATGCTTCATCAGTCTTTCCTACTTCGAATTTATCTTCCACTTCTTTGCATTTATTATCGATCCATTGCTCTTTCGCTTTCCTACATTCCCGAATAATTTCCCACTTGATCGCCTTATATCTTTGTTTCCCTGTTTCATCTAACCTATTTTTATATTTTCGCCTTTCCTCTATTAGACTCACAATATGTTTTGTTATCCAGGGTTTCCTACTTTCATTCTGTTTATGACCCAAAATATCCCTAGCTGAGGAAACTAAACTATTTTTAATGCAATTCCATTCTGCCTCTATGTCCCTAACAATATTTCCACCCGTGCCCTTTAGTGCTTCGTTTGTCTTTTTCTCGAACTTATTGCACATATCATCATCTTTTAGTTTCTCTGGGTCAAGATACCTTCTTCCGCTTCTTTTTTTCAAAATCTTAAATTTAAGATTGGCTTTCATAACGACTATGTTGTGATCACTATCTATATCTGCTCCTGGATAACTTCTACAATCCCTAACTTGATTTCTAAATCTTTGCCTAACGAGAATGAATTAATTAATGAAACAGAAAATTCGATATAGCTCCGTTAATATTGAAGTTAGATTTATCAAACTATTTATTTCTGAAATCAGAAAAAAATCCTCCATTCAGCTGTGTGAAAATCAAATATGGCCGCCGTTTAAAATTTCAAAAGTTTGGCACGCAGTTCATAATCCCTTCATGTCATTAAAAATCTGACTACGCCACTGTATTTTACTCAAAAAAGTGCATTAAGAATGTCTACATTGCATCTCACCATCTCTTATAACAAGCGAGATACAAGCATTCCTCGATATGTCAAAAAACTCAATTTTCGTCCATAGCTCGGAAATGAAAAACAATTTCAAAAGTTTCTCTTCACCATTGACTTGAACATAAAAAAAGAGATCGCAAGTGCTCTATCAGTTTCTTTCTATCACTAATATTTACCGAGATACACCATACTTGCACCCAATTTGGGTCACCCTGTACAACCCACCTAGCAAAATAAAAAAAGGATCAAAGAATGCAATCGTACAAGATATTCCATTTTCAAAAAAATGATGTTAGGAGCCACGTAGAAGAAATGGCATAGCCTGTTTAAGTGAAAATAATTTTTTCTACGACTATAGCGAAATGTGTCGCTTATAATCATTTAATTGATAAGTACTCGTAAATATATAGCATGGTCTATAACTTCGTACCAAAACAGTTTTTACAGCAAAATGAGTTCACTATAGGAAGTGAGCGAATTTTCAGCCAGCGCCACCATTTAAAGTTCTGGTGGTATTGAGCTGTCATATTTTTGTTAGCATTTGTACTTTTTTATCATTTTATTTAATTTAACACCTAGATACGCGGAAAACTTAAACTGACAGGTGACAACTGAATTACCACCAAACATTTATAAATTCCCCATAGTGAGGCACTGCTAAGCGATATTCGCTCACTTCCTATAGGCATGTTGTGCAATTTTTCAACAAATATCAAAATCCGTGAAGCCATAATTATAGAAATGCCTCAAAATATGAACACAGCATAAAAAATAGTGATATCAAGGTAAAAGTCAAATTGCTGTCATGAAATATTTTTTGGGGCATAAAAAAATTTCTTTTGTAAAAAATAACTCAGATGATAGAAAAAGTATAGTGTACAACTCTTACAGAATGTCCATTTCCCACTCATATGAATTGCAGCACTTACCAAGGCTCGTACTGCAACTTTCATATTTGTCAGAAACGAGTACCATTCTGTGCTTGTCGTACACTAGGCTATTACTAGTGTTATATGATACAGCATCAACAGAAATAAATAAAACGGGGGTCTGACATGTAACATTTTTGTGTATATTCGCATTCCATAACTTGTAATTCTTATTCTTTTCTAATTTTATTTTTCAGATGAAAACTGTGATAGAGAATATACTTTAAAAGAAGCAACTGAACTGGTTCACTCAAAATTAAATATTGTAAGTTGCACCATACAAATTGAATCATATAATAGCAGACTTATTCATGACTGTTCTGAATGTCGTGTAATGTTTTGATAGTACATACAGTAGAACCTCGATTATCCCGACTAATTAAAACCAAGGTAGTCTGGATATTTGAAAATCCGGATAATAGAATTTAATGAAAAACAAAAATAACAAATTAGGTAGTTCATAAACATGTAAACATAAATTATGTAATAAGTATGTATTTACATAAAAATTGAACTTCTTAAAAACAATGGAAAGTACATATGTGAATCACTATGAATTCTTAATAAGTTAACCCCACATGTCAAAAGCCAGTGACACAGTAACTAAACTCGACACGTGTTTCGCTGACAATGTTAGCATCTTTAGGAGTTGAAGATTATTCCAAAGGCTTTGAAGTACTTGTATGAACTCCTTAATAAAAATAACATTGACGAACAAACTGTCAAAGAATGTGTTAATTTAACCAATCTGTGTATGCAGCAGAATTATTTCAAAGTCAGTAAATCATTTCTTCAACAAAGTGAAGGTACAGCCATGGAAAATTGCCTCTCTCCTTTCATTGCAGAAATTTTCATGGGCAAATTTGAAACCCGACTGAAAGAGGAGCTCCCATACTTCCCAAAGGTGTGGGTGAGATATGTAGATGATATTTTTGTCACTAGTAAATGTAGCATTAAAGATTTTTTGAGCAACTTAGATAGGAGATTCAATTCTATCAAATTTACCCATTAAATATAAAGAGAAGGACAGCTTCTATTTTTAGACATTTTAGTATAGGGAAGGCAGTATGTTAGAATTTGACACCTATAAGGAAAGAAACCAGTACATCTCGGTACATAACTGCAGATTCGAACCACTGCAGTCAGCACAAAGAGGCTAGTTTTGGTTTTTTAGTTAATAGACTGTTGAATCTACCATTATCCATTGAAAGATACTGCAAGGAAGTAAACACAATCAAAGATATAGCGAGATGTAACGGTTTCGATCCAGAAATTGGCAATAGGTTAATTAGGAAACGAAAATTCCACCACTTTAAATGGGGATAATAAAATTACTAAATTTATAAAAATACCATATGTACTCTCCGATAACTTGAGGTATGAATACTGTTTTCGGGAAAGCAGGCTTCAAAGTGATTCACACTTCGAGCAACAATTTACAAATTCTACTTGGAAATGCGAAATAAAAATGGAACCCATTCATAAAGCGGGAATTTACGAAATATATCGGGCAGTCAACTCAGTCTATTTTAACTCGCTTCAAGGAGCATCAAGCCTATTACTGCCGTACTGATAAGTCTAGCATGGCGTCACACGTGTTGGAAACGGGCCATAAATTCAATATCAATAATCTCAAACTCTTAAAACCGGGAAATAATAAATTTTATTTAAACGCCTTGGAAAGTATAGCGATGTATAAAAATAAACGTAGTTGTCTTAACAGTAATTATGGTCCGATTCCGAACTCAACCCTGTATAGATTTATCAGGTAGATAGAATTAAGACTAGCCATAAAACTTACCCTCCAGCTCTAAGAAACCAATTTTATTGCTCCATGTTCAAAATAGTTCTAAGAAACCCTATAGGTTTATCCATCCCATTCACTTAAGAAACCAATTTTGTTGCTCTTACGTTCAAAATACTTCTAAGAAACCCTATAGGTTTATCGATCTTTTTCATTCCAGGAGTGGGGGTTGGGTATTTATAGCAATTTAATGTACGACTAGATTTAGATTAATCTTCAACTCCTGAAGATGCTGACTTTGTCAGCGAAACACGTGTCGAGTTTAATCACTGTGTCACAGTGTGGGGTTAACTTATTAAGAATTCGTAGTGAATTTACGTCAAAATTCTTGATACAACTACTGTGTGTACATATGTGAATGCTGAAAATTGGTGTCTGGGTAACGGACTATTCGGATAATTGGAGTTCTACTGTACTATGCTGATAGTAATAAAGTGTTTTTTAAGCGAAATACTGAGTTTTAGTATCTCCCAATGCACAATATTATAAAGACGGGCACCAACAGAGACATTCGAGTACCCGGTCATATGGTTTGGCTCTCCCACATCTGTTAATATATTTAACTCGTAAATTATAACATAATTTTTAAAAAATTTTGTTTAAATTTTGGCACTGTCTTGATTGCAATGTAGGTACCAAAAATACACTTTTCTATTTTAAGAATTTTATTCAACAAATTAAATTAATATGGGTTGTTCATGCATACTTCGCCTCTTCACAGTAATTCATATGTAATGCAAACATTTAATACTTTTAAAATTACCAGTGAGTAACATCGCCATTACGACTTGTGCATAATCGGGCATTGTATTAAGTAAATTTAGTTATTATTTGTAAAATCCTAGATATTCAGAAGCCTGAACCTCAATTCTGCTATGGAGACAATTCTGGACTACTAGATGCCTGATTTAATGAAGGACTATTATTTTCTAATAGTCCTCAAATATCTAGCTAATTTTTGTTCAATTGTAAGGCTTGGATAGTTTCAGAATATCTAGAGTTACCTACTTTTCGGCGTTTACAGTACCATTTATAAAATGAATTTTATCAACTTCCCTGGCAGACGGGAGAAATTTGATTTTTCACTTAAGGCAATCAGAGTATGCCTCGTCTCGTGTTCTTATTATTTTACTGCCACTCTCCTTATGGACGCTCCAAATTGGGCTTCTCTCTAAATATAATATTCCACTGTTCTTGAGGCCAACTTTTATGATTTTTGATCCAGATTAACCTGTTCCCCTTTTGAGTTTTCATCAAGAGTTGTTTCCCTTTCGCGTATGAATCTAATGCCAATTGAGTCCCACTTAAAAATGATTACCAATTGATGAGTACCACTCATTGCATCGGGGATCGCTGAGAACCAATATATCTATTTGGCAAGTGTTCGCCCAACCACTCCCTTGCTTTACGGGCAAAATGAGCAGGTGCCTCATCATGCATGTATAACCTATCATGGCTTATCTGCAACGGAATCTTGTCCATTACTTGTTCCAAAATATTAATGTTTTCATCGGCATTAAGACGAGTGGGTGAATAAATTGGTCTAACAACCCTATGGCTTATTATGTCCAGCCAAAGATTAATGGAAAATCTTCTCTGATGACCATATTCTCGATATTCGTGCAGGTTTTCATTAGTCCAATGGTGAATATTTATGTATTAAACACGCCATCTCTAGTAAACATGCGCTCATTGCTCCAAATAATACGTCTCAAGAAGCCGTCATTCTCACGAATTCTATTTAAAATTCGGGCTATGTTATCATTTTCATAAAGTGGCTGTACTTTAGAGACATGATATGGATATGGGGCTTCGAGACCTGAGTTTCTGGATTTCTTTGAGATTCTTTGCGAAGAATTAATTATGACGGAAGTTAAAGTGGTGATTGCGGGAGACTTCAATATTGATTGGAAGTCCAGTCAGGTTATATACTCAAATAGATTAAGGAAATGTGTGGCTGATATGGGAATGTTTCAACTTGTTAACGATTACACTCACATAATGAAAGACGAACAATTATATATTTAGTTATGACTAATGATAAGAATTTATATGTTAGTGTGATAGATGAACCCAATTATATGAATCATAAAACTATAGAGTTGGGATTGGAAATAGAAGTTGAGACAAAAAGAGTTAAAAAAGTTAGAAAGCTGATCGTTAGTGAAGACAAAGCGAAGGATCTTGTGTCAAAAGTGCAGTGGAATTACAATATAAAAGATACAAATGAGAGATTTGATGATATCATGGCAAAGATGAAAGAAGTGAGAAATGTGATTATGCCAGAAAGAGAAGTGGTAATTAAAAATAATAGTTACTGGTTTAATGATAAAATAAAGGAAGCAATAAAGAGCAGAAATAAAGCTCACAAATGTTGGGCTATAAGTGATTCGCGAAATGATTGGGAAGTGTATAGAGAAAGGAGAAATCAAACAGTACGATTAATAAGAGAAGAAAAGCGGAAATACTATGAAAAGAAAATAGATGAAAATAAATATAATACAAAAAATATGTGGAAAACAATAAAGAAACTTATAGGTAGTAAAACAGGTGACGATACCATTGCTTCAGTGAAATTTGGTGACAATGTTTATGACACTGATAGTATAATTACAGAGAAATTTAATGATTATTTTATAGACAGTGTAGAAGAAATTATAGGTGCGATAAGGAAAAGTGACAATCAAATGGTGTTGGTTAACGGGAAATGTAGTTTAGCAAACTTCAAATTTACGAAGGAGGAAGAATTAAAAAAGATTGTATTTAGCTTACCAAATAAGAGTAGTCCAGATGGAATAACAATTATTGCTTTTATTAAAGAATATTGGGATGAAGTAAAAAATCCTTTACTAAATGTTATTAATTCATCAATAGAAAGATGTGTGGTACCAGAGAGTTTAAAGATATCGGTGGTAATACCTCTGAGAAAGGTAGAGCGAACACTAAACTGTGAGGAGTTTAGACCCGTGAATACACTACCAGCTATTGAGAAGATCTTGGAGAAAGTAATTTATGCACAACTAGAAGAATATGTTAGAGATAATAACATCTTGCCTAAGTTTCAATCGGGATTTAGAGAAAAACACAGTTGTGAGACTGCTTTGCAGTGTGTGATTGTGGAGTGGAAGGAATACAGGGCTAAAGGAGCATCAATAGTGGTGGTGTTTCTCGACTTGAAGAGGGCCTTTGAAACAATAGATAGAGAAAGGTTAATCAACAAACTGTATGCTTGCGGAATCAGGGAAGATAGTCTGGAGTGGTTTCGGAATTATCTAGATAATAGGAAACAAAAGGTTCGATGTGGAAATAAGGAATCGACATTGCGGGATGTCAAATTAGGAGTTCCACAAGGAAGTGTCTTGGGGCCATTACTGTTTGCTGTTTACTTGAGTGATCTTCAGATGCAATTGAAGCGGTGTAAATATCATTGTTTTGCAGATGATACAATTATTTATTTGGAGGGTTACGATGTGGAAGAGTTGGTTGCTGTGATTAATGGGGAATTGAGGGATTTGAGTGATTGGTTTGCAGCAAGTAAGTTAAAACTTAATGTTAATAAGACAAAAGCAATGTTTATTAGTAATGAAACCGAATATAGGCGAATCATGGACGATCAAAAGACTATTTTTGTTGATGGAGAAAATATAGAATTTGTAGAAATTTTGAAGTATTTAGGAGTAATGGTAGATTATAAGTTTAATTTTAAAAAACATGTTGATTACATTAGTAAGAAGATAGGAAAAAGATTAGGTGTAATGTACAGAGCCAAGAATATGTTGACACAGTATGCGCGGTATATGTTGTATAATGCGATAATTCTACCAATGTTTTATTGTTGCGGTACAATACTGTATTTGGGTGATAACAACGGAATAGATAGACTTCAGAAGATGCAAAATAGAGGAATGAGAATGATATTAAATTGTAATAGGTATACTCGAATAAGAGACATGTTAGAATGCTGGAGTTGGATGAATGTAAGACAGTTATTTGAATATCAGACATTGGTTTTTGTATATAAGATAAAAGTGGGGAGTATGCCATCCTACTTTTGTAGATATTTGGTATATTGTAAAGACATTCATAGGTATGATACGCGCAGTAAAAACAATTTTTACATTAAAACTGCAAATAAAGGGACAGGTTACAAATTACAATTCAATGTTTGTTAGGGGTTTCATAAGGTTTAATGAATTAGAGGACAGCATAAAAAATTTGAAAAATGTAAATTTATTTAAAGTAAGATTGAAGGAAAAATGGGAGACTTTTTTTTCTTGTTTTTGGTTGAGGGATAGCTGATTTGTATTTGTTTTTGGTTGTTTAGAAGATCAATTATTGTATGTAGTGTTGTGATCTATATTTAATTAAGAAAAACAAATCATGTCAGATGAAAGATTGTATTGCATTCGCAGAATGTTTATAAACCAATGCTTATCGTTAAGCTTGCTTGCTGATTCATGTTATAGTAGGAGTATGTAGACGGTCACAAGAGGCGAAACTGTATTCGTTTTAATCGCTTATTCATTTTCAATAAATTGCTAGTTATTCTTGAAGTTGTCTGAACTTACCACTCAGAATTCCACAAATATCCACGACATGTAGCTGTATGCTAAATAAACATTTACTATTATTAAGAAGATTTTCTTGTAAAACCAAATGAACGGTGATAAGTATTACTGGGAATATTAAATGTTGTAGAAAACTGCCGGGTGCTGACGGAGGGATCTTCTTGTACTGCATCTAAAATTTGCTCTTCCAGTGGTACTGTGCGCTGTTGCCTTGGTCGACCAGGGTTTAAATTTCTTGGAACAAATGAACCAGTTTCACAAAGACACATCCAGCCTTCGAAATGTGTTTGCTCTAGGATGCATCCAGTTTGGATAACGTACACGATATTCACATTCTGCCATGTCGCCATTTCCATTACAATAACCAAATCCCATGTTGAGAGAATTGCAGTGGCGCAAAGTTGGAGAAATAAGGTAAAACCAATTGGGCCAAACGATATGTTCTGTAACTCGTATCTATATTTGTATCAAAGTCATCATCATAAAGTTTTCAGCCCGAAGACTGGTTAGATGCATACCTCCATCCTTTCCTATCCTGAGCTAACCTACGCATTTCCCCAAAAGTTGAATGTCCTACATCCCCAACTATTTCAGAGCAGTAGTCTAATCTGGGCCTCTTTTTATTCCTATCTCTGACTCTAGATGTCGCGAACTAAGCCTTCGTGCCTCAGAAGGTGTCCTACCATCCTATCTCTCCTATTCCTTACTGTCTTCTACAAATTTCAAAGTGAGTAAAATATTATTTTTTAGTACACTTGTAATCTTGCTTTGAATGAAAATTCACCGTAAGACATTCCGAGTATAAAAAAGAAAAGACAATATTGTGCTTAAAAACTTTTATTTTTCTAGAGGAATATGTTGTTTTTAAATGAAAGTCGTTAAAAGATCCACTCACAAGAATGCAAATCTAATTCTGACATTCTCTGAATGCTCTCAAAATTTGATAATTCATCTGTAACAAACATAAACCAGTCAAGTGGTTCGAAGAAATTATAGTTTGGTACCTGAAACAATAGTTGCTCGATCTCCTAGAGGAACTGCTGGTTTTAAAAAATCTGGTAAATGCAGTCCCTTGCGATAGTTTAGTTTAAATAGTGGGTGTGTAAGCATTTGAGCAGCAGGTGGCCTGTGCGAAGGATCTTTCTGCAAACATAATGCTGTAACTTCATGTAAGCTTTCACTAAATCTCCTGTTTATTTGATTTCTGTAATGTTCATCCACATCGCAGTCTCCTATAAAAGAAAGAGAAAAGTCAATTATTTTCACTGTTTCTAAGGAAACCATTAGTGAAATAATTAATTACTTAAGTAGGGTGATATTTAGGCATTGATTGATTTGAATTGTCAGTAATTATTATTAGCACCTCTCATCTGTGAATATTAGGTACTTAATGACAAATAATAATTAACAAAACAATTATTGGAGTTTACTCCTTAAGAATCGATTTTCAGTTATAGCCCGCAGTACGAAAATTTTATGAGGAGTAAAATCAAGCGTTAACTAAAAGTGAGGCGTTGCGTTACATTACCTTTCACATTGAAATTATGTACGTATCTATGGATACGGCTGTTTATGTCTGACTGCATAGAGCAGGGGTCTCCAAACTACGGCCCGCGGGCCAACACTGGCCCGCGAGCATCACCAGTCCGGCCCGCGGCAGCGGGCCGGACATGCCCGGTATCCGGCCCGCCATAGTTTATTTTGATTACATTGTAGAACTTACAATGTAAATAAGTCATACAAAATCATAATCAATGTTTTTATTTAACGACCAATATAAGAAACACAATAACTGACATATGAAATTGAACATTTTAAGATTTATCCAAAACTTACAACAAGTGACAGGCATAGGTAATTCACGTAATGAAATCAAACTTTATAATTATGATTAATGAGATTTATGTAGCTGTAACTTTCCGCTGACAATTGTTTGCAGTTGCGGATCAAGCTTACTAGTGGAAATTATCAGCAGCGACTTCAAATGCTCATCCGTTAATTTGGATCTGTAAACATTCTTTGTATATTTCATTTTGGAGAATGTTTTTTCACACAAATAAGTAGTGCCGAAAGCAGAAAGAAAGCCACGAGCAAATTTATGCAACTGATCAAATTGTGTGAGTGGAAGACTCTTATAAAATTCCAGCAATGATGACGTTGAATATTTTTCTTTAAAAATATCGCTACACTGCAAATCAATCATTTCCATTTGAAGTTCTGGGGCAAGGGTTTCTATATCGATGTTAAAAGGATTTTGAAAAATCCTGATATCGTTTGCAATTGCATCAATTTCTGAAAAACGAGACTCAAAGTTTATTTTTAAAGCACCCAAAGCTTCAATTGCAAAATCTACCGGAAATGGAGTCTCAGTTTGTTGACTGAATGTTTGGCATGTATTAAAATGCGTGAAACATTTTTTGTTCAATTGAGATTGAAACAAAACAATTTTTTGTCGAAAGGACTTAATTTGAGTGTATAAATCAGGCAGAAGCTGATTTTCTCCTTGTAATTTTAAATTAAGGTCATTCATATGTTTAGTTAAATTTGTATAAAATGATAACTTCCATAACCACTCATTGTTTTGTAACTCAGCCAGAGGACGATTCTTTTCATTCAAGAAAATTTCGATTATTGCTCGGAGCTCAAAAAATCGCGTTAGAACTTTTCCGCAGCTAAGCCAGCGTACTGCAGTATAATATGGTAAGTCATTTTCTCCAATCTCTTCAATAAACTCGCGGAATTGACGATGATTGAGAGCATGTGATCTGATATAATTAACAGCTGACATGACTGGCTTTAAAACTTCTGACATATCCAAGCATTTTCCGCACAAAGACTGTTGATGAATGATGCAGTGTACAATTAATGGTTTTGAACCACCATCATTTTCTACAGCATTTGATACGAGAGCAACGACACCTTTATTTTTTCCACACATGTTTTTGCCACCATCAGTAGTGATACACTTCAAGTTTTTCCATCGAAGATTGTTCTTCTGAACAGCATTTTCAACTCCTTTGAAAATATCTTCTCCAATTTGAAAATTGAGATGGATAGGTTAGCATTAGACGTAGTAGGTATTAGTGAAGTGCGATGGCCAGAAGCCGGAGACTTCTGGAGCGGAGATTTTAGAGTAATACACACAGGATCTGTAGGAGGAAATTCGGGAGTAGGAATTGTTATGCGGAAAAAAGTAGGGCAGAGTGTAGAAAATTTCTTACAGCAAAGTGACAGGGTAGTTATGGTTAGGTTAGATTCGAAACCTGTAAAAACAGTAATAATACAGGTATATATGCCCACTTCTAACTACAGTGATGAGGTCGTAGAGGCAGTTTATAGTGATATTGAACATGTGCTAGATTTTGTGAGAGGACACGAAAATTTAATAATTATAGGAGATTTCAATGCAGTCGTAGGCACAGGGCGAGAGGGCGGAATAGTTGGTCCCTTTGGATTAGGCAATAGGAACGATAGGGGAGTGAGACTGATAGAGTTCTGCGATAAACATAACTTAACGGTCGCGAACACTCTATTTCACCATCATGTTAGGAGACGCTACACGTGGAAGATGCCAGGAGACCTAGGGAGATATCAAATAGATTACATTCTTGTTAGGCAAAGATTTAGAAATCAAGTTAGGGATTGTAGAAGTTATCCAGGAGCAGATATAGATAGTGATCACAATATAGTCGTTATGAAGGCCAATCTTAAATTTAAGATTTTGAAAAAACGAAGCGGAAGAAGGTATCTTGACCCAGAGAAACTAAAAGATGATGATACGCGCGATAAGTTCGAGAAAAACACAAACGAAGTACTAAAGGGCGCGGGCGAAAATATTGTTAGGGACATAGAGGAAGAATGGAATTGCATTAAAAATAGTTTAGTTTCCTCAGCTAGGGATATTTTGGGTCATAAACAGAATGAAAGTAGGAAACCCTGGATAACAAAACATATTGTGAGTCTAATAGAGGAAAGGCGCAAATATAAAAATAGGTTAGATGAAATAGGGAAACAAAGATATAAGGCGATCAAGTGGGAAATTATTCGGAAATGTAGGAAAGCGAAAGAGCAATGGATCGATGATAAGTGCAAAGAAGTGGAAAATAAGTTCGAAATAGGAAAGACTGATGAAGCATATAAAATAATTAGGAGAAATTTTAGAGAAATTGGATCTAGTACCAAAAGCATTAGGAATGAGGCAGGAGATATCCTAATCGAAAGCGGGGAGAAGGCAGATAGGTGGAAAGAATATTTAGGAAACTTATATGCGGGACAGGAAGTGCAAGATATATTAGAAAGTGAAAGCAGTGTAGAAGGGGATAACCTAGGGAGTCCTATAATGAGAGAAGAGTTTGAGCTAGCACTAAAAAGTTTAAGGAATAATAAAGCACCAGGTATAGATGGCTTGCAGGCAGAAATCTTAAAGTGCGCAGGTCAAGAGGTAATAGATCGTTTATTTAAATTAGTTAGTCGCATATACCTGACAGGCGAGATTCCAGAGGATTACAAACTGAACATCATGGTAGCTTTGCCAAAAAGGAAAGGCGCAGATAGATGCGAAAATTTTAGAACTATCAGTTTAACTTCCCATGCGTCAAAAATTTTAACTAGAATTGTGCAAAGAAGGATGGAGAAAAAGGCGGAAGAAATATTAGGAGAAGATCAGTTCGGATTTAGACGAAATAGAGGAACGCGCGAGGCCATTCTAGCTTTACGAGTAATTATAGAAAAAACGATAGAAAAGAGAAAGAGCGTATATATAGGATTTGTAGATTTAGAAAAAGCCTTCGACAACGTAAAATGGGGGAAGATGTTCGAAGTGCTGAGAAAGGTAGAGATGAAATACAGGGACAGAAGAATAATACATAATCTCTACAAAGAGCAAAAGGCAGTTATAGAATGTGAGCAGGAACGAAGGGAAGTAGATATCCGGAAGGGAGTGAGACAGGGATGTGCATTTTCACCTCTAGTTTTCAACTTATATATCGAAGATGCGATTAATATTGTTAAGGAAAGAACAGCCTCAGGGATCAATGTACAGGGCCAAACTATTAACATGCTCAGATTTGCGGATGATATAGCAGTGTTAGCATCTAGCAAAGAAGAATTAGGAGCGGCTTTGAATGAAATGGAAGCAGTTTTGACACAGGGCTACGGCATGAAAATCAATAAAAAGAAAACCAAAATTTTGGTATGTAGATGGAGTGAAAATAGAACTAAAATTGAAATACAAATAGGAAATGAGAAGATAGAGGAGGTGGTGGATTTCTGCTACTTAGGAAGTAAAATAACCCAAGACGGTAGGAGCACTAAAGATATAAAACAAAGAATGGCGCAGGGACGAGTTGCGTTTAACAAAAAGAAACAACTGTTATGTTCGAGAACGGTTAATATAGAGACTAGAAAGAGACTCTTAAAGTCGTATGTATGGAGTACGGCATTATACGGGTGCGAAACTTGGACAATAGGAGAAGCGGATAGAAAAAGAGTAGAAGCGTTTGAACTGTGGTGTTACAGACGCATGATGAAGATACCGTGGATAGATAAGGTTAGCAATAGGGAAGTATTAGAAAGAGTTGGGGAAAGGCGAAAGGTATGGAAAACAATAAAGAGTAGGAGAGATAGGATGGTAGGACACCTTCTAAGACACGAAGGAATAGTTCGCGACATACTAGTCAGAGATAGGAATAAAAAGAGGTAGGGGTAGACCTAGATTAGACTACTGCTCTCAAATAGTTAGGGATGTAGGATGTTCTACTTTTAGGGAAATGCGTAGGTTAGCTCAGGATAGAAAAGAATGGAGGTACGCGTCCAACCAGTCTTCGGACTGAGAACCTTATGATGAGTGGTTGTGCCGTGTATGCTATGAACGTCAAGAAGCTCTTCATACACTTCATAATTTTTATCTATCCCTCGAATAAAAATTAACACCTGAGCATTATCTGAAACATCTGTTGACTCATCCAGTGCCAAAGAGAACCACTCTAAGTGTCGATTTTTGTCAGACAATTGAGTGAATATATTTTCTGCAATATCATCTACTCTTTGAGCAACAGTGTTTGCTGACAAACTGATGCTTTTAAATAAATTAGCTTTTTCTGGACACATTTCTTCTGCTGCTACAATCATGCAACCCTTAATTAATTCGCCGTCAGTAAACGGTTTCCCATGTTTCGCTATTGAATGAGCCACGCGGAAACTAGCACGAGTTGCTACTTCTTGTTCAGCATTTACTTTCTTAAACAACAATTGTTGAGATTTCAATCCGCGTTTCAAAGATTCATATTTTTCTAACCGCAGGCTTCCTGTAAATTTGGAGTAATTCTGAGAATGTTTAGTCTCATAATGACGTTTTATATTGTATTCTTTGAGGACTGATATTGTTTCATTGCAAATTATACACATTGCCTTATTACTTGACTCGATCACGAAATATTGACATCCCCATTGCTCTTTAAATGTTCTGCACTCACTGTCTATCTTTCGTTTCTTTTCCATATTTATACAAATCGACACAAAAGGGGCGTTAACTTCAAATCAAATTAAACACTGTATTTTCCCTAAGAAACTATAGTCACAAAACACACTAGTCGCACTATATTTCGCTTTTTAGATCGCACTACTTGTCGCTCCGAATTCAAACTTTGGAACTGCCCAACAAAGAATCATTGTGGCCAGATTTCTCAAAGCTTAGTCGCCAATCAGTCCTTCATTTATCGCCCAAAATCGCAACTTTCCTTTATAACCTCACAAATAGATGGCGCGAGCAAAAAAATTAATTTCTGTTATTTCAAATTACTTATTGCTTCAAAATTACAAAAGTTTACAAAAAATCTTGACAAAATGTTAGTACTTCATCAATGTCTTCAGAATCAGAAGCTTCAACATTTTCTAATGAACACACTGAAGTTGTATTATTATTATTATTATACATCACAATTGAATTAAATCTACATAACATATCTGCTGTTGGCTCAAAAGTTTTGCAGCAAATTTGCTTAACAAAAAAATGATACCGAATTATCATTATCGGGATGTTCGGATATATTTAGTAGATACGGAGATTTGCGGTTTCCGAATAGAAAACGTATACCGGTATAAGTTATACATCTTATGTTAACTGTTAACGTGCAAGTATCCGGATAGCAGCATCCAACGAACATTCCGAATATTAATACATTCCGAATACCGGAATTCCGATTAGTCAAAAGTTCCGATTATTTCCAACGCTACTGCGAATACGATTGCGAACTGCTGACAGCAGTCGTCGGGTCCATACTATCGATCTCGCCCAAGTGATTTTTCAAATCGCCCAATTTGCGACTTGCGATTTTTGCCAAAAACTGGTCGCAAAATTCTGGCAAAAGTAGCCCAAATTGCGATAAATCGCCCAATCTGGCCACACTGCAAAGAATACCCAACTCTCTGTTGTCTCTCGTATATGTACCACGCGTCCTTGGTGTGAACGGAACGGAGTCCACCCTCGCGCCCTGCGCCATAGATCTCTCACTCGCCGGCTAGTCCCAATACGAAAATTTGCGCGTAATTCAAAACTGCAGTATGTTGGTATGATGAGCTAGCTAGGTCTTGGCCCTTAGGACTTGATGGAGAAGTCAGTGTGGCCCTTTGGCTAAAAAGTTTGGAGACCCCTGGCATAGAGCATGGAAATAGAGAAAGTTGCAGTGTTTGTTCGTTCCTAAATTTGTTGAATCTTTTGATTTAATATCGAAAAACCTAATATTAAATACTCCAAATATTGTTTAGTGCCGAAATGTGAATCAACGCCTATTCGAACACCAGGAAAAGTATTTATTTCATTGCCAGTGGGATCCAAAGTTATTATATGGGAAGTTGTCTAATGCGAGGTTCGTTCTTAGTCAGCAGCGATCGGAAATTGACGTCACTGCGGGACCGCAATTTCCTGCCGTACATTAGCCGATAAGCGGAGCGCATAGAACGGTGGAATAAAATAATCCTCGTTAGGTATAAAATAATAATTATTTATTATTAACCCAAAAACTAAATTTCGGTGAACATCTGTTACAGTAGGTACGTACACTTTCTTCGCCATGATGATATTCGAGAAGTAGTAGGTATGAAGGTAGGTAGGTACATACTTAGTTTTGCTTTCAGAAACACATCGGCGAGTAGAAAGTGTTTAGAAGTAGGTATTTTTATTCAAATAACTGTACATAAAATGTTATCTATATCTACAGGGTGGTCCAGGTCGTAATACATTAATTGTGAGAGGTGATAGAGAATCAAGAATAAGGGGACTTTTCTTAATAAACATATACCCGGAAATGCATAATATCAGAGATATAGCCCTCCAAACATGGATTCCAATTCTTTTTACACAGTCTACCCCGTTCAACCGATTTGGCTCAAATGATGGCATTTTATTGATATTTACTCAAAATTAACAAAAGAGTGAACGAAAGAAATTGACATGATTTACAATAAATTTTCAAAGTGCAATCCTCTGGCTTCAATACATATTTGACATTGTCTAGAAATAGAGTTGATCGCCGTTAATATTTGATCCCAATTTTCACTTAATTGATGGCAAGCTTGGTGTATTCGTTCAATCAGTTGTTCCCTTGTTGCAACTGTTGTTTCGTAGACACGGTCTTTTAAATAGCCCCACATAAAAAAGTCCAAGGGAGTTATGTCGGGCGACCTTGGAGGCCACGCTACTAGTCCTCTAGCGGCTTCGGGTTGCTCATTATTCATCATACGCCCTATCCATCTCTCTAGATAATGTTCATTGATCCAATTCCTCACCTGCCTTCCAAAATGGGCAGGAGCACCATCCATTTGAAACCAACTATTAATACGTACTCCATACGGTATGTCATCAAACAATTCAAATAAGTTGTTTGTTAAAAAATCCAGAAATAGTTCAGAGTTCAGCCGAGGTGGTAAAAAAATTGGATCACAAACATAGCCGCCAATAAGGCCCAGCCATACATTTCCGCTAAACTCGTGTTGGAAAGATCGGACACGAATTTCTCTTGGATTTTGTCGACTCCAAATGTGACAGTTATGATTAAATATTCCAGTTCTTGAGAAACTTGCCTCATCTGTCCATAATATGTTTTGTAAGAACTCTGGATTTTCTTGAAGGGAATTTAATATCCAGTTACAAAATATCAAACGATGGTTTGCATCACCGGGGAGTAAATGTTGCACCGGTTGTAATGATATGGGTTCCGATGGTCCCTATGAAGAGTGCGCAATACTGTTGATTTTGATGTAGGGCCGCTCTTCGAGAACTAAGCCGGGGATTGTTGTCGAATGTTCTCAGTATTACATTGGCTACATTATTTTTTCTCCTAGGCTATTCTTCGGCTCGCTTCAAACCAAATTCCCGAAAAAGGCAACGGATATTCACAAAAACACGGGCATTTGGTTGCCTCCGAATGCAGTAACCGTAAATAAAATGTATGTCTGCACAATCACCATTATTGAAGAAATTTGGCATGATTTCATCTCACAAATTTAAATTCAGCAGGTGGAAATCGACTTAATGCAAAGACTATGCTGCACAAATAATGTCAAAGCTTCTAAAATGATTGAAGCCTACTTGATAATTTTAATTTGTGCGCTCAACATCAAGATAACTTAGTATTAATGACTTGGGCTGTATCTCCGTTATTATGCGTTTCCTGGTGACATAAGGAAAATCAGACCTGTTTCTAAAATGAATATGGATATGTTTTACAATGATGCCGATATGGCCAACTGGAATAGCATCTATTTTTCTGATGATATTGACCAAAAGTTAGAATTGTTTAATGAAATAGTGCTCTCATTGTATGATAGATATGCTCCACTTGTATCTGTTGATTTTGGTGGCAGGAGAAAGAAACTTCCTTACATAACCTATGCTGTTAAATGCTTAATGAGAGAAAGGGATAAAGCAAGGATGAAGTTTTTAGGTGAAAGGAGTGATCGTACTAGACAATTTTACAATGATATGCGAAGAACTGTAAAGCAGGTAATTGAAAGTGAAAAACAAGGTTATTTTAAGAGTAAGTTAAATGGGAAAACATCCGACATATGGACTGAAGCTAAGAAATTAGGCTTTTGGACGCCGAATAACAGGCAAATCCCGGATGCTCTTGCCGATCCACAGAAAATAAATGATTACTTTCAAATGTCAGTTCCTCAGATAGCTGTTGATAGAAGTATTGTCGAGGCGTTTATGGATCATGACTATTGCCCGGACTTTGAATTTACAATGATCGCACCTGAGGAAATAAGAACCTTACTTTCCAGAATCAAGTCTAAAGCAATGGGAGTAGATGGTGTTTCTGCATATATGTTGCAGTTGCTTCTCCCCTATTCTCTCATGCCACTGACACATATTGTCAATGTTTCGTTGAAGACCGGTGTTGTTCCGAAGATTTGGAAGACCGCCATAATACGACCAATCCCGAAGGTTAATAGTCCAACAGAGCTCAAAGACCTGAGACCAATATCAGTACTTCCTGTAGGATCTAAACTATTGGAAAAGGCTGTAAATATGCAGTTGGCTGATCATTTACATCAGTATGGAGTTTTGCCTCAGAATCAGTCGGGATTTCGCAAAGGATATAGCACTGCAACTGTGCTTTCGTCGATCGTGGATAACATTGTTACAGCGAGAGATAGTGGCATGTCCACGGTGTTGGTTTTGATTAATTTGTCTAAAGCTTTTGACACTATAAACTTTGAACTTCTCCTCTTGAAGCTACAGTATTACGGTCTGAAAAATATTGCGCTTAAGTGGTTCACTAACTACCTGAATGATAGAAGATGTGCAACAAGAATAATTAGTCCCCAGGGTTTGCACTCCTTCTCAGGTGAGGTGGTCATCAGATCGGGTGTCCCCAGGGTTCGATTCTGGGGCCAGCTCTGTTTAGTATCTTTACTGCTGATGTGCCAAAATTTGACAGTGGTGACTTATACATGTATGCAGATGATATGAAATATATATCCTCCTTTTCACGGGACCAGCTCGAGATTGCCTTCAGGAGAATGAACACAGACGTCAGTAACATAGTGAGCTGGTGCATTAAAAATGGACTTACAGTGAACTCTACTAAGGCACAGGTGATAGCATTTGGGTCCAGGAGTACAATACAAGATGTTAAGGAACGGGGAAATATTATTGTCCAAGGCGCAATTGTGCCATACTCTGCTTGTGTGAACAACTTGGGGTTGCTTGTGGATGAACAGTTAACCTTTGATGAGCATGTAAAAAGTAAAGTGCAAAGTGCTTTTATTAAACTTAGACAATTATATCAACTTAGAACTTTTCTGTCAGTAAATGCAAAAATTGTATTCTCGGATTCCTTGGTTTTGTCCTTGTTTAACTATTGTGACTGAGTATATTCGCATTTTTTAACAATCAGGCAAAAGAATATGATTCAAAGAATACAAAATGTTAGTGTTATGTATTGCCTGGGGTTACCGCGCAGAGAACATACCAGTGTACATATTGAGAACATTGGTTGGATGAGAATGAATGAAAGAAGACTCCTTCATCTTTCGTGTTTTGTGTATAGAGTGTATAAAGCGGAGACACCATGCTATCTCTACAAGAGACTTAAATGTAGAGGTGATATTCACGATCGAGATACGCGTTACCAGTATCACTTAGACATTCCGAAGCACAACACGAACATTTCTCAGTGTGGATTTTCTTATCTTGCCCTAAAAATTATTAATAACAACTTGTGTAAAGAAACTACTAGTCTCTATACCTTTAGAAAAACTGTGGAATCAAAGTTGTAATTTTTTTTTGTTCTATTTCGTTGCTTTCTTTTTTTGTTTTTCTTTTGGGGTTTAGGTAGAGTTATATATTTATATTATATATTTAGTGTGTGTACAACTATTGTATTGACTAATGTATAATAAATATCTATTATTTATATTATTATTATTATTATTATTATATTTAATCGCATTTGTAAGCTCTACTGCAGATTTTAGAAACACATTATATTAGAAAAAAAATTTCTAAGTTATTTCATAAATATCTTGATTTCTAAAAAATAAATTCTGCGTGAAAAGTTTTAGCAAATTTCGAATTTACTTAAAAAAATCTTTTTAAATTGGCACATAGACAACTAATAACAATTGGCTAAGCCAACAAAACATGATTTCTGCCAAAACATCTACAGGATATTCTTGTTAAACTCCAGAAAATTGATTCTACGATTAGGTACTTCCTTATTTTAAATAGAATAGTATATTTTTTATTATAGTTTGAATTCCACGTCAAAATTTAAGTGGAGTGATTAAAGCAAATTTTTTCATAAATAGTACAATTTTAGAAATATGTATCACAATTTTAGAAGAAATTTAACTTGCCATGAAATTTTCATTGGCAAGAGTGCTGTGAGAAATACTGATATGTACTTCCATTCAATTGTTCACTATTGGTCTTGTCAGATTAAGCCGGCTACTCACTACGCGGCACTTGGCAAGGACTTTCACTTGTTAAAGTACTTGTACTTGGCGAATAGTATGTGTGTATACCATACTCACTACACGGAAAAACGGTGAATGTTCATCTTTTGTGGGAAGTGCAAGTACTTGTCAGAAAGCTTCTCATCATGGCGGACGATAGTAAAACGGAAGCAGCAACTTCAATAATTGTAGAACTCAAACAGTTCCTAAATGTTGCCATTAAGGAATCTTTCTTCTTTTTTAGCTCGGGAATGGAAACTTCCATTTCCTCCACCATTTCTGATTAAATGTGCTTCTACGCATCCATGGACCTCGTTCCTATTTTTATGCAATTTGTGCAAGGGGTCCCAGATAATCGGTTTCCCTGATAAATATCCAAAAAGAAATGTGTCTTTCTATTGGACCACTCCATTGCAACTACATTTTTCAGCCCGAATCGTAAGTAAGTAACGGCGTAGTGTGTATCTGCCGCCAAGTACTTGCCGAGTACAATACTCGAGCCCTTTGACTTTGGACATGCTAAATATCACGCCAAAAGTCTTTCACACACTGCAAGATGGTTTGCTTTCTGATCTTCCGCCAAGAGGCGAGGAATCCACCTTGCCGACAATTTTCGGTAATCCAAATCATCTGAAATGATTGATTGGGCTCTCCCGTATGATATCCCGATGTGTACAGCCATTTCACATTCTGTAATGCGGTGGTCACTTTCAATCAGCTCACGGATCGCACGAATACTCGCCTCATCGATGCTTGCCTGGGATCGGCTCGCATTTTTCAGCGACTTTTGGTCGCCTAATTTTTTGTTGTGCCAGTCGTAGCCTTGGATTCTTGAAAGTATTTTCTTTGTACTACGAGACGTCACAGAATGCTACCCCACCTAAGGTGGCTTTGAAGCAATCATAATGTGTCTCTATGTACGTACGTGCTTTTAAGCAGGTCTTTGTTTTAAATATTGCATGTTTTGAAAAGCCACCTTAGGTGCGGTAGCATTCTGTGACGTCTAGTAGTACAAAAAAATCTGGATTTAGTTCTAGAATTCAATGCCTGGCGGGGTATTTGCCCGAGGAGTAGTTGTTGGAACGGTCCAGTACCACTAATTATTCTCAGATAATTACTCAAAGTAGTTGTCACTTGCTGATATCTGTCCAGAGAGCCATGCAATTTATCTGGCTAAGTCCCTGAAAGGGAGCAGCAGCTCTTTCAGTAATCATAGAGGCAGAGATCGTGAGGGTCGGTATGACACTGTGATACACACTACTGCGATGTGGAAGGCAACGGGAAACCACCACATTATTCTATCCCTAGTACAGCGTACTTCGAATTTATGACGATGGCACCTTCTGGAGCAAAATATTCCGGAGGTAAAATAGTCCCACATTCGGATCTCCGGGCGGGGACTGCTTCGGGGGGAGTCATCAGAAATGATAAGTGTAACATCTCACGAGTCGGAGCGTGGAATGTTAGAAGCATGAAACAAGTAGGAAAGTTAGAGAATTTCAAAATTGAGATGGATAGGTTAGCATTAGACGTAGTAGGTATTAGTGAAGTGAGATGGCCAGAAGCCGGAGACTTCTGGAGCGGAGATTTTAGAGTAATACACACAGGATCTGTAGGAGGAAATTCGGGAGTAGGAATTGTTATGCGGAAAAAAGTAGGGCAGAGTGTAGAAAATTTCTTACAGCAAAGTGACAGGGTAGTTATGGTTAGGTTAGATTCGAAACCTGTAAAAACAGTAATAATACAGGTATATATGCCCACTTCTAACTACAGTGATGAGGTCGTAGAGGCAGTTTATAGTGATGTTGAACATGTGCTAGATTTTGTGAGAGGACACGAAAATTTAATAATTATAGGAGATTTCAATGCAGTGGTAGGCACAGGGCGAGAGGGCGGAATAGTTGGTCCCTTTGGATTAGGCAATAGGAACGATAGGGGAGTTAAACTGATAGAGTTCTGCGATAAACATAACTTAACGGTCGCGAACACTTTATTTCACCATCATGTTAGGAGACGCTACACGTGGAAGATGCCAGGAGACCTAGGGAGATATCAAATAGATTACATTCTTGTTAGGCAAAGATTTAGAAATCAAGTTAGGGATTGTAGAAGTTATCCAGGAGCAGATATAGATAGTGATCACAATATAGTCGTTATGAAGGCCAATCTTAAATTTAAGATTTTGAAAAAACGAAGCGGGAGAAGGTATCTTGACCCAGAGAGACTAAAAGATGATGATACGCGCGATAAGTTCGAGAAAAAGACAAACGAAGTACTAAAGGGCACGGGCAAAAATATTGTTAGGGACATAGAGGAAGAATGGAATTGCATTAAAAATAGTTTAGTTTCCTTAGCTAGGGATATTTTGGGTCATAAACAGAATGAAAGTAGGAAACCCTGGATAACAAAACATACTGTAAGTCTAATAGAGGAAAGGCGAAAATATAAAAATAGGTTAGATGAAATAGGGAAACAAAGATATAAGGCGATCAAGTGGGAAATTATTCGGAAATGGATCGATAATAAGTGCAAAGAAGTGGAAAATAAGTTCGAAGTAGGAAAGACTGATGAAACATATAAAATAATTAGGAGAAATTTTAGAGAAATTGGATCTAGTACCAAAAGCATTAGGAATGAGGCAGGAGATATCCTAATCGAAAGCGGGGAGAAGGCAGATAGGTGGAAAGAATATTTAGGAAACTTATATGCGGGACAGGAAGTGCAAGATATATTAGAAAGCGAAAGCAGTGTAGAGGGGGATAACCTAGGGAATCCTATAATGAGAGAAGAGTTTGAGCTAGCACTAAAAAGTTTAAGGAATAATATAGCGCCAGGTATAGATGGCTTGCAGGCAGAAATCTTAAAGTGCGCAGGTCAAGAGGTAATAGATATATATATATATATATATAGTCCGTTAACCCCCTGTACCTTTCGGTGTCGGGGCATACCATTCACTAATTATTTATAAAGTCAACCCATTTTTTTCTATCGTTCGCCAAATTTCTTGCCTCACTTATTGTTTTTCCTTTATTCTGCAATATTTTATTCACCACACTACTCCAACTTTCAGCTGGCCTCCCCCTACCTCTTCTCACTTTTATTTTAGCTTCCCAAACTCTCTTCACTTGTCGATCAGGTCCCATCCTCCTTAAGTGTCCCCACCAGCTTAACTGTCGTCTCTCAACAAATTCCAATATCGGTATTATTTCTAATTCCTCCCTTATTTCTGAGTTTCTCCTTCTATCCAATCTTGTGACTCCTTTAACATCTCTCAAGTACCTCATTTCTGTCGCCTGAATCTTGCTTTTTAATTTTCTTGTTAGGGTCCATGTTTCGCTTCCGAATGTCAGGATTGGTCTAAAGATCGTTTTAATTATAGTCATCTTCGTATCTCTTGATATTTCCCTTTTCCTAATAAAATTACCTCTCATGCTATAGTATGTTCTCATAGTCTTCTCAATTCTTTCAGTTATATCCATTTCCTGATTACCACTATTTTCTATTGTCACTCCTAAATATTTAAATTGTTTCACCTGTTCTATTCTCTCCACTCCCAATTTTATGTTCAATACTTCTTGTTCCTTGGAAGCCATCATTACTTTAGTCTTCCGTGTGTTGATTCTCATTCCTTTACCTATCAGCACTTCATTCCATATTTCTAAATTCTTTTGTAGATTCTTCTCGGAGTCAGCCATAATGACCACATCATCCGCAAATGCACATTCTTTTATTACTACTGGGGCAAGTCGATTATAGCCTATTCATATTCCTCTTACTTTTGGTTCACATTCTCGCATAATTTCGTCCATAAAGACACAGAACAATACGGGGCTCAACACCCCACCTTGTCTATGTCCTTCCAAAGTCTCAAAAGTTTCTGATTTCATACTTCTATATGCAATATAATTTGTACTTTCTGTGTATATGCTCTTTATTGCTTCTATCAGCTGTCCATCTACATTCCGTTTAAGTAGGGTGTCCCAAACTCTCTGTCTCTCTACTTTGTCGAAAGCCTTTTCCAAATCAATAAAAGCGAAGAAAGCTTTGTTCTTACTCAATACTGTTTTTTGTATTATATCCTTCATTGTAAATATATGATCTTGGATGCTCCTTCCCCTTCTAAAACCACTCTGTGTCTCCTTTAGTGTTGGTTCGATAATTCTCACTAGCTTTCTCTCTAGAATTCGTTCATAAATTTTGACTGCTGTACTTAAGAGCGTTATTCCTCTGTAGTTATCACAGTTTTTTGCATCGCCTTTTTTAAATATCGGCAAAATCACTCCTGTCTTCCAGTCTTTTGGTGTCACTCTCTGCTTCCATGCTTTATTGCATATCTCCAAAAACATCTGAGTTCCTTCCTCTCCAAGATTTTTCATCATTTCAGTTGTCACACCGTCATGGCCTGGCGCTTTACCGTTCTTTGTCCCTCTTATTGCTTCTTTGAGTTCTTCTTCAGTTATCTCCATGTCTTCTACGTTGTTTCCATAATTACCAACCGACCCCGTTGTTAGGCTTTCCCCTTGCTCTCCTCTTGTTGTTATATTATCTCTGTTAGTTCCCAGTATTTCCTCAAAATGCTGTCTCCATCGGTTCATTATTTCATCTTCCTCCGTCAGTAATTCCCCTCTTTTACTTTTGATCGTCACACTTTGTGTCGCATTAGTCTTTCTCATGGTTTTAAGAACTCTATAAAATAGTTTCTGATTTTCCTTGCTGTTTGTCTCCATTTTCTCACCAAACTTCTGCCAACTAATTTCTTTTGCATCTCTGACCATATTCTTAACTTTAAGTCTTTGGATTTTATATATCTCGTAGCTCTCATCTGTTTTTTTTATCAAATATTCCTTCCATTTCTGTTTCTTTATTTTCACTTCATTCTTTATTTCTTGATTCCACCAAACTGTCTGCCTTTTACCGCTATTAGGTCTCACTACTCCACAAGTAACTTCTGCAACTTCAGTTATAATTTTCCTAAACCTCTGCCACAAGCTTTCGACATTTTCTCTTAAGCCATAAATTCTCTCTGCTTTCACCCTAATGCTAACCAATTCTTTATATTTATTAGCAACGTCCAATTCCCTCAATTTATAAGTCTTGATTCTTCTATATTCTTTTGCCTTCTTTCTTCCTCCATTCAGTTTACTTCTTGGTTTATTAACATCATTATTTCTTATTTTTGCCACCAGCATAAAATGATCACTATAAATTTCGGGCCCTCTTCTGACTTTCACATCCATTATATATTTTTTGTTACTTCTTTCCGTCACAATATAGTCAATTATTGACCTTTCGTTTCGTTTGACCTGCCGTGTATATTTATGAATCTCCCTATGCTGGAAAAAGGTATTCGTGACAACCATATCATTTAGTATGCAGTAATCTATTATTCTGTGTCCATTATTATTGATTGTTTCTTCGCCATATCTACCTATTATATTCGTTTTTCGTACATCATTTCCCACTCTGCCATTGAGATCTCCAGCTATATATATTCTTCCCTTACAACCTTCAGTTATTCTATTCAGATCCTCCCAGAATTTATCCTTTTCTTCTGATCTTTCATTTTCATTTGGTCCATATGCAGCTATTACTGTCATCCTACTACTCTTTCCAACCTGTATATCCACTGACAACAACCTGTTCGAATGGCTTTTCCATCCTCTTATCTGGTTGACAATCCTTTTATTAATAATACAACCAACACCTTCCGCTGCTCTCTTTTCCTGTGAGACTCCACCATATACTAATAAATGCCCATCCTCCAATATAACCTCCCCCTGCCCTTTCTTTTTAGTCTCTGTGATAGTCATTATGTCTAAATTCGCTTTGGTAAATTCACCACTGAGTTCCTGTTCCTTCCCATTTATTGATCGTATGTTCCAGGTTCCCAGAAGCCATACATTTTTATCTTTATTGGCTTCGAATTCTCGTTTCTTTTTCTTTTTCCCACACGTCATCCCTCTCTCCCTCTCAATAGATCCTTTCGTCAATGTTATATTCCAATCATCCGGTTGTCCATTTTCCAGCCTTTCCGTCATTTTCAATCCGTCCGTATCCTCCCCATCTATTAGTTTTTGCCATCTCCAGGATCTTTTCATTTTCCATTTTCTTCAGTTTTTGCGACTCATAAGACCATTTCCATTTCTCACCCTCAATGATCAGATATTGGTACCCAACCTTCGTTTTCAAACCCTTCTTCTTCTCTTCCGCCGCTATTTTTCTAATCTTCCTCTGAATCTCCCTTTCCTTGTACGTAAGATCATCATCAATAAACACCCTCATTTCCTTTAGCTTGTTCAACTTATGTTTATTCTTCATGATTTCTAACTTTCTATCATATCCCTCGGCCACTCCCAGAAACATACTCTCAGAAATTTTCTTAACATGTATCAATTTTGGTTCAATCTCTAGATGAGTGCTAAGGAAATCTTCAACACTCTCTTTCATCGCCAGACCTTCCTTGCCTTCCAATCTCAATCCAGATACAATAAAATTGTTCTTCTTTGTTTGTCTTTCGTCTCTTTCAAGTCTCCATTCCATCTTCTCCAGACCCTTCATCTTTTCATTCAACAATTGTACTTCCATTCTCAGTTCTTCATTCTCTTTTCTCAGTGTCCGTATCTCATTTCTGTATTCCTCATTTTCTTTTCTCACTTCCCTGACTTCATTCTTGATTTCATTCATTACTTGTGTCACGTTCATCATTTGTGTCATCATAGCTTTCATCTCTTCCATCTCTTCACTCTCTTTTGTCTTCGTTTTAGTTGGTGTTCGGTTTATCTTCTTGCTCCTCCTAAAAGTCACTTCCTCTTCCCCGCCTTCTCTTTTACGTTTGCTTTCGTCGGTCGAGTAGCCGTCCGTCGAAACGTCGTTTGCACTCATTCGTATCTCTACTGGGTCTGCCCGCGCCCAACTCTCATGCGAAAATTAAAATTCCCGACGTTTGCGCGCGCACTTGTCCTCCAGCTGTTTATTGTATACAAAATCGAAATTTATTATCAACTTGTTTAACTATGTCTTAGGCACTCAAATCCCGTCAGTTATTTAACGCAAATAAAAACCGCCACTCACATTCACTACTGTTTATTTCTCCACTCAGAAACGCTCGTTTTAGTACGGAAAAACTCTAAACTTTAACGCGGGTTAACGGAGCCGTCTGCACGGTTATCGCGTCGAACCAATATTCAGGGTAATAGATCGTTTATTTAAATTAGTTAGTCGTATATATCTGACAGGCGAGATTCCAGAGGATTACAAACGGAACATCATGGTAGCTTTGCCAAAAAGGAAAGGCGCGGATAGGTGCGAAAATTTCAGAACCATCAGTTTAACTTCCCATGCGTCAAAAATTTTAACTAGAATTGTGCAAAGAAGGATGGAGAAAAAGGCGGAAGAAATATTAGGAGAATATCAGTTAGGATTTAGACGAAATAGAGGAACACGCGAGGCCATCGTAGCTTTACGAGTAATTATAGAAAAAACTATAGAAAAGAGAAAGAGCGTCTATATAGGATTTGTAGATTTAGAAAAGGCCTTCGACAACGTAAAATGGGGGAAGATGTTCGAAGTGCTGAGAAAGGTAGGGATGAAATATAGGGACAGAAGAATAATACATAATCTCTACGAAGAGCAAAAGGCAGTTATAGAATGTGAGCAGGAACGAAGGGAAGTAGATATCCGGAAGGGAGTGAGACAGGGATGTGTATTGTCACCTCTAGTTTTCAACTTATATATCGAAGATGCTATTAATATTGTTAAGGACAGAACAGCCTCAGGGATTAACGTACAGGGTCAAACTATTAACATGCTCAGATTTGCGGATGATATAGAAGTGTTAGCATCTAGCAAAGAAGAATTAGGAGCGGCTTTGAATGAAATGGAAGCAGTTTTGACACAGAGCTATGGCATGAAAGTCAATAAAAAGAAAACTAAAATTTTGGTATGTAGGGGATGTGAAAATAGAACTAAAGTTGACATACAAATAGGAAATGAGAAGATAGAGGAGGTCATGGATTTCTGCTATTTAGGAAGTAAAATAACTCAAGACGGTAGGAGCACTAAAGATATAAAACAAAGAATAGCGCAGGGCCGAGTTGCGTTTAGCAGAAAGAAACAACTGTTATGTTCGAGAACGGTTAATATTGAGACTAGGAAGAGACTCTTAGGGCCGGTTGTTAGAACGCAGATCAAAATGTAGCGCGAGGCTAGATTTTTTGATCTCGGTTTAAATCAAGATTGCGTTGTTAGTACGCTCGAATTGATTTTAATTCTGATCCCGGCGCTAACCTCGGTTCAAACCCGGTTCAAACTGTAAAACGGGTTGTTAGAAAGCGAATCAGTGAGTAACGCGCGATTAACCTTGGTTCAGAATAATTCGTCGTCCCGCACGGATTAACTTTTGACAGTTGCAAATTTTCTGTGTTCTTTTTGAAGTTAATTTGTATATCTACTTTATTTCTAAGGTAAGTAAATAATTTTCATTATAGAATAATATAAATAAATGTATTATTAGGTGGTGTACCCATATAAAAAGAGAATTAGACGTCAAAAATATTTAAAAGAGAACATAACCACATTTTTATTCAATGGAATTTGTATTTGTTATTACTTATTGTGCTTATTTTCCGATGGTCCACATATTCTTAAGTTAGAGAAATTAGGTAGGTATTTTGCATTCTTTCACAGGTATCCACAATAAATTAATCATAATGTCGCATTCAAAATTATTGATGATGAATTTGTAAACGAGCACATACCTAAGTAAAAAGAATTTGTTGTGCATTTATTAAGAATATGCATGTGATCGAATACGTAGTAGCTTCTTTATGCAATGTAAATATAAAGTGGCTTAACTTATTTGTGCATGATGCACAAAAGTAGGTATTTTCAAATAAATTGTAGTTTTATCGCTCTTACCATAAAAAGACAAACAACTTCTTGAAGACATTATACTTTTCAGGAAAGGATTTCCTTGTTCATCAAAAATTATTAACAATTTTTAACACAGATATAAGGGGGGTGACATCGTTCCTACTCGCTGCAGCATAATGTCTAGCCCGTTATAAGAAAGATAATAATATAACCTTTATTTAGCAAGTTGTACCTACCTACGTTATGACATTACATTAAAAGTACAATCTATAATAAAAACAGCCAGCTACTTGGCCGGTTTATCTAGAGCCACGGTGGCGGCATCGTTAATGCATTGGTGTAGTAATCCGTTGGGTTCCGGATCCTTCTTCACTCGCTCCAGTCGTATCATTGATATAACATTGCGAGGTATAATGGCATGTATCGATACTCTTCATGTACTCTGGCATGTACGGAGTCATGGGCTGAGTGAAATGAAAATAAAATTGAATACGATTAAAATATTTTCATCTCCAATCCATCATTACAATATTCCAGATGTCTGATTTACCTTCTGTATCAAACCTCTCTGATGCTGGTGAGATATCGGGTGTCAAAAGAAAGTGCCGTAGAAAAACTTTTGCACCAGTTTGGAGATTAGCTCGAACCGCTCATCGAACCAAATCTATCAGTGCTCGATACCTATACTTAAAGACGTATGTATGGAGTCCGACAACAAGAGAAGCGGGTTGAAAAAGAATAGAATGCGTTTGAAATGTAGTGCTTCAGATGCATGATGAAGATAACGTGGATAGATAAGGTTAGCAATAGGGAGGTATTAGAAAAAGTTAGGGAAGACAATAATAGATTGGTAGGGCACCTTCTGAGACACGAAGGAATAGTTCGCGACATACTAGAGTCGGAGATAGGAATTAAAAGAAGTAGGGGCAGGCCCGGATTAGACTACTGCTCTCAATTAGTTGGGGATGTAGGATGTTCTGCTTTTAGAGAAATGCGTAGGTTAGCTCAGGATAGAAGAGGATGGAGGTGCGCGTCCAACCAGTCTTCGGACTGAGGACTTTATGATTAATATATTTTACTTTCGAAGTACTGTACAGTGTACACCCTAAACTAATTTTGAAGTTTATAATTATTACTAAATTATTATTCTCCCTAAAGTTCTTTTAATGGCCGAAATTGTCCTTTTTTATTTTCATATTCATGAAGTGCTGTTGCTTCATATATATAGACTTCTGTTGAAAAGCAGCACACTCAATTTATTTTTAAATTACTTAATTTTGAAAGCTGTACTGGAAAATCCTTTTCTTTTAGGTGAAGCTGCTTCAGTCTTCTATGACGGGATTAGATTGGAGTTGGTTGGGCAACACTAACGGGACCGACAGCTGTAGTGAAAAATATGTGGGAGGATGTACTGGATACACCCTCCACTATAACAGGTGTTGTTTCAATAGACATCTCCTAAAATAGTATTGAAGAATGGTTTTGATCGTATGATCGAAACAAAATACTACTCGTAGCTTCAAACTATTTTCGGAAGAAAATTGCTCCATATGGATTTGGAAGTGGATCAATTTCCTTATCCATCAGGGCCAGCACTCTAGCTTCTGTCTCACTGAGTTGGACAGAATAAGGATGACCACCAGTGCCTTTAACTTCTTTCTAATAATTAAAATATTTTTGGATATATTGCATAGTTATTTGTGGGTCAAATGAATTTATTATATTATTTTTATTATTATAATAATTTCTTCAATTTCTGTTCATTTTTAGTTTCAATTTAGTCAGAAGCTATCCATTTCATAAAGAAACCTTTACAAAATCTTGTTACTTGTATTTTTATGGTCTTTAATAAATTTCCTCGTGTCAAAAATATTAATTTCAAATTTTATTTTGCCATAGGACATTTTTATTTTTTTGTACTATCTATGCATCACACCTGAAATTTGGCATGATCACAAGGAAATTTTTCACTCACCAATGTTATCAAGAATATTTTTTTTAAATAAATGATAACCCAATCTAGTAAATTCTAATTTGACTGCTGTACGAGTTGGTAATTCGCATAAGATTTCATCTGTGTTGTGCACAAAATTATTTCAATAATATGCCGAAAAACTTGTCTCGTATGTCGAGCCCGCTTCTCTCTCCACTAATATGAGACAAGTAAGTATGAAGGACTCGCTAATAAGAGATAAATAATCTACAACTTGACTGAGCTCAGGGATTCTCAAACAGTTTTTATCAATGATCTAAAAATCCTTCTTCTTGTATTGAAAAAAACAAGAACTAAATACCTTATCGGTTGTGGCCCCGCTTGTATGATAAACTCGTTCAAATATCTTCTACATAGTAAAATATTTTGATTTTTAAGTTTGTAAATAAAGAACTTTATGATTTGTACGAGAGCGAGTACAAGAGTCGCTGCCATTTCCAACGCAGTAACTTTCATCTTAATTCATATAGGGAAGCCACTTTTTAGCCGGAAAAATTAGATTTTACTGGAGTATAAGAAAGTTTCCCATAATGTTGCACACTTTTTATAAGTCACACTGTATTAACCTTATGAATTTTCTTTTTTACCCTTCTCCCAAATCCACCTCTTCATTTTCCTCCACGGCTTCGCTATACTTTCTCTTCTAAAATGAATTCATAAATTGCACAGTTCGTTCATCGGGAATTTTACAAAGGATAGAGGAGAAAGGAACAGCGGCAAGAAAGGAACCAATTAAGTAGATACCTACCTAAATGTAGTGATCATAAATGAAAACATTGCTTTAAAGAATAAAAAATATATCGATATTATAGAAAATACTTTGCAGACTATCAAACAAATTATATTGACAATATACACTACAATTTTGAAGCTTCAATCTAGATTTATGCAAAGGAAAATGCTCATGTTTACAAAAGAAGCCAGAGCTGAAGTCTTATGCTGGTGAGAAACTTATTCAATGATTTGAAACAAAACTATTGCAAATAAAATTATAAAATGCCACACTGGCCCTGCTACAAACCATATACAAATTTAGCATAATTTTCCCCTTACACTACACCATTAAAATATGGAAACTTCATTGTTAGTTCCACCAGACTCGGCAAAAGTGCCGTTTCAGAGCTATTAAAATTTCTCAATTTTTTATCATTCATTATGCCGAAATACGTAATTATGGAGCACCTAATGCACAAAACACTGAATTGGGGTTATGTACAAACGCTAGAAACTTCAAAAATTACCGTGCGCTTGACCTATTTCCGAACACTTGATCTAAAACTGACGTACAGGAGTTGATCCGAGTGCTAGCACTCGTGTCAGCTAATCGCGCGTTACAATTTGTTCTAACAACCCGATCAAAATGTAGCACCGCGTTGGCTTTAATCCGAGATTACGTGATCTGGATCAAATCAAAGTTTCTAACAACCGGCCCTTAAAGTCGTATGTATGGAGTACGGCATTATACGGGTGCGAAAAATGGACAATAGGGGAAGCGGATCGAAAAAGAGTAGAAGCGTTTGAAATGTGGTGCTACAGGCGCATGATGAAGATACCGTGGATAGATAAGGTTAGCAATAGGGAAGTATTAGAAAGAGTTGGGGAAAAGCGAAAGGTATGGAAGACAATAAAGAGTAGGAGAGATAGGATGGTAGGACACCTTCTAAGACACGAAGGAATAGTTCGCGACATACTAGAGGCAGAGATAGGAATAATAAGAGGTAGGGGTAGGTCTAGATTAGACTACTGCTCTCAAATAGTTAGGGATGTAGGATGTTCTACTTTTAGGGAAATGCGTAGGTTAGCTCAGGATAGAAAAGAGTGGAGGTACGCATCCAACCAGTCTTCAGACTGAGAACCTTATGATGATGAAGTAAAAATGGAATGGTTTGAGTGTGCAGGGGAAAGCACCGTACTGATGAGTCTCAGAAGGACGAAACCAGTTGGTCTGCGGTTTTCAATACACATTCAAAACATGCAATATTTAAAACAAAGACCTGCATAAAAGCACGTACGTACATAGAGACACATTATGATTGCTTCAAAGCCGCCTGTGACGTCTCGTAGTACAAAAAATCTGGATTTAGTTCTATAATTCAATGCGTGGGGGGGCATTTGCCCGAGGAGTAGTTGTTGGAACGGTCCAGTACCACTAATTATTCTCAGATAATTACTCAAAGTAGTTGTCACTTACTGATATCTGTCCAGAGCGCGGCAGCATATATAGCAAGATGAATTACATGGTTTGAGTGTGTAGGGGAAATGACCGTACTGATGAGTCCCAAAAGGACGAAACCAGTGGTCTACGGTTTTACATGCACATTCGAAAAATGCAATATTGTAACTTTCAACAGCTACAAAAGTAGTAACGGAATGGAATGCCCATGAAGGCAGAGTAAAAGAAAGATCGAAATAATATGATATGATGATGTTATATAAAGGTGGCGATACAATTCAAAAAAAGGAAACACAGCTACACAGTCCATTTTATGTACAAGGTATGCTTTCATTTATGCTCGTGCTCGTAGTACGTGTCACAAACACAGCCACACTGCAACTGCGAATTCCTTTGTGTTCATCAGAAAAACCGACAGCGGATGGAGTGGCACGAGCAGATCACGGCGTGCTCGAGGTGCGCTCGCGACGTGTTCATAAACACGGCCAAATTTAACGAATTTGTTACATTACACGTTACATTACAGGCTCGGTTCGCCAAGTGTATCGCTACCTTTTGATCTAATAACAGTGGAAGTAGATTGGATAGAACAAGTATGGATTTAGGAAGTTCTTATAGAACAGCCAAAACTCAAATAGGTTGCGGAGTCAAGCAATAAAAATTACATTGAGTAAGCTTTTCAGCATCTCCTGTATTGAATAATCGACTACTAAGCCACGAAAAATTCATTACTCCTAATATGTAATTACAATATTCTACTTCAGTTTATTTTATTTAAGCCGCTCCAAACACTTGCTATTGGCCTTTTCAAAGTATAATCGAACTTAACACGTAACTTCAAAATCTAATATGGAACAGCGCACTCTACATAACTACAAATTTTGTTCATTTAACATTGTGATAGTCACTTGCTGTGCATCATAACTAACGCAATAAAAGTTTTAATGCATTTATCTACGTAAATGTTAATATATAGTAGTGGAGTGCGTGGAAAGACATTAATTATGTGGCAATGCTTCGCTTGACAATTGCAATTCTAATGATTTTGCGATGCAATAAGTAGATCCATAAATTCTTAATTGTATTGCAAACACTACATCTTCAAAGTGTCTTAATCCATACTCTTCGAATCAGTCCATGGTCTAACTTTTGAGAATCTCCTGGGACTTGCTCTTACTCAGCGCAATTACTGGTTCCGGCCCAGGGAAAAGTCCGAAGGAGCCTTCCATGGCCAACTCATCGGCTCATACGTATTGCCACATGGACATGCTTTGTTGTTTGTCAATATTGTCACACCAATATGTGTAGCTGTATCGATAAGATGATACAAACACTATTAGCGTACCACTTATCCGATACATATTCTGTATGGATATGTATCATCGATATGTCAACCCAACCCTAAACACAAATATATTTTCGGCACAAATTGTCAGAGTGGACTAGCATGAAACAATTTAAGAAATTTTCTATTCTTGTTTTATCATGTTTTTGAATTATTAGTTCAGAAATATTTGACATACATCTCACTCTACACATGCTATTTAGATTAGAAATTTATAGTTTTCTTACATTTTATCGCAATATTGCGTTTGCGCATAAACAGTAAAGTTGATAAAAACTTACCTTGAATTTCACGATTATCTTCTATAGGCAAAGTAGTGCAGTCTAACAACTGAGGAGCACAACCTCTCACTTTTTCTGTTAACATAAGAGTAGTTGATACTCCTGCAAATGGTTCTGCCCCATTTGCCATTTCACAAATGACCATTCCAACACTGTAGATATCCGATTTCTCGTTATACCCTAAAGCCTATACATTAAAATGTGTTTCTGTTTTGAGAGAAAATAATCGTGCTTCAGTTTCAAATTTTATTTACTTGTATCACATACCTGAGAAATTTTGTTCCAAAACTTCAGGACTTAACCAGTTTAAATTTTTAACCGTACTTGATGGAAACGAATAAAGTTGTTTTTGCCATTTGCCATTCTGAACGATTTCACAAGCGTATTTCAATCCAGTCAGATATGCAACACCAGCTGCAGATACCAAAACGTGACTCGCACGTATTGCCCTAGAATATAGTATTCCAGTGAAACACCATTAAGAATGTTTCTGCAAAAAACATTACTTCTAATATGGCTCAGCAAATTTCACTCTTATACAATTACATTGCGGAACTGAAATTATTAGTTGCGTGGCCGACAACATCAGGATTTGTAGTCTAAATGTGATTCGTAGCAAGTCTGATATTTGTGTCCTCGCAGTATCAGCACCTACTTCTCGTATTCATTATTTTTTCAAAAATAATAAACAGATATGGTAAGGTTAAGCCAGTTAAGATCACAGAAGATATTTTTAGAACAAAACGTATGTCAAAACCACAGCATGCAGAACCATAGTAGAAATAATATTGTTCTGAAAAAGGGGAACTATATCACAGCTGGGGAAAATTCCATAATATTGATTATATACCTACACTACATTCGATCTCTATCTTTTAAAATTACTAAGGTACTGTTAAAATTACTTACCTATGAATATATCCTTTTTTATGAATATACTGCAACCCGTCAAGAATATCTCGAAGAATCAAAATTATCGCGTTCTCGGGCAGACCTACAACAAGCCTAAGTATAATCAAAGTTATGAAAGGTAGATTCTTATAATGCTGTTTCATATTGTGCCTAGTGATGCAAAAGTAATATTACCACGGTAGAGGAGTGGGTGCAAATGTGGAAACATGAGGGTAATGTGGAAACGGCAAGTATTTCGACTGCAGAGAGCTTCACTCTAGCGGTGATTGCCGTAAACAGTCACTCTCGTTCCTATTCGTCACGAAGCAGGGCTAGGCATTATAGTTAATGGTGGTGCTTCGATTTCTGTTTTGTGATTTTCGTGAAGTTTTTGGATGTAAGTTTGTGGTATTATTTACTCTAACTTATCGTAGAGGTAGCGTAATGCGTATCAGAGTATTGGGAAAGGGAGTTATAGGGAAGGTATTGTTGGATTTCAATGAATCATAAGCTAACGTTTTCTTGACTTAACTCGCAAAATCCAGTTTGGCTAAAGTGCGGGTAACTTAGAAACATGTGGATGAGGGCAATGTGTTATATTTTTTTATCAACGAATAATGTTTTCTATGAATAAAAACATATTATAAAAAGAATATAATGCTTAAAGTTTAATATTCCAATATCTTTTTGTGTTTTCACATTGATTTACTGTAATTTTAGGGTGTTTCCACATTACCCGCACTTTTTCAAAAATGGAAAAATGTAAATATTTTTTTATTTTTTAAGTATTTAAATTAAAATTTTTAATTAACATAACTTTTTAAATGTTGTCGTAGTTTTTAAAATATCATCATCATAAAGTTCTCAGTCGGAAGACTGGTTGGACATGTACCTCCATCCTTCCTATCCTGAACTAACTACGCATTTCCCTGAAAGTAGAACATCCTACATCAAGAACTATTTGAGAGCAGTAGTCTAATCTGGGCCTACCCCTACCTCTCTTTATTTCTATCTCCGACTCTAGTATGTCGCGAACTAGTATGTCGCGAATGTGTCCTACCATTCTATCTCTCCTATTCTTTATCATCTTCCATGCCTTTCACTTTTCCCAAACTCTTTCCAATACCTCCCTATTGCTAACCTTACCTGTCCATGGTATCTGCGTCATGTGTCTGTAGCACCACATTTCAAAAGCTTCGATCCGCTTCTCCTATTGTCTAAGCTTCGCACCTGTACAATGCCGTACTCCATACATATATCTTTAAGAGTCTCTTCTGTGTTTCTACATTAACCGTCCCCAAGCATAGTTGTTTCTTTTTGTTAAACACAACTCAACCCTGCACTAGTCTTTGTTTTATATCTCTAGTGCGCCTACCATCGCGAGTTACTTGCCTTCCTAAATAGCAGAAATCCGCGACTTCCTCTATCTTCTCATTTCCTATTTGTATTTTAGTTTTAGTTCTATATTCACGCCCCCTACATACCAAAATTTTGGTTTTCCCTTTATCGATTTTCATGCCGTAGCCCTTTGTCGAAACCTCCCATTTCATTCAGAACCATTCCTAGTTCTTTTTTGCTAGATGCTAACACTGCTATATCATTCGCGAATCTGAGGCTGTTCTGTCCTTAACAATATTAATCGCATCTTCGATATATAAGTTGAAGACTAGAGGTGACAATGCACATCCCTGTCTCACTCCCTTCTGGATATCTAATTCTCTCTCTAATTAGAAGTGAAAATCGAAAGGACAATATGTAGTTAGATAATTTTAGTTCAATTAAATTTTTCTTTTTAAATTAGCGGGCTGTGTCCACTGATGAGCAAATAATACATAAATCTGTCACTTTCATTTAAATATCATTTAAAGCGAATAGACCAGGAGCCCATAGACCAAAAATTGTGTATAATAGGTTTACTCCAAAAATGCCTGCGATGTTGTGATTTTTGGGTCGTGGAGCTCAGAAATGCCCATGCCAGTTTTTGTTTTTGGTACAGTGATGTGTGGCAGACCCGTAAATGTGTAAAAAAATTGCTTAAAAAACTATTATCGGTTTAGGACTGGGGTTTGCGGGAATTGCTAAATAATGAAAAGTAATCCAGCGGACGCGGTTCGCTTGTTGTGTATTCTGGGACACTGACCCGCTGCAGGGGCCAAACTGTGTAAATAAATCACCACAAAAAAAATCGTAGGTTTACGCATGGGGATTGGAGGGATCTCCTAATTTACCCCCAAACATCATGAATGTCGACTCCCATTCATTTTGGTTGGTACAAAGAGGCGCCCCTCTCGCGACATTTTGTAAATTCACTCGGGTAAAAAAAATCATAAGTTTATGAATGGCGTTCAGTAACTTGTTAAATATAAACATACTGAGTGCAAAAATACATTCGCCATCGTTGAAAAGTGGTACAAAAGTCTTGCCATTCATGATAATTGATTGTGTACTGAAGCTTCGTTTATTGAAACTAGTTAGCTGCACATACCAGACAGGCGAGATTCCAGAAGAATACAAACGGAACATCATAGTAGCTCTGCCAAAATGGAAAGGCGCAGATAGGTGTGTAAATTTTAGAACGATCAGTTTGACTTCCCGCGCGTCAAAAATTTTAACTAGAATTGTGCAAAGAAGGTGGAGAAAAGGGCGGAAGAAATATTAGGAGAAGATCAGTTCGGATTTAAAAGAAATAGGGAAACGCGCGAGGCCATTCTAGCTTTACGACTACTAATAGAAAAAGCAATAGAAAAGGGAAAGAAACCGTATAAAGGATTTGCAGATTTGGAAAAAGCCTTCGACAATGTGAAATGGAAGAAGACGTAGATATCTTGAAAGGGAGTGAGACAGGGATGTGCGTTATCGACTCTAGTTTTCAATTTATATATACTCAGATTCGCGAATGATATGGCAGTATTAGCATCCAGCAAAGAAGAATTAGGAAGGACTCTGAACGAAATGGAAGCGGTTTTGACGGAGGGCTATGGTATGAAGATCAATAAAAAGAAAACCAAAATTATGGTGAGTAGGAGGCGTGAAAATAGGGCTAAAACTAAAATACAAATAGGAAACGTGAAGATAGAGGAAGTCTCAGATTTCTGCTATTTAGGAAGTCAAATAATTCGCAATGGTAGGAGCTCTAGAGATATAAGACAAAGAATAGCGCAGGGCCGAGTCGCATTTAATAAAAAGAAACAACTATTATGCTCGGAAATGATAAATGTAGAAACTCGGAAGAGGCTCGTACAAATGTATGTATGGAGTACAGCAGTGTACGGATGCGAAACTTGGACGATAGAAACTTGGACGATAGGAGAAGCGGATAGGAAAAAATTAGAAGCATTTGGAATTTGGCGCTATAGACGCATGATGAAGATACTGAGAGGTATTAACCTCTCTGTTGCTAACCTTCTAATGAAAGAGTTGGAGAAAAGCGAAATTTATGGAAGACGGTAAGGAATAGGAGAGATAGGATAGTAGGACACCTTCTGAGGCACGAAGGCTTAGTTCGCAACATACTAGAGTCAGAGATAGGAATAAGAAGAGGTAAGGGTAGGCCCAGATTGGACTACTGCTCTCAAGTAGTTAGGGATGTAGGACGTTCAACTTTTGGGGAAAAGCGTAGGTTAGCTCAGGATAGGAAGGATGGAGTTACGCGACCAACCAGTTTTCGGACTGAAATCTTTATGAAGAAGGGTGAAAATTAATAAATCTTTCTTGCAACCTTTCTAGCGGGCCCTTGTACCACCGTTCAACGAGAGGGAATGTATTTTTGTAATTCATAAACTTATGATTTTTTTACGTAAGTTTTTTTTACAAAATGTTGCGTCTCTAGTGCCCCCCTGTACCAATTTTTTTTATCGGCAACAGTGAATACTCGACTTTTGTGATTGAAATAACTTGTCTCCAAGTTTTGAAGAGTAAACTTATGATTCTTTTTACCTGAGTGAATTTACAAAATGTCGCGAGAGTGGAGCCTCTTTGTACCAACCAAAATGAATGGGAGTCGACATTCGTGATGTTTGGGGGTAAATTAGGAGATCCCTCCAATCCCCATGCGTAAACCTACGATTTTTTTGGGGGTGATTTATTTACACAGTTTAACCCCTGCAGCGGGTCAGTGTCCCAGAATTCACAACAAGCGAACCGCGTCCGCTGGATTACTTTTCATTGTTTAGCGCTTCCCGCAAACCCCAGTCCTAAACCTATAATACTTTTTTAAGCAATTTTTTTACACATTTACGGGTCTGCCACACATCACTGTACCAAAAACAAAAACTGGCATGGGCATTTCTGTGCTCCACGACCCAAAAATCACAACATCTCAGGCATTTTTGGAGTAAACCTATTATGCACAATTTTTGGTCTATGGGCTCCTGGTCTAGAAGGTATAAGTAAGAAAAAGGCAAAAATGTAATTTTATACGACACAAAAAGTGAAAATGGCTACTGCTTAAATCAGAGATATCTCGAGAGATAAGCAGAGACAAAATACCTTAGAGATTGGCAACTCATATACTAAAACAGCAGTGGCGGCTCCTGACTTTAAAACCTGGCAGTGCTCTAGAATGAAATCACCGCTCAGGGGTTGGGGGGGGGTCTGGCGGTTTCTCCCCCGTAGTTTTTTTAAATGAAGTGCTTTAGAAGCCATTTTCAAACATATTCAAACAAGAAATTTCACTCATCGCAATATTTAACGAAAATCCCAAATCCAAAAGGTTAAACTTTCGCACACAACTTTTACCGCGACCTTTCGAAAAGCATTTGATACTTCGCACAGGCTTAGGACGTCCATTTCATTTTATTTCAAGTTTTTTGTCAAAAGTCTATATTTAGATAAAATATTCATTTTTAACTGAATGGAGTATTACAACACAATAATAATTTTGAAAATTGCACAAATCAGGCGACCACTTTGTTAAAGTTCATTCCACAATGTTTAAGTGCTGACTTTAACCAAGCCACTACCTTTAGCTAAGTATTGGAAATTTCAATATTTAAAAATAAACACGATAATGCAGCTAATTACTCACGTTATAAGCAAAGTAACGAGCTATACTTGGGCCGCCGAACAGACGGAGTGATCACCCTGCAAGAACGTGCTCTAGGCGGGACCACTATCAATTTAGGACAACCGAACCGCAGTGATGCGCTTTCTTTAGACCCAACGAAGTCGCATCACTCTAATTTGGTCGTCATAAATTACTATTGGCCACGCTAGAGTGCGTTCTTGCAGGGCGATCACTCCGTCTGTTCGGCGGCCCAAGTATATCTCAGACCTAAATATGGTAAACAAAAACAAACACTGCCGCAGAAGTACAAACTCCCGCGAGCCGTGCTTCGCCCAACATAAGTAAGTGTGTGCTCAAACAGCGCTCCCAGACGAGCCCACCTAAAAGCACATACGACGAAATTTTCCCGAGTCGCGCCGATCTCGCTCCCATATCGAATATGCATTTGCCTTAGAGTGCCACACCTCAGTACTCGGACGGCTGGTTGGGTGTGTGGTAGGCATTTTGAAAGACAACGCGGAATGCTTAGAGCGCGTACTATTTATTATCTCGCATAATAATTAATATACAGGGTGAGTTGTAAGTCACGCCCCATCTGCAAAATATGAGTTTATAATGGTAAAGTAAGTTGAAATGAAGGAATAAAAAAATCGATTTCGTCTTCGTTAACGAGTTATAACTTTTAAAATTTTATTCATTTACATGTAAGCATGAACACATAAGTTAAACAATTTGGAAAGATGTTCAAATAATCCACAATCAACTTAAGTGCACAAGCTAGTACCCCAATTCGTTGGCCCCCTCGGTCACCTGACCTGATACCGGTTGACTTATTTTATTGGGGTTACCTCAAGGAAAAAAATTACCATGTACCTGTTGAAAATCAGGCAGACATACTTCCCAGAATACTACAAGCAGTAGCTTTAATAGATGGGCAAATGCCGCAGAGAGTTAGAGATTCTCTTTTACAGCGTGCTGCCTTGTGCATTGAAGTTAATGGTGGATTATTTGAACATCTCTAATTGTACCTATCAGTATTAATTAATTAAATAAACTAATATTCCAAGTATTATTATCTAACTTTAATTTGACCCAGAAAAGGTTAAAAGCATATTTTTGTAGGCAGTGCGCGCGCACGAGCGCACTTATTAAGGAGCAGCCGCTGCACTATGTACAGTGATAGCGAATCACAGCAGCTGGTAGTTATTTGAACAGACAGCAGGTGGCGCAATGACAAGCCGGTGCGGCGGGAGATTTTAAATTGATTTAACTTCAGCTTCCAAAATTCAAATAAAACTATAAAATAAGAGATGATCAGATATAAAATTATTGTTTATTAGTTAATTTAACAATACATTCTATTGTTAATTATACAAAAAACATATTCAAAAATAATGGACGTATAATGCATAATAATGGATATTGTGTTAAAAATAAATGCTATAATTTTTACACATACAGAAATTTCGACAATTTTTAGAAATTATTCATATGCCGAGACCCTAATAACTGCATCTAAACATAATTTATCGGACTTATAAATTCTGTATTGTTTTCATCCAAATGTTGAAAATGCTCATATCTTTGATTGGAAATCTATGTCGCACACTGATCAAGTCTTCACAGTCTTTTTCACAACACTTTTTTACGCTTGGCAAATTGCAAAACATATATCATAAAAAAACACAAATGTACAAAAACGACGCGACACTTCAAAACTGACATTAAATTTTCAAAATTCAAACACCGCCACCATCGATCCCTTTGTGATACTAAATCTTTTGGAGAAACAGGTTCTGTTTTACCAGCATATAAGTGCCACTGGTGTATTTCACAAAAACTTTTAGTGCAAATAATAGCTGATTTAAGTTGCATACCCCGGGAGATAAGTTTGTGGCAGAATTTCCATATTGGCCCATATTATATGGGGGATTCCAGAAGAAGAAGAAAAGGAATGATTGTAAAATGTTTAAAAATCGGGTCTCCCATATAGCTTTTTATTTTGTCTGGATAAATTCCTGTCTTGCAAACTCAATTTTCTTGCCTCACAGCAATTTGACTCATAAAACTGTCAGTTTTATTGGTTAAATTGCCCGGCAACAAAATTATGTTAAAAAAAAAAATTATTTATTTATTTTTTACAACTTGACCTGTCAAAATACATCAGTTGGCAACGGCTGTAAATTACGTACACGCCGCACCCGTCCACGACCTCAGTGTCCTCTAGATGACAACAGAGAATATCTAAATCAAAAAAATGCTAAAGCAAATTGACTATAAATAATCCGTCAATATACCCAAAGATCGCAAAAACACGAACCCGCATTCACTATTCCACCTAAAGTCACGATTCCACCAAAAAATACAATTCCACCAAAAAATACTATTCCACCAAAAAATACTATTCCACCAACAAATACTATTCCACATACAAAATTAATGTGTTGTGTCCGATTAGGATACACACAACAACGGTCACCACTAGTAGACTGTGACTATATTTTGTCCAGAATTACTATTTAATAGCTTAAATCCCACGCTTAAAGATCCAAATATAAAACAAACTGATTTACTGCACATCAAACTGTTTTGTGTTAATTTTAATTGACTTTGTACACTCATGTTCAAAGGTCTTTGAATTTTACAGGTAAGAACTCTCTTCTTTTGCAAAATCTTGCCTACAATAACGTACAAAATTTATTTTGTGCCAAGGGGCCCAAACTTGATTTCGCTGGGGGGCCTTATAGTTTTGCGTTACGCCACTGATATGATGTACAATTTTACTTTACATGAGACTCAAATACATGAAATAGAAAGAAAATTGAAGGGTCCACAAATTCAGTCGAAATTAGTGCAATTCATTATCTAGAAAGAATTAACAATGATAAATGAATTTTTGGACTCATCAGTTCTACGTTTTTTTACATAGGTCTTACCTCTTACATATACATAGACTGCTAATACAATTTCCTTTCACCTTGAAAACTACGTCCCACATTTTTATTACAAGGCAATGATGGATACAGCTTATATTTTTCAATTATTTGGAGGAAGCAGTTCAAAACATGTTTTGGCTTGAATATTTTTCAGAATTTATTGGGCTTGGCAGTGAATGTGTTAAATGTCTAAATATCCAATTCAGTTCGTACCGCAGCGTTAGCAATTTGAGGTACATGTATCAAACAATTTGTGTCACAGGAACGACTGACGGAAGAACTGCGTGAAGCCATGAAGAAGTCCCGCAAAGAATCCGAGTTGAATACCGTGGATTCTCAAATTCGTGGTTTGGAAAAACGCTTGAAATACGCAAAAACTGATATGGAGAGCACTGTACGTGTTGTATTAAATTTCTCGCGGAATATTTAACGAACGTTTTGTTTTTAGTCTAAGCAAATTAAAGCTGTAGATACGGAATTAGCAAAGCTTTCTCAAGAGATAACTCAATACAGCGTAAGGATGTTAAAGTAGTATTTAGAGTTAATATTTACGCAGTGCAATTTCAACCGAAAATTGAAGAAATTGAAAAATCCATGCAAATTCGAGAGCAGCAAATAGAAGAGATCAAGATGAAGATGAATAGCGTCGAAGACGTAGTTTTCTCCCGTTTCTGCCAGGAAATAGGTGTTCGTAACATCAGGCAATACGAAGATAGAGAACTGCGTGCTCAAGAAGAGCGTAAGCAGAAGCGATTGGAATTTCAGAAACAAATAAATAGGATAACCAGCAATTTGGAGTTCGAACGCAGTCGTGACACTCAAAGTAAGTTATCGATACTTTTTTGTTAATATTTGTTTATACATGAAGCGTCTAGAGCAGAAGCAAAGAGACGAAATCAATAAAGATTTGAAACAAGTGGAGCAATTAAAAGTTTCTAGACAGACGAAAAAAATTGAGTGCGATAATATGGAGGAAGAGGTGGGCAAAGCCCGTCGAGAAGTCGGAACCATCGCAAAAGATGTGCAAGCCGCACAGAAGCAGGTGGTGTCTTTAGAGGGGAAGATTGAGAGCAAGAAAAGTGAGCGGCATAATATTTTGATGCAGTGCAAGGTACGTATTTGGTAGTAACTGTGAGATGCGTATTTAGTGAGGAGTTTTAGATGGATGATATTGCAATTCCCATGATCGTTGGTAATATGGAAGATATTGTAGCTTCTGATCCATCTCAGTCTTCTTCTACGCAGGACAGCACACAGCAATATGAGAGGGAGAGCAGGTAAGATGGCTTCTACTTTGTACTTATTCGTGTGTTCTACATGTCAATTGCGAGAAGGTTTACTTAACACTTTTTGTTTATGATTAATGCAGATAGTAACCAATCTGATTTCGTACCAAAATAATTAACGATGATTTAATAATGGTTACAGATGATCACGAGGCCACTTCGGCTGCCATACCGTTCATCCCTTTTCTGCAACATTTCCCGTTACGACACGCGCGCCACCTACTGTAAGTTAATTGTACTATGCCTATAACCTTCGCGCAAGTGCGAGCAATGAGTTGACAAAGTGTTATCGCAATGGGATGAACGGTATGGCAGCGCATACAATACGAACAAACAACAAAACCAATAAAAAAAAATCTGTTGATCCGATCGCTACCAAACTTCACAGGATCACCCGCTGAGCTGTTCTGAAGTTTGCCTGAAAATTTCGTCAAAATCGGTCCAGCCGTTTTGGAGTCCATAGGGAACATACATACACACATCTATTTTTATATACAGGTTGTCCCAGATAAGCCTCGACAGCATTGCTATCTCACTTACCTTTAAAGATAGAAACGCGTTTAAATGGGGTAAAAGTTTTGCAATTTGGAGCTCTTTAATATGCCCTCACAAAAATCGACTTCGCTCTGTTGGTTTCCTAGATATTTGAAAAAAAAGGAAAAAATTGCAATTTGGTTTTTTGTTAATAACTTCGTTATTTATTAACATTTTAATAATTTTTAAAAACAGGTTTAAATGGTTGTTTAACCCGCATATTTCTCAGTACTCTAAAATTGTCTCCGACGTTTCATACACTTGCAGTCATCATCAGGTTTATTTTTTCTTATGGACGCCATATTTGATTTTTATGTCATTAAATTGCTTATATTTTGCTGAGAATATCAACCTATAACAAATTGATATACCAAAAATAATAACTGCAAAAAATTAAATTAATAATTTAGTGGAAAAATTTAGTTATCCATAGAGAAACAACTTTATTAAGGAGTAATTTGCAAGAATTATTACAGTTTTATTTCGTTAAGTAGAAATCAATGAAACACTCATAATTTGTAGCAGTAGAAACTGCCAAAAAATAGTTTAGTTCAAAATTGTATTTGCCGCCCCAGGAAATTATAATTTCAAAATTGAAAAACAAAAAACATCAAGAGAATAATAAAAACTAGTCTAATCTAATGTATAAATATCTCGTGTCACGGTGTTTGTGGTCGCACTCCTCCGAAACGGCTCGACCGATTTTTATGAAATTTTTTTTGTAAGTACATTTGGTAGGCATGAGAATAGGTCGTAAAGTATTTTTCACCCTCCTAGCCCCATCCCCCATTTTTTAATCGCGATTTTAGCGTTTTGTATGAACAATATCCAAATAATTGAAATTTGTTTGTACATTTGGTAGGTATGAGAATAGGTCGTAAAGTATTTTTCACCCTCCTACCCCCACCCCCCCAGTTTTTAATCGCGATTTTAGTATTTTTGTATGAACAATCTATATATGTATATAAAAATGAATCCCTATTTCCCTTGGTCACGCCATATCTTGAGAATGACTTAACCGATTTCATTCATCTTTTTTTATGGTTTCTAATACTTTGTAGAAGGTTCTTAAAGAACGAAAAATTAAGAAAATTGCGCAGAAAATTGGAAAATTTGAGAAAACATAACGACTATTTTAACTTCGCGCGTTTGACAGTCTGTACGTGTGAATGCCACCGAATTCCTCCTAAACGGCTGGACCGATTTTGATGAAATTTTTTGTGTGTTGGAGTGGGTCTCTGAATGGTTTACATTCACAATTGGACCCAGTAGGTGGCGCTGCAATCGGGTTCCAGGAGTTTTTTTGAACGGCTGGACCGATTTTGATGAAATTTTTTGTGTTTGTTGGAGTGGGTACCTGGATGGTTTACATTCACAATTGGACCCGGTAGGTGGCGCTGCAATCGGGTGTTACTGAACTTCTCCTAAACGGCTGGACCGATTTTGATTAAATTTTTTGTGTGTGTTGGAGTGGGTCCTTGGATGGTTTACATTCACAGTTGGACCCGGTAGGTGGCGCTGCAATCGGGTTCTAGGAATTTTTTTGACGAAAATTTTTTAAATGTATGAAATTTTTTGTGTATGTTGGAGTGGGTCCCTGGATGGTTTACATTCACAATTGGACCCGGTAGGTGGCGCTGCAATCGGTTCCTAGGATTCTTTTTACTAATTTTTTTTTAATGTCTGGCAGGACAACGTCTGCCGGGCCCTCTAGTTACTTATAATAATTTAATTCGTATAAAATCTCGTAAGCCGTGATGTTTTTGTCAGAATGACAGCGAGAAAAGTTAGCCCTAACTATTAAGGTCTCGCCACATAGGCCATGATATGCTATGCCAATGTAAAACACAGAAGTAGAAACAATGGAATTCAAATGGAAGTGTCCACATTCTTCATGTTTAAAGTAATTTACATAGCAACGAAGTCGACTTCTATGCTGTTTCTGTGGATACGTTTCCATGGAAATAATACAGTCAACTCCCTCTGAGTCGAACTCTTAGTTGCCAGCTCGAATTGTTTGACTTAGAGGAAGTTTGAGTTAAAGAGAAAGAATAAAATTAAGAGAATATGTACAGCATGGCTGCACTTGTCGTATACTGTCAATTGGCAAACTTAAGCTGCATTACATATTGGAACTCAGAAGCTGACTAAGCACAACGCAAGGTTATTAGAAGTACCAAGCGCAAACGACCGAATTTTCAACAGTAAAATCACACCAAAACAAACTGTTTGACCTGCAGGGAGTGGTATGCATGCTATGTTTTGCAGTTGTGTCTTTTAATTTGTTCGAGTTAAAGGAAATTCGACTTAAGGAATTTGAGTAAGAGGATGGCATTTTAAGGTAAAATAATGCGCTGGTGCTGTTGCTATGCGAATCATTCGAGTTAAAGGAAAATTCGAGTTTCAGAGATGCCGACTTAGAGGGAGTTGACTGTAATAATAAGTTGGAGTAAAATGAACCCCAAAGCAACGTTATGAAGATTATCCATTATTTAAATTTATGAATATTGACAGCTGCCAATTGACAAAAATAAGCTTTCAAACAAATAACTATGGTCACCCAAATTTACATAGCATGTCCTTTGTGGACAGCTCTGTGCTGTGCCATGCTAAATTAAATTTAGCTAAATTAAATTTAGCATGGCATGGCATGGACTATGCGGCGAGCGCTTTACAGCGATAATTATGTCAAATTGACACTCTTTTCGTTGCTATGCAACAAGTATTCATAAATTGACCAATAAATTCAGAGCTCTTGAGGTATTACTACAGAGTAAAGTCTGAATAATATTACTTGGCGTATGGGTTGACACATGCATGTGAGCTAATTTGTTTCGACATTGACAGTACTGTGACACTAATACTAGTTTCCATGATAACCTTTTTGGGACTAACTAATTAGTACGAAACAAGCAGACGTACAAATAAATTGTTACCCAACATTAAAAATGAGAATGAGTGAAATAAAGAGTTACAACGGAAAATCTTGATTATTTCATCTTACGTTAATAATTAGCAGCCATATCAACCGGTTGCGTGTGAGAGAGACATCAAACTAACATAATGCGTAGATTATTTCAATCACACGTCAAGTAATATGATTCAGACTTTATGTTTGCTTAACGCTATACACTACCACAGACGAAATTAATTTACAGACGGTCCATCTATGCAGTAAATTCGTTGCGCTTGGAAACAAAACGAACCGCCATATTGCTTTCTCTCCAACTGTAGTCTATTAGTTTCGGTAGCCACCGAATGATGTCGCTCGTCTCTTGTGTAAATATTAACACCATTAGCGCAACCTTTCACTAATAGATTATCCGACATTCCTACTTTAACCAATTCTCTATTCCTGCCATATTCTCAACACATAAAAATGTCTGAAAATGAATAATAGTAGCAAGACTACAGGCAGCCAAGTTTGATGGTTTTTTGTTAAATCTAATATTCCATCAAATCACATATTACCAGTTATCTTGCAAAATTCTATAACAGATCATTTTCAAACACACCTTCATATGGATTTCCTGTCTGTGCCCACTAAAGTGGGACTAAAGGGGACTAAAGGGGACTAAAGGGGACTAAAGGGGAACTAATACGACATAGAAAAATAGACTATAATAGATTCTATAATTTGTTAAGTGTTGCAGATTGGAATGACGTGACACGGGTGACGGACGTACATGAGGCTGTACGAATTTTTCAAAATAAAATTTCCGACAATCTGAATGTATGCACTGAAGTGAGGTTTGTTGAGGGAAGTAATAAAAAGAGAAAGGAATGGATTACACTGGGAATCATTCAGTCAACCAAGACCAAACAAAGTATATTTAAACAGCTTCAGAGGGATCCCACCAACCAAACATTAAAATATTTATATGCCGAGTATAGAAATAAACTTAATTCACTTATAAAAAGAGCAAAATCAAATTACTTTAAAGCCAAGATACCACACACTAACCCTTCTCCAAAAGAAATCTGGCAAGTGACGGCGAACATTCTTAATAAAAATTCTGAAAAACATGTTGTGAACAAAATTGTTGGAAACAGTGGACTCTTGGTTGAGGGGGGGGCGAGACATTGCCAACGAATTTAATGATCATTTTATTAATATACACTGGCGAGCATAAAATTAGGGTCACTTCAAAAATTCAACTTTTCTGGTTATTTATTGTATCTTATTATTGTAAATGGATTTCGTTGTATACATATCTCTAAACAGGAATGTTTTAAAAAGAAAACGTTTCATTTTCTAATGTTTTTATTGAAAATTCGTAAAGAAGCAAATTTTAACAAAATTGTCTTAAAAATGTGTAGTGAGAAAAATGTTGGAATAAAACAAGGAACTGTTAAAATTTTGACCCCTAATAACGAGTGGTTCCTCCCCGTGCATTGATGACAGCCTGGAGGCGACGTGGCATGCTCTCAATTAAATTACGGATCACATTTTGGGGGACGTTATTCCACTCCTGTAGTAGGAGCTCCCTAAGATCCTGTGCGTTGGTGGGAGACGGCGTATGACTTCGTACACGTTGTCCTAGCTCATCCCACACATGCTCTATGGGGTTCAAGTCGGGACTCCGTGCTGGCCAATCAAATCGCGTAATTTGAACCTCATCCAAATAACCGCTAACAATCCTTGCCACGAGGGGTTGAGCGTTATCATGCATAAAAGTTGCATTTTCTCCCAGAACCGTCATAAAAGGCATGACATGATTTTCTACAACTTCCGTTACGTACCTATGCGCAGTTAGGGATCCATTGCCGATAAACACTAATTCGGTACGTGCGTCTGAAGAAATTCTTCCCCACACCATAGCTGAGCCTCCACCAAATGGAAGTCGCTCATCAATACAAGCCTGGGCATACCTTTCTCTGGGTCTTCGCCATACCCGCCGACGTCCATCCGACCGATTTAAACAGAAACGCGACACGTCTGAGAATAATACCCTCCCCCAATCGTCATTTGTCCATCCCAAGTGATCTCGAGCAAAGTTCAGTCTTGCAATTCTATGGCGACGGAGAAGTGGAGGACCCGTAGCCATTCTCCGACAAGATAATCCAGCAGAACGAAGTCGCCTCCTAGTTGTCCATTCGCTAATGTTAACATTTCTGACTTCTTGGAGGAGATTTCGAAGCGAAACTGCCGTAGCAGTCCGATTCCGTAAAGCCATGGACACAAGAAAACGGTCATCCCTTGGCGTGGTGGTTCTTTTCCGCCCTGATCCTGGTCTTCTCGTCAGCCTACCAGTTTCCTGAAATCGTTGGGATACGCGCTGAACTGTAGAAAGACTTACACCAACCGTTCTTGCCGTTACACGTTGCCCCCGACCATCTTGCAACAGCGCTATAATTCTGGCCGCCGTGACAGGATTTAAAGCCATTATAAGGAAATAAATGAAGACTACAGTTTTCGACCGTCAAGTTATACACAGGAAAGTTAGTGAATAAATGAAGGAAATTGAAAAATAGACCCGAGAAATAAGCTTCCAAGTAGCGCACCTGCAAGCATTTCCTAGAAATCGGAAATATTGAATCTTTGTTGTGCAAAAGAAACCACAAAAAGCTTATAACAGTTTCCAGAAATGCAAGTGTTATTGCCTTCAAGAATTAATTAAATTTAATATTGTGAATTCTTAGAAAAATTGGCAATTTTCAAAGTGACCCTAATTTTATGCTCGCCAGTGTAAGTACCAGAATGATTAGTTCTATTAAGAAACGGAACGTGGGAGGAGAATTTCATATACCGTGGATACCGAGTACTTTCTGTTTGACTCCAACAAATAAAAATGAAGTGCAGGAAGTTATTCGATCACTGGGGCTTAATAAGTCACCGGGCCCTGATAATATCTCGGCAGAGGTTTTGAAAATTGTTTCTCCTCTGATATCGGAAACACTTGCTTTCCTCATAAATAAGTCCTTTCAGTGTGCTCAGTTTCCCGACTCCCTGAAAACAGGAATTGTGGTACCGATTCATAAAGCGGGTGAGAAAAGCTGCATGGATAATTATAGACCTATATCGTTAACTTCAAATATAGCAAAGCTATTCGAAAAAATTATCAAAATAAGAATCACTTCGTTTTTGGAAAAATACAATGTTTTGGCGCCTTTGCAGTTTGGTTTTCGCCCAAACAAGTCGACGGAAGATGCTATTTCCTATCTAACAACAAATATTTATAAAAGCGTAGATCGATCAAGACCTGCGGCTGCAGTCTTCATGGATCTAGCCAAGGCATTCGATACAGTCAATCATGAAATTTTAATTAATAAACTGGAGAAATCGGGTTTTAGGGGAGTTCCGCTGGAACTTATTAAAAATTACTTAACTAATAGAAACCAATGTGTAAAAATTGGTGACGACCTCAGTGACAGCCTTGAGGTGGTTAATGGGGTCCCGCAGGGTACGGTACTGGGGCCAATATTATTCCTTATATATATAAACGATTTACTATTAACAGATGTTGGAGCCAGTATCGTGTCTTTTGCTGACGATACGACTATTTTTGTTGAGGCTGATAGTTGGACTGAATTAAAATATAAAATGGCTGGAATACTGGGGACTGTGAGGGGCTGGCTGGATCATAATCTGCTTACACTGAATTATTCTAAAACGTACTATGTTCCGTTTACATCTTATTCAAAAAATTTGCCAATAAGTCATAATTTAATAATTCACGAGAGCGGTTGTGATGTTTCAGGGGGTCGGGTTGGGCCGTGTGCGTGCGGGGTGAATATTCAGATGAGCCTTAAAGCAAAATTTCTGGGAGTAATGATTGATTCGCACTTAAGATGGAATTACCATATCGAGCTCATCTGTAAAAAACTGAGATATATGTTACACGTTTTCAGAAAGTTGAAATACATAATGAATATTAAAACGTTAAAATGCATTTATTTCGCGCTAGTGCAGTCTGTGTTAACTTACGGTATTATAGGATGGGGGGGAATTTATAATACGGGTTTGGCACCGGTTAACACACTACAGAGGAGAATCCTTAAAATAATTCTGAGTAAACCACGTCTTTATCCCAGCGATCTCTTGTTCAGGGAAGCGGGTGTTTTCGATGTCAGGCAGCTTTTTGCGTGGAGGGCGCTCAATTACATTTATAACCATGGCGATCTGCTCACTCCTTTGACGCATGGGCGATCTACGAGACGGGAGGCAGATCTTGTTCTCTCGATAGAAATGAGGATGAAGAGTGTTGGGCAGAGATCTTTTGTCATAATAGACAAGAAAATTTACAACATTCTTCCTCTAACTATAAAAAGATCCTCTGACAAAAGAATTTTTAATAGAAATATTAAGAATTGGTTACGATCTGCCTCCCCAAATTTAATACATTCTGTTTTTGACAACTAGATTCGGAACAATGAGGAATAGCCTACGACTTTTCATGTGGCCTCTCCGATTCCCGATCCCGGGACCTGAAAGTTTGATGAATTATAATAAAATATTGCTTTTGCCGCACACAAGCTGCGTTTTGCAGCTTTCGCGGTATATTATTTTCTGGGAGGGTGGCTTCTGTGCCTCCATTTAAACAGATAGTATAGTACAGATGTATAGTGGGAACTGGGAATTGCTTTTTCACTGTTTTTTTTTATTCTTGCATAATATGTACCTGCTTATTTATGGGCATTGTTATTTTTTTTATGTATGTGTATTTTTTTGGGAATGTATTTTTTCTCCAAAGTATAGGAGTTGTGGAGACTTCCTCTCCCTTGATTGTATTTTTTTTTGAAGGCTAATAAAATGAATGAATGAATGAATGTGCTAAACAGTATTCTATGCTGTGATATTGTTTAGTATATTCACGAACCATTAAAGTCAGCTGCCTGTAGTCTTGCTACTTTTATTTATTTTATGGCATTTTTATATGTTGAAAACCCGGCAAGAATAGAAAATTGGTTGAAGTAGGAACGTCGGATTTCCTATTCGTAAAATCTTGCACTAGCGATGTTAATAGGGTAAATGTACCAGTTAGCCAACCACCGCCAGTTGCCGACCATTTCCGAATTAAATATGCATTAATAGTAAAATAAGGCCTAAAATTCACTGGACGAAACAATTCCAGTTTTCGACCATCTATTCTGCATAAATATATGTTTCAAACCACATCTCACCCTAGCTGCGAAAAACGTAATTAGAGCTATTCAAATGGTGGTAGTTCTCCCTGTTACGCTAATTCGTTCTGAAATTTAAAGAAGTGCTAGTGCGGTACCTCTTTAGAAATAGTAAGTATTCTTTTTATTTCATAACTTAATTGTTATTGCTGACTGTAGTAGTGTTCTAAGGTATATTAGCTTTGATTTAAAACAGGAATATAGCATAAATTAGACTTTTTACGTTAAATTTTATGTGGTCGGGAACTGGACTTACGAAATGCTCGAAAAACCAATTTCCGACCACGGTGGTCGAGAACTGGGTCTAATCATCCAATTATTCTGTGTCCTTTTCTATCGCATCCAAGTTGATATCTGACTGTTGCACTTGCTCTTTCTATTTATGGGATCTTGCTGGCATGCGCGAGTGAGTAGTCGTTAATGCTCAGCAACAGTGCCCGCGGTTTGGCTATGGATGGGTGACTCATTTCTGCACTGTGGCTAGGGCGCACCTTGGATCGCCTATCCAGCTTTACCTAATGAGGTTTTCCAGGTTTTCCTCATTCTCGCACTAAATGGTGGGTAGAGTACTAACAACTGTAGGTCGTTCCTGTGACGCACCTGTGGCCAATGGTAATATGCCGCCTCCTCCGTCCCGCACAAGCTATATAGTTAGCTTCTGGGGCTAACCTTAGGGTTAGTAGGAGCGAGTAGATATTATTATATTATTATTATTATTGACATTGAGTCCAGTTTACGACCAGCAAATGGCGGGAATTTTAAAAACTATCTTGAAATGATTTTTGGTGGTCGAAAACAGGGTATTAATCCCCTAATTCTCGACCACTCTAATATCTGTACCTACGTATTCTATCAAAATTATTACAATTACCTACACCTGAGCAGAAGAAGTAAAAACTTTCTGTTTCGCGATTCCAGATGCCAGCAAAAATAGAAAAAAAGAAAAATAGTGATAAGGAAAAAATCGCAGAAAATCATTTCAATACACAGGTGAAGCTTTTACTGCTGCCTTGGAGGAAGCAAAGGAAAAAGATTCTAATATTCGAGAAATTTGTGGAAGATATGGTGTCCCAAGGACCACTATCTATGACCATTTGCACGGCAAAATACCTGCACATTGTAGAAAAACTGGACCATACCTCTTCTTACTTTTGAAGGCGAAAAAAAGGTTGTGGAATGGATCATCAAATTAGCAAAATGTGGTTTTCCAGTAAAAAACAAGACCTTTTAGAAACAGTAAAAAAATTTTTGACAGCTAGTGGCAAAGCTGAAAGTTTTAATAAAAGCAAGCCTGGCGAGAAATGGTACAAGGGGTTTTTAAAAAGAGATCCTGAGATTTCTATTAGAGAAACGGAAGGAGTAAAAAAAGCTCGTGCGATAGTAACATAAGGCGCTGGTTTTCAGAACTGGAACACTATTTCGAGGATAATAATTTGTTGGACATTTTTAATGATCCTCAGAGGATATTAAATGGGGACGAAACAGACTTTTCACTATGTCCAAAGACGGGTAAAGTTTTGGCCCCAAGAGGGTGCAAGAATTTGTATAGTGTGAAGCTGGGAAACAAGAAGGAAAATATTACGGTTTTGTTAGTTTTTAATGCAGCTGGGAAAATATGCCCACCATATTTATTTATCCATATGTCAGGCCACCAAAGGCTGTGGTTGAGTCAATGCCAGACCACTGGGTGCTGGGTCAATCTGATACAGGCTGGCTGCAGTCAAGTGTATGAACTTGAACTTGATAACTGGATAGAACAAGAGCAAATTAAAAGACCTGTCATTTTATTTATAGACGGTCACCGATCGCATATGACAATGGCCCTTAGTGAAGCTTGTGAAAAAAATAATATTGTACTCTATACTTTACCGCCTAACACCACTCACTTACTTCAGCCTGCTGAAGTCAGTGTATTTCGCCCTCTAAAACAAGAAAGGTAGAAGACAGTAATGAAGTGGCAAAACAGGCCAGAAAATGTGAATTGCTGAATTGTACGGTCAATAAGACCAACTTTTGTAAGCTGCTACATGAAATGTTTGGGAAGCACAAATATGGAAAGTGGAAAGTGGAAAGTGGATTCCGGAAATGTGGGTTGTACCCCTTAAACCCCTTAAACATCGACTATACGAAATGTGTTCAGAATCAGAGGGAAGATCTTCAAACAAAGGCAAATTACAATGAAAAAAGAAACATCACATCTGAAGGCATTAGGGCCACAGAAAAAGTGATAAACAAGATCGAAAATAGACTTGCAAGCTACGGCATAAATATTCAAGTCATTTTAGAAAAATGTGGCAACTCGAAAAAGAAGAAGTAGAGCAGCTAAATAGAGAAGAAATAGGACAATTAGAAAGTGAAGAAATAGTCTACCTAGAAAATAACTCTATTTCCGACAATGTACCGGAAGAAGTAGATTGCTACCAATCGATTAGTCCCCATATCGTAGAAGTGGGTTCCATTCTGCCTATAACTAAATTCAGAATACTCTCAGATATCAAAATAAAAGAAGCTGACAATAGGTGGAATATGGTAACAACCTCTGACAAAGTCAAGTTACCAGAAAGCAGCACGACAAAAATATATGAGGAGCCGTTTTCTAACGACAAAAGTAGTAATGAAATAGAAGAGGAAAAACCACTGCAAGAATTGTTCGTCCCCACAGAACTATTTCAACCTCTACCCAGTGAAAACGTTGACATCACAGAAGCAAGTTTCTCTGAAAGTTTACTGTCGACTAATTCTGAAGACACCCTTGAAGGAAAACCTCTTTCTTTAACAGAGTCCTGTAGCAAATCAACATCCGGTTTAACAAATCTTTCTATCAACTTGAGCGAATTTCCCGAGGAGAAACCTACCACATCACCTCAAGCAACTTTAAACAAAGTGCCAGTTCTACCATCAGAAAATTCGGACACCAGTTTGGAATTAAATCCTACTGAAGTTTTGCCAACAATGAACAGCAAGGAAACTTGTGACAAGGAATCCCAGCTTTCTTTGAATGATTCTTTCAACAAACATTTAACATAATCCAGAACCCATTAAGAAAAGCATTAATTCAAAATCAAAGGAGAAATTACCAAGTGCGATTTCTTCAAAAGCTTGGCGAGAATATTATATAAAAAGGGAAAATGTAAAAAAAGAAAAGGCAGAAGCAGTTTTAAAAAAAAGAAGAAAGAGCAGAAAAGAGAAGAAAGTGCCAAAACGGAAGAGAAAAAAACGCAGAAGAAATGCAGTGCCAGTGACAAGGAAATCTTAAACGAAGAAGCAGCCGCACGGAAAAAGGAAACCTGTGATGTTTGCTCAAAGGAACTCATTAGCGACGCTGAGGACGATGATGAGAAAAATGTGGGTTATGATTTTTGCGCCAAATGGTACCATATGAAGAGACTGCAACAAAAGAATATAGATGCGATTACTGTACTTGAGTTCTTTTAATTTTTCGTTGTTTGTTACGATTTTCTAGTCATTACATTTTTTATAAACACCAAAGCTAATACAGTTCCTTTTGTATTTCATTTATCATAAGATTATCGTATTATTATTTTTGCTTATTGTTTCTAAGAATAAGGTTTTTTAGTTTTCCTTGATTTTCTTATTATGATATTATGTGGTCGAAAATTGGATTATGTACGACTTACTACTCGACAGTGGCCGAGATGACCGCGACGCTTCACGCCTTGGTCATCTATCTAGCCCTCGGCTGTAATGAAAGATTTTCCACCTCGGTATGTAATATATACTTACTATTAAAAAAATGTTATATAAACATGCCTCATTACTATGAGAACATCCCTTTAATTTCCTAGCCATAATTTCCAAAAACACTGTACAAGGTAAGATGTTCCGCAAACAAAAAAAAGTCAGTTACCTTCTACAAAATAAGAATTCAGGAGGTCTCTGCATGATCCATAAGCCATTAAAGGGCTAACAATGCATACTTCTGGGCCACATACGAACGACATGTAGTAGGGAATTATATTTGGATGACTTAACTGCCTAGTTAATATTATTTCATCCTAAGGATGAAAGCATTTGAAGTAAAAATTAACCACCCTTAAATTGTTACCTGAATTAAATTACTTCCTTCTTTAATTTTATCGATATTGATTCTTTTAAGAGCCACCATAGTACCTGTTGTTACGTGTTTTGTTAAATTCACAAAACCAGCCCCATCGTAACATTGACCCATAACTGCCAACAATACATATTTCGCAATGTCTGATTCGAATTGATTCATTCTCAATTTCTCTTTAATATTTGGGGTCTGAACCCTAGATAGCTATGAACTAAGAACAAGAACTTACAAAAATGACAATTCTTTTTCCTAACCACAACTTCAAAATCAAAACAGACGCTACAGTGTTGCCAGATCATTATAATAAACAAATCAGTAGGTACCAGATAGACACCAATACTTTTATACTTTTGACACCACCTTGTTTCGCAAAGGAGAGGGGATATTAGGGATATTAGGTTGTTATGGTTCCGTAGTTATTTGAGCGACAGGAAGAGGTGCAGGATGGAAAATTGTGTGTCATCGGAGTTAGCATGTAATGTAGGAGTCCCTCAAGGTAGTGTTCTGGGGCCGTTGTTATTTTTATTGTATGTAAACGATGTTCAATTGTAGCTTAGGGAATCCTTTGTGAACCTTTTTGCCGATGATAAATTGATCTGTGTTGCCCACGAGGACCCACAGGTAGCTTGTCAGTTGATGAATAGGGAGTTGACATTATTATACGAGTGGATGTGTATAAACAGACTTAAGAAGACAAAGTGTATGGTGGTGGCTTCGGAGAGAAGATTAAATATTACAGTAGTTGATCCTATATTGGTTAACAAAGAAATTGTGAGTGTGGTGGATAGTATTAAGTATTTGGAGGTTGCTCTGGATAAAAAATTGAATTTTATTTGTCATTTTGAAGATCTATGTAAAAAAGTAGGAAAGAAGCTCGGTTTTTTGGCCAGATTGAGGGCAGATTTATCTTTATCAAGTGGTTGTTTGATATATAACTGTATTGTTAGGCCACATTTTAATTATTGTTGTACTGTGTTGATGACTTGTAATAAAAAAGAATTGGATAGGTTGCAGGCACTACAAAGTAAGGCTATGAGGATTTTGTTGCAGTGCAGTAGGTTTACATCTGTAAGTTACATGTTGGATGTTCTGGGGTGGCTGAGTGTGAGGGATAACATTAAACTACAGTGTTTAGTATTTATACATAAAATAGCTCTGGGGGAGGCACCAGAATAATTTGAAGGGAGCTTAGTGAGGCGTGGGGAATTAATGGATTATGTTTTAAGATCGGGTGACAATTATAAGGTAGATAGGGTGCGGTACAGTAGATATATGAAGGATGTTCTTTATAAGGGCGTTATAGAGTATAATAAGTTGCCGCATAGTTATAAGTTACTGTCTGTTGTTAAGTTTAAGTTAAATGTGAAAAGAGTTCTTTTGTCTGAAAGGTGATGGTTTGTTGGGATTATATTGTGTTATTGTTTGTATTAACTAGCTTTGCTAAAATAAATGATTTATTATTATTACTTCCTTCGTAACACCGATTCACGAAAGAAGTTATTGTTGATACCGTGTTTCGCACTTCCATGACATGTTTAAGTCAGTGACCACAAGATTCAGCAGTTAGATAAATAGTTCGAGAGTTCGACGTTTGGAAAAATCGAACGTCATTTTCATTGAAAAGAGCTGCACACTTCCGTTTAAAGGGGCGTAGCTTACGAGATAGCGCACCGTGGGCGGCCAATTGGACGAGATTAGGTCATTTCGCTCATTACCTTATCACATCCAGGGCCGTAGCCAGAGGGGGGCCAGGGGGGGCGCAGCCCCCCCTAACATACCTGTGCGCCCCCCCCTGTACTTACACGTATAAACAGACCTCAAAAGCAGACCAATTTAACATTCTTGGCATTTGGAAACGAGCGAACAAGAAACGTTTATATGGAAAAAGTGATCTGAAAATTTAATGACTGTGGAAATAGGGAACTGCAATTATGCTAGATTTTCTGTATAGTTGTATTTTGTTTTATTGTAAGAAGTGAAGATTTTAGTTTATTGTGAAGTTTTACTGAATTGTTTTTTACATTCTTCGTTGTTCAGTTTTTTACAAGAGTATTTATAGGGGAGATAAGTGCCTCTGTCATACGTCAGATTTTCATTCCAAACAAAACAAAAGCACGTGCCATTTGAAGTTTATCGATATTATTTACAACGTCTTAAACTAGTTTTTGCAATATAATTATAGACGTTTTGCAGTGAAAACAGTTTATTTTCAATTTGTGTGTTGGGCTTACGTGTAAAGACGTGAAAACAACTATAATTATATTTTAGAGGTTAGGTTAAAACGTCAGAAAGCACGTGGCTTTGTTTTGTTTGGAATGAAAATCTGACGTTTGCGACGCGCCACTTATCTCCCCCATTAGTCGTACTGTTTGTTGCGAGGTTTATTGCATCCATATTCTGAAACTGTATATTTATCTAGTTTAGTAAAGTATTAAAATTTCCAATTTTTGGTATAATTTTAATCGCATATTCCAAGAACATCCTACCAAATATTTCGTTTAAGCCCCCTCAAAAAATACGTGAGCCCCCCCTAAGTTTTGATCCTGGCTACGGCCCTGATCACATCACTGAGTTATGAGTGCTTGGATCGTTGAATGACTAATCTGAGTCATTCAACGCTTGGATTAAATTTATTCAACCCACCCCTCCCCGTTTTCCCACAGAAATGTTTAAAATACTGAACTCAGCCCCTCACAGGTAAAAAAGTATTAATTTTACATCCGCCCTTTGCGTCTTCTATTGCACCGCATTGCACCATAAAGCATTTTTGTAATGCTGCATCGAATAATGCATCATTTGGATGCTAAAGACTGAGACTTACAACACTCCGCTCGTTTCGCTCCGCTTGACCTTAACCTCACAGACTTTTATATTAAAAAGTGTCAGTCGATAGCGTTTATATTATTCTTTTCGAATATTATTCACATGAAAATGCGCACCTTTGAAGAGAATAACATTATAAACGCTTACAACTGACAACTGACACTTTTTGTCAAAAAATCTGTCAGGATAAGGTCAAGCGGAGCGGAGCGGTGTAAGTCGTTAGCATTGAATAATTTTAATGGTGCAATAAATTTAATTTTTTTCTTAATTTAATATCTACATTATTGTTAATTATTATTTTTTATTTCGTTGCCTAACTTAAATAAACATTATAATATGTATGTATCATTTCAGGTCGATCATATTTTGTACTGCGTAAGTATTTATAGAACTGCTTGTTCCACGATTTCTAACAGACCCGTTCTGATTTGATGACTGCACACGCGATACTGCCCCTTTATTCATTTTACTGCCCAATTGAATTTTCACGCATTCAAATATTTATTGAGCTACTCATTTGAAGATATGTTACTCCTCGTTTCCACTTTTTTTACTGCTCATATTTTACCACTCAATCTGTTATTGAACATACAATTCGTATTTTCACACTGACCAAAACTGTAATATAGTACCGCCCCTTTAAATAATATCCGTTTAGGAACTTCTTCTTCTTCTTCATCTGCCTTTATTCATCCACTCCTGGATATAGGCCTCTTCCATATTTTCCATACGTCTCTGTCTAAGGCGATTCGGTGGCAGTTTCGTCCTGCCACTTGTTTTACATCATCGAGCCATCTTTTTTGCGGTCTTCCCACCCTCCGCTTTGTTGTTCGTGGACGCCACTTTACAACCCGTATAGTCCATTTATCAGGATTCTGTCTTGCCACGTGTCCAGTCCATCGCCATTTGAGTTCAGCTACACGTTCTATTACATCCTTTACCCTTGTACGTCTTCTTATCTCTACGTTTTGTATCTTGTCGTTTAGGAACAAGCAGCGTTTTTTATAGTGTTGTTTTGAAAAGTGAAAAATTATTATTTTTTGTCCTCTTTGCAACCGAATTCGGGGACATACCGTAATATCAGGGCAGGGTTGCCTGATGTAATATATTAAAATCCACCAAATCGCCTAAAATCCCAAATTTATTTTTTAGGTGGCCTAAATTTTAGATTTTCATTATTTATTAAAAATCGTCTATAATCATTTAACCGGCCCTGATGATCAAGATCGGTTAAATACGAAGTATAGCAGAAACTCATGACATGTAGGTATTCGAATTACCATTCGATTCTTCAAAGTACTCCAATCAATGATATAAGATGTCTAGAGCCTTCTTTATATATGATAGACAAGGCCTAGTGGACTGAGAAAGCAGTTACGTATTTTAATTTCAAACGAAACAAAGTCACGTGCTTTTGACGTCTGTCAGTGTCATCTTAAAGTAAATTCTGCAATAAGGTTATAGCAACGATAGCAGTTTCTCATATATGTACCTATTATATTAAATACAAACAACTCCCCATTCCTTTCATGTGCAAAAAGCGTCCTAGAGAAAAGGCGATACAAATAGTATATTCTACTTCGTTGTTTATATTTGTTAGATGCATACCAAGCATGCGCAATTAGGTACGTTCGGTGGACGGTTGCAACTTATACAGATTTTGTATACATTTGTCTCCCAATGTCTGGTACGCTTTCGGAGCGTAATGCAGACCCACTGCAGTTTCTAAGTTTTTACACGCGCGTGATAGCGCCACCTGTGGCTCAGGTAGATAAGTACCTCGATTCTAAGCATAAATGATTTCAGCAATCTTGATTATGCATTGGGTTGGAAGAGCGGGAGTGGGACACGTGACCAAAAAGAAGGGTCGCGGGACACTTGCGATCAACCAAACCAATGAAACAGATCGTTGTTTTTATAGTTGTTACGGAAGAATTCCTATTTTAGCGGGGTGTGTGTGAGGTGATTTCTAACATCAGAAGTGCGGGATTCCCCTGCCCACATATCATTCAGCCATGGAAAAGTGTTTTGAAAATCTTACGAGCGTTTTAGAAGCCATGTCAAAGAAAATAGAAGCGGTCGCCTCATCTTCTGTTACGCGTGGTACCTTGGAACAAGTTGCTCTGCCAAAATTTGATCCAGATGTTCAAGATTTAGATGACTGGATTCAGGAAATTGATAACTTGGTAGAAGAGTTCGGATGGTCTGGGCGAGAGGCGGTGGTGAGAGTAGCATTTTCTTTTGTTGGTTCTGTTAAACGGTGGTACGACGCGTGGCGTCCAGACAATAGAAATTGGGATTCATTAAAATTAGCAATGCGATTAGCATTTCCAAAAAAACGTAATTTCGGAAAACGTGTCTATGATGCAATAACTTTTGATAGCAGTAAGAGTAAATCGTATGAAGAATATATTCGGCAGAAGTATGAAAAACTTAGACAATTACAAACAAATTGGACCGAGGAACAATTTGTGGATAATATTATTTATGGTATATATGATGAAAATGTTCGTACTAGTGTATTAAACACAAATTGTAAAACTGTACAGGATCTTACTAATGTTTTGGCTAGTTGTGCTTTGTATAAACGAGATGATGTCATTTCAAAATCTGTTAAGCGTCCTTGGTCTGCAAGACACGAATCGCACAGTATTATTGATAAGAAATGTTTTCTTTGCAATCGGTTTGGTCACATACAAAATCAATGCCGGTATTTAAAACAAAATGAGGCCCGTACTTATAAAGCGAATGTCGGCGAACGTTCAAGTTCAAACGAAGCTAAAAATAAACTTTTGACTGGTACTAGGACTAGCGAAAGAGTTATTCCTAAATGCAATTTTTGTTCTAAACATGGCCATGTAGAAAAGAACTGTTTTATTAAAGATAAAGTCGAGCGTTTTAAGGTCTCCAAAGTAAATCAATGTACAACTGTACCATCGCAAGGAAAAAGGGATATAGCCGTAATTAAGGGAAAGATGGCTTATTATCTTTTAGATACCGGAGCAGATTGCTCACTAATTTCTGAGCGTTTTATACGTACTATTTCTTGTAATCTTATTCCTGAGGTCAATCTTTTAAAAGGTTTCGGAAAAAAAATATTACATCATGTATCAAAACCGTTCTCCTGACAGAATTTGAAGACTTATCTGTTGAAATTGAGTATTTGGTAGTTCCCGGCGAATTACTTGACTTTGACGTTATTGTAGGCCGCAATGTTTTGTTGCAATCTGATTTAATGATTTTATCTGATATACACGGTACTAGGCTTTGCAGACGTAGTACTAACGGCACATGTTTTGCTCTGAAATCAAAACCCAATAACCAATTCCAAGAAAACATTATTACTGACCTTACCGGAACTTTGAAACAAAAATTGGTTCAATTATTAGTTGGTTTTTCAGAAATGATAACAACCGGAACGAATGTTCGTTCGGTGACTACAGGCAGTTTGTCTATTCGATTAACGAGGGATAATGTAGTTATGTATCATCCTTACAGGTTATCTCTGTCCGAGCGTCAAAAAGTTCGAGAGATAATAGCAGAGTTGCTTCACAATGGAATAATTCGTGAAAGTAAGTCTCCATATGCTAGTCCTGTGATTTTAGTAAAAAAGAAAAATGGACAGGATCGCTTATGTGTGGACTTTCGTGCTCTTAATAAAATAACAGTAAAAAACAGGTATCCACTACCTCTAATTGATGATCAAATTGATCGCTTACGTGGTAATAAGTACTTTACGTCACTTGACATGGCGAGTGGATTTTATCAAATTCCTGTTCACCCGGATTCCGTTGAAAAGACAGCGTTTGTGACCCCATATGGACACTATGAATACTTAAAGATGCCTTTTGGGCTTGCAAACGCTCCTGCGGTCTTTCAACATGCTATTAATACTGCTTTGGGAAAATTAAAAGACTCAGTCGCATTAGTATATCTCGACGATGTGCTCATCCCATCAAAGACTATCGAGGACGGTTTTCATTCTTTGGAGTTGGTTTTGAAAGTTCTTAACGATACCGGGTTTTCCCTAAATATTTCGAAGTGTCGGTTCTTGATGACTAAACTGGAGTATTTAGGACGTGAAATTTCATTTGAAGGAGTAAGACCTTCTGTTTTAAAAATCAATTCTTTGAAGGAAACCCCCGTTCCTAAAACAATAAAACAGGTTCGTCAATTCATGGGATTGGCCAGTTATTTTCGGCGATTTATTCCAGACTTTGCAAGAAAAACTGCTTGTATCACCAAACTTACAAAATTACACGAACCCTTTAAGTGGACTTCCGAACAAGAAGCCGCACGACAATATATCATTCAAGTTCTTACATCCGATCCGATTTTGGTAATATATGATCCAACTTTACCAACAGAAGTTCACACTGATGCCAGCAGCCTTGGTTACGGTGCGATTTTATTTCAAAAGCACGACAACCAGCAGCGTGTAGTTGCTTATTTTAGTAAGCGTACCACAAAAGAGGAAGAAAAATATTGTTCCTATGACCTAGAGACGCTGGCGGTTGTAAAAGCCTTAGAGCATTTTCGGGTTTACTTGGTTGGAATTCATTTTGTTGTAGTTACTGACTGCAATTCTCTGAAATCCACCGCCACTAAACGGGATTTATTACCGAGAATAGCGCGTATGTGGAGTTACCTTCAGGATTTTAACTTTGATATTCGATATCGTAAAGGTCCTGCAATTCCTCATGTAGATTTCTTAAGTCGTAATCCCCCACTTACTCATAATCCCCGTAAAATTGCGGTCTTTAATCATAAATCTTGGCTTGCAGTGCAACAAGCATCGGATGCTGAAGTTGCTGGTTTAATATCTTCTTATAATGAAGGCAATTTGGATCACACACAATATCGTGTGAAGAATGGTCTTCTTTATCATGTTGCTCAGATCAACGGCAGCGAGATCCTTCAGTGGTATGTTCCGAAAGGATCTCGACTGGGACTGCTTCGTCTCTTTCATGATGAATATTGTCATCCGGGACCACACAAAACGTTTGATGCTATCTCAAAAAACTTCTGGTTTCCCCGTTTACGACAATTTGTAAAAAAATATGTGAGTCATTGTTTGAAATGTGCATTAATGAAAACAGTTAGTGGCCCTAAACAAGGCTATTTACATTCTATCCCGAAGGACCCAATTCCTCTCGATACTGTACATATTGATTGCCTGAGCCCATTACCCGTAACCGTCGAACGTTATAAATTCATTCTGGTGATGGTTGACGCATTTTCTAAATTTTGTATGCTATACCCACTAAAAACTCTCCAGGCCTCCGAAACGAAGATTACTTTCACGCAATTTATCTCCATCTTTGGTACCCCACGACGCCTTGTTGCTGATTGTGGTGGCAATCTTCACAGCAATGATTTCCAGTCACTGTGCAGAGAATGGTTAATCGCACCACATTTTATTACACCTGGCATGCCCCGAGCTAATGGTCAAGTCGAAAGATATATGTACACCATATCTAATCTTCTCCGCATAGAAGCCAGCGAAAAGTCAGAATGGGCGAGCAGTCTGTGGAAAATCCAACTGGCTTTAAATACAACCACACAAAAATCCACTGGGTTTGCGCCCCTGCGACTCCTGTTGGGTATCGATGGAACCATCCCATCCGTGCAAGCCTTATTAAATGCAGTTGAGTTATCTACACCACACCCGCAACGTGAGGAGGATTTTGCATTAGCACATACTCGCCTTCGTGAACTTGCAGTGCGTCAAAAACGGGCGTTTGATGCGAAGCGAACGGATACGTTTGATGTCAAACTGGGTGATTACGTTCTTGTGTACCCCACTAATCGACGACGAGCTCGTCTTGATAATCACTTTATCGGACCTTATCAGGTAACCGAAATTCTACCTCATGATCGCTACATTGTGAAACAATTGCATGGATCCCCAAAACAAGTTGCTAAAGAACAGCTACGTCATTGGCCCCGCGAATGGTCTTGTTCTGATTTGGAAGCCTTGTTGACTGCCGATGACTCTTGTGCAGGTATGTACCGTGATAGCGATCGATTTTTGTTACATAACGTTAATACTCAAAACGTGACAGCGATTTTTGAAAAGTAAAATAAATACCAAAAATCAGTTGTCTAGTAAGTGTTTTTACAGTTTTAATTAAAATAATAAAATCAGTTAAACAAAGCCTCTGTATCCTCGAGAGGATCAAGCTTTGTCCCTGAACTTAGTTTCGCAAAATTGTACCCTACCCCTAGAAAACATAACAGCTGGAACATAATAAGTCAAACAAAACCTCTGAATCCTTGCGAGGACCAAGTTTTGTCCCTGAACCTATATTTGTCATTAGTGTAACGGCAAGTCAAACAAAGCCTCTGTATCCTCGAGAGGATCAAGCTTTGTCCCTGAACGTAAAAAAAAAAAAAAAACAAAAAAAAACAAAAATATCTGTCGTGTGTTGTTGAGTAACGAATTATAAATGAACCCTTTTGTTTCTTGAACAGAGGTCCCAGAGATTTTGCAAGAGCACAACTATTGTTTGGCGTCTACGGATGATGAAAATGCCGATGGTAACGTGACCGAACCATCAACTGGTAGTGTCCAGCAAGGTTTGCAAACGAACTAACGAAAGAATGTTCACTTCGAAAATATGTTGTTATTAATATTATATCTTTGTATTATCCTTTTGTAACCTGTAACTATTGGTTATCTTATTACACGAATGTTTTGAGTAGTCGACTGTTAATAAGCACCTGCATAGCGGGACATTATTTTATTTGAATTCGCCTCGAGGACGAGACGAGTGTCAGTCTGGCCGTGATAGCGCCACCTGTGGCTCAGGTAGATAAGTACCTCGATTCTAAGCATAAATGATTTCAGCAATCTTGATTATGCATTGGGTTGGAAGAGCGGGAGTGGGACACGTGACCAAAAAGAAGGGTCGCGGGACACTTGCGATCAACCAAACCAATGAAACAGATCGTTGTTTTTATAGTTGTTACGGAAGAATTCCTATTTTAGCGGGGTGTGTGTGAGGTGATTTCTAACACGCGCACAATAGATCATTTTAGAATGGCGTCAGGCGTCACACATTTGACAGCTGGAGGGCAAACACTTGTATGAGGAGGAATAACAAAGCAGATGTTTGTGTTACAATTTGGCACCAAAAAAGGGGCGTAGCTTAAAATCCTTGGTCTCTTTACGCCAAGAATTGAACGAAAATTCTTAAAATGATATGACTAGTTGCACTATTGCAAACGTTGCTTTCGTTATTTTGAGTTAAATTACATGAACTCTAAACAGTAACCTGGTTTCACCACATTGTTTGGCAACAAATCTGTTCAAATTTTGGAAACACACGTGCATAGCAAAGATCGGGCGTCTGGCGTTGTGTAACCATACTCTGTCCTCCAACAAAAACTGTTTCTATTGCAAAATTACTATAATTCGAGACCTAAGTGCCTCCGTCATACGTCAGATTTTCATTCTAAACAAAACAAAAGCACGTGCCATTTGACGTTTATCGATATTATTTACAACGTCTTAAACTAGTTCTTGCAATATAATTACAGACGTTTTGCAGTGAAAACAGTTTATTTTCAATTTGTGTGTTGGGCTTACGCGTAAAAACTTGAAAACAACTATATGTAATTATAATTATATTTCAGAGGTTAGGTTAAAACGTCTGAAAGCACGTGGCTTTGTTTTGTTTGGAATGAAAATCTGACGTTTGTGACGTGCCACTTATCTCCCGAATTATATTGCAAATGTAGGTTCATTGACACTGACAGATTTCAAAAGCACGTGGGATTGTTTTGTTTGGAATGAAAACTTGGCGCATGTGATGTCAGATGCCACATTTGCGTAGTCTGTTTCGAATACAAACTATTCGATTCCTCCTATCACTAACTGCTGAACTGTTTTTAGGTGCTCTAGCCTAATTTATTGCTTTTAACCCATATTCCTATTACATTTATACACACAACTCCCCATTCCTTGCATGTGCAAAAAGCGTGACAGAGAAAAGGCGATAGAGATAGTATATTCTACTTCGTCGTTTATATTTGTTAGATGCATACCAAGCATGCGCAATTAGGTAAGTTCGGTGGACGGTTGCGACTTATGCAGATTTTGTATACATCTGTCTCTTAATGTCTGGTACGCTTTCGGAGCGTAATGCAGACCCACTGTTTTAACCAGAGATCAGTGTTGCCAGATCTACTGTTTTAACAGTAGATCTGCTGTTTTTACCCTCAATCTACTGTTTTCACTCTGAAATCTACTGTTGTACAAGTTTAGCGGCAACCGGCAACACAGTAGCAATCAGCCGACGTCAGATGTCAGTTGGGTGAAGTGAAGCTTGTCGGGGAATCCCAAGTCCTCGTTTATTACTTCATTTACTTGTTTGTTTTGTATGGATCATGTTTGTAAGTTGTAACTGTAACTTCCAAATCTTTGCAATTTAGTTGAAGATGAGCAGGTAATTATTTTATTTCACTTTGTAAGTAGATTTTAAGTTAAATTGTGAAATATTTATAACTCCGAAGATACTTTATTAGGCGGCGAACGCACGCGTCTACCCACCCGCAAAGAACTCAACAAAGAGGGTAAAGTATTCTGGTGATATAATTTTGTGGCGTAGAACGCTAAGTATCGTGACTTTACTATATTACTAAAGTTTTAATTTTATATTTGTACGTCTATACCTATGCAGTTTATGACTTAAGTATATTTTTGAATTGATTATTTTGTTGTTTTTGTTGTTATATTTAGTGCTTTACTTAAAAGAATATACGTTTATTAAAAATCTACTGTTCAGATAGGCAAATCTACTGTTTTTTGTCCTGTCCTACTGTTGAAGGAAATATTCATCTGGCAACACTGCCAGAGATAACTCTGCTTTTAACACATCGGAGGTGTCTATGCTTCGGACGTAACGTTCAGATACAACCAGTGATTTTCTAATTCCCAGATTCCCAAAGAGGTTAGTTAGGACAAGCTTGTGAATTGAGCATCATCTTCCTGGTTTGAGTTTGAGACATCACGTTATCTGTTATGTTATTTCCACACGTTAAATTTAGATAGGTATGTAGGTACCTAACGTGTACTTACGTGATAGCATAGAACTAATTACATAATATTTCCGACAATGAATTCACTTGACGATGAAAATCTAATATTTAAAGCGATCCGATCCGAGAGGTAGGTAAATAAACTCATTTTGGGTTAAGTGTGTTACCTACGTAAAAACAATACAAATTCACAATTCTCCAGGATAGAACTGTTGGATGAAGCTTTGAAAAATATATCGGATAGAATAAATAATCCTATGAAGGGGGGAGAAACAGCCTTGCTTGAAAGTTTAAGATGTTCCTCGAGTTTATTTATGGAAAAATTAATCTTAAATGGAGCCGATGTTAACTTAGGCAACTGTGAAAGGGTAACCCCTTTGTTTAAAGCCGTGTGTTTGAAATTATACGATACTGCCAGGTTTTTAATTGAAAATGGAGCCGACGTGAACATTGCGAATATTGATGGATTTACTCCGTTGCATGCAGCTGTAAGGAACGACGATTTTGAAATGGTATCTATGCTTTTATATCACGGTGCAGATACCAGTTATATTGACGGATGTGGGATGTGTTCGTATGTGGTAGCTTTAGTTACAAATGCAAATCAGCACATTCAAGATGTTCTGTCAGAATATGAGGCGTTTGACTGCCGCTTGATGGACAGAACTGATTGTTTACCGTTATTATATCCACTTTTGAAATCAAACATCAATAATTCTTTGGAATATTTAAAATTATTGTTTTCAAGCGATTACATTAACGATATGATATATTATTATGATTTATTTCACTCATTTAAAATGTTGGGACGAGAGAAAGAGTCTGTCTTTACGTTGCTTATACGTTCGTTTCATAAACATCAGCTGAGTGAAGATCAGTTATTACCCTTTATTTGTATAACTTTATCATCAGGTATTGCAGTAACATCAAGAGACGTTGCGTGTTTGTATCACCATTACGATAATAACAAAATACTGGATTTATTTTTGCACATGAAAGTTGATTTTAGCGAAATACGCAATCCACCAATGCTGCATCTCATTTGCTATGTACAAGAAGATATAGAAGAATTTCTTTTTGGTTATTATAAAGATTATGAATATTATAGGGTATCTTTGCAGAATCTTCATGTTATATTAGACTTTCATACGCCATCAGGCAAGTTAAAGGAAGTTCTTTTTCGGCGATTTAAACATGTTTGTGATGAACGAGAAAATAAAATGGACGAAAGAATAAAAATGTTGATCATGCCTAGTTTAATCGAATTAAGCAGAGACGCATCAAGGAAGGCTATTCAAGAGAAATATAATCTTAAAAGCTCCTACTCATTTCACACAGTGTTGAACAACTTACCTCTGCCAAATTATATTAGGGATGTTATCAAGTTTAAAGTGCCTATGAATAAAAGGTAGGTAATTTGTATGGTACCTACAACCCAAAGTTATTAGCGCTGTAGCACCGCGTGAAGAACGAGTGGGGGAAGCATGTGACGTCAGCGCCGGACCTCGGCCGCACTCTGCACACAGACGTCTGCATGCGTTTCCCGATTCCCGCGCCTTCTGCCTGCCTTTGACAGCATAAATTTATGTATAACCTGGGTTGTTATTTGTTATGAAGTTTGATTGTTCTGCAGTTAATGGAAAAATTAAGGTAGATTTCTTTTGTTCCTATATTTAAAGAAAAAAGGTGTAAGTAAATGTCCTAAACCCACGCCCAGTATTATATTTTCAGATATAAATATATACGCCCATATTCCGACCAATTCCAAACAAAGTATAAAGTTGAAAAAGTATGCACATAATTTAAAATGTAGTAGGCAGTATAGATTATAGATAACATTATGTACAGTTATTTGAATAAAAATACCTCCTTATAAACATTTTCTACTCCCCGATGAGTTTTTGAAAGAAATACGTAAGTACATACCTTCCTAATACCTACCTATCTTCATCCCTACTACCTACTCGAATAAATACATAGGTACGTACCTACTTGCCTGATATTCCCGAAACTAATCTGGAAAGTCTATAATAATATGGTAGGTACCTACATAGGTACTGAATTTTGTGCATTCATTGATCATGGCGAAGAAACAGATGTTCACGGAAATTATTTTATTCCCCGTTCTATGCGCTCCGCTTATCGGCTAATGCACGGCAGGAAATTTCGGTCCGGCGTTGACGTCAATTTCCTATCGCAGCCAACTAAGAACGAACCTCGCATTAGGCAACTTGCCATATAATAACTTTGCCTACAAGCTACCTAGGTACCTACTATTTATATTGATGAAATACTTAATCCTTCTACGTAGGTATGTTATTTTATATGTCTATTTTGGTGCTATAACACGTTGTTGTGTTTGATAAGAAAATTTAATCGTTTAATACAATAAGTGGTACAAGATGAACAATAACTAAAGAAAACACAAAAGGCAATTCACACGTAAATACAGTTGGATACAAAACACTGATATTATAATTAAACAAAGTCCGGGGAGGTAGCAATTCACTCATGCGACGGAAGCTACGCGTATTTCCTTTTTACTCGCGATCCTCCTTCGTCGAACGTTATCATGCAACTAGCTCTCGCCCCGCGACGCAGACTCGCCGTAGTAATCGGTACCATCTCCCGAACGCGCACAGAGCCGGCTTTAATATATTTATTGTCCACGTTACACTCCCCCTAGGTTCCATTTCCAGCGACCTCGCATGTGGAACCTCCTAATCTTCGTAACGTTTAGGTCGACCGCGTTTTCTAACAGGTCTAGAAGGCTCTGGAAGTTGGTCCTGGTTCGAATAATAAGCTTGTAAGTCCGACACGTGGTACCTTCCAATCCGTTCTTCAGGACTCCCCACACGACCAAGTTCGTACGTTACCGGTGAAACTCTCCGGATAACCTCATAGGGCCCATCCCGCTTTGCTACAAACTTTGCAGTGACACCATGTTGGGCATTACTGCGTACATGACTTTTCAGCAGAACTAGATCCCCGATTTTAAAGTCGGCAGGTTCTCGACGGGACCTATCAGCTATCTGCTTCTGTCGCTCTTGTTCCTTTTCTGTCCTATCTTGCGCGTATTTCAAATGATGACTTAGAGCTTTCAGATAGGGCGTAATAGCTGGCACAAAATTTTCATTAACCCCAATTGCTCTCATATCGTGAGCAACTTCATCAGCGGTTCTGAGCTGACGGCCAAAAGTTAAAAATGCGGGAGTTTGTCCCGTATTGTAACAAGTAGCCGTATTCATGGAAAAACGAACGGCACTTAAGTACTGATCCCAAGAAGAGTGATCTTCCTGACACAAGCTTGCTAATCGTGGCTTAACGGCCCGGTTCTTACGCTCAACCGGGTTAGCCGATGGGTGGTAGAAAGCTGTATAGCACTGATCAATGTTTAACAATGCGCAGACATGCTGGATGACGTCACTGACGAATTGAACACCATTATCACTTTCGATGGAACGTGGTACACCACATCTCAGGAATACTTCGTTAATGAGAACTTTCGCCGTGTCGACAGCAGTGGCGTCGGGCAATGCAAATAGCTCCACCCACCTTGAGTCTTCCACTATTAATATCCATCGGTTATGGTCATCTGTCTCGGGAAGAGGCCCAAAAAGATCTATCGACAACAGGAGTCCGTAACAGACCTGCAGGTTTCAAATTCGTCGGTTTAAACTTTTGGCACTGAAGGCACGTTTTAACATACTCAGCCACGTATCTTCTCATTCCTGACCAGTAATACCTTTGTTTGATTCTTCCTAGAGTACGATCTACTCCATCGTGACATGCTGTGGGAGAATCGTGATATTCTTTGAGAATGCTCTCCCAGTTCTGGCGTGGCACCACGAGTTGTGCTTCCTTCGAATCAGTATACGGGCAATACCGATAGAGAATTCCATTCTCAACTAAATACCCCCGTTGTGACCACCGGTTTTGTCCAGTGATATCTCCAGGATTTTCAAAATCCTCCACAATCTTTGCAACGTCTGGATCCGTTAATTGCTGCTGTCTTAAGTCGGTAGATGATATTCGGGGTAAATCAACTGTTACGAGAAGAGCGTCGGCTTGTTCATCTGTCATTGGAGGCCTGGATAGCGTGTCCGCAACATTAGCTTTACCTGGCGTATATTGGATTTTCAAATTAAACGCCTGTAGTTGCAGCGCCCATCGGGCTAAGCGTCCGGTGGGGGATCTAATGGACCTCAGCCAGCGCAAAGCCTGATGATCGCTTCCAATAGTGACGTCAGCGCCATCGATATAGCCCCTGAACTTGTCCACCGCCCAAACCACAGAAAGCGCTTCCCGTTCCGTGGTCGAATAGTTACGCTCAGATGTTTTTAAGAGCACACTAGCGTATTCTATTGGCTTTTCGTTCGGGTGCTCTCCCTACAACAACACAGCCCCGATAGCGTAGTCGCTCGCGTCAGTTCGAATCACAAATGGCCGATCTTCATCCACTTGACGGAGGATGGCGCAGAAATCAAAGCTTCTCTTAAACTCACAAAGGCCCTCTCCTGAGGTTCGTCCCACCTCCAACGAACGTTTTTTCTCGTTAGTTCCGTCAAGGGTTTGGCTACACCAGCGAAATTCGGAAAATATTTGCGATACCAGGAACTTGTTTGCAAGAAGGTTTTCAGCTCCCTCAGATTCCTTGGACTTGGTAGTTCGGATATGGCGGAAACCTTGTCCGGATTGACCTTGATCCCATCTCTTGTCAAAATGTGTCCTAAGTACCGGATTTCTGGCGTAGCGAAAACACACTTTTCCCTGTTCGCGCGTAGATTATAATCCGATAAACGTTGAAACACCTTTTCGAGATCAAGTAAATGTTTCTCGAACGATTCCGATAGGCTATGACTATTGCATCCAGACCAGACTTGAATTTATCAATTAGCCGCTGGAAGGTTCCAGGGGCATTCTTTAGCCCAAACGGCATTCTTTTGAACCTGTATAGTCCGAACGGAGTCACAAACGCCGTTTTGTCACGATCTTCCTCATTCATGCCTATCTGCCAGTACCCACTTCGTAAGTCGATACTACTCATGGTGTGTGTGTGTGTTTTGCCGAGTTCAGCAAATCGTCGATCCTCGGCATCGGGTACTTATCACTGATTGTTACACTATTTAGCTGCCGATAGTCGACGCACACTCTGTATGTACCATCCTTTTTTGCTACTAAAACCACTGGAGCAGCCCAGGGACTTTCGCACTATTCAATGACATCTAGTGCGAGCATTTTGTCTATCTCTTCTCGCAAAAATTTGTTTTTTTGCTTTTGTCAATGGAAAAGGCGGTACCGATATCGGTTCCTGGTTTTCACGTACCCGAATTCTGTGTTCCGCATATCGTGTCGCTTCGCCCCCTACATTGAAGACATTGGCATATTTGTTCAATAACATGTTAAGTTTCTCTCGTTGGCTCTCTTCTAATTGGGTTCCTTCATTAGCTCGTAAGATTGTTGACGACACTGACACCGTATTTACCGAAATGTCAGTAGTTTCTGCTGGGAAGTCAAAACGACGCTCTGGAGAATCACTAAAATACCATTCTTGGTTGGCAATGTCCGGAACTATTTGAGAATCTCTAAGAAAATCTGCACCTAATAACGTAAACTTTGCATTAGGCAACGCCAAGAACTTAGTTTTTACCACTTTCCGTTCGATATTAACATCCACGATAAACGATGGTACCGTTCGCACCATTTGACTGCCATCAGCCAACGTGACCGATTACATATCGTGATTGGTAGAACTGGACGCGACCGAACGTGTGACGATGCTGACGTCTCCACCCCGAAGAAAGTCGCTGAAGACACATCATACTGTTCTGGTTTCCCCGAGGGTCCTACCGGATTACACTTAGTGCACTTGGACCGTATTACTCCCGGAGCACCGCACCCGTAGCAAGTAAACTGGGCTTTACTGAAAGCACTTTCTTGTTGTGACTTCTCTTGCGACGCAGGCTTACGTATAACGCAATCTTCTGCTCGCTGTTTCTTTAATTGACAGTCTGCAAGTACGTGTCCATAGCGTCTACAAAAACCACAACGCTTTCGACCAACCTTAGATGACGACGGAGCACAACCAGCACCCGCACTATCCTGATTTTCCCTTACATGTACCAGTTTTCCATCCAACTCTGTGTCTGTAGCTGATTCGACATAACGCGCCTTAGCAAGAAGATCAACAAACGTTTCTATTTCTGTCCTCGGAACCTTTTCCCGTATTTTCTTGTTTAATAGTCCGTACACCATGTCCAAACAAATCTTTTCCTCAAGTTCGTATGGAAGCTTGGCCAATAACGCGCGACAACTACAATCAAATATATCGGCTTTCATATTGTTTTGCTCACATGAAAACAATTTCCGAAAAATCTTAAAAGCCGGTTCCTTTCGACTAAAAACTTCACGTAGCAAATTGATTGTTGATCGCCAATCGGTAAGAGTATGCTTAATACCCTGCTACCACGTCGCTGCCATTCCTGTTAACAACATAGGCAACCCTTTAGACGCCACGTCATCCGTGATGTTTGTACAAATCTTATATGTTTCGATTGCATCGATAAAAGCTTCAACGCACGATTCTGAATAACCGTCAAAACGCGCCGAACATTTCGCAAAGTTACCCTGCTTTTCAAAGACTGGCGTGGGCGTATCGCCTACCGAATCCGACGAAACATTACTTGCACGAATACTACTTAAGAGTCCGGCAAACCCCTTTAAAATGAACCCGAAAACTGACTTCGTAGTGCTATGCTCATTTCTAAATGGTGAAAATTAAAGTGTTGAATTTTGGACAGTTTATAAACGAAACTTTATTTTATGTTTCCATTGAAAGAAAATTTAAAAATTTAATCTTAGAAAGTGTCAGTTCACTCATGAAATTGACCAACTTCATGCGTGCATAGCGCCAAGAGATTTACAATTTTCGAAAAATTGTTTCAATGGCGACATAAAGTATACCTTCTTCTACCATAATCAGGCTTTCGTGTTGCTAAATTTACTAGGATGAAGGTGTAATCATGGTAGAGCGAGAGCGCTGCAAACGCAAAATATGGCTTGGTATGTGCTGCCGCCACATACTTAGATAAATATACCGCCTTTGGACCATTGCGCATCAATTCCGGTCATGCAATAAAAAGGGATAGAAAATTACGCCATTTTTACATACTCGCGGTTGATTGGTGGATGTGGTCCAATCAAATCTGGAGTTGCTTACTGGCTCAACAACTGACAAGTGTCAAGTAACATAACCAAAGAAAATATTGTTTGTTTAGTTACTTATGTTCTTTGGTTTCACGTTTTGAATGTGGTTTAAAATCCCATACATTTATTATTCTGATCAGTTGGAATAGTTTAAGTGTTCTTTTTTTGTGTGAAGTTTTCATCTCCTAGTGCACCCATATACCTGCTGTTCCTTTTGGAATCAAACTCGTTTAAAATTAATATAATTTTGACGTAAAAATATAGATTGTGAATGTTTCCTGAGTCAGCCTTTTTATTCCACGTGATTGGAGCCTGATGTTTTGACTTGGAAGCACAGTTGCTGAAGCCACCGAGACCCAGGTTGCGGACATACAGAGCACGGGATCATCGTGATTTGTGCGTGGAACTGGACTAGTTCATTTTTATTTGTATCAAACATGCACAATAAATTGTGATTTTTATGTAATTTGTCGAATTTTTCAATTGCTATTCTTACAAGGTCAATAAAAATACAGTGGAACTCCCATAAGTCAAATCTCAATCTCAAGGGACGCAAAAAATTGAGTTAAAGAAACGTCGAGTTTAAGAACATTTTATTAAAATTTCCATCATCATCATCATAAGGTTCTCAGTCCGAAGACTGGTTGGACGCGTACCTCCATTCTTTTCTATCCTGAGCTAACCTACGCATTTCCCTAAAAGTAGAACCTCCTACATCCCTAACAATTTGAGAGCAGTAGTCTAATCTAGGCCTACCCCTACCTCTTTTTATTCCTATCTCTGACTCTAGTATGTCGCGAACTATTCCTTCGTGTCTTAGAAGGTGTCCTACCATCCTATCTCTCCTACTCTTTATTGTTTTCCATACCTTTCGCCTTTCCCCAACTCTTTCTAATACTTCCCTATTGCTAACCTTATCTATCCACGGTATCTTCATCATGCGTCTGTAACACCACAGTTCAAACGCTTCTACTCTTTTTCTATCCGCTTCTCCTATTGTCCAAGTTTCGCACCCGTATAATGCCATACTCCATACATACGACTTTAAGAGTCTCTTCCTAGTCTCTATATTAACCGTTCTCGAACATAACAGTTGTTTCTTTTCGTTAAACGCAACTCGTCCCTGCACCATTCTTTGTTTTATAAAATTTCCATACATTGCATTATTCACAAAATAACATATAACGTAACTATACACAATATACCCATACAAAATGCAGGTTATTACAATTCTGTAACCAATCAAATCATTGTTTAATAAAAAAGTGTAATTTTGCACTGTTTTTGATGACATAACTGTTCATTTTCACAAAATTGCTGTACAGACCTTCACTTGCACACAAAAAATTAAAAATGTTACAAACTGTCACCTAACTGCTTAGTTGTTGGTATTGTTATCCCAGTCTCAACGCCTTCACTTTCATTTTCTTCGTTGCCTTCGCTGTCGGACATTTCGCAATTAGACGAGTGACATTTTAAACTAGACAAAATGTCATCATTAGTTGGAAATTCTGCAATTTGGATGTCGTCGTCGATGGCAATGTTCTTCTACGTCAATATCTTCCATCTGTACCGATTCCCTGTATTTCGCAAGCGTTGCCTTTAATTCAATAAGACTAAGATCATCTTCATCCAACGAATGATCTTCATTTTCACGAATGTCGGGAGAATCCGGCTTTCTTAAAACAATTCTGAATTGTTGTTGCTGAGACATCTGTATCCCATGCTCTTGATATTTCTCTAATAGCATCTAAAGTTACCGCTAATGTTCTATGATCCTCCATGGCAGCGATAGTTTGTTTCAGAATCCATTTCCGGTAATTCATCTTCAGGTTCAAAGTATGAGAACTTGATTGACTGGAAACTCTCATAATGTACTGCTCAGCGAAGTTAATGAGTCTAGAGCTTTATATGTACATACCTATAATCAAATTGTTAATATAATAACAACTTTGTACGACTAGACACAAAATTTTCTTCTTACAAAAGAAAATATAAATTCATGTCCAAAATACCTGCTCTTATCATATATTACAAAGTTACATTCTCCGTGACAAGAAGCTTTATTAACAACAATGTGCTTATCAAAATATTGTGGTTTCTTCTTACTGAAAATTCTTGGGTTATGTTGTTTGACAGCTAAAGTAGGTAAAAATGGCGCCAAGGTCAAGTTTCAATTTTACAAGTGTAGTTGCACTCTCTCAAGCGATATAGTGATCTATATATGTGGCTGCCGCCCGGTGTCGACTGAGCGTAAACTCAGAGCGGCGTTGTCTCATTTACGAGGTACTGAACGCGCGGGCTTTGAATGTGCGTTGCTCTTGTGTCCATAAATGTGTTTAGCGCGACGGTGTTGCAACATAGCTGATAGTTTGCTCCGATTTCTAACGGATACCTCACCGACCCGATGCCCCGCAGGTGTAACTTTTGATCTGCTTTGCCGGACTCTTAAAAGCTGTTGAAATTGTTCGTTCGTAAGTGTCACTAACCCCGGTCGTGTTTTTTCCGTATTTTCAACCTCTTAAGTGAAGCACGAGATTCAGCACCCCTTTGTTTTGGCATCTTGGCTTTAAAATTCGATTTCGAACGCACAAAATTAGTGTCCGCAGACATTCAATCACGAGATCGCGAAAACACTTGTGAAGCGTCGACCGAAAATTAAGTTCATGCAAGAAAATTAACTCCACGTATGTACCTAAATGTTCTCTCCGTATGCACAAACGGCAACACTGTTACTGTTCACACCACTAAGTAAACAAGAGTACTGCCCGAGTTGGAGCGCCACCTATAACATGTTGTTTTTGATAAGAAAATTTAATCGTTTAATACAATAAGTGGTACAAGATGAACAATAACTAAAGAAAACACAAAAGGCAATTCACACGTAAATACAGTTGGATACAAAACACTGATATTATAATTAAACAAAGTCCGGGGAGGTAGCGACGGAAGCTACGCGTATTTCCTTTTTACTCGCGATCCTCCTTCGTCGAACGTTATCATGCAACTAGCTCTCGCCCCGAGACGCAGACTCACCGTAGTAATCGGTACCATCTCCCGAACGCGCACAGAGCCGGCTTTAATATATTTATTGTCCACGTTACAGTGCTTATATTTTCGTTTGTACTCGTACATATTAACCTTTCGTCGGTCGCAAGTGTATCAGGATGATAACAGGTTTTTTCACTGAGGACGAACCGCATCAAAAAGTTTGTACTCTAGATTTACTCGAGGCATTTGATTTCCTTGATTTACCAGAAATTTGTTTGATTTTCTTTTCTGAAAGTTTTGAAAAGTATCAGCGGCGGCTCCTTAATAAGTGCGCTCGTGCGCGCGCACTGCCTACAAAAATATGGCTTTAACCTTTTTTGATAAAAGGTTCAAACCTTATAATTATAAACTAATAAGTTTAAAACTTTTTGAATCTTTGCCGCAATATATGTATATTAATTATTATGCCAGATAATATATAGTACGCGCTCTAAGCATTCCGCGTCGTCTTTCAAAATGCCTACCACACACGCAACCAGCCGTCCGAGTACTGAGGTGTGGCACTCTAATGGGGAAAATTTCGTCGAATGTGTTTTTAGGTGGAAGATTAAAGCTCGTCTGGGAGCGCTGTTTGAGCACACACTTACTGTTGGGCGAAGCACGGGACGCGGGAGTTCGTACTTCTGCGGCAGTGTTTATTGTTTTTGTTTACCATATTTAGGTCTGAGATAGCTCGTTGCTTTGCTTATAACGTGAGTAATTACCTGCATTATCGTGTTTATTTTTAAATATTGAAATTTCCAATACTTGGCATGGCTAAAGGTAGTGGTTTCGTGGTTTGGTTAAAGTCAACACTTAAACATTGCGGAGTGAACTTTAACAAAGTGGTCGCCTGATTTTTGCAATTTTCAAAATTATTATTGTGTTGTAATACTCCATTCAGTTAAAAATGAATATTTTATCTAAATATAGACTTTTGATGAGAACTTGAAATAAAATGAAATGGACGTCCTAAGCCTGTGCGAATTATCAAATGCTTTCGAAAGGTCGCGGTAAAAGTTGTGAGCGAAAGTTTAACCTTTTGGATTTGGGATTTTCGTTAAATATTGCGGTGAGTCAGCATCTTCAGGAGTTGAAGATTAGAATAATCTTCAACTCCTAAAGATGCTGACGTTGTCACTGTCTTTTGGCGTGTGGGGTTAACTTATTACGAATTCATAGTGTAGTATTCCTCACCAACGCATTACGGTACTGAATTTAATAAATTTTTACTATAGTGTCAACATTAATGAAAATTTTCCAAGTCGAGAAACGCATAAAAAATTCACAAAAAGTTTCCTGGAACAGTTGAAGAAATAATATATGCAATGGAAGTTTAAGAACAAGCAGGGTTTTTATGACGAATCTTTTTTTTCTGAGAAATTAAAAATACATTTTTCCCTCTTTGTAACCACATCCAGGGAGTATATGAACATACCTTACAAACCTACGGCACAGGGCGAGGGACTTGTGAACAATGCAGATTTATAAATCAACAATAAGTCGGATGACTGGAACTCCCTCTAGCGTGATGGCGATACCCTGTCTGACTATAACCTGGCCGATTTTTGTTCGTAAGGAAAAAGCTAAATCACCACAACGAAAAAAAAACAACCGCGTCGAGACGCGAAGCCCGAGACTTGCACGTTCTTTGAGTGACCCATCGACACCTGAGCCACGAAGTGTTGAAAAATACGTTTAAGGAAACAGTACTTAAGGATTCGCTTTCTTGATAATACCTAATACGTCCGGTGCCGTAGGTCTGTAAGGTATGTTTATATGCATCTAGGGACTTTTACGGTGTAAATGAAAGTGTAAGAACTTCCATCAAATACAAATTCAAGCCTTCCCTGACTCCTGGGGTTGTCTCGGGAAGTAACAGAGTGTCGGACCCTTTGATGTATCAGAGCTCGGCGTGATAATTTCATAAAAACAACAAATCTGCTTACTTTCCCATGCCTTTTTTGGTTTATAGGCTTCCGTGGCACCAGCCCGGGGTGTTCTGTGAGCCCGGAACATATAATAATATTTCTGTTACTTTCCCATGCAACTTAAGAGCCCGACACACCAATTTACTAAGAATCGTGGAGTTCAGCGGTACGGTGAAGCAATTACAGCTTGAAAAATACTTCACGTAGTAGAACGCAATGAATATATCTGCACATAATATGATGAGTAGCAATGTCTGCGGACCTACAGCGGACGGCAAACATTATTTGGAAAAGCTGGGAACTAGTCGACCAAAGTAGATATGCTATGGAGGTACGGGCTCACGATTAACATTGATTCTCCCATAAGAGCTAAAAAACTACTTTTGGAGGGGTTCTGAACTAGGGTTTGTCAATTACTTGAGGTTCTCAACTAGGGTTTGCCACTTGCGGTTCCCAACTGGGTTTTGTCAATTACTTGAGGTTCTGAACTAGGGTTTGCCACTTGCGGTTCCCAACTAGGTTTTTACAATGCGTGCTATTATTCCCTTGTTTTCATCAGTAATCGCGGATTAGTTCGAATCCTAACGGATCCTTTTGCTACCCGGAAGCCAGTAGTGCCGCTGGTAGGTCACACTGCCTCATGCCGGTAAGGCAGATTCCTGCAACGTCGTGGTAGAATGGCCCCAGACCTTAAGCCTTCGCCCCGCTGGAAGGCGACCCTAAGTGGGATTCGACAGATATAAATTCAGCGCCGCCGCCCGCAGTCTCAGAGGACTTATCTGTGTGCGAGTATTGACTACTACAGGAGAGCGGCCAGTTCCTGCAACTGCCAGGTTTGTACCATCAACGCCACAGCCGGCGTTCGCGTCGGCCCTTACGTCAAAGCTCTAGCTCCCACCCTGGGAAATCCGGAAAAGGTAAATAAAACACTCGCAACTTTGCATTTTATGCCTTCTTGCCCCCCCCCCCCCCCTAAATCGAGCTCTTACGGGAGAATCAATGTTAATAGTGGTCCCGTATCCCGGGCCTACATCCAAGTTGACGCAATTTTGACGTCAGCGTCCACGCAGGCGCCAGCGTTTGCACCAGCGCAACGTTAATAAAACACAAGCAATATCTTGGTCTGTCCCACTCTTTCTCGAAGGAACGATGACTAAAACACAGTTTTAGGAGAATCGGAATAAACAGTTATTTCGCCGCGATTGCTATTGGTTACAGACAGCTGGCCCCTATGTCAAAGCCAGCCCCCCCCCCCCACCCCCACCTCAACCTCCCTTCCGCGGTGGTTTGAGTATGGCGTAACCAAGACGGAGCAACCCTGACGTCACATGTGGGCGCTTTCGCGATACGCACCCAAACCGCCACTGCTACGTCACCCAAGATGGCCGCCACCGAGAAGCCAAGTTGGCAGCAGCGTTCAGCTTTTGTGAATGTGAGAAGGTTAAATAAAACACTGTTGCGTATTATCTTTATTGGAGCATATTACACAAAAAACCCTGTATGTCCTGACATGATGCAATTTTATTGAAAATGTTTACTGGAATATAACGCCCTGTATGTAAGTACTTGCGAAACGATGAAATCTTATCGGACAAAGGACTATAATTAAATAACACCCCGTATGTACGCTATACAACGAGCCGACTTGCAGGGTGAATCAGTTGACGATAATTTTCAGATTAACGATGGCGGACAGCGTCCAGCCTACAACACATAAATATAAATTAAATAAAAAATAATAAACAGAAACCGAGTATTGAAAATGTTTACCGGAATATAATTACATAACACCCTGTATGTACTTACACAACGATGAAATTTTATCGAACAAAGTTGTATTGGACTATAATTAAATAACACCCTGTATGTACGATATACGACGAGCCGTTGCGTATTATCTTTATTGGAACATATTACACAAAAGACCCTGTATGTCCCGACATGATGCAATTTTATTGAAAATGTTTACTGGAATATAATATCCTGTATGTAAGTACTGCGAAACGATGAGATCTTATCGGACAAAGGACTATAATTAAATAACGCCCCGTATGTACGCTATACAACGAACCAACTTGCAGGGTGAATCGGTTGACGATAATTTTCAGATTAATGATGGCGGACAGCGTCCAGCAGCAACACATAAATATAAATTAAATAAAAAATAATAAACAGAAACCGAGACACGAACGAATATTTCGCAACGTACTAGAGTCTAAGATAGGAATAAAAAGAGGAATAGGTAGGCCCAGATTAGACTACTGCTCTCAAATAGTTGGGGATGTACGATGTTCTACTTGCAGACTAACGATAGCGTGACAAAATAAAAGCACATACCAGAATTTCGCTCCTGAAACCCTTCCAAAAACATTTGCTTCACGATGGAATAAATACGTTTCTGTTTCAAAGTTGATGAATTTACGTACCGTGCGGGGGCGGTATACTAAATTACCTGCGTGCATTTTACCTAGAAAATAACCTCTATTAGTTCGTTGCAATACATTTGTAGATATGAATCAAAAATGTTACGTCAATTTATTAGTATATGACTAGGTGAGAAACATATCAATTAACCCTGGTATTTAATAAATGTGGTTAAATAAAACACTGTTGCGTATTATCTTTATTGGACAACACAACAGACCCTGTATATCCTGACATGATGAAATTATATTGAAAATGTTTACGGGAATATAACACCCTGTATTTACCTACACAACGATGAAATTTTATCGAACAAAGTTGTATTGGACTATAATTAAATAACACCCTGTATGTACGATATACGACTAGCCAACTTGCGGGGGGGGGGGGGGGGGGGGGGGGGGTGAATCTGTTGGCGATAATTTGCAGATTAACGATGGCGGACAGCGCCCAGTCTGCAATACATAAATATAAATTAAATAAAAAATAATAATAATAAAAGGGAAAAACTTTTCGATGCACGAAGGAATATTTCGCAACGTACTAGAGTCTGAGATAGAAATAAAAAGAGGGATAGGTAGGCCCAGATTAGACTACTGCTCTCAAATAGTTGGGGATGTACGATGTTCTACTTGCAGATTAACGATAGCGTGACAAAAATATTTGCTTCACCATGGGATAAATAAGTTTCTGATTCAAAGTTGGTGAATTAACGTAAGTACCTGAGGATCCGTGCGGAGGCGGCATAGAAAATATCCACAATGCATTTTCCCTACAAAATAACCTCTATTAGTTAATTGCAATGCGTAGAAATGAATAAAAAAATACATCTTCAATTAGTAAGACTTGGTGAGAAACATATCAATAAACCCTCGTATTTAATAAATGTAAATTATATTTTTCACCAAATTAATTCGGATATACGTCGTGTAAACATTTGACAATCCTCACTGTCCTTAGTAAGACTAGGTGAGAAACATATCAATAAACCCTGGTATTTAATAAATGTAAATTATATTTTCCACCAATTAGTTAATTGCAATATGTAGATATGAATAAAAAAATACAACTTCAATTAGTAAGACTAGGTGGGAAACATATCAGCAAACCCTGGTATTCCATAAATGTAAATTATAATTTATTATTGTCCACCAAATTCATTCGGATATACGTACAACAAACATTTGACAATCCTCACTATCCAAAAATTATTATGATCGTGTATAATATTTATAAATAGGAACTTACCGGTGTCTAATTATTTCGGGGGATCACTCATGTAAAATTTTGGGCACGATATATTGCCATGTTCTACTTGTACGAGTAGATTAACGATGACGTAACAAAATAAAAGTAAATAAAAAAAACTTTCCGAGACACGAAGGAATATTTTGTCACTATAGATTGCCTCATGTAACCACTGACCACCACTAGATCAAATCTCGTGAGTTACTCTCCGAATATTCATATTAGCACATCAGTTGGTATCATTTATGAAAACTAGGTGCAGAATGTTAAAAATTTACTAATCTGGACGTTCTTTTATAACGTATTCTTGCGCAAGTTCGGCGTCTGCAAAGCCATAAATTACACATGGGAATGCTATTCTTTGATATAGGTACATGATGCAATGTGGCCAAATTAGTAGAATCGACGCGTTATTATTTTAATGAAACATAAACAATAATAAATTCATGTCCGAATTGAAAGTCTTATCAAAACAAATCATTATTTAGATTACCGAAGACACCCTGTGGGTAATAAAAATGACAATTTATAATGCTGACTCAATAAATAATTTCTGTTTAGGTATTTTATGTATGTCAGATCTAAAATTAATTCTGGAACATCATGAATCAAATAATGTTAAAATACAACAAGACCGTCTACTTAAATTCGTAAGGAATGGGGTGCGAGGGGGTAAACGATTATCTATACGACAAAACCGTGTACTTAAATTCAATTAAGTTCTTCCATTGTGAGCGAATATTATACCTGCTGTATGTTGGTTACAAATAAAAGTATTGTAGCTATATATTATGTAACTGCTAGTACCTACCCTGTATAATTATTTTGCGTTTCTAAATTTAGCCCATATCATAGACTTATGTGCATACACATGTAAGAAATTGTTGGCGCACCTTCTATAAGAAATGTTCCTGGGAGTTGTTTTGCATGTTGTCACGTATGGGAGCGATAAGGAGCTCCTAACTGGGCGACAAGAGGACGGGATTCATTCATTGAGAATCGGGCGCGGTCCAGGTTTATAATAAAATCATATCAAGTATCATAATCATTTGTTAAACTTTTGTGCCGAATATATTTTTTGGGAACTTTACGTAGTGTGGTTTTAGTACCTTCTTACACACATATACACAACTAAATATTCCCGCTTTACTTCTGATACCCGAGGCACGAGGGCATAAATATTTCGCAACATACTAGAGAACCTATATTAGTTCATTGCAAATACATACATGTATGTAGATATGAGTCAAAAATGCAACTTCAATTTAGTAGTATGACTAGGTAAGAAACATGTCAGAAAACCCTGGTATTCAATAAATGTATTTTATTTCCATCAAATTCATTCGGATATACGTCCTATATAAACATTCGACAATCCTCACTGCCCTATGACGTAACAACATTTCTTAGAAGACGTTGTCAAATATCTGACGGGTGAAGTTATTGTAAAACATAATTTGATCCGTTTGCTGAAGCCGCAGGAATAATCTTATGTAAATAAAATATATGTATACCTGCTGTATGTTTGTAACAAATAAAAGTAACTGCTAGTAAGTACCTACCGTGTATAATATTTTATTTTGCATTTTTAAATTGACCCCAAGAGATTAGTATAATAACCACTATACACACATACACATCCCACGCAATGCTCTAAAGTAAAGTAAATAAATAAGGACGCCGAACTAGTATCTGTAGGTACCTACTCAACTCAAAAGAACCTCATAAAAATTAATTGTGTATAAACAGATCTGGAAATGCATAGTCTTATGTGTATATACAACTAAATATTCCCGCTTTATCTCTGTTACTTAATGAAGCATGCGAAAATCTAAACAGAAAAATTCTTACGTTCACGTACTTCTATCTACTTACCTTAGTATCAAACCCAGAGAGATACTTGAAGATTGTGTTGAATAGTCTCCATGCTTGCTAAAGGGATACCTATCTATTTATTCCAAAGACTGGTTCGACGTACCCCACACTTTTTTAGGTGGGTACATAGTTGTATAAACCGAAATTGCATTTTTTCTACTTACTAATAACTGAATATGAGTGTGCTTTTTTTCTTCTTATACAGGTAAATTCTAGGGAGCCGTCAAAGAAGTCGCTCGCATGAGCGTGGGAAGTTTTAACATTTGTGATTAGGACCCAATGAACTATACAGTTTCATAATATTATTCCTTTGCGAACTAATGTTTGTTTTGATAAAAATCGCCAAATACAAACATGATTAGGTATACCAATATAATTATTCTGTAACATCTGCCCATATATGGTAATTTAAAGAACTCGCGGACATTTCGCTTGACCACGCACGAAGTGTAATTAACATTCATTTACCACCGTGGGCTACGGTAATTACTAAATAGCGCTATTCTTGTGTTTTCAATTTTATGAGTTATAGCACATGGACAGACTTACGTGTTGGGCTATAGGTGGTCTGGGATTCACCCTTCCATATAATAATGCCTATTTATGCCTAATTAGATATATTTATGCATTTCAAATCGAAAATTCTAGCACATTATAATAATTTTCAAAAGTTTTCATATGAGACAAAGTAGGGGCGCCGAAATAATATATTAGAGTTGTCACCAACAGCAGACGCCACCGTCGGGATGAACGTTCATGCTAAATGGGCGTTAACCCATAAGAGTAGTAAAATTATGTCATGTGGGGTATCAAATTAAAAGACTCGACGAGGAGTATCGGAATAAACAGTTACTTCGCCGAAAAATGGCCGCCCACCCGTAAGCCCTGTTTCGGACAAACGTAGGACACCATCACGGCGTTAACCCATAATGGAGGTAAAACAATGTCATGTGGGGTATCAAATTATAGAACTCGACGAGGAGAATCGCAATAAACAGTTATTTCATCGCAAAATGAACGCCCACCCGTAAGCCCTGTTTCGGTCAAACGTAGATCATCATCATACCGCTCCGCCACTCTTATTCCCTTATGGTCGACTGACGTCATGGGTTGAGATGCCACTTCCAGCCAAACCGGATCTGCGGTTTTGCCAATGCGCTTTACTTGCGGTTCCCAGCTAGGTTTTACCAATTACTTTCAGATCCCAACTAGGTTTTGCCAACGCACTTTACTTGCTGTTCCCAACTAGGTTTTGCCAATTACTTGCGGCTCCCAACTAGGTTTTGCCATTACGCTGAGAGGGCTCTTGCCCTGTGTACTAGAATCTGCAATATTACGAAGCGGACTTTTGTAACACATTGTATGTGTATACAGGTGTATACACCTGTATGTACTAACAGATGTAACACAAAGGCCTTGTATATACGAGCAGATAAAACACAAGTGTCCTATATGTACCATGCTATGTGCCCCTCTGGAATCGCATTACATGATTGACACAAATTTTGTTCCCAACCGCTGGACCAATCAGAAGACAGGAACAAGATGGCCGCCATTGCAACGTGACATCAGCGCCCGACGTCAACGTCCACGGGGCGTTCAGTGCAGCGACAAGTTTAGACAAGGCTTAAAGCCCGCGTGGACGTTGACGTCGGGCGCTGACGTCACGTTGCAATGGCGGCCATCTTGTTCCTGTCTTCTGATTGGTCCAGCGGTTGGGAACAAAATTTGTGTCAATCATGTAATGCGATTCCAGAGGGGCACATAGCATGGTACATATAGGACACTTGTGTTTTATCTGCTCGTATATACAAGGCCTTTGTGTTACATCTGTTAGTACATACAGGTGTATACACCTGTATACACATACAATGTGTTACAAAAGTCCGCTTCGTAATATTGCAGATTCTAGTACACAGGGCAAGAGCCCTCTCAGCGTAATGGCAAAACCTAGTTGGGAGCCGCAAGTAATTGGCAAAACCTAGTTGGGAACAGCAAGTAAAGTGCGTTGGCAAAACCTAGTTGGGATCTGAAAGTAATTGGTAAAACCTAGCTGGGAACCGCAAGTAAAGCGCATTGGCAAAACCGCAGATCCGGTTTGGCTGGAAGTGGCATCTCAACCCATGACGTCAGTCGACCATAAGGGAATAAGAGTGGCGGAGCGGTATGATGATGATCTACGTTTGACCGAAACAGGGCTTACGGGTGGGCGTTCATTTTGCGATGAAATAACTGTTTATTGCGATTCTCCTCGTCGAGTTCTATAATTTGATACCCCACATGACATTGTTTTACCTCCATTATGGGTTAACGCCGTGATGGTGTCCTACGTTTGTCCGAAACAGGGCTTACGGGTGGGCGGCCATTTTTCGGCGAAGTAACTGTTTATTCCGATACTCCTCGTCGAGTCTTTTAATTTGATACCCCACATGACATAATTTTACTACTCTTATGGGTTAACGCCCATTTAGCATGAACGTTCATCCCGACGGTGGCGTCTGCTGTTGGTGACAACTCTAATATATTATTTCGGCGCCCCTACTTTGTCTCATATGAAAACTTTTGAAAATTATTATAATGTGCTAGAATTTTCGATTTGAAATGCATAAATATATCTAATTAGGCATAAATAGGCATTATTATATGGAAGGGTGAATCCCAGACCACCTATAGCCCAACACGTAAGTCTGTCCATGTGCTATAACTCATAAAATTGAAAACACAAGAATAGCGCTATTTAGTAATTACCGTAGCCCACGGTGGTAAATGAATGTTAATTACACTTCGTGCGTGGTCAAGCGAAATGTCCGCGAGTTCTTTAAATTACCATATATGGGCAGATGTTACAGAATAATTATATTGGTATACCTAATCATGTTTGTATTTGGCGATTTTTATCAAAACAAACATTAGTTCGCAAAGGAATAATATTATGAAACTGTATAGTTCATTGGGTCCTAATCACAAATGTTAAAACTTCCCACGCTCATGCGAGCGACTTCTTTGACGGCTCCCTAGAATTTACCTGTATAAGAAGAAAAAAAGCACACTCATATTCAGTTATTAGTAAGTAGAAAAAATGCAATTTCGGTTTATACAACTATGTACCCACCTAAAAAAGTGTGGGGTACGTCGAACCAGTCTTTGGAATAAATAGATAGGTATCCCTTTAGCAAGCATGGAGACTATTCAACACAATCTTCAAGTATCTCTCTGGGTTTGATACTAAGGTAAGTAGATAGAAGTACGTGAACGTAAGAATTTTTCTGTTTAGATTTTCGCATGCTTCATTAAGTAACAGAGATAAAGCGGGAATATTTAGTTGTATATACACATAAGACTATGCATTTCCAGATCTGTTTATACACAATTAATTTTTATGAGGTTCTTTTGAGTTGAGTAGGTACCTACAGATACTAGTTCGGCGTCCTTATTTATTTACTTTACTTTAGAGCATTGCGTGGGATGTGTATGTGTGTATAGTGGTTATTATACTAATCTCTTGGGGTCAATTTAAAAATGCAAAATAAAATATTATACACGGTAGGTACTTACTAGCAGTTACTTTTATTTGTTACAAACATACAGCAGGTATACATATATTTTATTTACATAAGATTATTCCTGCGGCTTCAGCAAACGGATCAAATTATGTTTTACAATAACTTCACCCGTCAGATATTTGACAACGTCTTCTAAGAAATGTTGTTACGTCATAGGGCAGTGAGGATTGTCGAATGTTTATATAGGACGTATATCCGAATGAATTTGATGGAAATAAAATACATTTATTGAATACCAGGGTTTTCTGACATGTTTCTTACCTAGTCATACTACTAAATTGAAGTTGCATTTTTGACTCATATCTACATACATGTATGTATTTGCAATGAACTAATATAGGTTCTCTAGTATGTTGCGAAATATTTATGCCCTCGTGCCTCGGGTATCAGAAGTAAAGCGGGAATATTTAGTTGTGTATATGTGTGTAAGAAGGTACTAAAACCACACTACGTAAAGTTCCCAAAAAATATATTCGGCACAAAAGTTTAACAAATGATTATGATACTTGATATGATTTTATTATAAACCTGGACCGCGCCCGATTCTCAATGAATGAATCCCGTCCTCTTGTCGCCCAGTTAGGAGCTCCTTATCGCTCCCATACGTGACAACATGCAAAACAACTCCCAGGAACATTTCTTATAGAAGGTGCGCCAACAATTTCTTACATGTGTATGCACATAAGTCTATGATATGGGCTAAATTTAGAAACGCAAAATAATTATACAGGGTAGGTACTAGCAGTTACATAATATATAGCTACAATACTTTTATTTGTAACCAACATACAGCAGGTATAATATTCGCTCACAATGGAAGAACTTAATTGAATTTAAGTACACGGTTTTGTCGTATAGATAATCGTTTACCCCCTCGCACCCCATTCCTTACGAATTTAAGTAGACGGTCTTGTTGTATTTTAACATTATTTGATTCATGATGTTCCAGAATTAATTTTAGATCTGACATACATAAAATACCTAAACAGAAATTATTTATTGAGTCAGCATTATAAATTGTCATTTTTATTACCCACAGGGTGTCTTCGGTAATCTAAATAATGATTTGTTTTGATAAGACTTTCAATTCGGACATGAATTTATTATTGTTTATGTTTCATTAAAATAATAACGCGTCGATTCTACTAATTTGGCCACATTGCATCATGTACCTATATCAAAGAATAGCATTCCCATGTGTAATTTATGGCTTTGCAGACGCCGAACTTGCGCAAGAATACGTTATAAAAGAACGTCCAGATTAGTAAATTTTTAACATTCTGCACCTAGTTTTCATAAATGATACCAACTGATGTGCTAATATGAATATTCGGAGAGTAACTCACGAGATTTGATCTAGTGGTGGTCAGTGGTTACATGAGGCAATCTATAGTGACAAAATATTCCTTCGTGTCTCGGAAAGTTTTTTTTATTTACTTTTATTTTGTTACGTCATCGTTAATCTACTCGTACAAGTAGAACATGGCAATATATCGTGCCCAAAATTTTACATGAGTGATCCCCCGAAATAATTAGACACCGGTAAGTTCCTATTTATAAATATTATACACGATCATAATAATTTTTGGATAGTGAGGATTGTCAAATGTTTGTTGTACGTATATCCGAATGAATTTGGTGGACAATAATAAATTATAATTTACATTTATGGAATACCAGGGTTTGCTGATATGTTTCCCACCTAGTCTTACTAATTGAAGTTGTATTTTTTTATTCATATCTACATATTGCAATTAACTAATTGGTGGAAAATATAATTTACATTTATTAAATACCAGTATTAAATACCAGGGTTTATTGATATGTTTCTCACCTAGTCTTACTAAGGACAGTGAGGATTGTCAAATGTTTACACGACGTATATCCGAATTAATTTGGTGAAAAATATAATTTACATTTATTAAATACGAGGGTTTATTGATATGTTTCTCACCTAGTCTTACTAATTGAAGATGTATTTTTTTATTCATTTCTACGCATTGCAATTAACTAATAGAGGTTATTTTGTAGGGAAAATGCATTGTGGATATTTTCTATGCCGCCTCCGCACGGATCCTCAGGTACTTACGTTAATTCACCAACTTTGAAACAGAAACGTATTTATTCCATCGTGAAGCAAATGTTTTTGGAAGGGTTTCAGGAGCGAAATTCTGGTATGTACTTTTATTTTGTCACGCTATCGTTAATCTGCAAGTAGAACATCGTACATCCCCAACTATTTGAGAGCAGTAGTCTAATCTGGGCCTACCTATCCCTCTTTCTATTTCTATCTCAGACTCTAGTACGTTGCGAAATATTCCTTCGTGCATCGAAAAGTTTTTCCCTTTTATTATTATTATTTTTTATTTAATTTATATTTATGTATTGCAGACTGGGCGCTGTCCGCCATCGTTAATCTGCAAATTATCGCCAACAGATTCCCCCCCCCCCCGCAAGTTGGCTAGTCGTATATCGTACATACAGGGTGTTATTTAATTATAGTCCAATACAACTTTGTTCGATAAAATTTCATCGTTGTGTAGGTACATACCGGGTGTTATATTCCCGTAAACATTTTCAATATAATTTCATCATGTCAGGATATACAGGGTCTGTTGTGTTGTCCAATAAAGATAATACGCAACAGTGTTTTATTTAGCCACATTTATTAAATACGAGGGTTTATTGATATGTTTCTCACCTAGTCTTACTAATTGAAGATGTATTTTTTTATTCATTTCTACGCATTGCAATTAACTAATAGAGGTTATTTTGTAGGGAAAATGCATTGTGGATATTTTCTATGCCGCCTCCGCACGGATCCTCAGGTACTTACGTTAATTCACCAACTTTGAAACAGAAACGTATTTATTCCATCGTGAAGCAAATGTTTTTGGAAGGGTTTCAGGAGCGAAATTCTGGTATGTACTTTTATTTTGTCACGCTATCGTTAATCTGCAAGTAGAACATCGTACATCCCCAACTATTTGAGAGCAGTAGTCTAATCTGGGCCTACCTATCCCTCTTTCTATTTCTATCTCAGACTCTAGTACGTTGCGAAATATTCCTTCGTGCATCGAAAAGTTTTTCTCTTTTATTATTATTATTTTTTATTTAATTTATATTTATGTATTGCAGACTGGGCGCTGTCCGCCATCGTTAATCTGCAAATTATCGCCAACAGATTCCCCCCCCCCCCCCGCAAGTTGGCTAGTCGTATATCGTACATACAGGGTGTTATTTAATTATAGTCCAATACAACTTTGTTCGATAAAATTTCATCGTTGTGTAGGTACATACCGGGTGTTATATTCCCGTAAACATTTTCAATATAATTTCATCATGTCAGGATATACAGGGTCTGTTGTGTTGTCCAATAAAGATAATACGCAACAGTGTTTTATTTAGCCACATTTATTAAATACCAGGGTTAATTGATATGTTTCTCATCTAGTCATATACTAATAAATTGACGTGACATTTGTGATTCATATCTACAAATGTATTGCAACGAACTAATAGAGGTTATTTTCTAGGTAAAATGCACGCAGGTAATTTAGTATGCCGCCCCCGCACGGTACGTAAATTCATCAACTTTGAAACAGAAACGTATTTATTCCATCGTGAAGCAAATGTTTTTGGAAGGGTTTCAGGAGCGAAATTCTGGTATGTGCTTTTATTTTGTCACGCTATCGTTAGTCTGCAAGTAGAACATCGTACATCCCCAACTATTTGAGAGCAGTAGTCTAATCTGGGCCTACCTATTCCTCTTTTTATTCCTATCTTAGACTCTAGTACGTTGCGAAATATTCGTTCGTGTCTCGGTTTCTGTTTATTATTTTTTATTTAATTTATATTTATGTGTTGCAGGCTGGACGGTGTCCGCCATCATTAATCTGAAAATTATCGTCAACTGATTCACCCTGCAAGTTGGTTCGTTGTATAGCGTACATACGGGGCGTTATTTAATTATAGTCCTTTGTCCGATAAGATCTCATCGTTTCGCAGTACTTACATACAGGGTATTATATTGCAGTAAACAATTTCAATAAAATTGCATCATGTCAGGACATACAGGGTCTTTTGTGTAATATGCTCCAATAAAGATAATACGCAACAGTGTTTTATTTAACCTTCTCACATTCACAAAAGCTGAACGCTGCCGCCAACTTGGCTGCTCGGTGGCGGCCATCTTGGGTGACGTAGCCGTGGCGGTTTGGGTGCGTATCGCGAAAGCGCCCACATGTGACGTCAGGGTTGCTCCGTCTTGGTTACGCCATACTCAAATCACCGCGGAAGGGGGGTTGAGGGGGGGGGGGCTGGCTTTGACATAGGGGCCAGCTGTCTGTAACCAATAGTAATCGCGGCGAAATAACTGTTTATTCCGATTCTCCTCACATGCGCTACTTCCGTTCCTTATGAGTTAAAGCCTATTTGGCACTAACGTTAGGGCCGGTATAACAACATAATATACTAAACTGTGTTTTAGTCATCGTTCCTTCGAGAAAGAGTGGAACAGACCAAGATATTGCTTGTGTTTTATTAACGTTGCGCTGATGCAAACGCTGGCGTCTGCGTGGACGCTGACGTCATAATTGCGTCAACTAGGATGTAGGCCCGGGATACGGGACCACTATTAACATTGATTCTCCCGTAAGAGCTCGATTTGGGAGGCAAAAAGGCATAAAATGCAAAATTGCGGGTGTTTATTTACCTTTTCCGGATTTCCCAGGGTGGGAGCTAGAGCTTTAACGTAAGGGCCGACGCGAACGCCGGCTGTGGCGTTGATGGTACAAACCTGGCAGTTGCAGGAACTGGCCGCTCTCCTGTAGTCAACACGCGCGCATAGATAAGTTATCTGAGATTGCGGGCGGCGGCGCTGAATTTATGTCTGTCGAATCCCACTTAGGGTCGCCTTCCAGCGGGGCGAAGGCTTAAGGTCTGGGGCCATTCTACCACGACGTTGCAGGAATCTGCCTTACCGGCATGAGGCAGTGTGACCTACCAGCGGCACTACTGGCTTCCGGGTAGCAAAAGGATCCGTTAGGATTCGAACTAATCCGCGATTACTGATGAAAACAAGGGAATAATAGCACGCATTGTAAAAACCTAGTTGGGAACCGCAAGTGGCAAACCCTAGTTCAGAACCTCAAGTAATTGACAAAACCCAGTTGGGAACCGCAAGTGGCAAACCCTAGTTGAGAACCTCAAGTAATTGACAAACCCTAGTTCAGAACCCCTCCAAAAGTAGTTTTTTAGCTCTTATGGGAGAATCAATGTTAATCGTGAGCCCGTACCTCCATAGCATATCTACTAGTGAATTTATGAATAATGCAACTACTGGACACATCAACCAGGGTTTTGCTGAGAAGTCTTCGGTTATTCCATTACCCTTTGTCAACTCAACGCCTTCAAATCCATCGACCATCTACACCTGTCCCCTTTATGCAGCAGAGCAGAGCGAAGCGAAGAACCAGTCCTGTGTAGTTACCTTTGACCAACCTCTCTATGCAAAAGCGTTTGACATTGTCCTTTCGGCGGTAAAAATAGTCCCTTGTCGAAAATCATTTTGCGGCTGGGAGGTTTCCACCTCTTGATGTCCTATATGGGAGCCGTAGGATCGATAATGACAGGGAGTGGCTTAGAAGATCTATGGGAGACAATTTATGCGAAGAATTCAGTAGTTCACATGATGTCCGGACATGCCCATGCCCGAGCAATCAGAGCCCATTTATCGACCCAACTTGCTTTGGCCATTTTTCTCGTCGATGAAGTAAAGGAAGACAGGACTTTGATTGAAAAAATGAAAACAGCTCACGAGAAGATATTTCTTGGAGAAAACTCTCTTGAAAGCATCTGCAACAATAAATGCCTCGAAAACGCCACTAGACACGTTTCTGCGAGGAAGTAGCGACATTAGGCCGAACAACGAATTTGTGGACTGAATCACTGAATACTTCAAAATGGCCACCATTATGCGTCTTTTCATAAGAGCTGAAAGTTCCGAGGACTGGAACCTTCACCTGTACTGCGTGCAGAGCATGATACCTTACTTGCACGCTGGAGGATATTTGAAAAATTTGTAAATGAATGTTATT